>OY759208.1:110506289-111240316 GCA_963662105.1 Meiosimyza platycephala | reverse complement strand
CAGCAACTATCCCCAGCACCTCAGAAACTTCCGTCTGATTATTCAATATCTGTTTGAGATATATGTAGCATTTAAAGTCAAGAGTTATAAAACCATGGAGGATAATTAGTCCTCTAAATGAACTTGGGTAGCTTTAGCGTACTGCTGTGCAGCATTTGTGATTCGGTTTTGAGTTCTTCCTACTTTATTTCCATCTATCAATTCTGCATCCGTTCTAATATCCACTATGAATTTAAACTTTCGGACAATCAATCAAAATTTTCTACACAAAAACAACAAAAAAAAAAAAGACAATTAAAAATTAACTCCAAGCAAACAAAATCAAAAGAAATCCTCAACTCAATAATAAATACATACTAACTATAAGACACCAATTTTTGCATGTTATATTGAATCCAATTGAAGAATCACCCCGTTACCCCCCCCCCCCCACCCTTCAAACTCCACTTAGTCTACCGAAATATTCCTGTACTCAATTCTAGTTATCGCTAAAACTGAAACGTAGAATATCATAAAAAATTTTCTTTACTCTTAAATCATACATATATAATCTGAATATGTATTTGTATATCGTATTTATGTATATAAAATTGTTATAGTTTTATAATGTGTAAAAATTGGTCCTGTTCAATTATCTGTAAAACATAAATCTTGGTAATGATGTTTTAAGAAATCAAAATAAAATTTTTTTTATGTCATTGTTTTGTTGATATCTTTAGAAATCTAAGGCTTTCTCTTCGATGTTTAAGAATCTCAGTTATGTGTGGAATATTTCGCCTTTTATAATCTGTTAGAAAGACTGACTTGACAGAGATGATTTCTATTGTCAATCAACGTTTTCTGGCGCTTTCAAGCAGAATTTGTCACTTTATACTTTTGAAAACACCGTGGATAACAAAAAATTTCACATTTCTGACGTTATTTGACATTCCTCACTACATTTGCAATTTCTGACAACATTAAAAGAAAATTATTCGGAAATGAAAAATACACAGTGTTGTGTTTTTTATTTAATGAAAATTTTAACGCATTAAACCTAAACCAAAATATACGTAGCGCGACGTAAGGAGTAAATTCGATTTTGACGAGAAATGTTGTTTCGTAAGAATCCAACTTCAAACTACTACTCGTCATAACAGCAGTTTCGATTCATTGGCTAACGTAACATTTTGGGTTAAATTTTAAAACAGGCATAACGAGTGCAAATGGTCGTCCAGTTGCTATCGTTTCATCACGTGGTTTAGGCTTTAGGAGAAGCTTACGCAATGATGCCAATCTGATGATATTACCAGAACCAAAATAAATAAAGGGTGTTTTTAGGAGTGTTCTACTTTTCAAAAACGATGAAACCGCCAAGTTCTCATGATTTGACAGCACGGGTTAATTTATTGTGGCAGCATGTGAGCTTTTTGTAAACAAAAAGTTTTTTGTATTATAAATTTTTTTTTTTCCTAATTAATTTTGATTAAAGTATCAATTACCAAGGTTTATACATTCATATACATACATATTTGTTCTATTACAAAATGGTAAAATCTTACAAAACGTAAGTAAACTACACACCAAAACAAAACGAACTGATTATAGTAAACTAATAATCATACAGTTATAAACAACACTATGCAACATAATTTTTTTACTAAACTTAGGTTGCAAAATATTATTATTAATTGTAGATAAGTTAAAAACAAATAAAGATGTTGTTATATTATGTATGGGATTTGATAATTAAATTAGTTTTAATGTTCAAAAAAATTCGTGTAAATTTTTGTATATAATTACATATGAAACTTATTAAAATTATTATTATTGATATGAATGATTTTTAGTTAATTTTTTAATGCAAAAATTACTAATTTAAACAAAAAAACGAAATGAAATCAAAATAATTAAAACTCCAGTGTTAAAAAATTCTATTGTATAGCTAATTAAGTAAAAATTTTATGAAAAAAAATTTTTTTTTTTTTTTTTTGCAAAAACCAATCGAAAATCAAGTAAAAAGTCAATAATCAAAAAAACAATTAAAAATATTTATATGCAAAACAAAAAAAAAAAACAAGCAAATTTTAAAAATGTCATAATATTTCGTAGAAAGTAACTTAAAAATTTTAAAAAATTAATGCAATTTTTTTTAGCTGGATACTAAAAAAACAAACAAACAAACTATTGTAATCAAATAAAATAGCATTAAAATTTAGCAACAAAAAAGAAATAAAAAATTACAAAATATCAAAATTTTTACACGTTTCGGAACCATGTGCCAAAAATATAAAAAAAAAACCAAAACTCTAAACTCGAACGAAAACCAAATTTACAAAAAAATGATAATTCTTTTTTGAAAAAGATTTTTAAAGCAAATCAAAATTAACAAAATCAAATTTAAGCAAATAATTAGTATTTCTATGTAATTTAAAAGCGTAAGTTACAAAGAAAAATATGTACTTCAATAGCTGTAACAACTGAAATCGTGAAAAAAGGACTCAAATCATTAAAAAAACTTAAGAAATTAATTTTCGAAACATAGAGTAACTGATATAAATTGTTTAAAATTTATAAAAAATCATTTAAAAATTTGCCACAAGTTTTTGTGCTTTATCACAAAAATATTATCTCACAAACAAAGAAAAGCTCTTAGCTAATATTGTGAAAAGCTTAGAGTTTGTGTTTGGCCAACACGCGATTTCATATGCAGGCACCTATCCCTCGAGCTTTACATATATGGCAATTGAAAGTTTGCAACAATTTATAGCTCAAGGGACAACAAAACACATACAGTTAAACATTACATTATATTTATGAATCAATGTCAAAATTTTAGAAAAAAAAAAACAAATGAAGAATTTTGTTTTATATGCCAAAAGATTTAATAATAAAAAAATAGTTTTGTATATTTTATTATAAAAACAATTACGCATTTAGAATGGTTTCATTAATGATTTTTAGCAATGATTGTAAATTATGCAAATAATATAAAAATCACTCTTTTCTTCCATTTAAAGTACATAATTAAAAAAAAATAAATAAATTCTTTAGTTTAAAGACAAATTTAATTTCTGTATCCAACGCAACCAAGTCATAGAATTACATACATACATGACAAGTAGTTAAAGCTCGCCAACACGCTACCAAGTACCAGGGCTTGTCACTTACGAAAGCTTCAGTAATACGCACTAAATAATAAGAGTGTAAAAGCACAAAAAAGTTCTGTGCTATTATTAATGCTGTCAACAAACAATATACCTATGTATGTATGTATGTATGTATGTACTATGTTATTTATAAAAAATTTATATACTTTTTTTGAACTTTTACATTTCATTTTCAAATGTTGTTGACCCACATATTTCATTTAAATTTTAAACTTCATAACTATGCCCATGAACAATTGCATATTAATACATATAGCATTTTATAGCATTTAATTTAAACATCGAAGAGTACGAATTTAAATGTAATTAAAATACAAAACAACAACAACAACAAAACGAAATCCAACAAAAAATAATAGCAAAGAAGATTTTCTTTTTTAAGAGAGTTTTGCCAAAAAGATCCATTTAAGAAAAGACAGTATTCGTGAAAGTATTCAAACTATAGAACAACAAATAAAAATTAATTTACAATCAAAATACTAAAAAAAATAAATTATATAAATAAAATAGTTACGATGTATAATTATTGAAATTATTATAATTAATTTAATTCAAAAAATAAAAAAGCAGGTGTATAAAAATGAGAGAAAAACAATTTTAAAAGTAAATAATAAAAATAAAAATCATTATTAATTGTCAAAAAATTTAATTTCGTGTTTTTTTTCCTTATGGTTATATGGTAAGTAACTTGATGGAATTATGATCGTGAAGTCATAAGAAAATTTGCTCTCTCAAACGTAGAATAGCGGCAATTTCTCCATTTCTTGATTGGTCAAAATAAAAGCAAAGTGGATGATAACCGATTGAAATCGATCTACCCTTACGCTCTTATGTTTCTCAAAAGGTAAAACTTCACCCAAAGCCTGTTTAAGCTATGGTGCAAGTAGTGCATGATACCTGGGCGACAGCTTCTTGGAGCTGCTCTTTTCTTCGAGAAAAGTTCAGTTTTCCATGATCATAATATATGCAGAATGATCAGGTTAAAAAATATGCCGTCCGGAAAAATTAGATTCCCTGGATAATTTTGTTTAGAAAATTCTGTGGAGCGATGGATCTGTCTTGAACACCCCAAGAAATACAGAGTGCTTAGCACAAATTTCTTTAAGTGAAGCAAAATCAATGCCAATATGTTCAATGAGTTAAAGTAAAAACAAACGCCCTCGGTAATTTAACGTACATACATATTTAAAATGAAAAAAAATCTGCTTAATTTCTAGAATATCAAAAGTATCCATCTTCAAAAAAAAGTTAAATCTACTTACTTTGATTTTAAAACGTCAAGGTCATTTAAAACTTTCTAAAAAAAGCCATTCGAAAAGCCATTAAAACATCTATTGAAAGCATTTAAACTAAGATTTCGACAGTTAGTTCAGGAAACAAATTATAAACACGAAACAGGGGGAGTCAACCAAAAATTATCAAATTATCAACTTCAGCCAGATTTCGAAGAAACAAAAAAATATTTAAGAATATTACAACACTTTGCCCAATTTTGAGGTTAATCGACAATGTTCGATTTCGGCGAATCCCATACCATTTATATTGTGTTTCAATGCCACAACGTGTATTTAACGTGTACAATTTACGGCAAATCTATTAAAAAGCCAGAACATCTAAGTTAAACTCTTTATGGTTAATACAAATTTGTATTAAAACCATTGAGTTTTATATTTAGCGCACCAATATATTCTATGAGATATACTAATTTTGTATAAAGAATTATTTGAATCTTAACTAAAATATTCAATTCCACATTCCAAAAAATCTCGAGGTTCATTTTTCAACCGGAAGTTAAATTTTTCATGGGCGTTGTTTGTTTTTGCGGAAGGATTTCGAACTTATGGATTTCGTTGCAACATTTCATAAATGTGTTATACTTTGCTAAACTTAGGATTTCGAATTTCTTTAGAATATCCTTGCGTTGAGCCACATCCAAAAATCTTATTCAGTAAAAGTACTGGAAAATGTTAGTGTTATTTACATGGCGGAAGTGATGTCATGGAACATTAACCCCTATTATGTCAATAAAGCAGTGCACATTTTTCAATACTATGTTATCGACTTATACGAAAGAAGAAAGAAAAAAGGTTTTTGCTGCTGTCCGACAGAGGACTACAGCATTCGCTAAAATATGTGGATATTCAGTGAGGGCAACGAACATAAATTGAGAAGAGCTAAAAAGTATTGCCAACTACATTTTCAACCTTTCGATAAAAATGAATACAATTTGGTATAACGGTAACTAATTTATCCTACACTGAGAAAACAATATGTTTGAATATAGCAGACGCATATTTCATATAGAGCAATTAAATATTTAATTCGTGTATTTCCTGCTCTAGTGATCATTTCCACGATGATTCAGAATGGTCACATTTTCTACTACCCTGAAGGTTCTACTCCTATGCTTACCGGCAGACTTCAGTTGGTGATTTTCGCAACGTCTATTCAATCCATTACCATTTTCGATGTTTGATTTGAATGGAAATCGTATATTGACGACAAAAAAAATTAGTTTTAGAAAATGTCCGACTCCCCACTCTGATAGCTGTCCTGTGCAAAGTTCTTGGTCAATGCTTATATCATATATGCGCAATAATAAAGTTATGAATATATAAGTATAGTCAAGCTGAAGTTGGATTTTTTTGGGTAAGCTAATACTCGTATTCCACATAACCTTGAACTCTGCGACGTACATTAACGGTTCAAGACTCCAACATTAGAGATGAATTTGACGTTAAAAGAACTATTGATGCAGAATCGACCAAATGCAATTGGACACTCAGGAAAAGCTCTCGCTTCGCTTTTAACACAATGGAAAACTAAGCATGAAACATTGAAAGCGAAAACACCGAATGTTAAATTTAAGAAAAACTTGACCTATATTAAATCCTTTAGAAAACACATTGTGAAAAGTGTATTCACGAAATTTTAATAGGACCGGCAAGCAATCATTCCAATTCAGTTTCCTATTTTATTTTATATTAAGTTGCTTTGCACCATGCTTTTAGACAATTGTAGAGTAATTATCCTACAATAGGAGGCTCAATAGCTGGAAGCTTGTAACTTGGCTTGTGTTTTAGGATTTAAATTTTGTCCCGTCTCGTTTATGTATGTTATAAGAAATAACACATTCACATTCATTCCATCGCAGTGTTTTTAGCAGACTTGCATTGTTAGATGTAATAAGCCACAAAGGAGAAAATACTCTTCATGCTTAGCTTTACCTAAGCCGTAGAGGTATAATGTCACTGCTTTTCTTACTGTCATTCAGATATATCTACGTTTGAAAGCTTTGTGACAATTATGCAAACGAATAGCTTAGAGCTAAGTTCAAGCAGTGCATTGTGAAACCTCTTAGTACTATACAATGACAAAGGATAAACTTCTTGCATAGTGATTTTTCTGGACAAAAGCAAACTACTTCGAGGAATGGTTCGTGTGGAATTGCAAGTACAATCCAAAGAAATAAAGGTTTGTGCATTATCTCATGTTAAAAAATGATATGAGTAAAAAAATTGTTTTCTTGATGGAGCGCGATTCCGAAAACATCAAAGGGCATTACATTAGAAATTTAGAAAATTTGATTTGTTATCAACTGTCTGAAATTCGAAACGTGAGGTCATCGCTTTATTTTTTTCTCAATCTGTAATATACTCATTTTCCTTTTAAGTACAAAATTACTGTTACTTCGATGTTACATTTTTATTACTGTCAATCTAAAATTAGCTCCTTAACTGCTCCTTAACTGGACAGCATCGAAAACAAGCAATACAAACATTGAACATTAATTTTAAAGAGCATTTTTTAGAAATGCCAAAGTATATACTACAAAAAATTGCAAAAATAAATATAGAAATGTGAAGAGAAAGAATAAGCTGAAAAGTTAAGAAAGAACGAAAACAAAAAGAAACGAAAGAAATCGAAAGCGAAACAAAGTCAATAAAGCCAAATGTCGATCAACATAATGCGCAAAGGATTCACTTTTCCATGACAAATTTCATTCTAAAGTAGAATATACAAAAGGATGTATGTACTGCGATGGGTTCGATGCTGACTTGCAAACATTGTTTTGCAACGCCCACAGTCTTTAGCTTTCAACTCACCCCAAACACGCCATATTTTCATTGTAAAGTAGCAATGATAGCAAGTGAACGTACAACGAGAACATTTGTGGCAGCGATAGACAGTTACTCAATAAATTGATCAAATTAAAATATTTGAGATGTATTTTTACAAAAAATTAGTTTTTAGATATAACAAAATGCACTAATATTGTGTTGATCGGTGTCAACGTGAGCAAAAGCTCTCTTTCAGCTTTTACGCTATTGTTTGTATGATTAACCAATCGAGAAAATCAGTAACCGTCAATAAGCAAGAGAAGAGGGAAAGCTCAAAAGCTTTCAGCATTGAGTACGCTGATTGCTCTGATGCTGTGTAATTGAAAGTACTGTCAATGTACAATTGATTGATTTAAATCAAAAGTTTTTTGAGGTAATAACTAATATCGCCAAAAAAAATTTGGACCGCAAAGTCCTTGTGGGTCTGTACTTTTTTGGGTGACTTCTCTCAATTAATACGGTGGAAATTGAAGTGTAAATTGTAATATTTTGTTCCGCGCTGTTAACGAGTCTTCAGTATCTTCTAGTCTCCTCACAGATTCAAGTAGCATAAGAGCAAAGAGTTGAAGCTATGGCATATAATATACATATTCAAAGACAAAAGTGCTTAGTGTGTAGCACGTAAGAAATTGAAGTGAAATCCTAGTCAATTTAATTTAATTCTTGGAATAAGAAAAAGTCCTTTGAAGCAATTTTCCACAAGCCAAGCATTTATTTGAGCGACTGTAAATATATTCACTTACTTACATTCGTGTACATGTGTCATTGTATACATGTAATGTGTGTGAAAATGTCCTTCGGTGTAATATTCCTTTGAGAATCCATTTGAAAATATTTAGTTAAAATCCTTTTTAGAAACCAACAACTGCAAGGATTGAAAAGGCATTTTGCTGCCAAGCAAAATGAAAAATTTATATCAACCCAGTTTGACGGTAATCGTTTATTCGCAAAACGTCTGCTCCTCCTGTGACATAACATACTAATGTTGGCTTCAGGTTCAGCATCAGCATCAACATCAGCTTGAACTCAGTTGAGCTGAGTCCTGCAGCATCAAGAATTCAATCCAATGAGTTGCGTCCTCAATTGTTTGTTTTTTTTAACGCTTCACACTGATTTTTGCGCATTTTGCAGAATTCGTCGTTTTTCTTTTATGAATCCTTTTTGTGGTTGCTTGCTTGTTAAAGGTCCTTCAATCTGCTTCATATCCTTAACGATATTTTTCTTAAATATTATCATTGTTGTTGTGAAATATGTGATGGTTTTTCTTTTTTTTCTTTTTTTTTGGCAAAGAGTGTCAAAAAGGTTGCCATGTAGCGTTGTATCGCATTGTAAACATTCGAGTGTCCTTTGTAGTGTGTTTTTTTTTCTTTCTTTCTTAGTTTGGTATTTCCACATGTATTTGAGTTTTTAATTTTTTGTGTTCTATTATTTTTTTTTTATTTCAATTCCTATTTTGTGGATCTCACAGTTTTTTATTTTCTCTATGCGAGAGCTATTCAATTTTGTTGCTATGGTAGCCTTTGAGTTTTTGTCGGATCCGAATGATTTAATATTTTTATTGAGGTTATTGCAAGAAATTAAATCGTTCATTGTTGTTACCAATTGTTATCCTTTCGTTTGACCATCGATAAGCTGCTGTAGGGGTAAAGCATTAAAAGACTAAAGGATTTCAAAACTTTGTAAAAGTTTTCATTTTGAAATGAACTTAGTTTTGAAATTTGGCAGTCGGTGTTTTGGTACAATTGAATGAGATAAACTTGAATGGGAATTGAAAGAGATTTTTTTGACAATGCGTCTTTGTTTTGTTTCTTGCCTGCTGCCAATTGTGAATTTCTTTTATTATTATTTGATTGTCTGTTTCACCGCCAAAGTGGGGGATGACAATCAGAGGATATGTGACAATGTGAAATGCTCTAATCAGGATTTTTGATCAATCTACTTGAATTTTCTGCATTAAGCGAAAACAAAGCAAGTGACGCTGCAATTTCACTAGTCTCCCATCGCATCACTTTCGTGTAGTTATGCACTACAAAAATATGAATCTGAGATAAAATTAGAGAGACTTTTAAAAAGTGCATTCCAACTCTCAATTCTATATATTCGTGAACATTCTGAGTGCCATAAGTGATGTTGCGCCCAATATAAGTCAGAATTTATCACAAGATGTAGTGTAGAGGTCTGCACGAGTGCACTTGACATGACCATCAAGTAACTTGCCATGATTGCGACTTCATCGAGCCCTAGTGCATGAAAATCACAAATCAAAAAAAGTTCAAACACCAGGTGAGTAGTCTCGCAAATAAAATGTTCAAGCACTCGTTGTTTATTGCATTCGGCATCCGAATGGCTTGTTGTCCCTTAGCACGCTTGATCAGTCCTATGATTTGCTATGCTGTGTTGCTTTGAGTCGTGGATTTGAACAACAACAATAACTTGAATGACGCTTGCCGCTCTAAGAGACGAACACAAAACAAATCATAAAATATGTTATACTCAATTATTAAAAACTCTATTGTCGCCTGTTTTGGCAACGCATTCATATAACAGTTGACTCGCTGCATTCATTGCCTTTTCTTATGTTCGGTGTTGTAAGTGTTTTTTTTTTTCGGTTTCAACAACGTTGATGTTGACGTTGTTGTCCTCAGACTTTACAAAATGAGAAATCAAAAACTCCACTGTAAATCGTATGTGTTTGAAGTAAGAGAAATGGTTCTGTTGTTTCCGTGATACTAATTTTGATATTACAAAGTCACCAGAGACTGATGTGGCTATAAATAGTTCCATTTTCATATATGTAACCCTTGTTCTGGCTTGAAATATTTATTAAACATTTTGAATAAAGTTATTCAAATAATACTTCTCAATAATAGCCGACCGACCAACTAATCACTGAAGCGCTTTTATTATTTTTAGTAATTTCAATTCAACATTCATGCTATGAAACCACATACGAGTGCCACAATGTATATGTATGTGAATTTTAATACAAAATGAAACACCAATTTTGCCACATTCATCGTACACTGTGGTATAGTCAATAGAAGAATCAAAGCAATTGATATTAAAAAGCATTGATATTGCACGTATTCTATTCATTAGTTCAATGAGTTTATTTCAAAGAAATTAAAATCGTTAACGTAACGTATTTTGCAAAAGTTTCGCTGGTAGCAAGGATTAACTATAAATGAAATGAATGTCTGACCGGGTGTCTGCCAGTCAGTGAGTTGGCACTTGCTAATCCTTACCGCCATCATCACCTGCTACATCGTTGTCTGGTGATTTTCACTGCAATCATTTATCGCGTTGTTTAACGTTACCAAGAATATCAAAGGATTTTATGTTTTTGTTGCAAATGATGTAGCCATGTCCATTACTAATTATATAACAGTTGAAAGCAGTGATTAAAAAAAGCAGTTAAGAAGGACGCAACCTTAGAAATAATAATAATTAAATATTTTATACTGCAACATCATTTTTGACGCGAACTGGCAGCAAGCGAATAGCTTTGATCTCTCATATTTCTTGTTGCAAAATTGTTAAATTTTTTGAGTTATTTATTTATTTTAAACGTGAAAAATTATCAATTTATTTCAATCGGTACACAACTATTAAATTGGCGTACAATTGCAGGTCAACGAAACTACTTAATTGACATCCAATAGTTGTTCAACTGTAAGTAAAGAACTTGGCAAATTTAATGGAATGAAAACAATCAAATGTCATATTTTCCTCTTTAAACGTAATTCAGAAATATTTAATTTAAATTCATCACACGTTTTTTTTTTGGGTATTTTAAGTTGCCTATTTAATTCGGCAATCTATCACTACTCAATTCTGTACCAATACCAATACCAAATGCCATTTGCCAATGTCCCGCATATACATAAGTGATTTTTATTTATTTAAAATTGTTTGCACACGGAATTAAAGTCAACTTTATTATATTTGTCCTAAATAAACACTCATTTAAATATTTCGCAATTTAAAAGATATGTCCAATATAAACATAGAAGATGATGAATTTTGAGAAAAAAATAATATAAAATAATATGCCGATGAAAAAGGATGACAAAAATTATACGCTTCAAGGAATCGCAAAAGTCCAACAAGTGAAAATTTGACACTCGACATTTCAAAAATTCAGAAGGAAAAAATCAAAAAATGAGACGAATGAGTGAGATATATACATAAATGTGTACGTCAAATTGACAAACGTAAATTGTCGCCTTCGAAAAGGCCAAGAGATGGAACATAAAAAAAAATTAACAAGAAATGCAAAACTTTTCAGCACTGATACACAATCTGATACATTTATTACGTGTTGTGTAAGAGTGGAACATAATCTCTGGTTATTTTGAAAATTTTTAAAATGGACATGATGTAGTCGAAATTGGGATCTGCAGAGCAGTAAAAATGACCACAGAAATATCATGTACGTAAAAATACCTCATTCAGCATTATCTGCCATGAAAACTATGCGCCATGTATACCAACGATTGCTCTGCAGCCAGCGGAGTTGGAAACTGTGCAACGTTGAAATCTTTCAATATAACATTGAAGTTTGTATATCAAATTGAAGGATTTTACGGTCTATAAGTTGTACCTCTGAATTTTATTTTCCACCTTAGTCTGAGTTTTTGACTCAACTTGGAAGCATTTTGAGCAGCGATGGGCAAAATAGAAAAAATGAGCCAATTTTAGCTCCTTACAACAAACAGGCAATTTCATATGCCTAAACACAAATTCACTGTTGATTTAAATTTTAAAATTTTTCACACATTTCCTTTAAAGTTGATCGATCTTTTAGCTAACAAAATGCTGCAAATCAGTTCCACCCCAAACAATGCTATATCGAGCGGATTAACAAAAAATGATTCAGGGTGAAAATTCACAAATTGACACGTTTGCGTCACAGAATGATGAACAGGCAGCAGTAGCAACAACACCAGCGGTAACAACTACAATAAAGTTAACAATAGCCGACATCCAAAAAAAAATATAATAAAGCAAAAAAAAAAAAAACAACAATTTTACTAACAAGGCTGAAAACAGAAACTTTTGTTACTACATTGCTCTGCTGTTGCCCATATTATTGTTGTGATTGTCGCACCAAACTTTTGTACCGTAGGCCAGCAACAAATACTACAATACACATATAAAGCAGCGACAGCAACAACAACAACAACACATTGAAAGTTTATCTTAAATTTATTGTTTTGCTCAACTTCCGGTTTCTTTTGGAAAAGAAATTCTTGCAAAAAAAAAAAAATGTGTCCGCCTTAAGTTCGGTAGGTAGCAAAAATTTAATCGCAAATGGAGCAATTTTCTATTTTTAAACATTACAATAGATCGTTCGTTGACTTTATGTTGACATAAACATTAAACGTTGTTATTTTAATTCAAAGTTAAATGTTTCGAAAGTTTTTCTTGCTACGCCATGAAAAACTCAAAGAAATATCAAGGACGTTTTAGATTTTGAATTTTAAAACTACGCTACTTCGCTGAGTTTCAACTGACCTTTTCTTAAATTTTTTTTTTTATTTCATTTCACTTTTCTGCTGCATATCTTTTATTACTTTAGCCAAATTCCATAGAGAAATTCCTTATTTTGGTTGCACCAGGCATAATTTAGAGTCAAGACGACGTATTCGAAAGATTGCTTTATCCAATTGCATTTTAAAATCCAACCGCAACAACAGCAATGTACAATGCTTTGAAAATATACAGTCCAATTTCGAGTTGAACTCGTAGTTTGTACTTACGTTCCTATCAAGAAATGCGACAAATGTATACACAAATTGACCAGTCTACCAGTAGGTAGATGGTAGCGTAAATTATTGCTATAAAGATGTCCTGTATTTGGGACAAGTAAAAGTTAAGGAAAAGCATTGATTCAAGAATGTAGATAGAAGTTACAGAAATTCACCCAGTTGGAAAGAATATCTGTTTATCGAATTTTGAAAAATGTTAAACTTTGCACCTTAGACTTTTCTCATAAATATCATCTACTGTATAGTTAAGTGAGTACTTATCAGGATTTTTGAAGTCGGCAAATGAAACGTAAGACCAGAGTCCAGAGTGCTTTAAATAGTATTTTGCCTTGAAGATTTTGAGCTAACTCAGAGTACTTCCTATAACACTTTGATCAACGTGTCAGAGAAAAGGTCCCTGAAGTATGAAACTACAATACAACGATTGTTAAGGTTACCCTTCTTCAAAGTTAATGTTTTTCTTAGACAGAGTTTACTCAAATTTCTCGAAATTGTAGCTGTTGTTGATAAAATTTTGAACGAAATAGTGGATAAATGTTAATCTAGCTTATACTTGGTTTTGTACTCGTTTATTGTCATTCCCACTCGTTTCACCATATCCTCATTCTGAACACAGGTTTCGGAGAAACATCGATAGAGGACAGCTATAATTTCAATATCATATATTGTATATGATTATATTTGACATACAAACGTACTACGCAGGCCCAGATTTAGAAATTTGCCGCCCTTCTTCACTGGTGAATATGGAAAAAAAAAATTGTCTAATATGAAAAGTGAGGACCTTTTTTTTTGTCAACATTTTTTTAGGTAGCTTTAGGGAGTGACATTCCAAGTATTCGCATTTTTTTCCCCTTGTGTAACTCTCACCATCACCAATGCATTACCACAGTTAAAAAAATTTTAAAAAAAATTTTTTAAGTTCCCAATATTTGCCGCCCTAGGCACTGGCCTAGTGTGCCTGTAAGGTAAATCCAGGCCTGGCACTGCGTGCTTCTGCGTGAGTTTACAAAAATAACGTAAGATTGCACCATCTTGATGAAAACCGTTTCGTTGCAATGCTCAGTTATGTGTTTCTTTCATTAGTGCCAGAAGCTTTTTTGTTTTTTATACCACTGGTTTTACTTTTCTAGAAGCTATTGCATGGCTTTTGAAAAAAAGGCCTTTGGCTGTTGTAAGTCTATTCTTCAAGAAAGTGTTTGCTAGATTCCAATCATTACCTAATGTTGTCCATTCGGGCGATTCCGAGCTTATTTTGCCATTGAAACCATACTGTGCTTATACATACATTTACTTAGGACCATACATTTTCCATTGAGTAAACATATAAAATCGTAACAACTCTATCAATTTATATGTATATACATATGTATGCTTTAAATACTTACCTACACAAACGTAAAACAACCCGCACACATACATCAAAGAAGCAAACCCACTACTTGTGTGTTCCTCTTCATTTTATTTATTGAAGTGGACGACACGTTTATTTTGCTCCAATGACTAGCAGTCTGAGATATTAAGGAAAATGTTTTTTTTTTTCAGATTTTTTTTTTTGCCAATGAAGCGAAAAAGTTGCTCAAGGTGTTTCTCGTTTAGCCTTGAATTAATGCACAAAGCTAGATATTTATATTGCAATATATATCCCTAAGTGTCTGGCATTTATTAAACGAAGTTAGATGAAAGGCGTCATTGTATACCTGGGTATTTATTTCTTTAGCCAATTAGTGAAAAAAAATTTTCTTTACTTGATATAAATAATTTAATTAATTAATAGAATAAATGTATGTTGTTATATTATGAGAATTTGAATACCTTTCCTAACTTCAACGATTACAGTTCTGTAGAAAAAGTTACAGAAACATGGGACAAACTTCAAATGTAATCCTTTTTAATATTTTATAATATAATTAAAATATTTCCCATGCAACAAAGTTTGCAACATATAATATTTGATTTGAAAAACTTTAAGTTCTACAAAACAACTACACACACTATTGTTCATGTATAAACTTAGCAGTAAATTAACAAAAATTAATTAATTAACTTAAATAACATATCAGCTATATGTAGGACAATATGTCCCAAGTCTGAGAAATAATCTCATACACAATAACGTCTGAAACATATAAATTTAATTTTTTCAAGAAATTTCACTCAAAAGTTTTCTCTAGCATGAGAGAAACTTTTAACACAGTTTAGTTCAGGGATGTGCACAATATATGTGAGGCATTTTATGCCAAATCGAAAGGGGTCTACGATTTTACCGGCTTTTTATTTGACTAAATAATGATTTAACAAAAATCATTTCGGCATTAGTTGATCCACTGTTGTGCAAAAAAAAAAGTTTACATTTAATGAAAAATAAAAGAAATAATTATAAAAATATTTTTTATCTCTATAAATATTAAAGCTACGAAAAGTTTGTCAGAAAGTGTATCATTTATCTTCTATAGCTTAAATGATATTTTGACTTATGCTTGAAAATTGGCAAAACTCAAATTTTAATTATTTTGCTTACTAAATATATTCTGCTTTTATTTTTAAATCAGATAGCGCAACGATAAATCGACTAATGCCAATGTATTTTTCTAAGTTATAAAAAAATCAAAATTTATTCACAAAAAAAAAAAACAGCACAAACGAAAGATTCAAATTTATTTGCACTCCTTACGTTTTGGCAAATAATGCCTCATATGTATTATGGCAGAGCCATAGTCTGTCAGTCAGTATTTCAATCCAAAATAAAGTACGTTCACTAAATCTTTTTACTCACACGAGTGGAAGACTAAATGTTTTTGAAAATTTTTCAGCCGGAAACAAAACTACTACCAAAAGTTTTCACTCAACAACAAAAAAGTTGCTGTACATAGCTGTAAATTGCTGCAATTTAAAGTACTCGTAGTTAGTGCGAATTTTCTACCTGGGTGGGGTGTTTGAATTTCTTTGGCATTTTTTTTTACAAATAAACATGATAATTTTTTGGTATCCTATGGAATATATGGTAAAAGTTTATTTTGCGTCGTTCAAACGCGATACAATTTGCCTAAGGATATGCTCCTTTTTTCACAGTTTTGTACTGTTTGGCACTTCTTTAGGTATTTCCGTTTAGCAAGAGAAGGCGCTTTATGCAACATGATATTTCAGCTAAGTTATCAACCACATACGCGCTTTCTTCGTGTTGTTGATTAAAGCTTTTGTTTATCCTTTACAAAATGGCAATAGTGGAATGAAAGAAATACATAAATTGCATTTAATTTTGGTCAGAGAATAAATGCATAGTAAAATAAATGCATATCATGGCGAACATTGCACGAAATTTAGTGTATATTCAATTAAGCAATAAAGACAATTGAATGCTATAATAACTTACCCATCTTCAAGAAAACTCTTTAATGATTTGCCACCAAAAATGACAATATGCACTATATTTGGTTAGACTAAAAAATTTTCTAAATCTTTACTTTACCTTTCACTTATTACATTAATAAGTTCACTTTTTATTTAACTTTTTTTTTATATTCAATAACCGACTGAAGTCCGTATTTACCACAGCTGATCCAAATACGAAACGAACTAATTGTAAGTACTTTCGGTAAAAGAGTTGCCATCGTATTACAAACATTTGAATGCTACTTTTTTGGAAGTACATTTCGCAATGTCATTTAGAGTAAGCTCAGAAAATGGGCGGAGTTTATCAAATATTGATATATGTAATTACTTTACACGGTTTTCATATACAGCTATTTGGGGACCTAGGAATTTATTTTAAAGTTAAAAAAATTATATTTCCTGCTTTGCCTTTCCTTCCTATTAAATTATTTGGACCTAGAATTTGGTTTTAAAATACGTCCATATATTTCGATACAGCCAATTTATAGTAATATGGGATATTTCTCGTCAAGCAGGCCACCACTGTACCCAAAAAGTTATTACATCTAAGACTGTCTACGTAAACTCTTTTTTTTTTTCATTGAAATGTTTACTTTAAGATGCCGTGTGTTGCTTTTAGGAAAAACAAAATGGCGGCGAAAGCAAAATCACTCATAGCCACATACATACATGCGATGAAAGTACATATAACTCTTTCCATAAAACAGTTATCATGAGTCGACCCAGGCCCACAACCTCTTTTAGGGCTCTGTTTACACCTATACCCCTAAAAATCGTAGTAAATTTCAAATTGCCACTGGTTCGATATTTTCAACAAATATTTCCCGTTATGGCAAAGATTAAGTAATTTCTGACTACCAGATGCATTTGTGAGCGTCCATAAGTCACCTGGTCACTTATTTATGCCTCTATTGGCGTTCTAATGCGCCCCACGAAGTTTTACGTATTTTCTTTTTTTTTTACCAAGTTGGACTATAAATCAAAGCTCGTTTGTTCTTGTAAGTGACAAATTATAAGTCTGTCAAATGGTTGCATGAAAAATTTGCGGCTCACATCATGTGTGCATTTTTGACAGTTTGGATGACGGTGTAAAAAAAAAAAAAGAAAAGGACACTCCATTTGAAACGATAATACTGTGAAATCTGCCAAAAAAGTACTTTTGTTACCCCCATTTTTTTAACATTGGCAACCCAGGTACTAAAATGGATTCGTTTCGCATTTGCATCAGTCGTAAAATATATGAACTTCCGCCGGTTGTTTTAATAATTCAAAAGTAAAATCAAAAGTGAACTACTGAATAAAATAAGTAAAAAGAGTGAATAAAGTGTAAGTGAAAATTGCATCTTTTCGAGGCACAGCATTAATGAATTTTCTTGGGTGAGTTACTGCAGCATTCAATCAAATACAATTTATTTCTTTCATTTTGCTATCGCCATTTTGTAATGGATAACCTAAAGCTTTAATGAACAATAGCAGGAAAGCTCTTACGTGGTTTATACCTTAGCTAAAATATCATGTTCCTTAAAGTGACATCTCTTACAAAACAACAAAATCTAAAGTAGTGCTATTACAATCGAAAAATTTAAACGTTTCACTTAGTGAGATGTTTAAGTTAGCGAAATACTCATCATTTGAGCCTTTACTTTTTTTAAATTTTACGTTAGTCAAACTTGTAATTATAGACGTACGCACCACCCGTTATTTTTAGACAAATTAATTTGAATTTAATTAAAATTTATTTAAACATTATCCTGACCAAATGTCCATACATATCAAGTCTGAGTCAAGGACAGTATAGAATGTATAGAGTATCAAAAATTAGAGTTTTGTTGTTTTTTGACACCCTACAAATCCCAAATTGGCCAGAGGATTGTCAAATATGAATACAAATTTTAAATCACAATAACTTAAATTCTATTTTTAAAAATCTTCAGCTTCTTTGACCAAAATATTTTTTCCATTGAAATTGTGCTGCTTTTATGCTCAATACGGGTTTACACAGAAATTTGTTTGGTTTTTTTCCAAAATTTTCTATTTTCAACTCGACCTTTTTCATAGATTACATATTTTGAAAATTATTGTTCAAGATATCAATGGTTTTTAATTTAAGGGTAACAAGGAATTACTTGTGACTAGTTCGCCAAAAAGCGCATAATTAAAATAGAAAAATTTCTTCAAACGAACAACTTAATATCTATGTAAATTTATCTCTGAAATACAAAAGAGAATGGAAATAATGCTAATACATTTAAATCCTGATTTGTTGGCAGCAGTCATTTCTTTTTATAAATTTTTAATTGAATATGAAACAAACGGATACGTGACTGTAGAACTCTACGCAGCTTTGAAAAGTTTTGCATTTGCACAATTTTTATATTGGTATCCAGAGTCTGTGGCAAACATCTGAAAAGCTCAAATAAAAGTTCGTGGATTTGTTTGCAAATAAATCAATTCTCAAGGAAATTTAAAATTTTTAAAAGCACGATATTTGTTTCGTGTCTACGAGGAGATAGTTTTCTATTTTTATTTTTTGCTTTGTGTGAATTGCATTGAATTTGCAACTTGTATCTTCATCAACTTAACCCAGTTAAAAAGTTTTGCAACTTGAGAAATGTTAAGAAAAAAAAAAAATGCAAAAATTTATTAAAGATTTGTGTTTCAATTATAAATAAGTACAAATTATAATATTTTTAATATAAGAGCGCAGCATAAAAATATTGAATTTTCAACATAATACATACTAGGATTAGGAGTTCTGAACAAAATATAAAATGACTTAAGTATTTGATCATTGCAAAAATGTACTAAATTAAATTTACCAGCATATTTTGTTCATATTAAGTTTTAGCACAAGATTTCTAACCTTGCTATATATTGTCAATGAAATTTTTTTAACTACCATTAATAATTTTTTAACTTTAATCTTGCATCACTTCATTACTACGTTTTTTTCATTTCAGTTAATATAGTATGCAATAAATTTTATCGCAGTTTTCTTTGTTGCCTAGTGTAATAATAATAGTTATTCATAATAATAGCGATGAATAGCACTTGACTTATGCTTTCGCGCAAAACAATGGGATTTCTTTTGATTGTGTCACGCCTCAGCTTGAGTATCTTTCATTGACAACATCAACACTGCTTGTTATTGTCACCCATTCGTTGTTTCATCAATCACTCTAAATCACTGCAAATTCTATTGCAGTTCGCTTCCGAACTATCAACTATGTACCATGCTGCTCTCTACTCATAATCAATTTCTTCATAATGTTGGTAATTCTTCTTGAAAGTGTTGCGTTCCGTTTGCATTATGCTGCACAAACAATGAACCAACGTTATAGATGGGATGATACTACGTTTCAGGCTATAATACATAAGATATCTAAACAGTAATATGACAATAGCGTGTTTATGGTAAAACACTCGCTCGTACATTTAAGTGCGTACTATTATCGGTAGATATCAGTGACATCAATAGCAAGTGAATAAAAAAAAAGAAAAAATAGAGATAGACGGAAACTAAACATTGTACAGATTATGTGATAATACTCTTGACATAGTGACAGTAACTCTGTTATGTGCATAAGCATCCATGCGGGCTTATTTTCATTTCTTCAGTTTTAAGACATCATTTGAGCTCTAATTACGTGCGATTTTAGATTTTAAAAATCATCGCGAAATTTTTTCCCCGTGTTTTAATGATTTGTAATAATTATGAACCTTTGTCACCACTATTCTGTTGCTCTCAATTCAATTTTGAAAGATAACGTTGACCTATGGTTCAATAATTCTTCATGGCGAATCATACTTTCGAAGCAATAGCCGTAGCAAGGAACATCATGCATTTATTGGCCAAAAATTGGGCATTAAAAATGTCCACTGGCCAAGAAATGGTCATTAAAACTGGCCAGTTTTATGGCATTTATGAAACGGTTTCTATAACCTTTTTCGAGCATTTAATGACCAGTAAAACGAAAATAGAAAATGGCCATCTAATGCCCAATAAAGGCCGGAAAAATGTTCTAGAACTGGTCATTAAATATGTTACTATTAAAAATGGCCAATAAATGCCTAGAAAAAGCTCGAAAAATGTTCAAAGAATTCTCGAAAAAAGCTCGAAAAATGTTCTAAAAATGTTTTAAAAATGTGCAATCACTAGGCATTTAATGGCCAGTATCATGCACTGATAATCCATGTGCATCAACAATCAATTGATCCCTAGTATCACCACAACTATCACTATCACTATCGGTAATAATATTTTCTCGTAAACACTTAAGCCAAGACCTACGCACATGTTTTGTACTATTATACATTTTAATAAAATATAATAAGCAACTTTGACGCGAGTACCTAGATATTAAAATTATATAGTATAACGTAATAAATATAAGCATTTTTTTACAATACGACAATTTTTGGGCATTTTTTAGACATTTATTGGACATTTTTCAGACATTTTTTGGGCATTTTTTGACATTTTTTGGACATTTTTCGGACATTTTTTGTACATTTTTCGGAAATTTTTCGTACATTTTTGGGACATTTTTTGGACATTTTTTGGACATTTTTCGGACATTTTTGGGACTTTTTTTTGGACATTTTTAAAACGGTTTCTTAACATTATTTCAACAGTTTTCGGCAATTTTTTCGGCATTTTCCTTGAAGCATTTGAAACGTTGAATAATTGGTATAAAACTGTTCATGAATTACTAGACATTTTACTGGCGATAAAATGGCCATTTCTTGGGCATAAACTGTTCAAAGGTAGAATGTAACTTTACAACGAAATCAAGAAATCGGCATTTTTTGGACATTTGTTTTGACATTTTTGCCCTATAACTGGCCAATAATTGGGCGAGCAAACAGTTTTAATGTTTTGGATTCTACCAGGGTTACTCACTGGACATTTCCTGATATCTTTGAAGCAAGACTTCTGTAGGCGGCATTAGTACCCCAATTTGACCAAAGAAAAAATATTGCCCGTTTTGATCATGACTACCTCCAGAGATAATCATTACGCTAAAGTTTTGGTTAGTAACAACGTATGGTAAAATAAATTTAGCATTCTGAACTTAAGCATGGCAGCAATAAGTTCTAATCAAAATGGATATATATATACTTACTTACATGAACTCTTTGGATAAATACGGCAATAAGTAAACATTCTTATTTAGAATCTGAAGCCGTTTCGTATTATGCGACATCAGTTGTATTGAATCCAATAATTTTACCTGCCTGCTTAGATATTTAGTATAGTCATAAGTTACTTTCTTTGTTATCATGAGAGTATGGTGTTCTACTGTAACTTTTTTTTTGTATATATGGACTATATTACTTCATGTACAATACTTTTTTATTATTTTTTTTTTTCCTGAAAGCTTAAACTTTTTGTTTTCTAAGTCAATTGACAATTTTTCAAGTTATTACACAACAAATTGAAAACAAATTTACTTATTTTAAAAATTAAATTCCTTGAATTAATGAAAAAAACATGCACCACTGAACCATCCCAGCTATAAACATGACTTTAACACACACAAACAAGTACATGATCTACATACGTATAATGCAAAAAAGAAAATAACACCTACTCACACAGACAAGTCAAACTAAATTACATGTTCTGCTTCACATGATAAACAAAATAAAAACATAAAAAATTTTCTTTTTTTAAAAATTGTAGTACATAGTTTATAAAAAAAAAAAAAAAGAGCAACTACAGAACACTAGAGTGCACTGCAGTGCCACCGTTGGTGCGTATAAATCAACTGCGACCGCATCTCAGTATCTGTAATCTTCCAAGCATTATGTGCACCCTACCAAAACTGCAACGGCACAGTGGGGCAAAACAGTAGTAGATAAAGTAAGAAAATATGGTTGCTGCTTCTTGAAAGTGAGATTAAAAATGATAAAGAACAGACAAAAGTGTGCAACCAAAATGGAGCAAAAGAGATAAAAAAAAATAAAAATTAAAAAAAATATGAAAGGCAAAATTTAACAAGCAAACAGTGGTAGAATAAAGAGGATAAAAATATAAAGATCCTTTCTACATTTAATTGAAGTTCTATTTAATTTTAAATTCTACCAAGAAACATTCCACTGTACAATGTTGCACTTGACTAGTTTTTGGTTGTTGGTGTTACAACATACACATGAGTTGTTGTTGTTGTTGTTCTTGTTCTTTTTGGTAGTAGGTTTGCAGCATTACTGCCGGTAGCTGCCACTTCACTTGCGGTTTCCGCAAAGGAAACAAGAAAATGCATGTGAGTGTACATATACCCTTTTCTTTAATATATAGACACACACAAATACACACATGTGCGTATGCAAGTGTGTTTGTGTGTGTGTGTGTGTGCACAAAAGTGTTAAGAAGATGCCTTTTCAAGGTATTGACATCTGCTGAGGAAGTGAATTGTTCTTGTCAGCCGAGTGTCAAAATGTCGGAAAGTCTTTGCTTTCTCAACATCGATGCCACTGTGAAGAAGAGTTTTACTTTTCGCATTTTCTTTTTACTTAGTTCGACAACATTTTATCAACAATTTTCTCTAGTTAAATATTTAATAAAATTTCTTACCCACAAAATGCGGATTTACCGCGTTGCTGCAAGTATGTTGCATTATATGGCTTGAATTAAAATTCTTGCTAACATGAATATGAAATATATTACATTTAGCTGGAATTTATTCTCGTGAAAAGTGGGCGGAACGAACCCCAGTTGCATGGGAAAATAAAATTGTAAAATATTTTTGAAGCTGCACCCTCAAAAATGTTTCTATGTAACAAATTGTTTTGTATAAAATTTTAAGCTGAATCGATAAGGAAGTATGTTACGTTAGAAGAATTTTTAAGATTGAAACTATCAGTACATCTCTCAAATGATATTCATACATACTATTGGTATGTAGTATTTATCATACATTGTATAAATGTATTACAAATTTGGGCCACATCTCGAGATATAGACTTTTTTCTATGTATTTTCGGAAATAGATTCCAACAATATCAACCATTTCTCTTTTTCTTAAGAATCGTTTTTGACACATGCTTAAAAAATCCATATTTTTTGCACTTTTTTGAGTTAACTACCCATAGCTCCATTAATTTTTATTCGATCTGCATAAATTGTATATTGTAACATGAAATCCCAAAAAAAAACAGAACACATTTTTATTACAAACTCTTACCAACACTTAACTACACTTCGGTAGTACTTACCTTTGTTACTGAATTGTTTACAGCAGCTTCCATTATTACGCACATCAAAGTTAAAACTTTGATTCGCGTTCTTCTAAAGTATGGAAATTGCTTGGAATTTTTTTTTTCTTTCTATAAAATTTTTTTTTAATTTTAACTTATTGTTAGTAATTAAGTTTCGTGCTTTCAAACTTTCAGCGAGACTTTGCATTTTTGCTCAGCATGACTTCAAGCATCATAGATAGATAGATAGATAGTTGATGGGTGGGAAAAGTAAAGTAACTAATTAGCATTTTAAAATGTGTGATAATGATGGCAGATTATGGTTTAAGAAATTTGTTTAAGGGAGTTTCCTCACTTAATGTTGTAGTCTCTTTTAGTGCTACATAATTGTGGATGTTCATTATCATGAACAAAAATGAATTTAATACATTCTGAACTTTTTTTGTTATGTGATTAAAAGAGCTTTAAAAAAATTGCAAAAAATATTGATAAAAAAATATCATCTCTATTTAGATATTCTTTAAAAAAAAAATAAACGTTGCAAGCAGCTTTATGAAAATTTTGATTTACATTAAAAGAAGTTATTGGAAATGCTTTTATTACAAAACATTTTTGTTTATAATCTTGTTGCTTCGTTTCTGTTTAGATATTTTTTAAATAATTTTTCTTTCGAGAATCACATAAGCTATTCATGTAAATATGTAGCCAAATATCAGTTGAAGCATTTGCCGAAAAACAAAAAATATTATCTGTATATGTTGAATTTTAATGATGTTAGCTACTATAAAGATTTGTACCAAAAACATCTTTTTGTAAAATTTACTACACTGCACTTGACTTTAGAGATTTATACTTTATTTACACATTCCAAATGTTCACAAACTAAAAGTCATATCGGCACAGGCTTGTCAATGAACACACATGAACTACATACATGCATGCGTACTTTACGCAGCCAGACACTTTCACATGCACACAACTACAAAACGTCGGTTTTGTTGGAGCATTTCAGACACTTGGCTGCATCTCTGTTTGTTTTCTGGCTGCATTCTTTTGTTGAAAAAATAAATTAAGCCTTAACTTCTTTCTTTGCTTTTCTTCTAAGCTCAATTTCCTTGAAAGCGACAAGGAAATTGAAAAATAAAGTACTGAAACAAAAACAAAGAATTCCACAGCATTCAGTAATTTTTATCAGAATAATGGTAGTTGCCAAATAACAAGCACACAGATGGTGGGCTTTGTGAGAGATGACACCCCGAGATTGGAAGTTCAATGTAGAGTTTTTAATAAATGTGTGAAGAACAACTGTAGATGAACAACTTGTTTCAAGAATATTGAACTCTGACAAATCCTAAACAATTTAAATTGGTTATAATTCTCGATCAGAGGCGAGATCTCAATAGTTTTTTCAAAGCAGAAACCCTGTTCACCTGTAGTCTGAATTACATCTAAGATCATTCTTACATAAGTTCTAAAGCTTCACTTTGATATAGCTATGTCCTTCAATTCTCAATGTTTTGCACTACAATATAATCCTTGAATTAATCTATACAACTTCAGAATGTTTAAGCAATAAAATGTCCTTAATAAATTTTATATTCGAAATATATGCTGATTGTTCAATATATGAAGAGGATTGTTTTCAAAATGATTTGGAAATTGATAAAACATTTAAGCGTACTTTTTTTTTTTGCAATGTAAAGTTCACTCTTAAAGACACGCAGCATAGAATATCGTTGAAAATATAGTATGCTGGAAAGCTGAAAACAATTTAAGAATAAAAAAGATTGATTGACATATTAATAAAAGAGCACTCGGGTAATCATAATGAGACTTTCATTCATTCAATTAAAAAAAAAATCCCATGACAGATACATACATATACACATAATATTAAAATACATCAATAAATCGCAGTCATTTATTGCCACGTATGTTATGCACACGTACACGCAGCTGTCCTTCATTTTCAGTTTGACTCATTTGCAATTTCATTAAATCTAATGGAGGCCGAACATAAGATACATTGACCATGTGTTAAAGACATTTATTACAATTATCGCACACGAAATTTCGCCAACAATAGAGGCACTACTGCCATAAGGCAACAACAAAAAGATGGAATGAAACACTACAAGAAAAAAATATGTTACTTCTTTCTAACAACAAGTTATATACATATTTTCATATAGACATAACTACATACCATACATGTTACTAGGCAAAAATCTTTAATTTTTCCTGGGCAGCTCATAAACACAAAAATGCTTTAGTAGAGATATTGTATCATAAAATTCTATTTCAAATGATATATATAACAAAATTTTTAAGCTTCGTAAAGTATAAATAGAGTTAAATCAAGGTCGAGATATAGTAGAGAAATTTTCAAATAAGTGTAAACTTTAAGCAGTAAAGTATGCAATGCTTTTGTAAAGTAGTTCAAGCTTGTATGTTAAAACAAATAAACTTCAGATCACAGAATATGGGTCATAGGGTATACATGCCGTGGGAAATTTTACAAAAAAAAAAATCATAGAATTCTGAAAAAAGTTTCATAAAATTTAGCTCACGGTATCGAAACTAATACAAAATTTTTGCTTTGAAAATATATTTAGCCTTAAGTTCTTTAATTTGCATCCGGAAGGAGTGCTCAGCATTCTTATTTACTAGATAACTCCACTGAGTATACACTTTACGAATTAGTTAGAAGATTATATTCAGTCTCATAGATGTAAACATTTCAGCATTCATCGCTGGGGTGTACCCACGAAGAGAGTTTTTTTCTCTTTATATGATCCTGGGTAGTTGACACCCTATTTTATGTTTTCTGTGGGTGTTGACTTAGAAATTTTCGTTAGTTTGAATGATGGATGATACAGTCTTGCGCTTTCAGATATGTGGTATGTAACTCACAATTTATTTCCAAATTATAGGAAGAACAAACTAGTCCCTCTTACAAAAATAAGAAAATGCAAAATTCTTGCTTGTACTATACAACGTTGTTTGCCGAAATTTTTCATTTTAAATTTTTAAGCTGCCTGAGGTTCTTCATGTACATAATTTTTACCAGAGTTTCTATGGCTTTTTGAACTTATGTTCATCACCTCTAGCAGATACTGGAACCTAAGGTACAAAACGACATGCTGGCTGGCTCTTACCTAGAAAGCTTCTCTTACAAACTCTTTAAATTTTATTCCTGCAGATTAATAACATTAATTTTTATGTCAGGCATAACTATTTAAAACTGCTAAATCTGCTGGAGAATCTGAAACAAAAACTTTAACTTACGTCTAAAGATATGATTTGTTGGTAAAATAAGGTAAGGCTAGAGGGGGACATAGCCCCAGACTTCGAGCTCAAGCTTTCTCCCAATTAGCAGAATATTAAGCTATTTGCCAGAGGTTTTAAGTTAGGACAAAGACCATGTTGTGTTTTTAAGAGAAACATAGCAGGAGGACGCTTTGTTTTTTTTTTTTTGTCACACCAGTAATACCACTTTTTGGCACCGGACCCCGCAAAGTCGTAATTCGTCCATGGTTGGTGGGTCTTGCTCTGAAATCTTTGGTAAACCAACTAACGAATAAATGTGAACTTATATGTCTGGCTTCAAAAACAATTGGCTGAGATCTTGTTCATCAACGAACTAAGCTAAATTTAAACATTCGTTACATAACAGGTTTATTATGCCTTCACAGTCAAGCCTCTTGTAAGGATATAGAATTAGCTGATGAGAATATAGTCATCCTGACTATATTTCTAGAGTTCAGCTTCGAACAATTTAATTTTTAAAAAATGCGGATTTATTTTCACAACCTACTGTACTTCGCTTTGCATTTGTAGAACGAAATCATTGTAAATGTCTATCCCGATACTGCTCCACTTATCCTCCGTCATATTGGAATGAGTATTTACTTTCTCAAAATTATCAGCACTAGATTTTAGTAATCGTGATACCATGTCAGTATGAATTAGCAACCGCAAGCCCAAAAAAAAATTCTTGATTCTTCTACAAATATGTATACAAACACACACACACACACGCACACAAATGTTTATGCACAATCTAACTAATACACAACCAAAACTAACACAAGTTGAGTGGCCATAAATCAGATTCATTCAATTCACTTAAGAACCTTTTTAGCGCATAAGCAAATATGAGAGAAGCATCATTTCAGTAGCCACAGCCAGCTTCAATTTCAACCGTCATGCCAACAACAACAATTGACAGCAACTACTACTACTACCACTAAGCCGCAATAACAACAACAGAGCAAAGCAATAGGGCACAACGCATACATTTGTAGCTGCCTTAACACAGTTGCTTAGTCTGTCGGTAAGTCAGTCAATAAGTTGGAATGACGTCCAACAACTAGCAAATTGACTTCATGCATATGCACATAAACACACACACACACATACGCAAACGCTAATATCAACAGCAACACAATACTCATACAGAAAACCGCATTCATTTGTTTGTAGTTTGCTTGATTTTCTTTGTTAAGCTTCTCAACACGAATATAATAATAATATAGCCAAATAATAGGTGAAGTAAGTGGAAGATGTAGAAGTAGCAGTACAAGTTGATGGAACAAATGACCCACTGACCCTACTCTCTGACATATCTCATAATATTCAACTCAGCACTGACTTCCCTCGAGCTTCGAAAAAAAAAAAGAACGTGCTTGTGCGTTACGAAGTGAAGAAAAGGGGTCGAATTGTTGCTTTGCAAGGATGATGAGGCAGGTCAAACAAACGTCCCTAATGTTGATTTGAACATTTGTTTGGTCAAATAACTAATCTGAACCTGAGCAAAGTTTAATGGTGCAGATAATTTCTCTGTCAGGATTTTAGCTTGAGGGCAATATCAGCGAGGTAATCGTGTATTTTATAAATAGAAGAAATAGGGAAATTGCAATATTTATTACACATGGAATATGGATAAAGCAAAAAATTGTGAGGCTTTAAGACTATTTAGGACGTGGCACCTGCGGAAAATACCTGTTGTTTTAAGGAACATAGTCCAAATCGTCATAACAGCTTGCTAAGAAATTCTAGGTCGTAATAAAATAATTCAGTTTTGCCACCTAAAGCTCAGAGTCAAACTGTGCCAAGGCCATGACTCAGCCTTTACTCATTCTATACAGTATTTACAACACCTGTGGGAAGATTTCATCATGTTGGAAGTTCCTAGCCAGTTTCCAAAAAAAGTAAAGTCTCTAACCGTAGCAACAACCAGCTTATTATGATAAGTTCCACACTCTTCAAAGTTTCGGAGAGCTTAATAAAATTTCAACTTACAAATTACCTGAAGCGCAATGAACTACTCAGTCATCGCAAATTACGGTCTTCACTGAGTTCGACCTACGCCTGACTGAGAAAGAGATCTAATGTGTTTGCTATCTTTGGGAAAGTATGGTTGTTGTTCAGGATATTTCCAAAGAACGCACTCGGGTATGGATGGCATCGTGCCGCTTGTATCAACATTATGTGCATTTAGCGTTGGTAATTCATTTGTTCGTCCAATAACAAACTTTTTCATTGGCTGATCGATATTTGGCGTTAGTGTCAAACATCAAGTTTTAGCTACAATATTTGTCAACGAATTTAAGCAACAATCTCTAACAAAAAAATTTTGTGAAATTAGAACTCGGCTACCCGCTTAAAAAAATTTTTTGTATGAGAAATTAAGCGGCGATAAGTATCGCCGACTAAATGAACTGTCATTCTCATACAAAAAAAATATTTTTAGCGGGTAACCGCGCCAAAAAAAAACACGGCTAATATTCTCCCGGTGGAAACGTGAACAATCATACTCTTAAAACCCATAATTGATCCGGAAGAAACCACTGTATCGGTATGTCTGCCTGGTGTGTAAAATAGTCTGGTTATTGTATTTGGCAGTATCTATAGAGAAAGATGGGGGAGAGGTCGCAACTGTCAATTCTGAGCGCTATGGCCATATGATAACCAAATTTTTTTTGATCTGTAATTGAACACTTTAATCAGAACAATATTTTGTTTCACAAAGACGGCACGACCAGCCAACCAAACGAAAAGTTTTAGCTAATTACGTGTAATGTTCACAGGACACGCAATTTCGAGATTTGATGATTGGCCCCAAAGATTATGCGGTTTGGCGTCATTCGAATTTTACTTATAGGGCTACGAAAAAGATCATGCTTACATTACTCTAGAGCAGCGATGGGTAAGTACAGGTACGTCAGCCCTCGTGGCCCTTTCCGTTAGTCGACGCACAAACAAGCAAGCAAAAGTTCGCAGAATTTCAACGCTATGAGTTGAATTCCAATGAAAATAAAAACAAGACACACACAGGCATTAGCGACGGCGCCGCATTGTGTTTCGACGAATGTAGCAATTGTTTTTGTTTGTAGTGCAATTTGTTTTTTTTTGTGCTGTTGGCGAATTTGAAATGATTATTATATGAAAATTATAGTTTCATGCCAACCACTGCTCTAGAGCAATAAAAAAAGCAACATTATTCGAGCCATTGCCGACGTATAGCTCAAATTGTGGAAAAAATTCAGCGAAAATAATCATAAAAGTATTCAGCTCTGCAAGAAGTCACATTGTGGATATTTCAATAATTTTTTATGCATACTATTTATACAAAAGTGTTTTTATTCAAACCGATTTTAATACTTTTTTTCTAAAACAACATATTTGTGTTAATAAAGGTTACTGCATACTAATTTTTTTATTTTTTAAGTTGAATATCCTTTTTTAGGCTTAAATTTTTGAAACACCTCACACAAAAATTGTCATTATTATTGTTTTTTTTTTCTCCTCATTAGTGCCGTTTTTATTTGGCTGCGAAGAGAAGAGAATGAGATGTTAAGAGAGTAATTTCACTTAAAATCGGCACAAAGACTTAGAGTTAGTAAGCACATTCTGAGCATAGCCACTGCATACTGAACAAGTGCTCCTATAATAATCACATCAAGAAAGTTTTTAAATGCACCCAAAAGTGGTATCATTATTTTTAGAAACGTGTGTCGGTATAGGGTGGGTGAAGGGATGAAGTTTCTCGACATAATATAGCAAGAAGGTAGAAAATCGCATTATGTAGGTACCTAATATATGAACGATTTCTTACAATTCAAGAAAATTGTGATTTATCTAAAATGTAAAATATTTTATTGATACAAATATTATATAAAATTTTTATTTATTGCTATCACATAATCATAATAAATGAATATATGTAAGACAAATTCCCTAGCACGTAAGAAATTGATATACTGCAAGGACTACCAAAATATTTAATTTAATAACAAACTTCATCGAGAACATAATTTGATGCAAAAATAAACAAATTCTTATTGGTTGCCAAGCAAGCCGTTGCATTAAAACAAACATAAACAAACAAATGCTCACACATGCTCCTATGCTATACAGTCAGTGTTGCCAATTTTGTCGCCGGTGACTTAAAAAAACAAAAAAAAAAAGAAACGAGAAGTTTTGCACTAAGATGAAAACGACGAGGTCGTTTTATCGCACCTTTTTCTTGCTACCCTATCGCCAACTCATTATTTCACTCAAAAGCACATGTGCGCAGAAATTGCAAAATGTTTGGAAGGACATTCATTGTAGGATCTGAGAAACGTTTGCAATATACCTGGTATAGGCATCTTGCCAACTTAACTAACACCGATGAAAGTTGATGTTCACAAACATTGGGCTGTCAAACTTTAAATAAAGTACACGACGACAGCTTGCGAAATCGGTGCACGCATAAGGACATTTATAAATAAAATTGAAAACATTGCTATACTCGTAAACAACAATCTTTATAGGGGTACTGAAAAATACAAATTGTACCAAAAAAAGGTTGTGCATGAACTTGAAGTAAGGGAATAATTTAATACAAAAAGTTGTTAGAAATTTTACTTTTATCCCAAAAACTTATTTAATGCTCTATGGTTGTAGGACGCTATTAATTTTTTTATAAAGAAAAAATGTTATTTCACTTTTTTGCAATATTTAAATTTAATTTTCTGCATCCTTAAGGGATTTTTCAGAACTTCCTTGAAAAAATAGAAAAAAAACTAAACAAAAATAAAAGCAAAATATCAAAACACTTGCAATAAAAAGTCGAAGTAAACTTAAAGTATATCGCTGCAGTGCAAGGAAGCACTACAAATAAAATAACGCAATAAAAAAAAGTAGCTTTTCCGCCTTGTAGCCAACACTGCGAGCCAGTAAGTGCCAAATACAAATGTCGTCTTCTTTTTCTTCAGCGTCGTCTCCATAGGAATCGATGAGAATTTATAGAAAATTGCACAGAAATAAATAAATTGTTATTCTATTTGTGTTTGCCTTTTGCGCGCGTAATGTAAAATTAGAAAATTGCAATGTTTTCCGTTTTCCGTTGCAGCCAAAAAATGCTGAATGCTTTTTGTGCTTCCTGCAAATTAAATTTACAAAATCGTTGGTAAAAAGCACTACATTGACTATCACGTAAGAAAAATAATATTGAAAATTTAATTTAATTGTTTTTGTATTGTTTGTTAAGAGTTTAAGCTCTGAAAAAAATATTACAAGTAAAGTTTACATCGAATCTTCCCAAAAAAATCTCAAAAATGTGTGTGCATTTTCAAACTAATTAGCTTAGTAGGCTAATAGATAAAATACTAGCGATTTCAGGATTATTTTTTGAAATTTCGAATTAAAATGTCACTGAAAAAGAGCGCTCTCAAATAAACATTATAGATATTCTAAAAATTTTGGATATGAAAAGGGGCCGTTTTTGCTGAACTTTTCGAAATAAAACAAATTTTTTCATCCATCGACGGGGTGAGGTTGAAAATAAATTTTTAACATGAACTATTTAAAGACCTTTTTTCAGACATTATACGTAATATTACACGAATCAATGGAGAAACATCGAAAGTAAATATTGGACATATGTATATCATAACTTTGGCTGGGCTTATTGCATACCCAATTTGGATATAGATATTTCATTGTCATTGTCAGTTAAATAAATCACTTTGATATTTTAATGAATTTGAAAATATATGCATTTAACATCCTTTGATGATGATTTATCTAAAGAAGAATATTCGCAGACAAAATGGGAGTTTTCATCAACATCTAGATCTCAACTGTCACTAAATAGATCATCGATATTTGCCAGACCACACTTGACAGAGTGTTTGGCAATATAAAATTGAAATTGATCAATAAAAATTATGAAAGATAAAATAATAGAAAACCAAGTTTGGACGTGATAGCGTCAAAATATAATTTTAAGCTTTCCATATCTGCTGCTGCTGCAAAATTTATTTTTCCAAAAAAAAAAAAAAATGGTCCAATCAGGGCATTCAGAAGCGGTTCTTTTTCTATTTCCAAGCCTTCTCCATCAAATCATGCAATCCAAAAATTATCTTTTTTTCTTTCAAAGAATATGCTCAAATCAGGCTCTCAGTACATATTTAAGTCTTTGAAGTGCTCGCGGGAGCTTCTTTAGCTCGTAAGTGCTTCTTTGGTTCAAAAATGCTCCCTTAGTCAGCGCAGTGTCCCGGGCTTTAAGTGTCATATTTTTGATAAATTGTAAGGAAACTATTTTATTTTCGGATCGATTTGAACCAATAGGAATAGAGCTAGGTCTCATCGATATTTCCAGTTGAAAAAACATTTGGTTTTGCAGCGATTTTCGAGGTGTAGGTATAACATGAGAAACATTTCTAATTTAATTTCGCTTTCTTTATAAAATCACACTGTTTCTCAGGTGCTCAATTTTTAAGCTTCTTCACAACAAATGAGGAAATTATAGTTTTTAAACTATCAGAGCAGAAGTATATCAGTAAAAATGCATATGAACAAATAAAAGTTCAGTAGCTCCCAAGCTAAGAAAAAAAGTTAGAAATAATGCTACAACGCATTCCAAGCTTCAAATAACCCTACACAAAAAGCATCTTGCTCAGAATGAATGAGAATCAATGGCCAAAACAAACTGTTCTTCCAAAAAGCAGGATATTTAAACTAACTGCTGAACATTTTTTCATCATTCCTTTATATCCTCAAATAAAGAACACGTTATTTTTCATGCATACTCAGTCGCTATACAGCAGTTATTTCGTTCAGCTTCCTCTTTTTTGAATTGAAAAATAAAGACTTAAATTCAACGAAGTATGTACATATATATAGTCCATCGAAAGTCAGCTCATTGTTGACTACACAACAATACAAATATTTTTAAAATACTATTTATATCACTATGTTGGCAAAATAAGCTTACATATATAAAAAGTTGCAATCCAACAGCGATTTTATTTTTCAATTTAAAATATTTAAAATGCTTGCAATAATCCAACAGGTGCGACAATCTTTAAAAATATTCAATAAAAAACAATATAAAAGGTGCAGCTGAGCATATATGATGTAACCTTGCCAAAAGTATCTTAATTTTTACTTTTTTTTCTTAACTTCTCTTTAGCTTTACTTTTAGTTGGTCTGGATAAGAATAGTTTTTCAATATATGAGTATATGACGCATTTCATGTCAGATATTCTAACCGATAATATTATCAAAGACAATACTACTATCAATGTCTTGTATATGATTATTGATCCCTATTCAAAGATCTTAGCTCCGAGTTCTTTCATTTCTGCATTGCAGCAGAATTTTGTAATTTAATATATTTTTAAGCAATACAGTTTAACAAGTCCTCCCAAAGGACTTCTTTTCGCTATTTATTGCAAAACAATTCCAAATAATTTTTATTTGAGAAAAAATTTTATCCAATTTCATCAAAAAATTGTTTTTTAGTTATATCACCACAATAGAAATTAAGATTATTTGGACGAGCTTATGAAGTTTTTTAAAAACAAAAATACGTACGGATAAATAATGCATAGAATTTAAAAAAAAATTGTCACAAACACAGATGTTTGAATTCAATTTATCGCACGTAAATCCATTGATGCTTATAATCCTCTTTAAGTTTTTCCATACCACCTATCTTTGTGTTGAAGTTAAGTGGGGGGTCTTAAATAAAATCTTAATGCATGCACATTAGGGTGATTCAAAAAATTTTTTTTTTATTTCAAACAGGTTTAATAGTAGCAGGTACATGAAGGAAGAATTGAGCTCATAATATTAATATCTACTGCTGGCTCATCGAGTTTTTTAGTTTTCCATACGATTTGTATGGAAAAAATGGTTCGCTAGATATTTGTCTCTATATCTCGTGAAAAAATCTTACGAGGCGAAGCGAGACCCACTCCATTAGAAAGACCATAAAATTCTCTATAAAAAAATATTGCGCTATTTTTGCGTGGTGATAATATTTCGTGAGTTTATAAGCTTTCAAAATTTAAGGATATTTCGAAGAATGAGAAAAAAAAAATTTTTTTTTTTTTGTTTTGTTTTTTTTTTTTTTTTTTTTGTAAAAAATTTTATGTTCTTTCTAATGCAATGGAGTTAGCCTCGTTCGTTTGAGACTTTTTTTTACGAGACTTACTCGAAACTGTCGAATAAGGCATACTTTTCCATATAAGCCATCAGTGAATATTAATATTATGAGCTCAAACTATTAAACCTGTTTGAAAAAAAAAAAAAAATTTAAATCACCCTAATGCACTTGCTCATGTAAAATATTTCAAAAATATGCAGTCAAGTAGGTGCAATGTGTTTGCTTTAACAAAATAATACAAACAATTTATAAGCTTTGCATTCATAGAAAATATTAAAAGCCTTTTTTTTTTGGTAAGGCTATTGGAAAACGTAATAATTTTATTCAAACAGATGAGAAAGATATGCATTAATTGTAAAATAAAACATATACAATTTTATTTATCACTTAAATTTATTTATGTAATTGCTTTCAAAATTTTACTTTTTCGCACAAAATCTATTCATTGAAGATACATGCAGATTATGTTTATGTTCGTTAGCTTACCTTAAGCTTTTTCTAATCCTCTAAGGTTTTGACCAGTCAATCCCGGATGGTATTTCCATATTCCTCGATTTTCAGATTTTCAAATATTTGCATTGTTTTTTTTTTTTTTTTTGGTATTAAATTGATTTGCCCACTTACCATCTATGTAGGTTTATACAAAAAAAAAAATATTTCTCATTTCCAGAATCGATATATAGTAACCAAATTGCGTACAAATTGTAAGTAATTTTTCATTTATTTCAATTTCAATTTTGCCACATAGCAGCAACAACTGTTACGTCAGCTATGAGGCCACAATGGTGAAAAAATGACACAGAATAGCGTAATTTATTGGCACATTTGTTGTTCTTTTTGCTATTTCTACCAACAATTGAAATAATTTTTATATTCTGGATTTGTTGAACACGGTGGTCTGTGGGAAGATAAAATCTTATTTAGATTTTCAAATAATGTTCACAATTAGCTCTATAATAGTTCTATAGTTGTATATGGTAATATGAGGTAATAGCTTCATTCAAATACAAGGAACCGATGATTCTATTGTGCCACAAACCACACTAAATGATTGTTTTAATAGAATATAAAAGATCCTCATCAATAACTTTCAATCAGTATTGACAATTTTACACATTTACTGATCCAGATAGATGGGAATGCGCTTCTTCAGAGTAGTTCATGTTCTAAGCAAAATTAGTAACAGTTTTGCTCCAAGGTAAAATCAGTAAATTTATAATCATGATTCAAACATTTCAATCCTTGCGTGACAACAATTTTATGAGGATCTATTAAAGTCCAAACATAAAATACGTCATATTCCTGCGGCACATAGTCCTTACTGTTGAAAACGCCTTGGAATCGATAAATTTGGGACTTGATCAACACTTGCCTGAAAGGCAGCACATCAACCAGATTTTTATCTTAATGGCAAATAATATATTGTATAAAAACTCATAAATAATTTGCATAGACATAAATACATTATTTGTTTTCAATTTATTTGAGCCTATCCTACCTTTCAGCAGACCACCGTGTGCTACAGGATGCAAACAATTAAAATTTAATACGCGTCCTTTGCGACATTGATACAATGTTGCAGCTGCAACAGCATCAACAAAAGCAGCAGCAATGCAATAGCAACAAAATCAACACAACAACAACAAAAACAATAGCAACAATTGACCCTCTAATTAAGGGTTATAAATTGTTAGACGAAGAGTTGACCATGAGTGTTGTTAGTGCTGGAGCAAAAAATATATATAGCGGTGATTCCATGAGTAACCTAAACAACGATTGACAAGGTTATTATTTTAACAAAGTTATGTTATAAATTATATAACTTTTCACCTTGAGTAACTATGGTGCTCAATACTAACGACTTTAGTACTCGTGTTATCATAAACAGACAAGAACTTGGCTCAATCTGAAATCAATGATGAAGTTTGACTAACTGCTGACTTTGTTTGATTTTTCTTTTCCATTTTATATTATGTAGTGCAGGAACTATCCCAGCATTACGTGCACTCGTGCATACAGAGATACCAAGAATTACATACATGCTTACATACACATACATACATCATATATGCTTTTGATTATTCAAATACCAGCGCTTGGAATTTAAATCAATTGCGATTTAATCGCTATAAATTGAAAGCAGTTTCAATTAATGTGAGTATTCAGCTTTAAATTAATTAATTGACACCTTCATCACAAGGTGCTTGCTTGCTGTATGTGTAGTAGTAGAAATCATGAATCAGCAGAATACTGAATCAGTGCAGTGAAACTTTTTTCAATTCTCACTTGAAGTTTTCCCATCAACATTTGGCACTTTTAAGGATCATCAACTTCATTCAACTTTGAAAATTTTGTTAGTGAAACTTTGAACATGGGATGGATATCTGTCATGTGGATAGAAGTGCACATGATAGACATGTACGATGGATTTAATTGATGAAAATGCATGATAGCAGAGTCTATTCTTGAAATGCGAAAAAACTTCATCAATCAATGAAGTCTCAAACTTTACTTTCTGGCATCAATGCTGTTTTATTTTAAATCAGATATTTACTTGAAAGCGACGAAATCTCACATACGCTCTAATTAACATTTAACTAACATTTATTGCCGTACTTTTATTTGGACCCCTAATTCTTTGGGGGCACTTAATATTCTTAGATTCTTTTCTTTTTCTTTTCTCTTCGGATTCCTAGTATTTGTGTAAAATTGTACTACAAGTTGAATTACCATGGTCCCATTTCGGTCAGATCTGCCTAGTTTCTTCTTTAAACAGTAACTTGCAGATAGCAAGTGGCATGCCAACACTTTCCTTGTGCTGAGGAATTTATGCAGTAGTCCCTTTCCTAGCAAGTTCATCTGCTTTGCAATTGCCGTCAGTGTTCCCAATGTTCTGGCACCCAGATGAGGTGAATGTTAAAATGCTGAGCCATCTCATTTAGAGACGAGCGGCATTGTTGCGCCACTAGTGAGTTTAGGAAGACTGATTCTAGTGAGTTTAGGAAGACTGATTCTAGAGATTTGATAGCAGCCTGACTATCTGAATAAATGTTTATATCCTTTCTGGATACAAAATTCATGCTCAGCCAGGATGCTACCTCTGCCATCACTATAACCTCTGCCTGAAAAACGCTACAATGGTCTGGTAACCTCGCAGCAATTCTTATCTTCAGTCCTTTAGATTAAATACCATAACGCACCTGGTTAATTAGCTTGGAGCCATATGTGTAAAAATTATTATGACCTCTTCTGCCCGGGAGCTCTCCCTTTCAGTCATCCCTAGATGGAATGTGAGTTAAGTAATCCCTATTGAATGAGATTACTGGAACAATGTAGTCCAAATTAGAGGGTACAGAACTCAAGCTATGAAGGATAGTTGAGTGTCCTGCTCTACTCTCGGATCAGCAAACAGTGTCCATGAGTCTAATGGCAGCACAAGCTGCACAGCTTACAACAGTACCAACCACGATATTACTGATTTTGTCTGAAAGTTTATTTCTAGTTGTACGGTTTTGAGAATAAAATGCATAGGTACGAGTACTCATAATATGCAGCATTGATTTAAATTTAGTCTAATAAGAAAGCAACGAATAACATACTCTATTACAGCAATGTTAAAACTTTTGTAGATTTGTCCACCGAAGTTTCTAATTTCACGGCAACTACTTATTTGTTCTAAGAATTGGCGAGAATTTTAAATCAAGGTCGTCTGTAGTTTATCATTGAATGTTTCTGACACTTTCTAATATTTACTTTCTAATTTTTTATGTTTTCTATACCATAAAGTAGAGACTTCTTCTACGAAAATAAACTCATGAAACTTGAAATTTTCCTTAAACTTTTCAAAAGTTTTACTTCATAAATCTTTTAGCTAAAGGGGTTAAAACCCACGTTTATTTTCATCTATTATTTTTCATTCTCAGATTTCTTCTATTATTGTTGTATACAATTTAAATATCAAAATAAAGTACGTTGAAACCAATAAAAGTCAATACAAAAATTATATTCATGTTATCGAGTTATTTATTTATTTTTTTCGTATAACAAAGTTTTCGCTCATAAAATGTTTGGCTAAAGGTAAAGTCATTTTTTTGATGTTTTTTTTTTCAACATTATACATACATACTTCCGCAGTTAATTTATACTTTATATGTATTTTTAGTTTCTGAATTATTTGCACAACTTTCTGGTATAATATTTTCAGTCTGGCACTGAAAATTTAAATTTATTGCACTAAGTTTTTCATACATAAATTAATGGCCATATACATTTAGACGTATGAACACTGTCCATGTGTATTTATTTATTGATTGGATTAAGTGATTGAATGATTACTTTGTAACTCATTATTACTTAAAATTTTCAATGATCAATGATATGCTTTATGTTTGACGTTAATTTTAAATTTATTTTTTGTTTGAAAATTATGTATAATTAAGTTACACAACTTATTTCTCAATAATTATCACTGATATAAAATTCGGCCAAAAATCAAGCTGATTCTATTTAAAAAATTTTAATTGGTAAAGCGTTCAATAGTTATATTTTCGAAGAGTATATTATTATAAATTTTATTATATCTAATAGGTAAAAACTTTACAAAATTTTATTGCAATTCCAGATAGAACATTTTTCGGCATTAGAAAGTCCTGCAGAAACTTCACGTACTTAAGTTTCTGAGCACTACAACAGCCTTAGAATAACTCTAGAATAACTCAGTGAATATGGCTTGCAATGCCTCACATAATCTCCCCCTTCAATTTTCTTTGAGCAGCACTTTTTCTTAAGAACCATGCGATAATAAAGACATTCTCTTGAAAGCATTAATCGTATTTCTTTATCAAATACATACTTCCTAGTCTATTATAAATCCTAAACACACACTTTAAGTCCCATATATATATATCTCTACGAGAATAAATTTGATTTTAATAGAGTTGTCCAATTATGAAAATTGCAGCATTATAGTCAAATACCCAGACGCGAGCAAAGCGCATATGGGAGCAACATATCAAGCAAAAAAACTATGAAAAAATCACAAAATATTCGTTATGCAAAGAGAACGAGCGTAAAATGGATTCATAAAAAATTGCATATCAATATTTTTAAATTTTCCACATCATTAGAGTAACGCACTTGAGTGAGTTTTCCCATTTCCGGAAGCTAAAGCGCCGCACATTGCTGCCATGTGACGGCATTCATATTGGCAACAAAACGCTATGGATGATGGGAACTCAGTGCTAGGAACAAAATAGCTCAGAGCTTAGCAGCAGCAGCAAGATATAAAGCTCGCGGCTTGCGCACATGTTTTACCAAAATGGAATTTATGCAACAAAATGAAATAATAAAATAAAAATAATATAAAGCAAAAAAAAAAAAAAAAACAGAATCTAAAACAAAAAGTAAAATCAAAAATGTAAAAGAAAATAAAAGCAAAAGAACAACACATCTTCCTCAATTTCGTATACTCGAGTGAGATACACCATGAGATACACGTTCATCCATTGGCTATACCACATAAATCTACGGCTGTCTGCTGTTGTTTTCAGTCAAATAGCTTGGAGTTCTAAGCCTGCTCGCTGAAAATCTGTTATCGATGCTCCATACATAAGGTTTCGCTTGCAAAAGTTAAGCTTTTTTATTAAACTTTTTTTGGCACCGGTGTTTGCTCGAATTTCGTGTACTCAGCTGTTTGTTCATTTCGATCTGAGAGAAAAAAAAAAATAAACTCCTGCGCAAGGCTTTTAAAGGGAAATTTTTCAAAAAAGAGCGAAAATTTTCTGCCATAAATGTGCCACAAGAGAGTAGTGCTTTGAAGCTCTGGAAATCTTTTATTGGAAGCAGTTTGCTATAGAAAGCTTTACTCGAAAATATGGGGAAATCATTGGCTTTAAAAGCAGTTATGAAACTTAACAGTAAATATAAATTTTGACCCTAAATAAATATAAAAAAAGTGAAAGAAAACTTCGCCCAAAAAACAATTTTTGTGAAATTACAAATTCTGGTAATTGATTGCTAAAAGAAAAAACCACAATTAATAAAACAGCAAAAATATTGAATAACCATCCAAAATGTTGGCCTTTCATACTCTAAATTTTTTAGAGAAACTTTTTTGAGTGCATTTTTAATTCATTTTTTTTTATATTTTGCAGAAACGAAATACTTTGTTAAATCAAATAAAGAAAATTTCGACTAGTCCGAAAAATTGCTGGTTCAACAATTCAACAGCGTTCATATGTTTAAATTATTCGACAAATTCTTGTTTTGCTTTGAACACTGAAAATAAAACATCTTAATAACTGACAAATTGTAATGTTTATTTAAATTGATACTGAAAAACATAAATTTTTTACGCAAAATAAATCGTCAGTAATTTTATTATTAGAGCAATGATTTCCCGTTGAAATCTTTTAACGTATGATTAAATCTGAACTGAGCAATTTGGCAAGCGTTAACATCATAAAATTTTTATCACTTTAACATCAAAAGATTTCAAAAACAATTTAATGAGCTCTTATTCTGATCGAATTTCATTATTTTTTTATTTGTTTTTCTCACCTCATGCCATAACAAAGAATTTCTAAATGGAAAAATTCAACACTTTTAATTTGAGGAAAATTTTATTAAAGACTTTAAAAAGTTCTGAAATGAAAAATGGCGCCGCGAGTCGTAAAAATTTTAAATGTTTTGCTGCAGAGTGAAAGGGTTAAAACTAAATTTCAGTGAGTAATAAAGCTCCCTGAGGACCCATTTTGGGCCTTTACTTAGAATAAAAAATAGATTTATTGAACACTCGATGAGCAAAGTTTCAGAAAATAGATGGCCCACAAAACATTGAACTTCAGTTAATTTGAACGACTAAAAAAATTGCAGTACAAAAATTTTAGGTTTTAACGATTGAAAGTTGGACGACAAAAAAGTTGAACGGCCAAAACGTTGAGTTACAATAAGTTGGAGCAAGAAAAATTGTACGACAAAGTGTTGAACGGCAAAAAAGTTGAACGACAAAAATGTTGACATCAAATATTTTGACAACAAAACGTTGAACGACCAAAATGACGAACAATAAATAGATGGGTGAAGAAGGTGGGAGAACAAAAAAAAATTTCGACACCAAAACCTTGGTGAAATTTTGCGAATATTGGTTCATTTCGTTGACCGTAAAGTTTTTACGACTCATCTAACAATAGTGGTGGTTTTGATATTGACAGTTTAAATATTACTGGCAAATTCAAGACCGGACTTCAGAATTGAAAACACTATACTTGTCTTCAGTAGGCAACGTTGTTTATTAATTAAAATATGTTTTTTCAAAAACATTGACTGTAATAATACTTAATTTTTTGAAATTTATTTTAACTCTAGAATGCCTGACTATGATCTCTTTTTTCCAAAATTTTTGAAAGAAACCCAATTAGCATTGTGGTGAGATTTTTGACGACTAACTTTTGAAAATAAAATTTAGTTGAAATAAAACTTTTCACTCTCCAATTCTTTTCTCGGCTAACTATTTTTGCAACCAACGCGCAATGATAGAATTCCAACTCGAAAACATTTAATTCATAAGAAACTAGTTAATCCTAGACACAAGTAGTTTGTCCTGAAATAATAATTTTTACCCGCTTCTGAGCCAATTTCTCTGCTCTTTTGAAAATGAGATCGACCTTCCTCAATAATGAAAATGAAAGGGCTTTTAATGACGTACAAATCAACTACTTCCCAAAAATAATACCTTTAAAACTTACATATCGCCTGGTCTATCTATAATTTATAGCTATTTGAGGTATACTTTTCGAGTAAATGAATAAAAATGGATTTTAGACTGAAAGAACCTTTTCGCGTCCTATCACAAAGTCAACCGCTTCCACCACTTTTCAATCGTACAAGGATTTTACAAACGTCTTTATTCAAAGCTCAGTGAAAAAATAAAACTCAGGTTTCATTTACAAAGTAATGAACGTAATAAATCATATTTCGTACATATATTGTATATTTCATGGTCATGGTCATTTCACAAATAATATTCGTTTTTTGATATGAATATGTAACATACATATATAGGGATTTTCTATATGATCTTGGATTTCGTTTATTTTCAATTCTTTTTTTTATACTTAGGCTGTGTTTAGTTTTACACAAATTTGGTTTTGCGTAGAACATATGCATCTACCATACCAATTAAAAATCAACTGAAACATTTCCACCTAATGATTTTGTGTAAATGATACTGATTAATCCTTGAAAAGAGGTTCTCTTAATTGCACACTTTAAGTAACCACATGAATAATAAAGAATAAAAGCAATACACCATAACTCGTGCATATCCTACAAATTCAAAGGGTTGGTTGTTTAATAACAGGTAAACCAAACGTCCTTATCCTTTGTCTTGAGCTCTTGAGCTTAAAAAGCCTTTATCCTTTGTATTGCATTATATTTCGTCTCCTATAATTTTTGCTGATATCCTGGCATTTTGACTTGTTTGATGTTTTTACGAGCCTCAGAATTTGACAGTTTAATGACCGAATTTATTGTTATCACCATGTTTAATGGCTCTTCGCTGATGGGGCAGTTTATTTGTTGTTTTTTTTTTGCATGTTTTGTTTTGTTTGTTTAGTCTTTTATTATTTGCGATTACAAAACTTGTACATCTCATGCAAAAAACACAACGCGAATTCGTCTTTTTAATAATTTGCAGAAATATCCTTGTTCTGCTGTTCTGTGTTCCGCATATTTAAAAATGCGCATTGTTTGTATGTTGTGCAAATACAACAAACATAATTATGTGGTTATCAAAACAGGGGTTGGTTTCTTCTTCTTAGAGAAAATATGATTAAAGGAGTTAAAACGCAAATTATGATGATACCACATACCTGTGGTAAAAAGAAAAAACAGCTTAAGTCGTTCTGTGATGATAAAACGAAATAGAGTAAATTACATGCTCATACATAGAACTTATGTTGCTTTGTTTTGTTATCAAAAATCGACTTAAGCTGTTTTTCCTTATATATACATCAGTGCATGAAAACTGCCTGAATTCGTCACCGCGCTTCTAACATCTCAACTTATACGTCTGAATGTAATGCGTTCAAGAATAAAGATTAAGAATTAAGAGATTAAAAATAACAGGATGGATAATGATGCTCATGTGGACAATAGCGTCATGCTTGATGCATTCACCACGAAATAAACGAAATTGATAACAAAAAATCGTGGATTTATTATCAATTTAAAATATTAACACTTGATTATTTGATTATTAAATAAATGAAACGAGTTCTATCAAAATTGATTGTTGAAGATGTCACATTGATTTTTTCAATGCCATGCATTTTGTTGAAGATGTCACATTGATTTTTTCAATTCCATGCATTTTGTTTCGATGGTGCTCGTGTCAGTTAATGTCTTTGCTCTTCATATTACCTTGGTAAGCAGTCTTGATATGGTCACTTAAAGACTTGCCCAAACATCCTTCCAACAGACTGTGCTTGTATAACTTTGTATTCATGTGCTTAGCCTGTTAACATTCTCTCAAAACGGATATTATCAGTTAAGCCTAAACAATTAATCCTATTCATACTGTGAGGAGAACATTGTTTTTTTTATTTATACAGATAATGAGGCGTAACTTTATTTTTGAACTTTTATTGCAAAAAATTTCTTATTAAATATGTATATTTTTAAATCAAGCTTATAAAAATTTCATTACATATCATATGAAAAACATTTTTAACTTCGTCTTCCCTAATATTAGGTCTTTTAGAAAATTTGATATTGATACGGTAAACCTAACATGTAAGCATTATGTAATTACATAAATTAATTGCAAGCAACTGTTATATTTTAAAAAGTCAAACACATAAATATTGTGTTTATTATTTCCATATTTATCATTGAAATTTTCTCCATACCAACCGTCTGTTATCACACCGAGCCAAAGCTCAACATAAATATTCGTACCTCATTTATATATCCCAAAATGATTGACATACATAATGACCTTCACCACTTAGCAATATAAACCCCGCACAAAAAAGCTGCCCTAATCTACTACCATTCAGTAGCAGGAGTAAAAAAAAATTGCAACCATTTGGGGGGCGAAACAAAAATAAACCCGCCCGCACGTGTCGCGCGTTTGTTTACTCACAAACAAATTTTTTTTCTTGGGGTTGTTTTCCCAGTGTTTATCTTTATTTTGACAGGTCACATCGCGTCACACCGTACCGCACCGAAGGATGTGCATCCCTTTATTTTTGTTTAGTTTTTAGCAACACATGGGGGGGTCCTTTCTCTAAAAGTCGAATCAACCGCCGACACTTTCACTTTGATATGTGCGCCTGTTCAAAAGTTGTTATTGTTTTTGTTTGTGTTTACGTTGTTGCAAGACCATCAACAATAACTACAACAACAACAACAAAATAGCAATAAACACAAACAGCTGCCATTATTTAAATACATACACAAAAAAAAGTTATGGCAATACGCAAACCAGGGATGACATGTAGAAAATGTTGGTTTAATTAGTTATGCAAATTTTTAGTACCTACATACTTAACTATGTAGGTTGGACATTTTTTTTAATTCAAGCACGAACTGTGTCAGTTCCATATCATCCCTAGTCATGTTTCGGAGAAACTTTGCCTGAAAGTTGCCCCTATTGTAAACTATCTTACACTTCGGTATAAGTGTGATGGAGAGGATAGTTCTTCTTTTGCATACGACCCCCATTGTATTGGTCCTCTAGCGTCCTGAAAACTTTGCATATGTCCATAAATGTATTTAAATAGTAGAAACTAGGCACATACTTACATTACTTTCATAAAACATTTGGAAAACACATAAAGTCTAACTAATCAACAAAATATATTTTATCTTAATCAAAATTAGTCCCTTATAAGGATACATACTCGTACTTGAACTTGCTTATTATTCCTTTGCCAAAGCCTATACCTTGCATAAGCGTTTTCTGGCATTACCTTTAGTTCCATCAGTGAACAATTTTCAATATCATCTATAGACTGAAAATGGCTACCCTGAAGCAGTTATTTTAATATGTAAAACAAGAAAAGTTCACATCTAGCCATATCATGAAAATATAGTTATTGATCGATGATTTTTGTTGAGTATTTCCTATAATTTTTAAACAAAAAAGAAATGTTTGAAAAAAACTGAAGTCCTTTGGAACGAGAGCGTTTATCTCATACGCAGAATACCGACTAATCGAACTGAAAATTATATCAAAGTTCACTGTCATACCAACAGGATGGTTTGTATGAACATTTATTGTTTTTACATTTTCTTTGATATTTGATGTTGAAAGACATCCAGAACGAAGGAAGTTTTCAACCATTTTATTGACGTTTTTTTGCGTCTCATGTGCCTAGGTCTTCGAAATAGCAGTGTTATCAGAGACTAATTATCAGAGGAAATATCGGATAATTATCAAACTTTTCAGACTGTTTCGAGGCATTTTATTGTCAGTTGCTTATGATTTTTCCCAATTTAGCAAAATTTTAATAATTCACAATTTCGCACTGTCAAAACCACAAAACGGTGCTTTAGCTTTTTTTTCAAATAAAATTTGTATTTACATATGTCAGTTCGCAACATAAAGTTATTTGATTTATAATTTAATACCTATAATAAAAATAATACTCATGTCATCCCTGTGCCACTCCACAGAAGTTATGCTACAAAGCTGTGGGCAAAACTTAGTTATTTTATTGTGTGTTATTTGTAAACAAACAAACACTTCGCAACAAATAGCGAATGCGGATGCGGTTTGAATGTTTATCGAACAGGCGTGCAGCAAAATATACCGTGGCAAAGTTACATGCGCCAAAAGCAATTGTGTGTGTAGGTATGTTTGTATGTATTAATGCATGTAAAAATAATAACGTCACTTTCATTACGTGATATCATAAAGACCGTTAGCGCTTATGTTTTGTGCGGCAAAGCTCATTTAATGCAAACTCTTTAGTGTCTGTTATCCTCTGTGATCATTAAGAGCTCATAAAAGTGTCAAGAAATTCGAGCTCGTAAACCCATCAAACCAGTGAAACGAACAGGGAAGCAGCAATGACAAGTACTCGGCATGGCAAATGTAAGCGAACTTCATGGCATCAGGCCACGTTTTTTGTACTACAAAATTCTATGTCATGGCATTGCAGTGAATTTAAATGAAAACAAAGAGTTTTTTTTTTTTATTATGGTCATTAATTTATTTTTTAGGGCAGTCCAATGCCTTCATGACGAAGGCTCTTGTGAAGGATTTCATACTTACGTGTGTGTGTGTGTGTGTGTGCGTGGATATGTTTCAGTTGAAGGAATTTTTCATGCAATATGTCGTCGGCTTAGCTTTTCTCATCGTCATTCTAATATAACGCTTTGCATTCATTCTTTATGTCCAGTTTGAGCGGGTATTCACCTTTTGAAATATGTATGTATATTAACGTCATTACTAATTAAAACAGAAACCTTTCCGCAGCGCAACAGTAAAATTTGTTGCTTTAAGAAAATAGTTTTGATGTTAATAAATCTCATCACTTGCATAAATTAAACTCGGCTTCCCAGGACTTCCCAAAATGTTTTGAATAGAAGCTTGCCACTTTCCTTTTTGACCCCAATAAACCAACAATTAATCACTTCTGACCCTGAATCCCTGGCAAACACCAGTTATGTATGTGGCTGAATGATCATTCGTTTACGAATTTTGAGGATCACAGCTTAAGGGTTGTTTGTGTAGGATGCAATGATGCATCCAGGGTTTGTTCGTCAATGGCCATACAAACTATTTCCGATTAAATTTCCGGCTAGGAACTCTTTAAAGATTTTAACCAGCACAAAAAAGTATGGGTACATTAATCAACATAAGGTTGCTTTGTGCGTATCACGGAATGTTCAGGATGTCTTTGGATTCGACCAAAAACGGCTACTGGCAGGACTGCGCTCAAAGGCACACAGGGCTTCAAGTACAAATTTTTGTTTATTGGGGTCCAAAAAAGGAAATGTCAACCTTAAATTTGAGGCATTTTGAAAGGTTCTAGGACTCCGGGGTTAGTCCTCAGGGCAATCTAAAAATTAACAAAACGCTTTTTTTGGGGGTTCAACTCCAATTTGCTCAAAAACTACATGTGATTGACATGGTTTGAGATTAGATTTGTGTTCGATGTGCAAAAATCTATCGAAATCACCTAGTCACTTCAGTATAATTAGCTGAAGATGCTTTGCTAGATGTTTTTCAAACAAGTTCGTTATTGATGGCAGAAATGAAGTCGATCTATAAGAAAACGCTTCATATGAAACTTCAGTACGAGTCCATTTTTATTGCCAATTGTCAAAGTTTCGCAATTTTGTCTAATTAAAACCATCAACAGTTTATCAAAATTGAAATCATTTTATTTCACATTCTTTTCTTTAATTGACTCATAAGTTTTGAAATTATAGACGAGCTGGAGTTTATAATAAATTAGTCATTTGCATACTTATACAAGTGTGTGCCTAGAGACTTTTGATCATTTCACTTGAATTAAAGTTTGAAGCTTAATAGCTAAGAAGGCTAATAGCTGTAGTAGCTAAACTCTAATATTATTATTATGCTACAAACTACATTATACCAAAAGTACCAAGCACGTTTTTAATGAAATCTTATCTTTGCTCAAATTGACTGAAACTATAGCTAATATCATACGGATCAAAAGTCTATATGAGCAAAATTTTGAGTTATGGACAGTTTGGGTGATATGAAAAATCAAAAATTTAATTTTATCATTCATATAAAGTTTTGATAAAAAAATAAGATACATAAGTTATATCATATTAAAATAATTCGTAAGAATTTGTAGCTATAACTAAAAGTTAAATAATTCGACGTCAAGCGACAGAGAATTTTGCAAAATTTATAAGAACAGAATATCTAGGAATTTTAAACGTTAAATGAATATGCCTGAATATACAATATGTGCAAAAATGAATATATGTACCTACATTCGTATAAATAAAATAAATAAACACACAATACAAAAAACAAAAATTATTATTCTAAAAATAAATCTATAAACATTACTTTAACGACTGAAAAGTTTGTCATTGAGGCAGACGCGGACGTATAGCACTCTTTCTTCACTGCGTATGCTGGAAATAAAAAAGCTATTATTTTGAATACATTTTATGCCGGCCATCATAATAAGAATCTTACATAAAAAACCTTTTAATTTCTTCTTCTTTGAATTACGGATCATCTTGATATTTTCTCAGCCAATTCTGTATCTGTCGATTCTTTAACATTAAAGAATACAAAACGCCCCAACCTTGCATCGCCACTAACAAGCAGGCGCCATAGCTGATATGAGTTTTCTCACGATAACAATAATTTATTATGAAAATGGCAATAAAGCCCAGCCACGTACAGAAATTATAGCAATAGTATTTAGTGAAAGATTTAAATCTGCAATAAACAAACGTACATATATACAAATGTCGAAGGCAACAGAGAAAAAAATCATAATTACTATGAAAATAAACAGTGAATAAATAAATAAAACTTTCATTACGCATTAATGAACAAACTACCCAACAATATATACAAACAAAAAAACACATCCATTCAATAACATCCCTGACATGTATAGATAACCTACCGATTCTCCTCAATGGCTGCCAGCAATTTATTGGTAGATTCCGTTTCTTTGATTTCGTTGAGTTGTATTAACGTTAAAATAATGAAAAATCCACTGATTGCAAATGAAACTAAAATCGGTGTATAGAAATAGACCATGATGGACCAATTTCGTGCTGTAAACAAAAATCAAAAATAAATCGATTGTATAAACTACTAATGCTGATGTTCAAAAAAAAAAAGATGAAAAGAAAAAATAACTCACGGTCAAACCAGCATGGATCACCACTAAATACAAGCTTCTGATTATATGTAGCAAAGCTAACATATACCGTCCAACCTATGTTCAATCCTAGTATTGGTGAAAATGATAGCCAAAATATTAACTTGGTCAGCATAACGCCAAGGAAATTCATATAAGACGAAAAGCTTATGAAACTGAGTATACATTGAGCCAGCAGTAGAAAGAAAAGAATGTAGCGTGCTGTTGGATAGAAAATATGTTATAAAATATTAAAAATGTCTTTGTCATTCAGTTGGATAAATAAAATAGAGTCTAAAAGGTCACTTTGTTGTGGACATAGTTTGCAAAGATGTCATAAAAGCTTTATAATATTGTTTAATATTTTTGAGTGATTTTTCGAAAACTATTTAATATGTTCATACATTTATATATATAGGACGTTTCACGTAATGCGGATCACCATCGGGTCCAAAAATTGCCTGGACCGATCAAGACGTGCGAGGTCTTAAAATGTTCGTCTCATGAAAATTTTCTGATTTGCACCGAATTTAATATACGGGGATCTTGAGAATCACTTTCTCCAGATTCACAATTGGCGATCCCAAAAACTTCTGTATAACAAATTTGGTTGACTTTCGAAAATTTCGTCCGCAATATTGGATCCGCCATCTTGATTTTATAATTTTGGATTCGTGATCAGTGATCCCCAAGACCCTCATATAGCAAATGTGGTACAAAAAGAAAAACTTGATCTCGGATTCGTGATCAGTGATCACCAAGACCCCCGTATACCAAATTTGGTGCAAATCGGTTGACTTTCTAAAAATTCGGCCACCATATTGGATTTTTGATCACCATATTGGATCCGCCATTTTTGATTCTGTCAATCTTCCACGTCAGCTTTTCAGGAGCTACAATTTGTGCCAAGAAACGGTTCGATCGGTTGAGAATTTTTATTTTTACAATCTTTTTTGTCTGGACACTCGATCTTTCTCCGGCTTCCGGCCGCCATATTGGATCCGCCATTTGAATTTCTTAACGGGCCACACGTCTTTTAGAAGATTTTCATGAGACGAACATTTTAAGACCTCGTACGTTTTGATCGGTTCAGCCAATTTTTGGGCCCGAATCTGATCCGCTTGACGTGAAACGTCCCATATATATATATGTATGTAATATATAGACAAAATTGGAAGAAGTTATACTACAGTAAATACAATGAGCTGGATCAAGTTTATTGATACGCATGGGTATTAAAATTCTGATTATCATTTAATTCGAGATACCTGAGTGTAGAAGTTTAGATGTCGTAACTCTGTTATTTCCTATGGAAGTACTTACCTTGAAATAAGCAAGAGTCTTTTGTCATGTGTGACGGATCAGTTAATGTCAAATGTGCAAGCAATCCATAGCCCACAATCATACATATTGCATGACCCTGTATGGCAGTTCCATAAGTAGTGCTCTGCACATCTTTGCACAATAAATACATGAGAAGTATTATCACATAGCAACCAGCAGTTAACATTAGACCTGTAAAATGTTGTTAGTTAATACGTATATTTTTATTGAAAGTTTTAATAGAGGCATTGCTTAGGTTTTTTGAAAAGGTTTCTTACACGGGGAAATGACACCGAACGGATATGAGCCCTTTACTCGGTGAGACTTTTAAACAAGCAGCACTTAAACGATCGAAGATTCTTTTTTGTTTCTATGATCTTTATAAGTAGTTGGGGTAACACACACTGTTGCGCGCTCTATTTGCTAAATTACCACTCTAAAGTTTTTCGACATTTTTTCCCACAAATTAAATAAAAGTTTTTCATTGTCAATCCACCCACCCACTTATATCTATTTTTATACGTTAAATGTTAAGTTGGAAATTAAATGACCACAGCGTTTAATACAGACATTGAATTACTTAAGTAAATGGCTTTGCTTGTCAATGGTTTTATTTATATGATATTGATGCAGACTAGTTTTTTTCGAAATAATACTGATGACTGATGAAGCAATAAAGAAATCATTGAAAGAACTTATGTTTATTTAATAAATTTATTGCTTAACCAGAACTATATACATCTATCTTTCACACCTAATAAAATGCAAGAAATAAGATAGTCTGTCTACATACGAGTAACAGAAATACATTTTGTTTCTAAATAAGATACAGTGATGCAACAACTACACAGTGCAACAAATAAATTTTTTTTTTTTAATCTCAAGTTTTTCTTAAGGTTCTCTCTTTAGTATGAGCAGCCGCTTTTTTGGTGTCAATGAACTCTATGAATTTATTAATAACACAGTTCACCAAAAAAAATATTGACACTGATAAATATGACGTCATTCAAATTTTTTTTTTTTTTTGAAATGCTCAAAATTACTTTGTAGAAAATATATATGTTATAAACGAAACTGCACAGTCGCTCAGTGTAGTTATGTTGTATTTCTAAAAATTTCTCAACAATTTATTTTGAAATTGGAAAGTGGCGGCGGAGTAGGGTTCGATATTCGTAATTTCATCAAAACTTACATATTGCATACGTCCATTCCAGTGGTCCCAATGTGAAGCGTAGTTTTTCTGCGGGACATCCCAATGCCTGCCATTCCCAAGTCCAGTTTCCATTTTTATATGGTGAAAGGCAATAACTTTTGGAAGAGGTGTAACTCTTGCGAGATATGGTGCCATTCTGTTAATAAAAAAAAAATAACATAAAATTATTACTTGAAAATAAAGCTACTTCATTTCATACACGAAGTTGAAAATGACGAAAAAAGTTGAAAAGGTCAAAAGAATATTGAAAATATTGAAAAAAGTTAAAAGAAAATGAAAAGTCACATTATGCTACGCCCACTTTCCAATTAAGCCTACTTTTTTAAATAAGTTCTATTCGTGATCGGTATCCGCATATTAAATCTTATCACAATAACTTGTATAGTTTGCGATATACATACATATGCCGCGATTGGTCTTAATTAATCACTGATACAATCCAGCCCGATTTTAATTCAGAAATAGCATTTGCAAATAACATTCTCAAACCAAATTTCAGCATGATTGCTTACATATTTTGATAGGTATATTAATTACAATATGAGAGATGCCACGCCTACCCATTCTATTTTGTAACCTTTTGATTCAGATATACCTTATAGTTACTCTCATAGGACACTATCTATAATATTAAACGTATTTTGCGTGTACGGCAGGTGCCACGCCCACTGGTACTATTGCGCCAAATTTCTGTAATAATTAAAACCTTATAGCAAGTATATCTGTTATATTAAATTTCATGACGATTACGTTATTAATTTTCTTAATATAACTTATTTCCGATTTGGTGTGAAATGCCCCATATACACAGAAAGAAAAATAAAAAAAATTAATATATATGACCGAAAAAATAGAATAGTAAATTTTGACTAACAAGAATTGCACGTTATAAGTTTTATAAATTCTCCATTTGATGGTTTTTATAAGAAAATCAGCCAGTCAGCCACGAGACAGACGCAATAGTTAGTACTCAATTTAGTACTTAATTTTTTTGTATTTTAAGTGTTTATAATATTGCAATTTATAATTGCAGCAATAACTAAGTGGCAGAGGTTGTTTCTCTCATTTCTTATAACATAATCTTTAAAATAAGTGCAATCTGCCTGGTGATAGAGTCATTTAAAATTTTATTATATCATAAAATTCGGAAAAAAATTTAATTACTATTAAACGCAGCAATAAAAATGAATTTATTTTCATTGCGTATTCAGGGGGCACTATTGCACGTATTTTCTATAAATCTAATAAATTCATAGTAATTGAAATGTAAGTTTTCAAATCATACATTAATTATTCGGTAGACTCTCTTTAACACTCCCAAAACCTTTTCTAGGCACACATCTGGCAAAAATTATTGTATGATATTGTATACCCCCTAGGCCCTAAGGTATTAAGGATCTGGTGTCAGTTGGTAATGGGTATAGTTTGTTTTGAATTTAGTTAATTTTTCAGATTAACATTATTAAATTGAAGTTAACCATGTGGGAGCCAAAATTCCCTTCGAAAGTTTAACCATAACTATTCTAAAAATCACTATATTTAGTGAACAATTGTTGAAAGACAGTTTAAATTTAAAGAGCTAAAATCATTGTATAAATGTTTTAAGTCAATTTGCTATTTTTGAAATTAAAGCTATTTTTTATTTGGGAATACATTATGGCGTTTCTTATAGCACAGCTGTCAATTATGTCAGTTTTTTCTTTGTGATTTTTCAAAAAGAATGCTTTATTGATGTGTAGGTATTTTTGTTTGTAGATTATCATCATCATCATCATCATCATCATCATTAGGCGTGTGGCACTTGAGTATAAATTTTAATTATCTTCGCACGTAGTTATCTCAATTGTTTGATGAGAAGTACAGTCATTTTTGGCGGTTCAGTTATATTTTGGTCCCATTGTATCATTACAGCGGACTCTTTTGCGTTGGAATTAATAATAGAGTTTTTGATAACTTGTACATACAAGTTAAATATGCTTTGTTCGTTTTCTTGACATTTGCAGTAAGAAAAAAATGTGATAAAAACTAAATGTAATTGTCCTGTTTTGTGCCGTTGCTCGTCTTCTAAATGCTTTGTAACGCTTTGGTGCAAAATATACTAAGCCGATTTTAATAATTTCTGTTTTAAAACAATATCTTTGTACTAAAGAAGGTTATTGCATACTTATTTTTTTATTTTATACAAAAATTGTCATTCCATGTTTCGTTGCTGAGTCTTATGTTTATGCTACTTCTTGAATTCTATGTTGTTATATGATTCTCTCTTTTAATGGGGAGGTTTCTTGAAGAACAAGCTTTATGCGGATAATCTTCACATCTTCAACACCTCAAAGACAATATCATCGAGCAAATGTTACTATGTAATTGAAAAAGTTATTCTTTTATTGGTAAAAGGTAACTCTATATATCAAAAAAAAAATATATACATACATATATTAAGTTTTTAAAGCTCATGACATCTTGTCAATAATGCTATTCTATCTGCTAGTTATCAGCGCTTATTATATACAGCTAGTTATATATTGTACTATAGTAATAATTACCGGAAGTAAATGCCATTTGAGTAGCCTATTATCCTTGGCAACAAACCGCATACCATCACAAGGTGCGCCAATTTGCAAGCTGAAATTTTTGGTTGTCTCAACGTTGGTTGTACTGCCATTCTCCAATCTAACATTCAAATAAGTATCGGTAATGTTCAACGAATCGTTGGCAAGAAGACAACTTTTACTTTTCATATCGTAAGTGTAACCAAGATTGCAACAAAATCGTACGCACGGTTTCAACAGACAAACACAGGCGCGAAAGTGCAACGGCACCGATACGCGATCACTTTGGCGCTGTACAAAATCATATTCGGTGATAAGGTATCGCGGCACAATATTACCGTCATACACGTAGGACTCGTTGCTATCGGCATGATAATCCTCGGTAATGTTGACTGTGTCAACAAAAGCGCAAGGATATAATTTTTCAGCGCGCGCACAAGGAACGGAAGTCAATGTGAATACTGTAATATAAAGCGTGGCAATAGCAACAGTTGTCCATGATGATGATGATGATGAACGGAAGAATGTAGCCATTTTATTCGTATATATGCATTTATTTAATGAACGGAAAATAAAACACAATATTAAATTTAATTATGCAAGCACTAAAAAAAAATATTAACACACGATTTTCACTGCCTGCGTACTGACTGTTTGACTTGAAAATCCATAATAAACTTAATTCTTCTGTTTCTGTTTCGATTTTCGGCATCCGACGGTACACGCTGGTGGGTGTGTCTGTGTGTGTGTTTAAACCATTATAAACAACAACAACAACTATATAGTATGTATTGACATGAAAAGCTGAAAATAAATGTGTTGTTTTTTTTATATTTAAAAATTGAATCCACAATGATGACGTTATAGCGCGCACAGCAGATATATCGCGCGCACGGTTGGATTTGAGTTAAAAATTGCAATAATCAATTTCTGACCTTCCCACAAGTAGCTACCTGGAGCATGCAAGGCAACCTGCTCGAACGCGTGTTCACGTCCAACTGCGGCATTGTCGATGCCGTAGATTTCAAATGACCAACAATTAGGGAAAACAATCTCGTGTTGATGTTAAAAATATTGGATATTTACTGGAGAAATGCAGGTTATACCTTAAAGTAAATTCTTTATAATTCAAAGAACACAAAAACAGCGTAGATTATGTTCTGTTATTAGATCATTCTATATGGATTGCAATAAGATTTTGGCTGCAATTTTTGAAGAACTTTCATAAAGGTCCAATCCTAAAATATAGAGTTATAGAAAATTGATGAAAACGAATACTAAGGTTCTTACCTTAGGTTCTTACTAAGGTAAAGCTATGTGGGTCTATTACCAGAAGCAACCAGCTAAATGGGGTTCCCATCATGTTTTGTAGAAACGGAAAATGAGGACCTGTTTTTCTTTGATCACTGCTTTGATAACGTCATTTCAATGATTTTTGCAATTAAGGATATTTAAATCAAATGTGCAATCAGTGCAGAGTTATGCTGGTAATCGTAGGGCTTCACAAGCTCATTCTGTTGGCGAGCGCAATTTTTGCTAACTCTTGAGGATTAAGTGACCTGACACGATCTCAAATCACGAACTTTATTTCACAACCAACAATACTTTTATCTCTTCTGAGATTATGAAAAACTGTTGGCAATGGACAGCTCACATGATCGGGAAAAATACTAGTTGATGAAACTTCCATTGTAAATATTGTGAAGGAAGGAACTTTGTGGCGACGAATAGCTGAAAATGATATGTTAAAAATTGGATCGAACTGGCTCATAAAGTACAGTTTTCGAAGCATCAATATAACCTGGAAATTCCCGTAATGAGTTGTTCAGATGTTGCTAAATACCATGATTGATGGGATTGAAAATCTGAGTCCTTGGATCTCGAAATTTTTTGGACTTCTCAAAAGTATTTATTAATACTAAAAAGTTCGATTAAAATATATTTTTACTCAGCTTATGTTCTTTAATACAAAATTATGTATTCAAAATCAAGACAACATCAAAAAATTTTAGTCACAGAGTTTTAAAGTGTCAATAATAATTTTTCTGAGCTTTGGTATCAACCAAATTCCACAGAAATGATATTAAAATTTTTAAGTCAAAGGCGATTTTTCCTTTATGTATTAGAAAGGGCTAATTAAGAAAAATATGGGATATCAAATGAAAGGAAATAAACTAGGATTTCTCGATTTGTTAGCAAAAATATAAATTAACTATATAATTTTTAAAAACGTAAAGCGGTTTTTTGAAAGAAATCGCTCAAAATTTTAGAAAAGTCCTTTCTTTTTTAAAACAGTAAATCTGATTTTATATTTTTGCGCCATTTCATTGTCTTTTCATTGTTTTTCGATATCCTGGGATTGAACTCCCTAGTACACACAATATGATAAAAACCGCAAAATACGATCACTTTGGATCATCGTATCTTTCTAATGATTTATATTCAAATTTTTACTCCAAAATCTTAATTCTTAACCACAAAACCAAATATTTTTTTTGTTTTTTAATTTTTTTCTTTTTGCAATTGTATTTGAATAATAATTAATTTGTAACACTTAACAAAGTGTTCGTAGTTTTGCTTGAATATTTACTCAATATTTAAAATATTCTGTTGTGTATCACTTGGTTTCTTTCTCATTGATTTATTATTTTTTAAACCACGCAAAATGTTTGGAACATGCTGCTAACACATGTTAGATATTAAAGCTAAAAAAAAAGTGGTAGTAAAAATTAAAAGCTTAGTGCTAAAAGCTTTTTGCCTTATCGCAGCCATGAACCATTTCGTTATGTGCCTTTTTGCACGCTGCATATTCCATCATTAATAATTTATAATTTTTTTTTTTTTTTGTCGGAGCCAGAGATTGGAAACAAAAGCAACTTACCCATTACCAATTGTTCAAAATATCACTTATAACTCGAGAATGGACAGTATATAGAAGCAAAGTGGACCTCTGTTGCCCATCTCTAAGGGGACTCTCTCGATCATCTGTAATTTACTTGAACTCTAAACATTTCCGAACCGATATAAAATCCTGTACCGGAAATGCTCGTCTGGAGTAGTACCGAAATAAAAGCACCCGGCATTCTCCGTGGCTTATTGAATTCGAACTTAGGGGACGTCCATTAGTTACGGTTCGATTTCGTTCTGTTCTATGAACGTTAACTTTTATCTTGTACATTCCGTATTTAACTCATCATATCACCATAGCAAGCAGAAATGAGAGAGTGCAACATAATGGTAACGTTCTGCTCTACATACAAAAAACTTAATTCTTTTTGTTGTCGACCCGCTTTCGCTACCTGAACCCGTACCAAATGTACGGATTCTTTTATTTCTTATTCTAATTTATTTATTTGTTTATTTATTTGTTTATTTATTTATTTCTTTAATTATTTATTTCTTTATTTATTTATTTCTTTAATTCTTTATTTCCTTATTTCTTTATTTATTTATTTCTTTATTTCTTTATTTCTTTATCTTTATTTCTTTATTTCTTTATCTTTATTTCTTTATCTTTATTTCTTTATTTTTTTATTTATTTATTTATTTCTTTATTTCTTTATTTTTTTATTTATTTATTTATTTATTTATTTATTTATTTCTTTATTTCTTTATTTCTATATTTCTATATTTCTATATTTCTTTATTTATTTATTTCTTTATTTATTTATTTATTTTTTATTTATTTATTTATTTATATATTTATTTTTTTTTATTTATATATTTATTTGTTTATTTCTTTTGTTTATTCTTGTATCTGTGTCTGTGTTCCCTACATTATTATCATATAAAAAAGTTATGCATATATAATATAGTTGGCTTTGAATAAATTCAGACCATAAAGGTCATTTTGAGTAACTCCGTGAGTCGAAAAAGACTCGATTTTGCCGGACTGTATAATATGACTGAGTTAAATTAATGTACATAAGTATATGAACATACATGAACATATGTAGTTCTGGCATCAGCCGTATGTATACAGAGACAAAACATCAATAAAATAATAACTCTCATACGTTTATGTTGTTTCTTTGGTTTTATTGTAGTAAAAGTAATATATTTTTTTTTTTTAAATTAAAGATAAACATAATCTCTTTTAAATCTACAATTATTTATACGTACAAATAATCAACATATAAAATTTCATGCGAAAATAATATATTAATCAATCGTACATATTTACACATGTGTGTAAATATAATGATAAAATCCTTAATTAATCCTAATGCTAAGTACTTAAGAAATAACATACATATAATGGTATGTATTTAATTATAACTAGAAATGTATTTAAAGGCGTACAGGATCATCACAAGAAATTGTTTTTAAAGCAGTTTTTATGTATGTGTGTGTATGTAGTGAAATGTTTCATATGAATCTTTTAAAACTAAACTAATAGTACTCGTAGTTAATGTCTTTTTTACGTTCTTTTCTTTCCTAGAATTTAAAAGATTAGTGATTTAGTGAAAATTTGACAATCATTTTAATATTACAGTAATATATTCGAAATAAGAACTGGTAGCTATGATATACATAAGTGATATACGATAGTTGTTGTTGCAAATTAAAATTCTTCATTTCGAATGCCATTTGTTTTTTCCATCATTAATGGCTTTTCTGTCATTGTTAGATTGGCAACACTACTTGAGGTGGTTTTGGTCGAGTATTGACTTTGTCGTTGACCGCCACTGCTGTTGCGTACTGATGAAACTCTGTGTAGAAATTTGAAAAAGAACAAAAGATATTAGTTATGTGGAAAATAAATTTTATTTTTAATTTTCGAAACACCTGCTGCCAAAAAAGCAATATATATTGGTACTTTATATTATCATGCGACATTTGCTTGGTATTTTTATTAAAAAACGCAGTAATTTCTACTACGTTTACGTTTTAGTAGCGTAATTTGCATAAAAAAAACGTATGGTGATATCTAAAAATATTTAGGATTAGTTTGTTCTACACGAGGCAGCTGTAGAAAAGTGGCCTAATCTTTCCATATAATTCAATTTTTTAATCTCATACAAACCACCTTTTCGACAGCCGCCTCTTTGCCTAGTAGGGTTCTGCAGCGGGTTAGTCATTTATGTAATGTGTCAATATTAGTAAATAGGTTAGTAAAGATATAGTGCTGAGTAGTAATATTGTTCAATTTTAAGGTGAATTAAAACACAATTTTTATATATATACGAGTATATGTATATCATAGTAAAAAACCAATCCAATTAAGTGGTGTTACAAATAGTAATATCCTCAACCCAACAAATTACCGCTAAAATTTGAATTCAATTCGGAAAAAACTTACACAGTTTACTATCAAAATCGTGTATTGTTTTTGTTGCCATTTGCATTTGGCTGTTCAACTTTTGGCTCTTTCATTGAAATTTTATCAGGACCTTGCGATATAGTCGAATTCGTTGAACCGGTTGAGCTTGATTGGCTCTGTTGACGCATTTGCTTGCACTTCATTAATCTTTTAATATTTTTTTTTTTTTGTGGAAATATGTGTAAATAATTAATTGACTTTGTTTTAAATTGTTAAGTACTAATTGTGGTACAAAGTAGCTAAAACTTTTTTGTGTATGTGTTTAATTTGATATGTATGCGTGTGTGTGTGTGTATAAGTATTTTTCAGGTAGATTTAACTATCTCCTCAACGATCTTCTTTCGGCTTGTATCAGAATTAATTTTATTTCTTGCATATTTGAGCGAAAATTTTGAAAAAGAAATAAAAGTTTTTTTGTTATTAATAAGCAAATTGAAGCCAATTTGTTAGTAGGCTTTCAATATCCTTAACAGAATATATTTTAGGTTAAATTTATTGTTAGTAGAAGTATGCATTACATGAAAATCTATCTACCAAAACGCTTTCATATGATCTAAGAATTTCACAAAATTTTTTGCGTTAGATCAACTTGTCGTTTAAGATTTTTAAATTTGATAATTTTCGTAACTTTCGTATTAAAATTTGAAATGCCAATTTATTGCATTTTTATCAGTGTTAAAGTGTGGCAACTGAGATCTGCTGTCAAGAATAATTTTGTTAGCCTTTGTATACAACAGGCCACTGCCTGATCGGCAGTAAAGCTAACGTACCTACCTCCTTTCATGAACAATTACACATGCAATTATTAAAAAAGAAATATGCAGCAAACACTGTTCAGAGAAAGTGGAATATTATATCGAAAGATGGTATTCTCAAATAAGTAGAAATAGTTATTAACGAAATTGAAATAGAATATTAATTCTATGGTGATCAATAGGTAAATAGATATAAACATTTGGTACCATAAACAAATTTTCATTGTAAATCTGGTAGATTTTTAGTACATTTTATTTACAAAAATTACCTTTTTTGATGATGAAACATGCGTTTTTAGTATATGTTTTTCTGGGCATATGGCCAAAATAAACTACTATTCAAAAAAATACATTCTGATTATAAGTCCAGAACATTAACAAGAATCACAAATGCCATCACATGTAGAAATATACATTTATGTATATTGGGTAAGATAATCAGCACAAAATAACTCATGCACAAAGTATAGCAAGAGCAATGATTTTTCAAAAAAAAAATCATGCTCAATTATATTGCGATTTTTATATCAAAGATAGCCTTCATATTCGCTTCTCTCTTATTCGATCAAATATAGCAATCATTGGTCAGGTCGGAAATGAACCATGTTTAAATTGTTCTATCTTTCTCAATAATATATGGAAAAAAAATTAAGAAAATGATGCCCTAAAAAAACATTATGAATCCTTCATCGATTATTAAAAAACTTGGTTTTTCCGAAAATATGCCCAAATTGGGCACAAATGGTTATCCATTTTACTGTAAACCTTTTAATCTTCATTTTTTTGTCGTTTTTTTATTTAGCACATTTATTTAAAATTCAAAATCTATTCAAATTCTATCCTTTATTTTAACCCTATTTATACAAAATATTTCTAAGAAAAAAAAAAGTGTTCAATAATGTAATTTATAATTTGTTTAGCTAGCGCCTAAAACTATACTATGTAATAAGCAGCGATTTTTACTTTTAAGCTGCGGCAACAATATTAATATTTGTTATTGCATAAACTTAGGCTTTATTTTATTTAAACAAGAAGTTTCAATCCTTAAATGGTAACAACAGCAAAAGCAGCATTTTACTAATACTAAGAGTATTTAGCATTATTTTCTCTTAAGAAGTTTTTTCAACGACAACATTTATAATTACGACATCAAATTGAAGTGTGTAATTATCAAATGAATTTACCGATTTATGGAGCTAAACAATAAATAATCTACATCTACATCAATGATATTAGCATTGATATTTAGCGATAACATAGCACCCATTAAACCACGTGCGAATGCACATTCGAAGAGTTCGTAAAGGCGCTACGTATTACAATCAGTTGACGTACTTGCAATGAGACATTGCGAAATCTACGACGTATCGTTGAGTTACCACCACCGATTGTAGTGCTATCCGTTTGCCGATAGCTTCGTACACGTATAGTTCTGGGTAACGTAGAGGGTAAGAATAAAATAAAAGTATAATATTTATTATTAAAATTCTAATTTGGACTCGCCAAAAACTATCTATGTATGCATGTTATCCAGATAATGCAATATCGAGTATTTCGAGTGTACTCACCTATTTGTTATTAAGTTCTTCACCTTCTTCTTCATGACAAATAGCATAAATATAATGAAACCTTGTATGGCATTACATATATCTGATATATAGAACATTTTACTAAATGAACTTTCAGTTCCAACAAAATATGAGATTATTTCCAAAGACCATGTAACGCCCATCACAACGAATAGACGTAAGAAGAGGCCAAACCTAAAAAAAAAAAAAACAGTAAAACGTCAGAACTTATCCAAATTTATTTCCACTTGGTAGTGCTCATATTCACTTGTCTTTCTCTGTACGCAGATTTCTTGTGCTATCCTCACGTGCCATAATGCGCGCCATTTCTTTTTGTACACTATGTATTTTCCATGCAGTCATAACAAACATAATTGAATTCGCTATCATGATAAGCAAAACTGGTCCAAAGAAATATATCATGGCTGACCAAGTTTCCACTAAAGTTAAAAATTTAAATTTAATTATATAGAATTTACTATATATATATTAAGTTTGTTAATGCTCTTACTCGCTACCCAACAATATCGGGAGCCAATACCAGGCTTATATTCATCTGGTATATCAAGTTTTTCCTGTGCAACCCATGTAAAGACAAGGAATACAGCTGCCAATCCCCAAGCATACAGTGAATAGATAAGGAAGCGTCGTTTCTCCTTGAAACGATTAATACCATGTGTACCACGAAAGTTGTGCCACAAGTCGAAGCTAATGACACTTAACCAGAAAAAGGCTGCCATGAAGAAGTAATACGTCGTAAAACCTGAAAGGAACAATAACTTTAATTAGTTGATCATATATATATATATATAATATTAAACATAAATTTTGATTTCGAGAGTAGAAAGGGTAGGTATGTATAAGTGTAGAGCTCAAATTTTTAATAATGAAGTTTTGAAAAAATTTATATAAACGACTGTTAACAACATGACACTGCTTTCCCCTACCACAAGCGCCAGACTTAGACTTTGCGGGACCTGGGGTTAAGAATTGGAAAGTGGCCCTTTATAACGAAACATTAAAAATTTATATTTCAAAAATATTAAATTACATATTCTTTCTTCTTTCACTCGCAAGAAAAATCATAATGAGGCCCCCAATACGCTTTTATCTATTTGACCGATGTTCCCAAAAGAAAAAAAAAAATTTTCTGGACTTCTTTTCAAGAAACTTTATGGCTAAATTTTTATGGCAAAATGAAATAAATGCAATTTATTTTATTCGTAATAGACCTAAAATGATGCATATTTGGAATGAAAAAAAAAAGTTTAAATATGAGTGGGGTCTGATGATACCGCGAAATGTAAAAGTATTTTCACTTACCCATAATTTTGCAAGTCGTTGCCGGAATATCATCAGCTGTGTATAGCGAGGTAACACTTAGCAACGAATAACCAATAATAAGACCCACTAGATAACATACCAAGGATTTACCATGTTGATTACGCAACTCCGGAATAGCAAGGTATACAGCTATAGTAAGCAACATGAATGGTATTGAGAATAACATGGCTGTAATAAAGTAAAAGAAAAGCAAATTAAAGACATAGCCGAACTATATATAACTCGTCGGTATTTCTTACCATAGGCGTAAATTACTTTCATGGTACCAAATTCTGATACCGTATAGCAATTGCCTGGATTTATAATATAAACACTGTCGCTGTCATTACTAACTGTTGGCAATAGACAGTATTCATTTTTAGATAAAATTTCCATATCATATAAGCGAAGTAATGAACCATTCTGTAAAGAATTCAGAAATACATATACATATCATTATTATTTTCTATAATTTTAACTTTCTTACCTCAAAAATTTGCCATCCATCGGATTCATCGTTTTCTGGCAATAACGAAAACATAGTTTGACATGGGCGAAAATTTTGCACTGCAAATTGTTCAAATATATTGACAAGCTTAACGCTCATATTTCCAGGTATTGTAATATTTAGCTGCGCAGCTGGCCATTGTATTGGATCATCTGTTTTAATTGCGCAAGCACTAATATTATGTTGATACATTGTACCCCAAGGACAGCAGAAGTTGATGCAACTTCTTAATTTGCAAATGCAACCACGTAAATGTGGTTCAACATCTTCACGTTCGGCCATATCAATATAAATATAGTTGTAAGTGCCGATTAAATGTGGTGGTATAATAACACCATCATGTCGATATGAACCGTTGGGAAATTTGTAATCTCCTGTGACATTGACGGTTTCAAAGAAACTGCATGGTACATGTAGACCATCCTGTATATGAAAGTTGTCTTCAGAATTGCCAAATACTGTTGGTACATAAAATATGGTATAGACAAGAATGCAGGCCAATAGCGGTAGACGCAGCAGTGGCGGCATCTTGAAATGCAGCATTTGTCCGAATTGGACTGAAATTTTTTATCTAAAAAAATAAAGAAAAATTATGTTTTAATATGAATTTTCAGTATAACTATTGTATTGTATATAAAGATTTAATACTATGAGTAAAATTTTCACGGTGACCTTTGCTATATTTCAAAGTTTTGTACGAGCGTTTACTATAGTAAATGTTTCGATTTCAATTGGCCAATCAGCTTAAGTGTTTTTATTATCGCTAACACGTATAAACAAATGTTGTTGTGCCAATATTTTGCTGACTAATCAATTTCACTGGAAGTCTTAAATTTTAAAAATAATATAATATAACTCGAATGAAAGTTAAGAACTTGTCAAAGCACACGTTGCACTGATTAAGTGATATATTAGACTACGCAAATGCAGTTGCTATTCAAATAACAATAAATATAAAACTCTGTAGCTGTTAAAGTATACACCTAATTCTGTTTTAACACGGTAATTGGTTGCAGGAAAACCAGTGCAAAAAAAAAATTTAAGCCCAAAAGATTTTGAATCGTGCTAAATGGAATAAAATTGTGTAATAAAATTTAAAATTTGTTTATTTTTAAACCGTATTAAATCAAAACTGTGTAAAAAAAGACCGTGTAAAAACAGAATAAGGTGTATGTGTACTTGTATTATGGTCAACCTAACCCAACCTAACTAACCAAACCAATACTTTAATTTAAGGGTTTCACGAGTATAGAGAAATTCTATGTATGTAGCTGTAAGTTTTGGCCAAGGCAAGAAAAATCTTGGGAATATTCTAGAAGATACAAAACAGCAAACCGGACACGATGCAATATCAATAGAAATTTTAAAAATAATTAAAGATATTAAGCTGGGTACTCTTGTTAATGTCTGTAGTGTTTACAACTCCGCTATAATAAAGACTGATCAGTATAGGCACCAGAATGCCACTATGTGCACTATATCAACGCTCAAGGTTGATACCAGAGCTGCAAAATTTTAATTTTTTTTGGATTTTGAGGAAAATCGAAAAAAATTATAAACAAGAAAATAATGTAATTTTCTTAATTTTTTTACATAAATTTCAAAAAATTTTAATTTTGCAGCTCTGGTAGTAACTCGAGGATTATTCTTTTGTTCTTTTTTTAATGAGATTATATTCGATATGAATAAGTTTTCGAATTTCGGGCTTTCCTGAAGAATTCTAGAACATGACCTTATTATTTCTATAGTACTGTACACAAAAGTCAAATTTTGTTAGTAAAAATCAAGTCAATTTAAATTTTTTTAAAGTATTATAAAGGGAAAATGGAATATATACTTAAATTTTATTCTCAAAAATACTCCGAAGGCCGCCGCGAAGTCGGTAATTGAGAATGTAAACCCAGAGCAACGGCCGTCCTACACTAGGCCAGTGTCTAGGGCGGCAAATATTGGGAACTTTGTAATTTTTGTACACAGGGGGAAAAAGGTGCGAATACTTGGAATGTCGCCCCCTAAATTACCTAAAAAAATGTTGACAAGCAAAAAAAAAAAAAAAAAACAAAAAAAAAAAAAAAGGTCTTCACTTTTGTTATTAGAAAAATTTTTTCCATATTCACCAGTGAAGAAGGGCGGCAATTTATGAATGGCCTAAGGGCAGCACATTTCTAAATCTGGGCCAACTTCCACTTCGAATGAACTTGTTTGACCTACCAAAAACGTGTTTGGCCTGGGAACATATATGGTACATATACTTAAAAATTACTAACTAAATTTCAGAAAAAAATACAACCCATATTTTAAAATATAAAATCATTCATTTTAACTCGGAAACGGCGAAATACCTGGAAGGGGTTTTTTTGATTTAAAAAAAAATATCGCTTATTTAAACATATTTTTTTTTTTTAAATCTGTGTGGTATTCTTGCATGATTATTTATGGTATACAATCGTACAATGACTTAAGATAAGACTTTTAAATGTGGTAATGCAATATTTGGTTAAAAAAACATTGAATCATTTAATTATGCTTTATCATGCAAAAAAAAATAATTCATTTTGAATAAATATGACAAAACTCTCAAAATATCTCCACCATACTCACATCTTATGAATTCAAGTATTTTTATCACTGACATAATACAAACAATCGCGTTAAATTAATTAGCGTATGAACACAAATTTAATTTCTCTAAGGATATCATTATTTTTCCCAGAATTATCATAATACTCTAACATTTACCGCCAAATGTACATATGTTTGTATTGACTTATTAGACTGTCCATTATTACTTAAGTTTCTTTAATGAAAATTGTTGACTTAACTTTTATTTTTATTTATTTATGGGTAATATGTTTTTTGGTAAATGTTTTATAATTTCTTAAGAAAAAATTATACCGAGCTTCCCGAATTAAATAAACTTGATAAATAATGGACAGTCTAATATGTACGTAAATATATATGTGATGGCTTAACGTAGTTTAACGTAAATATTATTTTTATCAAATGTGTAGTTACGTTAATTCATTACGTCAAGGATACGCAGGGCAAGCGAGTAACACACGGTAGCAACACTCGTACGCAAGACAATCCCACATCAAGCGTCAATACGATATAAATCATATCGTGACACAAACCATAAATTTTATCGATTTGACAGAAATTGATATCGAGTGGAATCTAAATATTAACCCGGTTAAGTTGGGCGTGCGTAGGCGTACGTAAAGATGTGAATTACATGAATTATTATATATACTTAATTATGGCATATGATTAGCCAGTTATAGGCAATAATTGGGGTGGAATTTATATTTTAATAAGTCTACAATTAAGCCAAAGTGGGACACTTTTTATTCACATTTATTTTAATGTCAATGCTGAAAAAAACTACTTTCATATTATTAACTTCCAATTAGTGTTCTTTCCCGCAGGAGAGTTTTAGCAAAATATGTTCGTAACATTTTCGGACACACTGTGTCCAACCAATAGATGAAGATGAAGGACAGATATATTAGAGAGGTTCAAATTTTAGCTAATTTATTTATCGGTTGAAGTTTGGACCATACTTTGACTAAATATTTGAAATTTTAAGATTTTAAATTTTTCATAAAATTTGAAGATTTTTTAATTTTTGGTTAGTCAGTGCTTGTCCCAGTCCTCCATATATTTTTCGCGGGCTGATTGAAGAGAAGCCTTAGCTCCTCCAGCAAATTTTTTTTTATGGCTTCAACCGACTAATATAAAATCGAGATATTGCAAACACCAAGATTTTTTAAAATAAAATGCAAAAGAACTGTCATATCAGCTTAATAGTTGCGCATTGATGACAACAACATGTTGCTGCAATGTGTCAACAACACAGTGTACATTGACAGGAAGACATTGTTTTGCTAAGAACAGCCAAAATGGCATCATCGTTTATCAAGTACCTACCAGCATAGACGCACGTTAATATAATAATATTTCGATATTGTAATTTAACTCTGTTTTTTTTTCACTCTCTCTCTCTCTCTCTCTCTCGCTTATCGAAAACTCAGTTAATTTAATTGTTGACATTTGCGTGCGATTGTCCTGCTGTCAGCTTAACAGTTGATGGTGATATCGTTGGTTACATGACACCCCCCTTTTGTTCATTAATTAACGCAAGCAAATGAGATAGATATTAATTCAAAATTAATGCTTTTATAAAAAATTGATAAGGAACTTTGCTACTCTTAAATAAATACATAACGTTTGCTTTGCTTAATTATGAGCATTAAATTGGAACAAATTGTACCATAGTTATTAATAAAAATCAACATCAACATTGGAATAGAAAATAAGGAGCATTACCTTTTCATATGACAAATGAAGACATGATGTTATTGTTTTTATAAAATTTTTTTTTTTAATAAATTCACTAGAGAGTCCAATGTTCTACATATGCCACTTCATTTATGAAGCATAGAAGAGTCGTGGCATATGTATGTAAAAAAGTATATTTTATATGCATTTTTCACTTCCTGACTCAATCGAGCATATATTCTCGGCTGCCTGCTAACGCAAAAAAAAAAAAACAAATTGTAAATGATTGAAATTTGAAACACAATTGTGTACCTTGACAGATTGAAAATTGATGAAATCGGTACACGGGCATGCCAACGTTATGTTTATCTCAGAAAACACTGTATTGAATTAGAAAAATATGATATAGTTAAACATTTATGGTTCAAAACGACAATAATTAAAGGCAATTCGATATAAAATAGGGGCGTGGCAACTCCTACAAAGCCAATAACTTTAAAACGCCTTGCTGAGGAAGCTTTGTAGCCTAACTAGACACATGCAGATTAGTACACTGGTTAAATGCAGTGCTAGATTAGGTAGGACTAGAGGGGGCTATAACTCTGGGCCGTGACCTCAAAGGACTAGTGTTGGTTTAATATATTAAGATAGGGCTAAAAGTGGGGTGAAAACTTCAGACCACGAACTCCCGCTTTGCCGAACATGTCAAGTTGGAATGATAGTTGTCTTCATGTTTTATGGGAAAGGAAATAGTAGGACCTTTGTTTGTCACACTGTGACAAAAAGCTTATTAAGGGACATTTTCGGCATTTAAAGCTTGTTTGCAGTTGTAGAAAAAAATTTTATGTTATAATTTGTCCTTCTTATTTTAATCATATTGTTTAGTTTTGTTTGCTAACTATTCGCTTTCCCAGTTTTTAGTCTAAATCAGTCATTGGTTCAATATGGCTCAAGCACGCACTGGAAAAAATAACAGAGAAATTGAGCATTTTTCTATAAGCTAGGAACCTCTCAACTGACTATAACAGAATAGATTTAATTTTTAAAATAAATATTTAAATCAGTCTACTCTACAGCTGATGTAACATAAAAAAAGTTTTGCAATGACATTGTCACCCTATAGAGCTGAGACAAAGCCCTTGAGAACAGCCGGGAAAACACATACAGACTAGTGTTTTGTCTTAGCGTACATGTACTTTAGGCACTTAGTGCCATTCCAACTTGACTATGACATTCTTAATGGACCATAACAATAGTGAGAGTGGATGTGTACTTGTGGACTATCCTTTTCAGCGATAACACTTGACTTTATCTGTATCCAGTGTTAAGTCAATATAAAAATGTACGATTTTCGAAAACATATGGTTTCATCAACATCACCCTCAATGTATGCGAAGCATCCAGTGGTAAAATTTTTGTACTCCAAAGAGGGTAAACTTTTCACTAGGAACGGCTAGAGAGACTATAGCCTTGGGCTCCTAGCTCAAAATATTTTTTTTTTGGTGATTTTTGGTCAATAATTTAATTGTTCAGATGAATAGGGGCACGTTGTCAAATTCTGTGGTAGACGATTGGTAGTAATAAAATAATACTATGTAGTATATATGGTGTAAGCCGAAACATGACATTATGCTTGCAAGAGAAATAAATATATTTTTGCATTTTTTTTCTGCACTTTTATTGCGAAATTTAGCAATTTCATCAACATTGAAATATTTAACTCTTTCCAAATTCAAAACATTCTATACTTCACTTATCTTAAGTCATATATCTAAAACTGAACTTACCATATATTTTTATTTTTATTTTTAATTTTTGCTTTACTTTCATACAGCGCAAAATTTCCTATGCCACAATATTATTTCAGAAATTATTATTTACTAAACAAAATACCATAATCTGTATAGTGTTTATTAACAAATTAACATATTTGTGTATGAATTGTAATTTTACGCGTTTCACTGATTTGCGTCGAATAACGTTGCGGTTAACGTGCATAACCGTATGGTACTACCGAATCCACTACTCTTTTTATTTATGATAAGTCTAATCTTATCGGTCATTAATACAAATGAGTATAAAGATAATATGTATTATATGTAGGTATACTATACCCCTTTGTTTGTATATTGAAAAGTTAAAAGATAAACAAACTGCAAAATCACAAAACGCCAAATATATTGGTGCACTTTGTTTTTCGATTATTTCCCAATTTAATTTCTAGGAATATTGATTTAAAAATTAAAAAATAATTCTAATCAAGAAAATACATACATATATACCTGACATGCGTACATACGTTGTTGTTCTCAATGGATTCCTAAAATATAATTTAAAATTTAATTCGTAAATATCAAAGCTCAAATAGTCAATTTTGTTTATTGAATAAATATCAGCTGTCAGTAGCGCCCACAATTTTATCAAAATTTGTTCAATGCATTTAATTAGTTGTTTGTTTAGAGTTAATCTCAAACTAATAATACCATAACATAATCATAGCAACACATTCTTATGCTATTTTTCCCCGTAAATAAGAAATTTGTTGGACAAAAAATTTCGCTAAAGTTTGTAGGGACAAGATTTTTGCAATTGTTTCAAATATCGCAGATTGCGCCTAAAATACACAGTTGTTTGAAAATATTTGCGAAAACACAGATATGTAATTGGCGTATCAGATGGTCAAGATCCGCTGGTTTGACAAAAAAATATTGGGAGTTTGCGTCGAGTGTGGAAAATATATCAAAAGCGTTGACCAGAAGACGAGTTAGCTATTTGAAGCTCATTAATAACTTTTATTCGAGGATGTAAGAAATTTATGAAATATTCAATGTAATAATTTTTTATTTTTGCATATAGTGACATCTAAGAAAGAGTTTAAAAAACAAATATCCTAGTATTTTGTGGATAAAAATTATGCATAGTTTGAGTACCATAAATTCAACATAAATCGAATAGTATCGAAAAATTCAATAAGAGTCAAAGGGAACTGAGAATACTATAAAGTTCATCAAAGTTGTGAACTATCGAATGTTATCGGAAAACGTCCATAAAGTGTCTATTAAAGTCGAAGTCTAAAAAAACAAATTGAAAGACCCGACAGATCGATACTTATTTATAATAACATCGAAAGCTATTATACCGGGTGTCCCATTTTAGCTCACACAGCTGAATAAGTAAAAAAATTGCAAGTCACTCAAAAAATATTTCACATAAAAGTTGGTGGGTATCAGCCATAAGCTTAACCATAACCTTAACCATGACCTTGACCTACATTTTCAAGGTTATTTGAAGGTCAATTTTTGTTTTTCAAATGGAAACCACTATTTTTGACCTCGGATTCCGGAAGAGTACAAAATTCTACGTTCCGATAGGTATTCATGTTAGAGGTCAAAGTAACCCCTGAAGGTCATTTCAAGGTCGAATTCCCGCTAGGTGCAGAAAATCTGCAGCCAGTTAAGGCAAGATTGTGCAGCGGTCCAGCCAATGATTACTAGCTTCAGGGCTCACTTTGACCTCTAACTTAACTTTTGACTTATTCAGCTGTGTAAGTTAAAATGGGACACCCTGCATAAATCGAATAGTATCAAAAACTATAAAGGCCTCAGATTTGTCGCTATAGTGCATGAGTCTTTCGGCGTGTCCTTGATTCACAAATATCACAGAATATGTCCTGGATTTTCTGTTGGCGCAATTTACATCAATCATCCAGTTTTTTAGTAGGGATTACAAGGAATGTGTTTCGTGCAAATAGAACAACAACCGAACACACAATTCGCTATAAAATCGAAACGTTTTAAAACGAATTTTTTTCTATTTGACAATGCGCGACCAAATAGACGCACTTGGTGAAGAAAATATAGCGACGGTAGCTGAGAGTGTACGCGATTATCGTATTTTACGTAAGGAGCTTAGTTTAAAAGCATACAAAATTCAATTCGTGCAAGAATTGAAAATGATCGAACTTCTGTTTCAGTTTTTGGGCTTTTAGAAAGCTTGAAGAAAATCTATAAGCCCCATTTTTAGTTTAATAGTAACGTCAACAAGCAAAGTTCCAGTATTTGGGCTGAAGATAAAACCAAAGAGATTCAAGAGCTTTCATTACATCCCAATCAAACAGCGGTTTGGTATGGTTATTGGGATGATGGAATCAACGGTCTTTGGCTTTATTGCGAGACCAATGAGGTGAACAGTTTATTTCATGCTTCGGAACGGTACATTAGCCGTTGAAGTTACGTAAGTAAGAAATACCACTCGAAATGCTCGAGCGCATCATCAAAAAATTGAAACATCAGAAGATTTTGCCATATTATTATATGAAAAAGTTTTCAAAAAAATCTTTGATAAAAGTAAAATTATGTCCGATTTGATGTGAAACAAAAGAATTTTCAAAAAATAATTAGATTATATGCCTATGACATGGAATGTTTTAATTAATATTTTTAATTATGCCAACACGACAAATTCCATCACGAAAATTCCTAGAATTTTCATTCTTTCATTGAATTTTCGACCTAACTCTGGCATATTAAAAATATTTAATTATAAAAAGGTGTCACAATTTAAAAGCATTAATTTCGCTAAAAATATACGATTTTATGGCGAGCATTAAATTGTAATAAAAATATAAAATTTATGAACAAGCAACTGGCGTTTTTTACAAAAAATTTTGGCTTTTACATTTTACGTATTTTAAATCTATCTATCTACCTCATTGAATGCTCTGAAAATGAAGATGTTTATTTCACGAATAAATGGAGCAACAATATATTGTAAGAATGCCGCATAACAAGAATACTTCCTTGAATTATGTTATGCTGAATGAAATATATTTTAAAAGTAAATAATAAAACATTTTTATAATGCTTTAATACAATTTACACGGAACTCATAAAATGCAAATATTAAACACAAGTTTCGTCTAGAATATCAATTCAAGTGACAAAGCAAACTCATTTCAAAATCAATATTCTTTATCATAACCAGAACTACACGGTGGCATTGCATCAATGTAAATTGAATCTTGGCTTAAATTAGTAGTCACGCTACATTAAATGGATCGTAAAAATTTAGTTGTTGAAACGTGCCGCAACGTGCTATGCGTATTTTGCTGTTACAATCTTCAATTGTTGCTTTTGGCCAAGTTTAAGGTTAATTTTGCCGCATGTTGGTGGTGGTGGTGATGCTAATTAACGTAAATACCGCAAGCACCGAAATTACCAAACTTTAAATAAACAAATAATATGTTTATATGAAGTGAAAACAAAAAAAAAATAGGGTAAAGTTGGGAAGTATTGTACAAAAATTGTATAAACAATTATTATATATTTTCAATGGACTTCAGTTTTTACTTGAAAAAAAAAGTTATTTGTCAACCAATGTAATTAGTTTTATAATAATATATATTATCTTTAAACAATTACAAGTGTTACATATTACCCAAATTTACCCTAAAGTGTCAATACAAACGAATCGATTATGATAGTCAATTTCCGCCACTCAAATGGAATGCTTTTGTGGGATCATAATAAGAATAAAAAGAACTATGCTCAAATATTTGCTGAATTTAATATATTTCAGTAAATATTGGCACATTATGAATAGCGATAAGTTTTCGAACGTTAATACATTTTTTTTTTATTTTTTAAGAAAGGACCAGGTTTGAACTTCATTAGCGCCTGATTACCTAGGTTCCCAAAAGATTAGTTAGATATTTCAAAAGATTTTGATACATTAACTTTGAATCTATTAAATGAAATAATACGATTTTTTAAAAATAACATAAACTTTTTCGAATCTCCCCAATATAACGACCCAAAAAATTTAAAATTTACCGGCATGTTGCGAGAGACAATGAGTATACAGCAGCGCCGCGCGGTGCTGTGCTGCTAAACAAAGTGAATTCCAAAACTTTTCGCATGAATATTTTTAGACTTTTTTGTAAAACATTTTCGGAAATGTAAACAATGACAGTGGGATAAATTTGGCATGGAGCACATGTTGCTTTCAACTTTTTTTTTTTAATATCTTATTGGTGTTATATATAGTGACTGTTGTTGCCAAAGCGATATTCACCTTGTTGCTTGAATTATATTAATTATTTGTTTGAAATTAATTTTTTTGTTTTTTATTTTTCAAATTTAATTTTATGGTGCTTAATTTTTTATTCGTTTTATATGCGTTCTCAAGTTTTAATAGTTTCAGCAAAAAAATGGTAATAAAATTGATTAAATGTTATTTGAAATGTTTTCGTTTTATTTGTTTGTTTGTTTGTCGGCGCTGTCTGTTTTCTTTTATAAACGATTTTACTATAAATTAACGGTGTTATTAATTACAGCACTTAAGAACGTTTCACTTGCTGTTTCTTAATATGATATGCTTCTTTTTTATTGAATACATTAAATTTCACAAATATTGTTGAAACATTAAAGGACAGAAAGGACTTTCCGTAATAAAATTAATTATGATATTATGGCTTATTATAGAAGAGGCGGCACGGTTTTTCTCATCCAACGGCAAGTTGAAGGTCTGGTGATATTTATGAAGCAATGACTTGTGGGATACACAATGCACAATTTATATTTAAAGTAATATATCGTTTAAACCAAATAATCTAAGAGTTTGTCGCGAAGTTCTTGAGAGACTCAGGTTTTGCGTATTAACCTATTGAATGAATCTGCGACTGAAACTCTATTTAATTTTAATTCAATTGGTTTACTGTATAAATTACGGTTACCAGATGACCAAAAGATAAGGACACTTAGAAAAATTTGAACTTTTTTACCCCGATTGACTAAAACGTTGTACTCGTAGTACCTGTTTTCTTTCCTAATCTATTCAAAATTCATCAGAGAAAATTAAAAGGTTCATTCTTGAAATTTCTAAATATATTACATTTATAGGTTTTCGAAGGCGTAAAAGCATTTGGGGATGCAGTTAACAAACTCCATAAATTTTGTTTTCAATTATTGGATTAATCATATATTTGGTATTTCTAAATTAATTATATTTGGAAAATTATACTAAATCAATCATACATTTACTACATACTACATATGTGAGAAAATATATAAATTAACGAATATGGGATAATCTTGAAGCATCGGAAAGCATCAGGTAATGTCGAAAGGCATCTGGAAGTATCGTAATTAAGTAAAAGCATTATCATTACACTCATTCGACATTAAAGAAGTTCGATAGGCTAAAACTCCAACTTTGTATCTCCAAACACAAAAAAGTTTATCTAACACACATATCGTCGGCTGAACAATACTCAACTCAAACGGAAGCGCGTTCAAAGCGCTTCGGATGTGCATCAAAGGAAGCAGAAGCTTCTCACTGCTTATCTTTTTTAACACACGATGTCATTGCGGGGATGCACACCTTTGAAAGCATCTTTGGAAGCAAATGAAATTCGCTTCCTTGGATGCTAAGTAGAAGCGCATCTTTGAAGGCATATACACTTTCTTGGATGTTGAGTAGAAGCATATTGAGCTTAAATTGAAAAAAAAAACTCACTTTTGATTTATCTCAGATCAGACTCGAACCTAGGTCTGCTGCGTTATGCCAGTTTTCTGATATGCGCACATGTTAACCAACTGAGCTACTCTTATTATTAATATAAATGAGACTAAAACTTATATAATATGTTTCTGTTAAAATAAAATTTTGAATTTTTGATTTCTATTGTTGTCACTTTTATCAAACCTAAATATAATAAGAGGATTGGCTGATGTCATTAAACTGCGCATGTGACAGCACGGAATGCCTAGGTTCAAAACCCCAGTGGATGCGCAATGAAAGTCTTTTTTTTAAATTAAATAGAATTTTGAATTAAATGCTTTCAAAGAAGCACATCTGACGTGCTCGTGTACATAGCAGTGTTCTTCACGATTATAGAAAGTTCTAATGTGACTAAAGCAAATTTTCAATTGTGTTTTCTTTTAAAATACGGAAGTGCTCGTAATGACACAATGGGAATTCCCATAATAACATTTTTATTTTTTCTTTTTTTTGTTTAGTCTGTTCAGCACCCGCCAGTATTTGATAGGCAACAGCTGGAAATGATAAATAAGCAATTATGAAATATATAAACAATACTGTTTGAGATATCAGTATCAATAGAAAAACTTTATATTCACATACATATACGCGAGTAGTAGTTATGTGCTTGGAAACAGTTTTCCCTTTCAAATAAGTAGTAACACGCTCACTATCTGGCATATGTAATTATCTTGCTATTGAAAATTTAAATCTGATACTTATAATTTTTTATATGGTGAATTTTTTAACAAAACGTAAGGAATTAAGACTTTAGATCTCTGATTTTACTGACATTTTTGTTGCAAGTAACATTTGATAGATTGATGACTTATCACAAATTATTTCGACATAACTCGAACCATCATCATTGTATAAAAAGTGTTACAGTGCTTTTCGTTTTGAGAAAAAATGCCCCATATATAAATATTGCAATTATACTAACTGGTGTGCTCATATTTATACATGCATTATGAAAAGTATTTTTTAATTAATATAAAAACCATTTCTAAGTAGCTGTGAGTAATTTCTGTTGTATAGAAAAAAAAAAAAACAATTTTGCTCAAGCTTAACATGACATGTTACACTTTGTGAAGTAATTCCCTTTGAAAGTTTCCAACATTCTACAGGTTGTTATTGATGTATGAGAACGCACATGTACATGTTTAAATACTACTGAGCGAAAAAAGCGGGTGTTGGCTGAAAATTGCTAGTTGTTAAAAGTAATTGTGTGCATTCAGATAGATTAAATTACGTTTAAACGTAGAAATCTTTTCAAAAGTCTGTACGATATGTTAGTATAAAATTTCAAAAGAACAAATGCAAAGCGTGTGTTTTGTTAATTTTACTAAGAAAAGCAATGTCTTTATTGTAAAGAGCTAAAATTGGCTCATTTTTCATATTTTGCCCAACGCTGGGCTAAACCAAAGTGAATGAAGATTGGCTGTTAAAATAACTTAATGTTAAATTTCGAAAATTCTTAATAAAAGCTATTAACCGTAACACTTGAATTATTATATTGTAAATCAATTAAATATATTCCAACAAAAATAAAGCATAAATTCAATGGCCATCACTGTAAAATACAGTATAGGTGCGAATAAACATTTTGCACAATTACATGAGAGAAATAAACAACAATTTTTGTTTAATTTTAAATATAACGCTTTGAATGAATTGCGTTTTTTTTTTCTCTTGTTCTTTTTTTGCAATAAACAAATTAATTGTTTTACAAATTTATGTATGATCAACAAATTTCAAGCTAAAGGCTATGAGTAGCGATAATAAGCATAAGACAGACAGACAGACAAACAGTGAGACTGACAGTGAAACAGCTCAATTGACAGTTAAAGTGTTTACCGAATACACTAACGACATCTACAGGTGCTCACTTCAATGTTCGGTGTCGAAAGCGCAGCTACTCAAAAACCTACGGCCTGAGGCTATGTAAAGGTAAACGCCTAATGATACTTCAAAATTTGCGTGCACAAAATAAACAAAATTTTTTTTTTTTTTTAAATACATACACAATATCAGTGCTTTTTTCATGGGTTTTTACGTACATACATATGTATGTAGTTGTGTTATTTGTGGGCATGAGCACTCACTACGCAACGTTGAGTTTGCAGAAATATTACTAAAAAGCATTTTTAGGTAGTAATATAGAAACAGTAGGTTTAATTTACTATAAATAAGTAGGGACCTCAGTGTATTTGTCAAAGTACATGGTACCTACTTAAATAAAATATAAATCTAATTATTCCCTTTAGTCTCAAAAAAAAAAAAATAATCCTGCAAAAATAGCTCTACGTTGACAAAGAATTAAGTTTACCAGGATAATTCAATAACTCCAGCTTCCAAAAAAAAGCTAAAAAAAACTGTAATGTTGCACAAAATGAAAAATATTTTATTACAATAATTTAACAACATTGAATTCTGAAAAACACGTGCAATAAATTGCAGCTCAATCACAATTAAATATAATTTCAAAATACATATAATTATTCTGTGGGCGTTTTAAATTTCATCTTGTTTTTTTTTATTAACGCCCACTATCACTTCTTTTATTTGTTTTATCACAGATATAAAACAAAAAGCACACGCTATAAAGACTGGTCCGATTTCATGCCTTGAAAGCGAAATTTATGAACCTGTGAATAAATATCATTATTATCTTTTTTTACTTTGATTGAAGACGTCAAACTAGTTTACAGACATATGCGTCAGTTACAAAATTTGTGACAAAAACAAAACAAAAAACAACGCAAATGTTTCCATTTGAAATATTTTGCATATTTAATTATGAAAATAAATCTATAGATATTGGGGAATTGTTCGGTGAATGTGAAAGCAAAAAAATTATTTACAAACATTTTAACTGCTTAATGTTCGCCAATCCAATCTGGAATAACCCGCGCGCGCATATCACAAAAAACTATGTTACGATCATAATTTATATTAATTTTTTTTGAATATATTTAAGGAGTAGGTAGAGGCAGAGATATCCAAAGCACTAACAGAGTTGAAGTCCCCAATTTTCTTTAGCTATTTGTTTTTTTCTCGGCCAGACCAAAATTTACATACCCTACACTGCATTGAAATTACTTTTTAAATTCATAAGACTTATGTGGTTGTGTTTTTGTGCACTTTTAATTTATTTATGTAATTATTTATTTCTACTGTTTGTGTGAAACTTTGTTTCAATACCTTAAATAATGTTCTCCATATAGCGTTTTGTTGTATGGGAGGTGCCACACTCTCTTGTCGAAATTGACTACCTTTTTTTTCGGAGCTTTTTCAAGTTATCCTTAGTAATTGTGAGAAATTTGGTGATACTACATCAAATAATTCTCATAGTGTTTCAAATGTATTATTTGAATGGGACGTAGGCGTAGACGTGAACCGATTTCGCCCATTTTCAATCCCACGTACTACATGTGCTTAAAATTGTAGTCTGCGTGTCTGTATATCGAATTTCATTCAATTGACTCGCTTGGTTTTCCCGTAATCATGAGTTCCACTAACAGACAGATAGACATATGAACGGACACACAAACGAACATGGCTAAATCGACTTCGGTGGTGGCACTAATCAAGAATGTATATACTTTTATATATCTACCACGCCCCTTATATGCTTCATAAGCGAAATGAAAAGTGAATGCAGGGTATAAAAATAACAGAACTTTTTACGGTTCGTCATTTCATTTCCATGGAAACGTCCATATGTGATAATTCATGAATTAAAGCTGAAAATTTCAAGTTTTGGTAGACAAATTATTATTAGTTAAAGTGTTAATAGCAACAAGTTTTTTTTTTGTTATTTAACTGATTTTATCCAAGTGTAACCATATCGGAGTGTCACTTATCTGGTGTTTTAGTCGCGTACAGTACAGGGAAGTATACAGACTTTCTTATCGTTGAGTTATTCAATTAAAATTCTATAGATTAGTTTTGGTCTCATAATTTGCTGACCTTGTATGTAACCAATAAACTATAATACCACTGCAGAAAGCTAGACAGGTCATACAATAGTTATTTTAAATTGCATGGTTCTGTCTCATTTTATCTTCGAATCGATTTTTATAAATAACAAATTTAGCTATTTTTCAGAATTGAAGAAAGTCAAATTAAATCAATTGTGTCTTATTAATATTAATAATATAACTTACGATAAGCATTCTGACTTACCCTTCTAAACAATTTTGATAAATGGTGAATCCCCTCAGCTGCTTGTCACTAATCTGCTTATTTATTTACTTAATTTGTAACTTTTTCCGTGGCACGAGTTGCACATTTTTAATATCACAAAAATTTTGCATTCAATAAAAAACTGTGCCTTTTTTTAACTTGGCTTATAAATTTTTTTTATTTTTTTTTTTTTTTATTTTATTATTATTTCTTATTGCATTTTTGTTTAATAATTCTGGAAAAACAAAATTGTATTAAGTCCATATTGTTTTTTTTTTTTTTTTTGTTGGCCATAACAATAAAAACAAGCAATGTATTCAAAACATTTTAGCCAAATGATTTTGTAAAAACCCGCCAAGTCTTGAAGCAAAAGATTACTTAAAATTATAAAGATAATAGCAAGATAAAAAATTACTTCGAAATAATAATAAATAAACTTCTTTATGATGTTTGACATACATAAGGTACGAGTACCATTTAATGTTTTAACTGAACATGTCACATTGATGGTGACACAAAAACTTGTTTCTTTAACATTGAGCTGTTTTCCCCAAAAATAAATCGATGAAACAAAAATAAATAAAAAAAATAAAATTATCAAAATATGTAGACGTAAAATCAAACAACATTAAATATTGTGAAATATGCATACGAAACAACTTAGAAATCATTTTCAAGAAAGAAAAAAAGTAGGCGGATTCATTATATTGATTTAGCGCTCCAAAAAATTCTTCAAGGCTGCACGATGTCGCTGTCAAACAGCTACACACTTGAAATATAAACTTTCGCACATAAATATTATAAAATTAATAGTTAAAGTACATGTTATCATATAACAAAAAATCAAAAATACAGCCTCGCTTGCAGCTCAATTGCACTCGCCAAAGGAAAATATTATGTGACTAACTGAAGTACCAAAGTAAATAAATTTGAAATGGCTGACATACTTATATCATTTGCAAACCAATATAATAAATAATACTTCATACTTCCATTAATCATAATTCATAAGTATTAATATTTCAAGCGAGTTAAATTGTATAACTTACATAGCAAACAACCGTAAAAATCAGTTTGTCAATTCGCTAGAATACCCAACACGAAATTCACGGTGATTTGCTCTATTCTTTATCCAATTATTTGGGAAGCTGCAACTTTTTCTGCTTCAAGCATCGATAATTACTGAAATACCAGGTGTATAACTAAGTAATATCATTTTTTTCTTTAAAAAAAACACGTTTATTTCAAGAGTTAAAGGAAGAATCGTTCATTCAAAGTATGCTCTCTCGCTCTTCACATATTTTTCCCATCTTTCAGGCAATTTGTGAATTCCACGCCAATAGAATTTCTTGGGTTTTTCGGAAAACCCAAATTTTCACATTTTCGTAGAAATCGAAGCGCTGCTCAGCGAGTGCGTATTCCATCGATGCGAACAAGTGGTAATCGAACGGGACCAGGTCTGATGAGTAGCCCGCTTGCGCGAGCACTTCCCAATTGAGTGCTTCCAACGTATGGAATTATGTTCCCAAACTAAAGATGCAAAATACAACTGCCTGAAATTATTCCATCTCCTAATTTTCGTGGCCTAAAATGACAAACTTCTGAAATGTTGGCAAACTATTTGGTGCGTTTTATACATTTCTGGTAAGTAGGAGGCCAACTCATCATAGCAATCCTGATTTTCTCCTATTCTTCAAGCTAACACAAAGATCCTCGGCAGACAAGGAGGTGGACTTGGTGTTGGAGGCAGCGGTGGTAGAGGTGGCAAGGAAGGTGGCGGAGGAGGTACAGAAATAGGAGGTAGCGGAGGTACAGGACATAAGAAAGGTGCTGAAGGAGGTGAAGGTGTAGGAGGTCAAGGTGGTAATACTGGTGGTCATGGTGGCCAAGGTATAAGAGGGACCGGTGGTGATGGTACTAATGAAGGCGGTCAAGAAGGTGCAGGTACAGGAGGCAGCGGTGGTATAGGTGGTGAAGAGGGCGGCGCAGGTGGTGAAGGTACTGGAGGTTCCGGTGGAACTGGTGGTGACACCAGTGGCAGAGGTGGTACAGGCCTAGGAGGTGCTGCTGGTCAGGGTAAAAAAATCTGCGATCAAGGTGGTATAGATAGGTTCAGGAGGAAGCGGAGGTTATGACAATAACACCGGCGGTGCAGGTGGTACTGGTATAGAAGGCAGTCTTAATAAGTGCATAGTAGATACAATCATTAAAACTTAATTTTAAAAACTTTTGAAGTTTTAAAAGTAATATAATTTAAAAAAAAAAATAAATATTTAAATATTTCAACGCATCCTTAGTTGCAACATGGCTATCATGTGAAAGAGAAGAATATCCGAAAAATAATAAAATAGTCAAGTATTTGGGCATGACCCTAGATGGTCACAAAAACATATTATAAAGGATCGAAGCATCAATCTGAAAATTACAATGAACGTAATGTCAGGAGGGGGCGGCAGATTATTCTACGCCCCGGGCACAAAGTTTTGAAGTAACACCACTGCTGCTTTCGCATTTCAATTGAAACAAATTCCAATTTGTATTTTTAAGTATACCATGACACCTGTAGTTTGCTTCTGTTAAGCAATGTGCTTGCAATGTTAAGGTTATGCGATCAATCTCAAATATAATCAAACAAATCAATTTTTTTATATTGCAAGTTTTCTTTTCTTAACAATATAAAGTTTCGAATTTACTGGATTCCAGATGTTCCATTTAAAGAACAAAATTTTAACTTGAATGCAAAGCATTGCGTTTGCTGTTTGACTTAACCAGCTTCTGGTTATTTTTTCTCTAAGTGAACGTCCAAATTAAAAACATAAACTTTTTAGAATAAATATGTAATAAAATTATACTTAGTATGATACACACACATTCATGAAAGCATCGTATTGAAGTTCCAATATAAAAATTTGCGGATTTTACTAAAAGTTTATTTAATAATATTTTATTATATAAACGCTTTTATAATAGATAATTGCACTTGTGTTAGTTTTTAAATCTGAGCGAAAATAAGTTAAATAAAAATAGAGTGATATTTGTGCTAAATATCTTCTGATTTTTGCTCTCTTTTGTTTTTCATATTCAACTCCTCTCTTTTTTCCAGAATTGAAATTATTGGAAATTAAGTTTAGTCAGAAATTTAAAAAATTTTCAATTCAAATCAAATTGAATCGGGCTTGATCGAAATCACCAAAAAGGAAAATTCATTTCACAAGAAAAAAATGTGCCTGATATGAAAATTTTCAACATAAACTGGCCAATTCGAATACATTTATATATTCCTTAAAATGTATATTTTAGAAAAAAAAATTCAGTTGGAAATTAAAAATGAAGGAAAAAAGTCAAAGTTTTGACTGTCGACGGCTCTAAAGGGCTTTATTTTCTATATTTTTTTTTTTTTTTGCAAAAATGAATGCGGATTCGGAGTTTTTATATAAATTTACGTTTCATATGATGAATGATAATATAGAGCGATTCAAGGCGATACGAAATAGCACCCAACGAAAGAAGCCCCAATAAAAAATAATGGAAAAACTCTCAAAAATCTGCATACATCCAAAGATTTCATAATGAAATAACAGCCAATGTTTGGGAACTATTTCATTTGAATTGATGTTTCTTTCATTCGTTCTCATTGGGAGTTATTTTATTTTGCAATAACTCCCAATGAAATAAGCCCCAACAAAATTTCAGTGGATTGCTTTTGATTCAATCACTTTTGTGAGTTATTTCATTTTATTTGGCTGCTAAGTCCAGATATGTGATATCACAGAGATAATTTTTATATACATTCAAATCATTTTAATATCTGTTGTCAAATATTAGCTATTCATTTATGACAGAGAAAGCACATTACCTGATTTAAATTGCAAAACCTCCAATTAAATCACCTTCTAAAATTTTATTTTCTTAGAACTTATGCAGTTATTTACTAAATTATTACTGATAACTCAACTTTAATTATACTAATGGTGTCACATCCAAACGCCTAAACTATAAAACTTAACGATAACTACAGTAAGTAGTGACATTAAGCTGTTCATTAATGCTTTCTTGCAATGCTGCAGTGTCCAAAAGCAATTCGAAATACCAATGCCAAACACTCTCCATTTTAAGTTTCGCACCCTCTCATGCAGTTTTCTTATATGAAAGAAACTAATAAAACTTATAGAAATATAACATATAGACGCACTATGCTATTTAAATAGAATTTCATAGTTATTACTTTTATAATTTTTATATGTTTTCTTCCATGAGAGTGTGAAAACTACTGTCAAATGAATAAGTAAAATCGGTTTATATTTTCTGATGGGGTACGTTTAATAAGCTTTGAGATTTTTAATTAATAAAATTCCCTCAGCAATTTAAAAAAATAAAATTAAAATTAAAAAATACTTTGAGAATTATATACTTTTTCGCCATAGATTTTACATTTTGGCACAGGAAGCTTTAGGATCCAAACCTGAAATATCGTTCTTTATATCTGCTTTCTTGATAAAAGATAATTAAAACCATTGGAAGTTTTCAAAATACTATGCTAAAAATATATTTTTTAATGGCTTCACCGTAAGAAAAGCAATATACCCATATTTTCTTTGTAACTTTTAAATCTCTTATCTCGATAATATATACGTGCCGCATCAGAGTCACAGCTACAATAATTTACATTCATAATCCATTAACACATAATCTGTTATTCAGAAGAAAATGTAACCATTTCAGAAAGTTTTAAAATTTTTAAGAACCATTAATTTTTAAGACCTATGAAATTACGAGCAAAAAATCACAAGGACAAAAAGGATATTAAATCAGTTTATTAATGTTCTTATCATTACTGCATTCGTTAAGTTGGCAAACAGGTTGCTTACATCTTAAATTATTTTATTTATTAAAAATGCAAATAAAAAAATTATGCATTTTTTAACGAGTCATCATATATTGCGTGTAAATTGAATATTAAAAAAATAAAAATAAAAAAACCATTTACTTTAACATTACGTAAAATACAGCATCTCTGTTAATCTAACATGTACTTAGCAATATGCGTTAGTAGTTATTTAAAATTTTGTTTGCCCTCAAGTTTAGGAAAAACCATTAGATTTTTCACTGTATATTTTAAGTTTTAGCAATCATATCCAAACATTCTCCAAATATTGAAAGCCGTGTGTTAAATAACTTCGTATGGCTTAACTGACTTTATCAGCTCTTAAGTAGTAGTCATTGCTATGGTATAAGTTGAAATATTTGATTAAATATTTGATTTGATTAAATATATCTAATAATCTTAATAAGACTGTATGCAATTAACACTTTTTAGAATAGATAATCGTCAACTTTGATAATCGCCAACTTTGATAATCCTCAAAGTTTTTATTTAATTTAGCGCCGAAAACGTTTAAATTGTAGAAAACATTTTTGATTTTGATTCAAAATGAATCCACTTTGATTTAAAGTGATATCATATATGATTCAAACAACACAAAAGAGTTTTATGTAAAATAAAAACGGAATCATAGCAAATACTTTGCAACCTTAAAATGCAATTTGAAGTTTTTTACCATTGAAGTAAAAATTATTATTTTGAATTTAAAGTTGCTTGTGTTAAAAATAAAAGGAAAAATTTTAAAAATAAAAGAAAAATTTTATTTTTACTATTTTCAGCTTCAAAATTTGCAACTTTAAATCAAAAATAAAATTTTCAAATTTTCAATGTCATTTTTCACTGAGTGTATACACGTACGTATCATATAAACATAGAAAAAAAATATTGTTTGTGTTTCAGTTTGATTTATGCACATATATTGAGAAAATAACAGTATTAAGCTAGATTGTCAACAATGCTAACCATCCAACAGGTTTTTATGCTCCCAACTGAATGAACCATATTATCAAAAAAAAAAAAAATGTCCACATTTTGAAACGAAAAATCTTCGCTGGTGGTGAACATTCCTAGACTGTTTAAAGAAAAACCTGATCCGACCGAGAAAGCAATAAAAGCTGGAAGAATCCTGTTTAAAGTACAAGGTCGCCTTTTTGATACGACGGGTTTTATTGACTTCCTATTACTCGCATTATAATATTTTTTTTTTTTTTTACTAAAAGTGCGGAAGTGTTAAAAACGTAAAGTGACAATTATTCATAATTGAATGTCATCCAACCTTTAATGACTTTATCAGCTTGATTTCATTTCATTATTAAATAATTGTGTAATAATTTTTAATATTTTTTCATTGCGAAATTTTGTTGTTTTTATTGTTATATTACGCCGGTTTATTTGATCACTCAATTTTTATGTGTCATCATATTTCTTTCTTTTTTTACCAAAACAAAGGTTGAACCATAAAATTTTGCTGAAAACCAACAAACGCGAAAAGTTAACCCACTGACACAGCAATAGAAATTTCAGTATTCAACTTCGCACAAATTGTAACTTCATTTTTTGAATATGATATTTTTTTAAAAAGAATTTGCTTTTTTTCTTTCTTCTTTTCAATAAAAATTCAAATGTTTATTGAAACAACAATTAAATTTATTTTTTATTCAAATTTCTTCACAAGCACGAACCGGTTTTAATGTAAAAATTCCAAGCATACAATGCGATTACTTTCCGTATTTATGACTTTACTAATCGACGAATTCACGTTAACTGAATGCAAAAGTCATAGCTGAATGTCTGTTGAGCGCCAATCATAATGCCAAGTGGTTGATATCCGTTCACACTTGGTTTTTGGCATCATCCACCACCACCACCACCACCACCACTCTTGTTGTTATTTTGTCGTAGTTGTTGTGCTATTGTTTTGGCTAACAACAACAACAATTGGCTGTGTCTCCGAATTTTTGTGGTGGCTAGCAATGATAAATGCGTTTGCATTGTGGTGAGTTTGTCGATAATTCAATGATGATAACAAAATAAACAAAGGCTGACCATTACATAGTGCAACAATTATCATATCAGTGCGTGACGTGTGGTTAATATGTATATGTATTTTGATGGCTATGCGAGTACTAGTTAATAGTAATAATAATACGGGTATTCGCTTAAGTTCTCTTATCTTTGTTGACATAACTATTCAAAATTTTAATTATTTTTGTGTCTGGATTTTTTTTTTAAATTTTATCTAAAAGTAGATGATTATATTTTAGTAGGTACATGTACTGAATTATTTGATTTAAAAATTTATTTTTTTTAATTTTATGTTTAATAAGAAACTTATAAAGTATTAATTGTATTTTTTTGTTTCCAAATTATATTTTTAATATCATTTTTAATATTATAATTTTCTATAACATAACATTTTAATGTGTCACATTGGGTTAAACATCTTCAGTAAATATATTGGTGATAAAAAAAAGCTTGTAAACAAACATCGTCATTGAAGCTAAACATTTACCAGCACTGAGAGAGTAAACGTTGCGCACACCTTTTGTAAACAGCCAAACAAAGAGGCGCTGCCAGGCATGAATTTTTTTTTACTTGAGAAGTGATTAACACTATTAAGCTAAAAACAGAATTGGGACGTGCGATTTATCTTATGTGTCAAATCGCACCAAAAAATAGAATTTGTTCTATTTCTCTGCGATAAATTTTGCTAGTGTCAAGTTTTTATTCACTACAAACGTATAGGAAAAATCTGGACGATATTGCACGTTCCAATTCTATTTAGCTCTTTAGGGGACGTCCATTAATTACGTGAGCTAAAATAGGGGGGAGGGGGTCCGGGAAAATCTCACCAAATCTCACCAAAGGGGGGAGGGGGTCAAAGAAAACCTCACGTCAACTTTTTAATGCATAGAATTTACATTAAAAATTATGACTTAAATCTCTCGGGAGGGGGGGGGAGGGGTCCCGCCAGATCTCACCAAATCTCACCAAGGGGAGGGGGCGTCCGAATTTTCTAAAAAACACCTCACGTAATTAATGGACGTCCCCTTAGCCCTAGAGCCCGATGTTGAAAAGTCGAGTGTATAAGATAACAGGATAAGATTTATGAGAATGATAGTAATGCATTTTGGTGAAACTAACCAACCAGGGTTTCCTTGTCCTTGTTTTAATTGAAACTGTAGTATATTACAGCTCGAAATGTATGCCAAATGATTAGACTTATATATGTATATGGGGTCGCATTGCTGAATCCCGTCCTAAACATGCGTTTTCAGAGGTTTTTTTGGGTGAATTTTCATTAATGAAGATAATCAAATGTGTCAAATGTTAGAACTCGAAGAACCTAAACAGAATATATGGGGTTGCCTTGTCGAATCATATCCTAAACATGGGTTGCGACCCGTTTTTAGGGCCAATTCTTCTTAAATGAGTAGCAACCATTTAAACATTGGGCGTAAAAATAGTTCTCACAAAATGTCAACTTCCTAGCTCAAACCAAGAAACAGCATGAATTGAGTTTGTGTTCGATTTTTTTAAAAATTGACCTAAAATCTGACTCACAAGACATAGCGTTTTAGGTATTTTGGTTGTTTCAGAGATCCCTTACACTGTTGCAGTAGAAGATCAAAAAGCATATGACGCAAAAAGCTGAGCCACTTACAACTTGATCGACATTTTTTCACGTCAAGGTGGTTGATCAGCTGATTTGCTTGTTAAACAAACTTATTTACTTATTGAAAAAGCTGATTTAAAGAAAAAGTTTCCTGCGCGGATTGTAACTTGAGAAACGTGAAGCATAGCGGTAAAAGCAGTAAAAGCACGACGAGTAGTCTGTAACTCCATTTATTGCTTTTACTTGCCACGCCTTTTTTTGAAATTTATTTAACTTTTCGTCTAATACTTGTCTGACCTATTCCGAGCATATGTATGTATGTAAGTGATTTTCTCGGTCTATTCTCGAAAATTATATTAACTCAAATACCCTATATAGATACTAGCACATTTGTTGAAAATTTCGATAAATGTTACTAATAGAATAAATATGTACTGTAGCTCCTAAAATTATGCACTATAACATAATTTCTTTTCTGGAAACGAAAAAGTATTAAGTAGCTGTAATTGTGCTTTTTAAAATTTGTCTTTTTTCCTTCGTTTATTTGTACAAATAAAGAAATTTCCGAGTTTGCTCAAGATCGATAAAGCTTCTCACATGCATATAACACTGAATGCTTCAATACATTTTTGAATACAATGACAGCTTGTCCTGGAATTTTTTTTTTAAAAAAAAATGAGGGTCCTTAAGATATCCTGATTGAGTGTCTTTATTTCCACACGTCTAATTTATTCAGTTTCCCGTCTCTTTTAACATCCCATAATCCTTAAAATGGGACCTATAATCAGTATGCCAGAAGAAATAACATATAAAAACTTCAGGCAATTTCACCGAAACCACATTTTCATTAGATTATAACGTGATACCTTATGTATAATTTTCTAAACCAAAATAAAACATAAACCAAAGAATTTTGGGTGAACGTTTTGCTGTCTAGGTATAGAATTTCTCATCTACAATATTGTCCAAAGCATGTAGTTAAGAATGATCATCCATATTACATATGTACATTGTACATAATATGTATATATTATATTACATATTATATTGATTATCAAACTTGGAAGAAAATTATTTAAAAAATTAAATCTAAAATAGTAAAAATGTTAAACCCACGTATAACTTAAATAAATATATTGGGCCGGTTCGAATCCCATTGGAAATGAAATTTTTTTTTTTAATCTCAATAAAAACGAGAAAAATAATTTTAATACAAAAAAGTATTAAAAATGAATTTTAATATTTAGGCAGTATTAAATTATAATACAATTCTGTTGTAGTCATATATGTAAGCCCAAAAGTATTAAAATATAATCCAAAATTTCTAACCGTGCAGCCCTGTAGCATCCATAACAATAAAAAGGCGCAAAAATAGACCAAAGCTGAAAGAGAATAAGAGAGATTTTGTTATGATGAGGCTTCAAGCAATAAATGAAGATGAACTTACTTATCCTTTTGCGTGCACAAGTGCTTCGTGCTCTCCTCGAGTGCCACAATACGCGCTAGCTCCTTTTGTACTTTATAAATTTTTAATGCGGTGAGTATAAACATCGTTAGATTAAAAATCATTAAAAGTAAAATTGGTCCATAAAAGTAAATCATTAGAGACCAGAGTTCAGCTATAAAGTTTGGAAACAAAAAATCAATTAAATTAATTTTATTAGAGATAATTTTTCTTTAAAAGTTTTTGCAATGTTTAGTATTTTAGACTTAGACGGTTAGTAGCTTATTTTAGAGAAAAGATGGGCGAGACTGCATAAATGAGCGTGTCACTTTATAACATGACAATTTTTGTGACTTCATTACTAAAAACAGCTCAAAAGATTTTGCTAAAACTTTTAAAAAAGATAATTTTAGGAGATGCCACGCCTGATGAAGTCTTGCATCTAATACATAATTTCCCTTAATTTCATTGAAATCGATTGAGTTATTAAAAAATCAAATTAACAAGCATTTACAGATAAACAAAAACACCTCAATAAGGTGGTACATGTGTTTGCCTACGTTGTTATACGATTGCAGAAATTTTAAATTTAAGAAAATTTTCGTTTTCGTAAATTATTAGGATAAGATAGCGCACATCATTTTGTTGCTTTTTTTATTGCATTTAAGCTTACTTCTAGCACACTGTGTAATGAACAACCAAAATCTTATATCGAAAACGAATTTGACTTGCGGACACCCTAACGAACATGAGAATTTATAACATACATCAAAACAACTCACCTCAAACAATTCCCAATTATCGACTTCATCTAACTCAGGTGACACGGTGTAACCATCATGGCAGGGTATACCTCGCTGTACCACAAATTCATCGAGCACATGCATTAATTGGCGACTACCATTTTTGAGTGTAACATCAACTAATGGGGAATATTACAAGTCTTCATCCATTTCTTTGGAAAATTTGACGCACGACTTTATTTTACAAACGCATCCACTCACATGTGCTGGCGCTGTTACACTTTTTGTGCCATTAACCAGATCATATTCGTAGACTCCAATTAAATTAGGTGGTATTAGCACATTTTCAAAGATATAGGAATTTCGTACTATCGGTTATATTCACAGTGTCCATAAAATCATATTCTGGTATATCATTTGCTGTTGCGTACTTGATGCCATTATTGAGGTGCATTTTGTGATAACAAATTTTGTGAAAAGATTAGTGATTTAGTGCAAATTTGACACACATTTTAATGTTACAGTAACATATTCGAAATAAGAACTGGTAGTTGTGATACACATAAGTGATATACGATAGTTATTGTTGTAAATTAAAATTCTTCATTTCGAATGCCATTTGTTTTTTCCATCATTAACGGCTTATCTGTCATTTTTAGATTGGCAACACTACTTGAGGTGGTTTTGGTCGAGTATTGACTTTGTCGTTGACCGCCACTGCTGTTGCGTATTGATGAAACTCTGTGTATTTGAAAAAACATTAATTATGTCGAAAATAAATTTAATTTTTAATTTTCGAAACACCTGCTGCCAAGAGGCAATATATAATGGTACTTTATATTATCATGCGACATATGCTTGGTATTTTTATTAAAAAAACGCAGAAATTTCTACTACGTTTACGTTTAAGTAGCTTAATTTGGATAAAAAAACGTATGGTGATATCTACAAATATTTAGGATTTGTTTGTATTCCAAGAGGCAGCTGCAGAAAAGTGGCATAATCTTTTAAATAATTTCTAACAAATAAATTTTAATTGTATAAAAATTTAAAAAAAAAATTTAAACCTCGTAACCTTCTAATCTTCAGTCTTTTTTTTTTTGTCACTTTTATACATTTATTTAAAATTCAAAATCTATTCAAATTCTATCCCTTATTTTAACCCTATTTATACACAATATCTCAAAGAAAAAGAAAAGTGTTCAATAATGTAATTTATAATTTGTTTAATGAGCGCCTTAAACTATGCTATATAATAAGCAGCTATTTTTACTTCTAAGCTGTAGCAATAATATTAATATTTGTTATTGCATAACTTCAGGCTTTATTTTATTTAAACAAAAAGTTTCAATCCTGAGATGGTAACAACAGCAATAGCATTATTTTCTCTTAAGAAGTTTTTTCAACGACAACATTTATAATTACGACATCAAATTGAAGTGTGTAATTATCAAATGAATTTACCATTTTATGGAGCTAAACAATAAATAATCTACATCTACATCAATGATATTATATATCATTTAGCGATAACATAGCACCCATTAAACCACGTGCGAATGCACATTCGAAGAGTTCGTAAAGGCGCTACGTATTACAATCAGTTGACGTACTTGCAATGAGACATTGCGAAATCTACGACGTATCGTTGGGTTACCACCACCGTTTGTCGATAGCTTCGTACACGTATAGTTCTGGGTAACGTAGAGGGTAAGAATAAAATAACAGTATAATATTTATTATTAAAATTCTTATTTGGACTCGCCAAAAACTATCTATGTATGCATGTTATCCAGATAATGCAATATCGAGTATTTCGAGTGTACTCACCTATTTGTTATTAAGTTCTTCACCTTTTTCTTCATGACAAATAGCATAAATATAATGAAACCTTGTAAGGCATTACATATATCTGATATATAGAACATTTTACTAAATGGACTTTCAGTTCCAACAGAATATGAGACTATTTCCAAAGACCATGTAACGCCCATTACAATGAATAGTCGTAGGAAGAGGCCAAACCTTAATAAAAAGTAAAACGTCAGAAAGAACTTATCCGGTTTTATTTCCACTTGGTAGTGCTTATACTCACTTATCTTTTTCTGTACGCAGATTTCTTGTGCTATCCTCACGCGCCATAATGCGCGCCATTTCCTTTTGCACGCTATGTATTTTCCATGCAGTCATAACAAACATAATTAAATTCGCTATTATGATTAGCAAAACTGGTCCAAAGAAATATATCATGGCTGACCAAGTTTCCACTAAAGTTAAAAGTTTAAATTTAATTATATAGAATTTACTATATATATTAAATTTGTTAATGTTCTTACTCTCCACCCAACAACATCGTAAACCAATACTAGGGTTATATTCATCTGGTAAATCAAGTTTTTCCTGTGCCACCCATGTAAAGACAAGGAATGCAGCTGCCAGTCCCCAAGCATACAGTGAATAGATAAGGAAGCTTCGCTTCTCCTTGAAACGATTAATACCATGAGTACCACGAAAGTTATGCCACAAGTCGAAGCTAATGACACTTAACCAGAAAAAGGCCGCCATAAAGAAGTAATACGCCGTAAAACCTAAAAGGAATAATAACTATTAGTTAGTTGATCATATTAAACATAAATTTTGATTTCGAGAGTAGAAGGGTAGGTATGTATAAGTATAGAGCTCAAATTTTTAATAATGAAGTTTTGAAAAAATTTATATAAACGACTGTTAACAACATGACACTGCTTTCCCCTACCACAAGCGCCAGACTTAGACTTTGTGGGACCTGGGGTTAAGAATTGGAAAGTGGCCCTTTATAACGAAACATAAAAAATTTATATTTCAAAAATATTAAATTACATATTCTTTCTTCTTTCACTCGCAAGAAAAATCATAATGAGGCCCCCAATACGCTTTTATCTATTTGACCGATGTTCCCAAAAGAAAAAAAAATTTCTGGACTTCTTTTCAAGAAACTTTGTGGCTTAATTTTTATGGCAAAATGTAATAAATCCAATTTATTTTATTCGTAATAGACCTAAAATGATGCATATTTGGAATGAAAAAAAAAAAATTTAAATATGAGTGGGGTCTGATGATTCCGCGAAATGTAAGCGTATTTTTACTTACCCATAATTTTACAGGTCGTTGCCGAAATATCATCAGCTGTGGTAAGCGCGGTAACACTTAGCAACGAATAACCAATAATAAGACCCACTAGATAACATACCAAGGATTTACCATGCTGATTGCGCAACTCCGGAATAGCAAGATATACAGCTATAGTAAGCAACATGAATGGTATTGAGAATAACCTGGCTGTAATAAAGTAAAAGAAAAGTAAATTAAAGATATAGCCGAACAATATAACTTCGCGGCATTTCTTACCATAGGCGTAAATTACTTCTATGGTACCAATTTCTATTTCCGTATAGCAATTGCCTGGATTTATAATGTAAACACTGTCGCTATCATTAACAATTGTTGGCATTAGACAATATTCATTTTTAGATAAAATTTCCATATCATATAAGCGAAGTAATGAACCATTCTGTAAAGAATTTAGAAATATATCAATGTTATTTTCTGTAATTTTAACTTTCTTACCTCAAAGATTTGCCATGCATCATCGAATCCATTGATTTCTGGCAATAACGGAAACATATTTTGACATGGGCGAAAACTTTGCACTGCAAATTGTTCAAATATATTGACAAGCTTAACGCTCATATTTCCAGGTATTCTAATATTTAGCTGCGCAGCTGGCCATCGTATTGGATCATCTGTATTGTTGGCGCAAGCACTAATATCATGATAATACATTGTACCCCAAGGACAGCAAAAGTTGATGCAATTTTTTAATTTGCAAATGCAACCACGTAAGTGTGGTTCCACATCTTTACGTTCGGCCTTATCAATATAAATATAGTTGTAGGTGCCGATTAAATATGGTGGTATAATAACACCATCATGTTGATATGAACCGTTGGGAAATTTGTAATCTCCTGTGACATTGACGGTTTCAAAGAAACTGCATGGTACATGTAGACCATCCTGTATATGAAAGTTGTCTGCAGAATTGGCACATATTGTTGGTACATAAAAGATGGTATAGAGAAGAATACAGGCCAATAACGGTAGGCGCAGCAGTAGCGGCATCTTGGAATGGAACATTTGTACGAATCGGACGGAACTTTTTTATCTAAAAAAAAAAGAATAATTATGTTTTAATATGGTTCAAAAAAAAAACTTTTTTATTTTTTCGCAATGTGTCAGTGGATTACAATAGCCCTATATGTCTAGACAAAACAACCCATAAGAATTTTTATCAATTTTGAAAACTGGATTGCCGCCGCCTGTTTTAAGTTGCCTACCCATTTTCAAAGATATTGATTTAAAAAACGAGGCAAGCTAAAAAGGTTATCAAATTTTGCAACAAAGTGGTTATGCTTTTCGAACTATTATCGATCGAGGAATTCGAATCTATCATCAGTTTTTCTTCTTCGTCTTTTTTTCTTATAAATAAATTGAAAATTGCCCGGACAAAAACTAAAAAATGCCGATTTTCTACTTTCAAGTTGCAAAATCTTGATATAATATTTTACCGCCGATCTAGTGGTACATTATTTTTAATTTTTTATTTTAATTTTTAATAATCTTTCAAAACCTAGATATCTACATTTTTCTAAATTAATAGACCTGCAATTTTTCGATTCGGCGTTGACATATATACATATATTAAGCTGATTCAAAAAAATTTTTTTTTGTTCTAAACGGCTATTATCGATCGAGGAACTTGAATCCGTGATTAGATTTTATTCTTCTTCTTTTTTTCTTATAAAAAAATTTAAAATTGGCCGAAAAAAAAACAAAAAATACCGATTTTCCACCGATCCCGTTGTACAATATTTGTAATGTAATTTTATTTGTTTGAAAGAATGCCGTAAACCGAATATCATTATCTTATTTCAAAACCAAGATATCTACATTTTTCTAAATTAACATATCTGGCATAATTTGAATTTTTTGAAAATCCCAGAAAAATCTATAGAATAGTTGAATCTGTTAATTTAGAAAAATGTAGATATCTTGGTTTTGAAATAAGATAATGATATGCGGTTTACGGCATTCTTTTAAACAAATAAAATTACATTAAAAATTTGACCTCAGAGTATTTATCAAAGTACATGGTAGTTACCTACTTAAATAAATCAAATTGTTCCCTTAAGCCACCAAAAAAATAATCCTGCAAAAATAGCTCTACTTTGACAAAGAATTAAGTTCACCAGGAAATACAATAACTCCAGCTTCCTTCTAAAAAAAAAACTGTAATGTTGCACAAAATGAAAAACATTTTATTGCAGTAATTTAACAACATTGAATTCTGAATTACACGTGCATTTGAAACGGCTGACACATATCATTTGCAAATCAATATATTAAATAATACTTCATACTTCAATAAATCACAATTCATAAGTATAAATATTTCAAGCGAGTTAAATTGTATAACTTACATAGCAAATAACCGTTAAAATCTGTCTATCAATTCGCTAGAACGAATACATGGTGATTTGCTCTGTTCTTTATATCATATAATATGATATAATTAATATAATCTTCCTTATATAGTCACGCAGTTTGGCTTCTTGGAGTCTTTAAAGTGAAACAAATTTTTTGCTACAATGCGAAGTACCACTCCTACTAATTAAATTTTTGCAAATGTTCGAATGAAAAGTAATTTTGTTGTCCTATTTTCGCGACAATTTTTTTGTCCCAATAGACTTTTAACTACAGTGGTGTACTGCTACTATGAAATTTGCGGAATTTGTTGCTGTATAGATATTTTCCTTGTTCTTTGGAGTATCCCGGAGGTAGTCACTCCATAAGTGACTACTCATCGAGGCGGTTCACTCCGAGGCACTTTGAGTCACTTGGAGTCACCGAGGTGAGAGAAAATCGCAATTTTGATGTTTGCGTGCGATTTTTGTAGAAAAGCACTATAACACCATCAGGCCACAAAAAAATATCTTTACAGCAACAAATTCCGCAAATCGTTCAGGACACACAAAGTGCTTAAATATTAAAAATGACCACTACAATAGTAGCACTACACCACTGTAGTTAAAAAAGTCTATTGGGACAAAAAAAAAATTGTCGCGAAAATAGGACAACAAAAGTACTTTTCATTCGAACATTTGGCAAAATTTAATTAGTAGGAGTGGTTCTTCGCATTGTAGTAAACAATTTATAAACAATACTACCATACATAGAGTGTTTCCCAGCGAAATGTAATGAACAAGTACCTATAAAACTAAAAATTTTAAATAAAGCTAGGTCTTACAGTAAATACATTATTTTGACTAATTTTTATTTAAATTTTTGACCGATCAGTGGTCGGTCTCCAGGTACTACATATATATATATATATATGAGGAATTCTTTAAATTTTCTGGTTTATCACGATCACAAACATCGAAAGTTTAAAATTGAGGGCACACATCTGAAACCATTTTTAATCTATAGTTTGGATGTTTCTAAACAAACTGACCTAAATGATACCCAAAATTTGGGGGGAACACCCCATTTTCCCCTTGACCGACTAGTTTAATTGAAAACTTAATTCCTCTTAAACATAAAATTATAAAATTTAGTACACATATTGACAATTGATAGCACTTTCTATTCATGATAAAAAAAAAAAAATAATTTTATTTTCCCATTTGTTTATAACTTTTAAATAAACAATTGATGATAATTTTGTCTTCGCAATATGAAGAATTAAAATTTTTTTTTTTTGGTATGAGCCTTGAATACTGAAGATTGAATACATGTAAAAAAAAATTAAGTGTGCCGTCACTCATTTCAATAAAAAAAGATTTTATATCGAACGATCTGCGACAAAATCCCATGCGCGCCATGCATTTGAACATAAAATACGCAATTGCGTTTGCAAAATTGCAAACACACAAAATTTTCGCACTTCTTTGTATTTTATTTTTGAAAACTTATCTGTATGGCGCGCACGGGATTTTGTCGTAGGTCGTTCGATATAAATATTTTATTCTATTGAAATGAGTTTTAGCTAAAAGTGTGGAAGTGTTAAAAACGTAAATAGACACCTTTAATGACTTAATCAGTTTGATTTCATTACATTATTAAATAATTGTGTTATAATTTTCAATATTTCTTCATTGCGAAATTTTATTGTATTTATTGTTATATTACGCCGGTTTATTTGATCACTCAATTTTTATGTGTCTTCATATTTCTTTTTTTACCAAAACAAAGGTTGAACCTGAAACCCACTGACACAGCAATAGAAATTTCAGTATTCAACTTCGCACAAATTTTAACTTAATTTTTGAATATGATATTTTTTTTAAAGAATTTGCAATTTTTTCTTTCTGCTTTTCAATATGAACTTAAATGTTTATTGAAACAACAATTAAATTTATTTTTTATTCAAATTTCTTCATAAGCACGAACCTTTATGACTTTACTAATCAACGAATTCACGTTAACTGAATGCAAAAGTCATAGCTGAAAGTCTGTTGAGTGCCAATCATAATGCCAAGTGGTTGATATCCGTTCACACTTGGTTTTTGGCATCATCCACCACCACCACCACTCTTGTTGTTATTTTGTCGTAGTTGTTGTGCTATTGTTTTGACTAACAACAACAACAACAATTGGCTCTGTCTCCAAATTTTTGTGGTGGCCAGCAATGATAAATGCATTCGCATTGTGGTGAGTTTGTCGATAATTCTATGATGATAACAAAATAAACAAAGGCTGACCATTACATAGTGTAGCAATTATCATGTCAGTATGTGACGTGACGTCACGTTATATATTTTGATGACTATGCGAGTACTAGTTAATAGTAATAATACGGGTAATCGTGTAAGTTCGCTTATTTTGTTGACATATTCAAAATTTTAGTTATTTTTGTGTCTGGATTTTTTTATTAAACTTTATCTAAAAGTAGATAATTATATTTTTAAGTAGGTACATATACTAAGTAGAATACTTTGAAGTATTTGATATAAAATTTGTTTTTTAATTTTATGTTTAATAAGAAACTTTATAAAGTATTAATTAAAATTTTGTTGGTTCCTACAATAGTTTTATAAGTTTTTTAATTTTTAATATTATAATTTTTTATGACATATGTATGTACCTTTTTAATGTGTCACATTGGGTTAAACATCTTCAGTAAATATATTGGTGATAAAAAAAGCTTGTAAACAAACATCGTCATTGAAGCTACCAATTTACCGGCACTGAGAGAGTAAACGTTGCTCACACCTTTTGTAAACAGTTATAAATAAATTAGATTAAATAAAATACATATACATATACATATCAATGAATGCTTTAATACATTTTTGACTACAATGAGTGTTTTTTCCTTGGATTTTTTTAAAAAAAAAGTGCGAAGACCTTAGGATATCCTGATTTAATGTCTTTATTGGCACACGTCTAATTTATTCAGTTTTCCGTCTCTTTTAACATCGCATAATCCATAAAATGTGACCTGTAATCAGAATGCCAAAAGAAATAACATATAAAAAATTCAACCAATTTCACCGAAATCATATTTATAACGTCAAAGTTTTCAACTAGAGGGGCTAAGTCCTCTTAGCTCTTCAGTTAATGCCATGTTTTATTTCAATTATTAAGAACATTCTTGCTTTGCAAGCATGAAAAATTTCATTTCAAGAGTGCGTTAATATTTCTGTGCCTACATTTCGAAAAAGTTAAGTCCGGCCCTATTGAAAATGCATTAGAAAATATGTATTAAAAAAATTATGAATTTTTTATATGTATACGAAATTTTAATATATCAAAACATACAAAAGTTATTAAAAAAATTTAAATTAAAATAGTAAAAATGTTGAACACACGTAAAACTTAAATAAATATATATCAAAAATGTTATTATAACAAAATATGTACATCGAGATTAAGTTTTTCATTTATCTCAACATTTGACATTTTGTGGCCTTAATAAAGTAATTACATATGCTATATCTTTGGGTTATGGGTTCAATAATTTCAGCAACCCTTACTTAACAACTAATTAACTCTAGTATTCACATTACAAATATTACTTAAACGTATGTTAGTTGTACTTGGATTAGTAGACCGCACTGAAGAATAAACATATTGCTCCTTTTTATCAGCAACAAAACTGAAAACAAAAAATAAAAATGAATTTATATAAAAACAAAATAACAAATTGTTTGTTACAATTTTACAAAGAATACATGAAAATTTGTTCTATGTAAAATTAAAAACAAAAAAAATTATTCATAAAAATATTATAAATTTTTCCAAAGAACCAATATCAAAATAATTAATCATAATGAGGAATTTTCGGAATTGATGGAACTTTAAATTGAAATAATATGCATACACCTTTTGCTTGGATCCAATTTTTGTCGTGTTGAACATATGCTAAAAACTATATTATAATTCAATTGTTATATTTCAATTTAAAGTTTAATCATTCCAAAAAATCACCCTTTATCAAATTTTATTTAGTTGCGAAGTGAGAAGCGTTCCTGAAAATCCTAATACATGCAATTTTTCTATTTGAAAAGGATAAGAAAATCTGTTAGGTTGCACTTAAAATATAAGGCTTTTTGAAAAAAAAACCTCATCAAGTAAAGTTTTGCAGTAGCACAATAAAACAACAAAATTATATTAGTATGTATTTGGTAAATATTAAAACATATAAGTTATGAAAATTCACAACGATATTAAAAAAGAAACTAAATCAATGCAATAAAATATATCTGAAGCAAAAACATTCACCATAGCCAATAAATTAAAAAAAATCGAAATTATTTTATTAGTAAAGGGCATTCCTTTTGCCAATTCCAACATGAAAAATTTTTACCTAATCAAAATACGAAAGACCTGTCATTTTTGCAGTCTCTTGCAATGATATTTCGTCCGCTGAAACTTCAGAGTTTGTAGAATTCGAACGACTTGAAGCCGTTTTACGATGAAAAATTCTTAACGAGTAACAAATTTATTTTATAATAAAAAATATAATATAAATAACTATGTTTAATAAAAATATAAAAAAAGAGTTTTAGACTTACCGTTTCATAATTAAAATCTTAACTTTTCTTCTAAAAACGAAAAGCACAAAAATGATAACACCTTGTGCTGCATTACAAACATCAGGTATGATAAAGAAATATGCCCAGATGTTGTCCATACCAGCCATGTAAGAGAATACTTCTAGCAGCCATGTAACACCCATAACAATAAAAAGGCGCAAAAATAGACCAAAGCTGAGAGAGAATGAGAGAGATTTTTTTATGATGAGGCTTCAAGCAATAAATGAAGATGAACTTACTTATCCTTTTGCGTGCACAAGTGCTTCGTGCTCTCCTCGAGTGCCACAATACGCGCCAGCTCCTTTTGTACTTTATAAATTTTTAATGCGGTGAGTATAAACATCGTTAAATTAAAAATCATTAAAAGTAAAATTGGTCCATAAAAGTAAATCATTGGAGACCAGAGTTCAGCTATAAGGTTTGAAAACAAAAAATCAATTAAATTAATTTTATTAGAGATAATTTTTCTTTAAAAGTTATTGTATTTTAGTCTTGGACGGTTAGTAGCTAATTTTGGAGAAAAAAATGTACGAGACTGCATAGACACTGGCACTTTATAGCATGACAATTTTTGTAACTTCATTTCTTAAATTTGATTTTCATAAGACTTTTGAAAAATAATTTCGGTTTAGAGAAAGTTTGGTGTGCCTACTTTTATTATTATTAACTTTATGTTATAAATGGTACGAACACTTAAGTTTTGAATGCTATAATGAGGACACTACATTGTCGATTCCATTGAAATAATAACTGTGGACGAGAGACATCAATATCTCCTTACTGATTTTAATGTATACTTACTGTTCAGCCAACAATATTCCACGCCAATACCCGGCTTAAGTTCATAATCCAAACCGGAGTTCTGTGCATAATATGTCAATGCGGTCATCAACAAAGGTATACCCCAGGCATATGTTGAATAAATGAAAAAACGTTTACGTTGTATGAAACGATGACTGTTTCCTTGTGCAATATGAAAGTGATACCATAAATCAAAACTTATAACACTTAGCCAAAAGAAGGCGGACAGAAAGCAAAAATAGCCAACAAAACCTAAAAATAATTTTATATGTATGTCAATAAGAATATGATCTAAAAAATACTAAAATCACTACTGAATTTTTTTAATCAAAAAAGACCCGAATTTTTAACTTTTTATCGTTTTCTTTAACTTTTTCAAGATAAAAATAGCTATTATATTTTAATTTTTATTTTTAAGGATCAAAAGTATTATTTATATTTTCTATCAAAAGTAACAGCAATTTTAGATTGTTTTTTTTTTTAACTATAATTTTACAGCAGAAAAATTTCATTCACTTTAACAGACTTACCCAAGGAACTACATAGATGACTTGAATACGATTCACCAGCATCCTCGAAAAATATTATCACCAACATGGTGTAGCCCAAAGCAAGAGCAACGAGATAACAAATCAGACATTTGCCATGTAAATTACGAAGTTTAGGTATCGCCAGATATACGATAATTGTTATAACCAGAAAGGGTATGGAAATCAGCATCACTGTTTTGCGACAAAAAAAACATATTAAATTTAATAGAGAAAGGTAAGTAATAGAAATCATACATTGTGAAAATTATGTCTTAAATGTTAAGCATAAAAAGTGTTTGAAATTGTTAAATTCAATGATACAAAATTATTTATTCATCAAAATGAATTTTGTCGCTTTTAAAGTATAACCCCACTGCTTGCAATATAACTACGCCAGAGCTTGGTCCAGTATTCAAAACAATTTTTATAAGACGATTGAGAAATAACCTTCAGCTTTGGAAACAGAGAAAAGTTTGACAGATCCATATCTGGTGAATACTGTGCTTGATCGATGATTTTCGTTTTTTAGCAAATGACTCTTGCATAGTTATGGTTTTATGCAAAGGTACATTGTCGTGGTGCATGAGTTTTCCTTCCATAAATCTACCCGCTTTCGACTTACATTCTCACGCAAACGCTTCACTTATACCGTCTATGGGCGACAAAATAAATGTTGATGAATAATTTTATTTCATTTTATTTAACAATGGCGTATACTTTCTACACAGATCTGCCGAACTGTAAACTATACATATTGACAAAATAAAAATAATTTGACACAAACAAATATTTATTTGCTGTAACCAAATTCTTTCCTCAATGTAAAATGAATGTATTTTTTTTTAAATACTTACTTATGCCATTGATTTTTTCGCTGCTGCTCTTATCAATATAAATCGGACAATTAATGGGATTTAATATGTAGCTACCATTGATTTCACTCGGTGTTAAACAGTATTCACTTTTGCTTAAAGCAGCCATATCGAACAGACGCAATAAAGTTCCATTCTATAAAGAGACATAAATTTGTTTATATATCATACATCATTATTCCATGATTTCTTATAATTGGGAGTTGGATGCCAAGGTTCTCAGCCACACGAAAAATGTGGACGTGGTTTGACAACAGTGAGTGGCACCTTCTACACTACTTAAATACCTAAAATGCTATATCTTTGCACCAGTAATTGTAATAATAAGGCAGACTTTTTCTTCGTTTTAGTAAGTTGGTTTTTTCGTATAATTTCAAAGCTTCAAATATTGTGACAATTATTTTTAAGCCCCATGCTAAAATATAGGCAAAAAAAAAACAATAAAATAAATCTAAAAAATTTTCAAAATAAATACCATAGTGTACATAGCTTTGTAATTCAAGTAAGGATTCGAAAAACACCTTTCAAAAAATTTTTGGGTGAATAGTTCGTAAGGGAATGCGAGTTACAATGGGGTTTTTTGCTTGCTCACAAAATTCCACAAGACCAAAAGTAAATTGATATTTTTAGGAGATGCCAGGCTTGAAAAATTCTTTACTTAAATACTTTTTTCATTATGCATCTAATATATAATTTCCCTTTCATTTTCATTGAAATCGATTAAAATATTAAAGCAATAAAATTAAAAAGCATTTACAGATAAACAACAACCCTTAATAAGGGGGCACATGTGTTTGCCTACGTCGTAATGCCATAGCAGGGATTTTAAATTTAACAGAATTTTCGTTTTTGTAAATTACGAGGATAATATAGCGTTGCTATTTTTATTGTATTTGGGCCTACTTCTAGCACGCTTGACTTACGGACACCCTAACGAACATGATAATACATACCATACATCAAAACAACTCACCTCAAACAATTCCCAATTATCGCCTTCATCTAACTCAGGTGACACGGTGTAACCATCATGGCAGGGTATACCTCGCTGTACCACAAATTCATCGAGCACATGCATTAATTGGCGACTACCATTTTTGAGTGTAACATCAACTAATGGGGAATATTGTAATTCTTCACCCATTTCTTTGGAACATTCCATTGAGTCAACCAATTTCATTTCATGCGGATGACAGCAAAATTTGACGCACGACTTTAATTTACAAACGCATCCACGCACATGTGCTGGCACTGTTATACGTTTTGTGCCATTAACGAGTTCATAGTCGTAGACTCCAATTAAATTAGGTGGTATTAGCACATTTTCAAAGATATAGGAACCATTACTGAATTTCGTACTATCGGTTATATTCACAGTGTCCATAAAATCACATTCTGGTATATCATTTGCTGTTGCGAACTTGATGCCATTATTGAGGTGCATATATATCAGCAGATATGGCGCCAAACAGACAGGGAGTAACTTCATTTTGTGATAACAAAATTTGTGATAACAAATGATAAATATCTGTAATCAAATATAAATTGTAATTAATTTTATCTTAAAAATGATAAAGAGATTTTCTTGAATTGTGCATATTTGCTTATATTCACACTTAAGGGTCGTTGAGCCCCTTAAGCTCATGTAAAATACTCGGTGATTTGCTTTAATTTATAATGAATCATTCGGTATTTAAGTTTATCATTACGGGTACAAACATATGCACATATGTACATATATGAAGGCTGCTGAATTTTATAATTATTCATGTTTTGTTTATTGATAAAGGAATATTTGGATTTTTTTTTTTTTCAGTTCCATGCAATATGCACACCATACAAAAATATGGGGAATTTCGCGTTTCTTTAGATTTCGTCGTTATGATTGTAAACTCGTCGTTTATTTCAAGCTGCTGTTTAGTTATCATTAAGATTTGGAACAAAACCTTCTGTTTTTTTTTTTTTTTTGTAACTAAGCATAACACTGGGTAATTTATGTTTAAACTTTTTAAGTACCTCCGACCAAACCTTGCATTTTCCTTATGTAAAATGAATTATGAATTGAGATATCTCTACTGCAAAGTACATAGAACTCTATTTTGGGACACGCTAAGGGCTGGGTCGCATTACCGCCAACGACAGTTTCTTTGGGGAAAAGGTGAATTTTTTTATTTACATATTTTTTAATTAATTAATTCCGTCAGACCAAGAAAACATAAAGTCATTCAGAAATAATGTGTTTGCAGTAACGACAGCGAAGAACCTGTTTCAACCTGTTTAAGTAAAAATACATTTTTTTTTTTAGCTTAAAATAATAAAAATTGCAATTTTTTTTAAAATTCGGGTACCGGCGATCTGTTGGCATTCTGGATAGATGGTTCATATCCGACAAGATTTACGCTCTCTGGCATTTTTTGCACCAAAAAACTAAAAGTTAAAGCCAAAAACAATTTTTTTTTTTTTTGTTGTTTGTATTTATTTTTTGATTCGAAACAATTATGTTACGTTAAAACTGCCTTGAAATACTCCAAACTTAAGAGAATATGTGAAAAAAACATAAAAATTTCACTGATCTGCAAATATCAACTTTCGGTCTGTTAATATGAAGTGGCCAAATTTTTTCTGTAGATTATATTTATATATATTTTATCATGCAGAATGTCTTTGAATTCGAGCAAAATGAAATTCATAATACGACTGCGCTCAAAGCCGCACAAGGCTTCAAGGTCAGATGTGATTAAGTGTCAGTTTATTTTGGTCGAACGCGAATATGACAAACTTCAATATGAAAAAATTTTGATGAAAACCGAATTAAAGACCAAAAACCTTCTAATTTTTTTTTTTTTGAGTTTCAACTCCTATTTTTTCCAAAATCTATAGATTATGGACAACTTTTGAGCCGAAATTCATGTTCAGCGTGAGAAAATTTATCGAAAACACCTAGTGACTTCCCATTAGCACAGCCCTTGTTCGTCAGTGTTATTTTTCCAACAATTTTTTTGTTCTCAGCGTGAAACTTCCTATTTTAAAAAAAAAATCGTTTAAGAGATCATAACTTGCCGGTTTCGATATTAGAAATTTTTATTACAAAACTCATTCAGACCGAAAAACTAAAGAAACTCACCCAGGGAGTGTAGCTTATTATACTATGAAAGGTTGTTGTGCTAACTCCAAAAGTAAGTATTCAGATATGCATACAAATTCTGCACTCCAAGAGCTTACAAGTAGCAAGAACTTATAAAAAAGTTTAAAAAATATGCTGAATTCTACACTTGACACAGCGGAAACCGGCTAAGACAAGTAACACTTAAGTTTGTTGCACAGTGTCGTCGAACAGATGTTAACAATCATTTGTAGCCAATTTTAAAGATTTCTTATGATTATTTTTTTATTCTTATGAATTTTATCATATGGTACAACCAACAATTTAGCACTTTATAATAAAAAAAACGCCCACAACTGGACCACGATTTTGATAAAAAAAAATTTATTTTGTTTTATCATAATAATTAATAAAAATTATTTAACTATCACAAAGAATTTTTTTTTGTATTAATAAAATATGAGTAATTTGTTTACTATGGTATTTATATATATCATATATTTGTCGTATTTTATTTACTTATAAATGCGATACAGTTTCAATTACAGAAACAAACAAAAAAAACCGATACCGATTCCGATATAATTTGTTGTATTAATGCACGTTGCAATCGAAACAAAACTTACAAACGTCAATGTTATTCTGATTTTATTACACTTTTACTCAGAACTCCGAGATTCCCTATTTTTTATTATACAGTACAACATTATTGGGATGACAGCGACAACGACGACGACGACGACGACAACATCATTCCACAAATGCTCTCAAACAACTGAACACAATAAAATTCTTTATTTCTTCTCTTTATTGCTGGTCGTCTGCTGACATATGGGTCTTGCATTTCACGATCGTAAGTTATATTGGATAAATAAGCCATGTGGAAGAGGCGACGATAGATGGAACATAAATCTAAAGCGTTTTTTATTTTTTATATTTCTTTTTTTTGTATAGCATTTCAATTTCTGCGTACCATTTAAAATTTATAATTGTTTCATTTCCTTTCGAGGAATGCAAAATCCAATGCCAAAAAATGAATTATATAAATAATTAAATAATCGTTCGTTCGTATTTATAAGGCTTTTAGAATATTTAAATAATTCTCTTTGATGTTTTTAAAACAATTGAACAACAAGCACTTCATGAGAAAATATACAGTGACACTTCGTTGGGGATTGCAATATTGAAATCGTCAGATTCCGTTCCTTTCTGTAGTGAAATGTATCAAACTTCAAAAATTTGGCCATAGGTGGTGCTATGGGTAGAAGTGGTTCTTATGGCAATATCCCTTCTACTATATTGTATGTATCTTGTTGTTCGGAAAGTCATATCGTTTTTACCCAAGATAGGACTTATTTATATTTTTCGACAGCCAACTTCTTTATACATACATATATTTTGGCAGCTGATATTACAAGAGAGTGATGCTTTTTAAGCTTCTACCACCCAAAACCACAATCAATTCAGAAATGTATTGTCATCAACTGGATAATTTCAATGATTCACTCAAAACACTCAAGGTCAGAATTTATCAATAGAAAAGATATAGTGGTCTACCAAGATAATGGGAGATCTCATACTATTTTAGAAACTCGCCAAAAGCTTTTACAGCTTTAATTGAATGTACTACGACAATCATCATATTTTCCCGACACCTTCAGATTATTACTTGTTCCGGTATCTACAAAAATTTTTTGAATGTCGAAACCTCAACTTCAAATAAGGACATCAAAAATGACTTGGAGCGGTTTTTTATCAGCAAAGATTAGACCGTGAAGTTACGCACTGCCAGAAAAGGTATTGAACCAAAATGTAAAATATATATTTTCACAAAAAAAAAAATCCAAATTACTTTTCGAGCAACCCAATATATCAGTAAAACTTTGTACCGAAAGTACATCAGACATTTAAAATGTACAAACAAAGACGCAGTGATATTAATAAAATTGAGAAATAACAATGAACTCAAATTAATTCCTTGGGGAATACCTAATGTTCCACAAAAACCGATTGAGTTAACATTGTTAAAATATTTTAGATTTCTCGTCTGCTAGCCCTTGATACGGCTCTGTGAAAATATTCATCGAATAATACATAAATATCAGTAGTTTGTATTCTATAAAGCAATGTTTTATGCAAGCAAACTGTCAAAGTTTCATGTAACTGCGGTTTTACTGTAAATGTTGAGCGCAATTGTTTGTTACATACCGACATCTTGATATAAGATGATTTAAAAACGTTTACATATGTTCATATATTGGTCTTCAAGTATATTCATATATGTATGTGCATCATTTTAGTCAAAACAAAATTATTGATTAAGAAAACAAAAATCATTAAAATTTAATGTTTTTTTACCATTCTTAGCTGGATTACGTTCCGCAAAGAGTCGTTGTGCCAAGTAAGAAGAACGAGAAGCTGAATGAAGCTACATGCATGCTAGGGAGTTCAAACGCGGAAACTTTTTTCAATCTCCGCATTTCGGGCTTGAAAGTTTGAATGTAGAATGTTTTTTCGGTATTATTCAAAATATTTCATTAAACCATAAGATTTAAAAGCAAATTTTTTTACTGACATATGTTATATTCCTTTATATAAAATTATATATTGAATTTTATTGATTAATATTAACACGTGCCAATAACGATTCAAAATATTCGTTTAAAATATATCGAAAAATTGCCTTTTTTCTTTTAAATTTACAGCTTTTTAAAGTTTCTAACAAAAATTCCGGGATTGATCGCGAAAAATCTTGGCTTGCCGGGATTGTACTCCCTTACATGTAGTGGATGATACATTGTTTTCTTTTTGGCGCAAAACAATTAATATCTCATGCGTGCTATTGTTAAATCATGCAGACCGTTTTTATTACTTGCTGTTTATATGTCTCTCAAGTATTGACTCCGAAGTATTGTAAGAGAAATTAACACTCGTAATATTATTGCATCTAGGACTTTTAAAGACAAAAGCTTTTTTATGTGTTTTCAATATTTAAAAAAAAAAATAAAATTCGGATTTTTCTTTTTATTAAAGAAGTAGACTTCCTCGGGTATTTAAAGTTAACATTTAAACAAATCAGTAACTTAATTAAGTTTTGTGACTTTTAGTACTCGTACGAAAAGTGTGCAAGTTTGGAAGAATTGAAATGACACTCCAAATCGATGCTTAATTTTTAAGTGAAGATCAATCAAGGAAGGCTTCTAATTTATTCTAATCGCCGCTTGGCAACTTAAACTCCCAATTTACGAAAAAGTGAAAAAAGATTTTATTAAACTATTAATCTAGTAGATTAAACGTCATAACATTCAAATATGTCAATGCTGGTGGCATTTACCATATACTCAGTAAGGCTTGTCATTTCGTCATGAGAAGACTTATCAGCGATTCATACTGCCATCAAAACTTGTATTGTCATTTTAAAATATGCTTTCACACTGGCATTATCGCGATTTCGCTGACTTACAACTTTTCACAAAAAAAAATTGCGTTTTGCTATTGATTTAAAATTACACCTTTTTTGGGATAATCTAAATGACACTTCTCGTTCGATGGCCCGATGTATTTAAATAATTTGTGTTAAAAAGTTAAGAAACAAAGTAAATTGAATGTGATTTGAAAAATATTATTTCCCAAAGACACCATTAAGTTTTCCTTATTACTGTACTCCATAGAGAAATTTGTCTCAAACCTTACGAAATATTTCCAAAAAATAAATTGCAGGTAAAAACAAAATATATTCAAATTTTTCTAATGCACTATGCCTCTAGCTCTCTGGACTTATGTACTTACGATACAAAGAATCATTATGGTTCCTCTGATCTTGAAATGCTGGTAGAAGAAAACGAGGACATGCTGGACTAAAACTTTATATAGCAAAAATCATCAGTTATTTCAGTATTCTGTCATGGTTACTCTGTTGCAATTGAAAACCATTAATTTGTTGTACTCTGTAATTAAAAGAATAATAAAAATGTAAAGGAATAATTTAAGCTCCATATGCCTACAATGGTTAGTTTATTGTGTAAATACAAAGAATATATAAAATATCACAAGTCTAAATCTGTTCATTTTGTAAGGCACTTCAATCACTTAAAATTAAATTATCTGTTTTTTCTCAAAAAGGAAACTCAGGCCTGTTAAGCGCCTAACATTGGTAAAATGATTGGATCTACTTAAAATACTTACGAGTACAACTCTGCAATGATAGACTGATATCACCATCAGCTGCAAAGAGAATTGCATACAGAGCATTGTCCCAAAAAAAAATTAAGAGAGGTTTCTTAAAGTACTGATCGAACTAATACCCACTCATTGAGAGCGTTTTACTATGTAATAAAAATCATTGTGTGCATTAGAAAATAACTCTCTTAAAAGCAAAATAATTTCTTCTTTGTCAAACCTGTTCGAAAATATCATTACCACACCAACAGTAAATAAACAATTGACTGAAGATGCTGCAGCAATAGCAACCATCAGAATTATTGATGCTGACTATTGTCTGAAAGCCAGTCATTGCGATAATTAGAAGCCACACCAAAAACTCCACCCAAAATTGGATAACGATAAATGTTTTCGACATCTGCACGTAGGCTGTTAGAAAAATATTATAAGATCTTTGTTCATGTAACGCCGTACTGTCCAAGTTGGCAAACTTTTCGTCTGATTCTTATCCAAACAACATCTAGTATTTGAGTGAAACTTAGGTGCATTATCACAAAAAAACTCTTTTAGTATAGCGCCCACTTATCAAAACAGATAAAATTTTTTGTACAGACTCTGCTTGAACCATTTCTAGTATTTGTGTGAAATTTGCTTGCACTACTACAAATAACTAAAATAACAATATAATATTTTTAGGGTTATACTTACTTGTAATGTAGATGACACGCATTGTTGTCGAAATCCGCGGGATTTTCGTGTGGTGATAATCGGAATTATTTCAAGACCATCAAGGTACAGCACCCCCTTTAGAAGCAACATTTTTTCATCATGAAAGTTGTACCAATAAGTGCAACGAAACTTGCTACAAAGATACTATGTGAATGCGGTGACCATTTGTCCTTTATTTTCAAGGAAATTCTTATATTTTTATCGCACCTTTTGCTGCTCTAACTTTAATTGAAATTGGTGATTTTTACTATTGGTTGGCTTTAATCTTAAAACATTTCTTGTCTGTAATATTTTTTACTAGTCAAGGAAAATAAACCTTAGTACATAACTTCAACCTGAATATAACTTCGTTCATCTTGCCTTGAACGGCAGATGTTACAAATTTCAATTTTCGTTAGACCTCACGCACATCGATGTAACGATAAAAATTTACGTTCTGAAAAATCAATACGAAGCACAAGTTTTAGAGTTTTTGCAACATAAGAGAACTCAAAGGAAATACGACTTCGTTAGCTCCGCCACATGTAACAATGACACCAATGCATTTTGCGTCAGCACATCCAAGTCGTTGGAACACATAAATCATAAATTTCAAATTTTGTATTGATAAAATATATCATTTTATACGCGAATACACCATATATTCCAAGCAGCATACTTTTGCATTTTGTCTACATCAATACTTAGTACAGCAGTAATTTGTGCCAACCAAATGTTAAAATTAATTGAGCCAATTTTCCTAAAACTGTGCTCTTATAGAAATGTAACTGATACAAGTTTTTTTTTGATTGGTTGGTATTTTAAAATAAAATGGATAAAATTCCTTTAGAATAGTTGTTAAACTTTGAGTTTTATGTCTTTTATAACTTTAACCAAGAATTTTTTCAATTTTCGACTTTTAATGCTGACCTTAGCTCCATTTAACTCGTAGATGTGGGTGCTTAGTTATTTATTTAAAGTATTAGCTTGTTCAAGGCTTGATTGACACTTTGAAGTGTTTAATGATAGGTTTTGCAAAATGCCAGGTGGCCCCAAAGGTACCACTGTATCCCGTGATATCCAGTAAGAGTGCGATGGAGCACATCGTATAGCATAATTTGAAATAACAGGGGAATATCAAGCACGTGAAGGCTAGTTTGTCATTTGCTTTGGGATAATACAGAGGAGGACTATATGAACATAAGTGGTTTGCGCGAAATTCTGTTTGCTGGCCATGCTCTGACCTCTTAAGCTTGCTTTGTATGGGATTGAGAGTAACTTTAGTCAGTTATTTAAGAAATTAACTCAAGATCGTTATTCCTCTGTAATTGTTTTCAAAAAGTAACAGTTTCTTAAAGAATAATTAAGCCCTCAAGACATTCGTCAGAGAGTCACCCTTCTTTCCAATTGGCGTAGAAGAGAAAAAAGTTGTTACGTCATTACGGTGGGACTTATCATAACATTTCGGCTTCGATGTAGATATTCGTCACCTTGTGCTTAAGTTGCTAAATGCCCAGGGTTATCTCTTCAAAGAAGGAAGGCAGACTGGAAATCGGCGATATATTTCTGGAAGTGTTTGCTGGTGGTGATACAGAATTTTCAGTGGTGGCATTATTTATTTATTGTTTTTCATTGTCAGAATTCAGCATGAATTGGTATGAATTGGTATGCGTGGGTTAGAATGTTTGAATTGTGCCGCTTTTTCTTTTAAATGGGCGTGAAATTATATACTAACCTGATAATGGTTTTAAGGGAACCAATTCAGCATATTATTAAATTTATTTGTATCTACAATTTAAAAACAAAAACTTCAAGAGGTCTAATTTTTGAAACGATATCATTATTGTTTTCATTAATAAAAAATTTTCCATATCTATATATTCCAATTCCATATTGATATCAATTAGGGCCCCTGCCTTGTGCGCTGTTAGCCGAGACGCAATTCCCTCAAGGCACTCAATTTCTTATATAATTTAACTTTCTTTTAACAATTTATATTTTTTGAAATGAGTTAAAAAATCACATATTTGATTCGATTAGGACTTGAACCAAAAATGGACTCTGTTCATTAGCTATACAAAGTTGGTTTGAGTCAAAGTAAAGTTGAGTAATAAAGAAAAAACAACCGTGTAAGAAATTTCTGTGATCAAAATAAGCAACAAAATTTAAATATATGTAATTTTCTTTGTACAGCTAAGGTATAAGATGTTTTACATTTTGTGATTCAAGAAACATTTTTATTCTTTGAAATTAATATTCACATTAATTAATTTTTGACTAATGAGCAAATGATTTATTTTTATTTTTTAACTCAATCATTTATCTGCCACTGTAAAGTTGCTTCAACACTGCTATATAGGTATAAGCCTTGCTTAAAATGCTAGTAAAACTTGGCAACGAAAGGCTTATAAATCCACCAGCTGTGAACACAAATGGACGTTGAGCATTGCTGAGAAATATTAAGAGTGATGTCTTAAATTTTTGATCAAACTGATACCATGATGAATTGTAACCGCTCACAGAAAGTGTCTTACTCTGAAATTAAAATGAAATTATACAAATGCAGCTAAGTAATAAATACTATCACAGTGAGAAAAAGAGAACCTGTTCGAAGACATCATTGCCAAACCAGCAGTACAAAAAGAGTTCGCAAAAGATGCAGCCACAGTAAAAGTAAATGAGAATTGCTCGACTGGAACCATCAGCACGTACGGTAGCTTGAAAACCGGTCATTGCAAAGATTATGAGAGATGTAAAGAACTGCACGAGTATTGGAAATTGGAAAATACTCTCGACATCAGCACGTAAGCTAAAAAATGTTAAAAATTTCAACAAAATTGATTTAGTACCTTTAATACATGAGTAAGCATTTAATCATAAATTAGTAAGGGTCGTTGGCATTGCTTAAAATTAAATATGGGAGGTGCCATGCTATGTAAGGACAATTTTGTCCAGAGCTTGTTCGAACTACTTGTTTGCATTATTTTAACACACTGTATCAGCTTAGCGTTTTTAAGGTTTTACTTGCATGGTACATATTACCATTGCTTTTTTGAAATCATTGTTATTTTTTCAAAAATAATCAATATAGTTAACCCATGGTGCGTGTCATTGATTCCTGAAATCATCACTCACCGTCTTAATAAGCAATGATGCTCAATAATCGTTTCCAAACGTTCATTAGCTGATAATCTTTTTTTTCCAATTTGCACGTGCTTACGCACTCTTAGTGATTTATCTGCGACATCAATTATTAAATCATCAAAAGTAAGATTAAGTATCTTTAATTGAAATCGTATCTGATTAATTAAATTCATATTCAAATAATCGGTGGATATAACTTGCATAGCAAGGATAAAAACGCCAGCACCCATGTAGATCAATTGCAATGAGTATGGTAACCAAGAGGGTAAGATAATGCGATAGGGAAATGTTTTACCAGCAATATCTTGAGGATCTGAAAAAACAAAAATCATTTCTTTATAAGAATACTTGAAAAAAAAGAAAGTTAATATTCAAAATTCTAAAAGATATCGAAATAAATAGTGCTTTCTGTTGCCTAAGATTGCCTTAAGTACATATATTTTTGTCGCTTTAAGTCTTTGGTAACTCAATATGAATTTGTCATCGGATAACAGAGCTACTCGTAAATTAAAAGCTGAGGCGGTTAAGGTTAAGGCTAGGCTGGTGGTTAAGCTTAAGCAGGCAGTTTGATTATCAAATACATCTGAGATCTTCAAGGCTCATTGTGATATTTGAATTTGCGGTGAATTACCTTGTCATAATCTTACCTAAGCTCATCGAAACTATCCCGAGCTTGGAATGAATGTTTTAAGCTTTTCTAATGATGCTATTGCCCCCAGGAGGAGAAGTTTCATATATTTTCCTTTCCTTTCCTTACCTTCACAACTTCTGTAGTTGTACCGATTGAATAAAGTGAGCTTTCCAGCAAATTGTCCAATTGCACAGTATCCTGTAAGAACTGTTGTGAGATTGCGCATAATTCTTTTCTTGAGCAGCAAAACGCTTTCGTTCAGAAGCGCTACTTGTTCTATAGCATGAATCCATGCCCAAAATTTGCTACATTGATTGCTTAGTTCCCCACATGGGCAAATTCCTAAACATATTGCTGATGATGAAGTCAGCGTCTCATTTCTCTTTGTTTGGAATATGAAACTTATTGCAGTGATTAAATACTGTTACTGCTTCAGCGTAGTATTGAGGATTGATTAATCATGTGTGGCTTAAACATACCGGCGGGACTAAGCATAACAATGGTGCTATATACAGTATCATTTTAAGCTCAGCTGCCGATGTAGACCTCAGGAATCGTGTTTGTACATTGGACCGCACTTTGTTCCAAGCATCTGTTTAGCAACGTAAAAGGCGTTTATGGCTTTCTTCATCTTTTCATTCGAGTTTTTCTCACAAGAATGTTTTGTATTGGATGATATATTTTATATCAACGTTACTCTAAGCTTGAAATTGATAGCTCTGTCTACCAAAAAAAAAAAGGGAATCAATCAACTCCTAAGTTCACCAACGAGGTATTCTGCAAAAGTAAAGGAGATTCTGTGGTTTGGTATTTCCGTCATATAGTCATTTATTTAAGTATGCTGTGCTTTAAATCGGAACAACTGTTCTTTTCTGCAGATATTTCTGTGAGTTTAATAAATCTAATTTGATTATAGAACGACACATTATACTCACTATATAACAACATAGCAAAAGATAGAAATCCTGTGAATCCAACAAGCAATATATAGATGAGTAATGGAATTTTATTCTCAAATTCACCACGTAAGAACGTTTTTCTCTGCAAAAATCAAACAAAAGTTAGTTAGATCTGCCTAGCACTACCGCAATATAATAAATTTTGACGTGAAATTGCATGTGAAAGCTCAAAATACTAGCTGAGCAACCAGTGAATCAGAATTTCTTTTATGTAGTACATTTAGTACATTCAGTCATTTTCAAACCGAACAAATCTATTCGAAACTTTTCAATTTCTAGCTTCACTTGATATTCAGACAGAACACAAAAAAAAATTTGAAAACTCGAACAATGGTAAGGACCAATGGAATCAATCGATTTGGCTAAGATATTGTTAAGGATTTTGATTCAAATCACGATTGAGTTGGTACGTTGGTACCAGTATAAGTTTCATTACCTGATTTTTCGAAACAACATATTTTTTGGTGGCCCATTTTATGTCTTCAATAACCCTGCGAACATCTTCATAGCGATAAAACGTGTTGATAGTCTATAAAAGTAATGAAATACAATATTTTCATATGAGGAATCAAGCAATCTTAATGAATTGCAAATATTTCATTCTTGAGATGAAAAATTAAAGCATTGTGATTATAAGTAGTTACTAAATATAAAATCAAAAATATATTTTCTTTACTTTTATCAATCCCGATAAATGCGTCAATGACAGACATGCATTCTGTGTTAAAGTATCCAAATCTGGCCAACATAATATTAAATCATAAATTTCAAATGCCGTATATAGGAACGTAATTAAAGTTGTAAAAATCAATCCATAAAAAATTAATGCCATTCTTAAGTTTTTCGATTCGTTTTTGAGGCCAACAAGTGGCAATCCTGATATCTGTGCCAACCAAATATTCAACTCAATGGAACCAATCTGACCTAGACTTGGCTCTGATGGAAACAATCGTGATGATAATTTGATGAGGCTTTCCATTATGTTATGTTGCACAAAATGTTTATAAAATTTTGATTCCAACGTATTTTATACCATAAACGTCGTTATCCTGTAGCTTGCATGTGCGGTAATAATAGAGGTGTAAAGGTGTTTGTTAAACTACTTAATAATATACTTTGCATTCATTATGTCATAAATTTTATAGAAATTTACTAAGGTCATTGTGTTCTATTAAAAATAATCACAATATTTATTTATGTGTTACAGTATGGCTATATGGTATATTATGGTACTTGTTACAGACATGCAATGCAATTCACCCTTTTTGTTAGTTTTAATTGAAAGGCGTATATTGTCCTATGTAAGAAGGAGGTGGTGAAACAAAGTCGCATTTAATTTTTTTATTTTACTTTAAATATTGATTTTATTTTTCAATCGTTTATTCCTGTTTTCTTATTTATAACTCAAATCTATCGTGTAGTCAGTAGAGATTTTTATCTAACAAAAGATGAAATATGCACAATTTTTAGATATCGTACTTTGGAAAATTAGCTACACCAACTTGCGTCGATAATTGAGACCAGAGAAACTTGACGCAAATCGAAACAATTGCTCCTATGGCCACATATTAAGATGTTGAAGCATTTTCTTAACTTTATAGTCAGGCAGAATTTTGCCACTTTTTAATATTTTGCACTCGGGGTTGCCAAGTGGCCGGTTTTAATCCGGCCAAAGCCCTGAATTACAGGGGCTCTATTGAAATTGAAAAAAGCCAGGATTTGGTTTACAATGAGCAAAAAAAAAAAGTATCAAGAATATTGGCGACTAAAAAAAATTTTTTAATTGCTTTTTTAAAATTGTTGACCAAAACAAAAAAAAAAAAGGTCTTCACTTTTCCCCCAAAAAAAAATTTACTTTTTACCATTTCAAGGAGAAATTATTTTATTTTGGGAAGGCCGGAATATCCATCTTTTTCAACTTGGAAACCCTGTTTGCACTCAACAAAAGTTTCTGTCATCAAAGAAGTTTGGTCTACATGTTTTTACTTTCTCGACATTTTTCTACTTTTTTAACAGATATTTAAATATTTTTTCGACTTTTGCAATTCAAGTCTTTGCTCTGCTCTCTATAACTAAAAAGAAAACAAAAACAAGCGTAAGGGAATTAAATTTAAAATAAAAGAAATTAGTTTCTACATTTCCATTATTTGGTCTATAATTTTTCACCATTTATTGTTTGATGTTCCATCTGCACGAGTTATCTTGCCAAAAATTATCGCTGAACTATCGATAAATTCATTACGGCGAATTGCAGGAAGACTATTTCAATAGTCGTACAACTCTTTTGTAGCGCTTGCCCTAGCACTTTTTGAACCAATGTATTTCGTATATATATTAAGTTGCCATATTGAAATTTTCGTATTAGTTTTAGCCACTAACGTCATTTTAATACTTATAAAGTATAGTGTTCTCTTTCGCGCAAGTATCAGCGATTGCATTCAAGATGTCGTGATGCAGATTTAGTTCAGACGATCAAAGCGTTATTAAACTAATGGCCGTTGAGTTTGACAATTCAAGTGCTCACTTGATAAAGTTTTGCCTGATATGTTTATTTTGCTTTGAAAACATCACAGATAACGTATTGGTGGACAAATTATTTTATGTTATTATTTCCGGCACTATATTTTCTGTGCGATGTGTTTTCATTCATTGTACAAGTAAAACGTTAGAATTATATTGTCAAAATCATATTAAATGCAACTGTAAAAGTGGCTCAATGACTGTTAGGAATAACTAAATAATCATATTTCGGCAAATTTTTTTGTTTTTTTATTTTTGTCAAACAATTCATTTCTTGGTGGGCTTAGGTGTTTAACCAACAGCTCAATAACAGTTTGATTCTGTGAACCCCACTAGTTTAGTTGTTTAATCGCTCATTTCTCGTTCAGTCAGTATGTTCATTTCTCGGTGCGTGCATATCAAACGTCAAATTTTTTGCTTGAATTAACGAAAAATTTTATTTTATATTTAAAATATAAATTTATTTCTGTATGTGTTGAAAGTGTTTTATGTGCGTGAATTAATTGCAAAAGATTTCGTTTATATTTTTATTGAAGAACGTCTTAATTTAAAGAAATAAATTTTTGTTGAGTGCTTTTTCTGCTTTTGTTGCTGTCTCGTCGGTCCCGCTTGTGTCTGGTCAATTAATTTTCGTTTTGTTGGACTTGCGGAGGCGATTTTCGATTCTGTATAAAAACTTTTCTTAAAATCTTTACGCTTGTAAAATAAAAAAAGCGAAAAAATCAATTTAGGCCGTACTAAAAATAAAGTTCACAATATTTGCAATGTTCAGTTGTTGATCCCCTTGATTTGTTCCAAGAATAAATTTATGCTGCATCCAGGGTAACATAAAAAAAAACAAAGAAAAACGAGCGAAACTCTTCTTTTTTTTTGTCAATACCATCGCTGCGAAAGCTCCCCTAAAGTGTTTTATCGTAAAGGAAAAAGCAAATCCCAGTCCCTAATCCGATCTTCAGTTTGTTGTCTGAAATAAAAAAATAAAAAATCGTCACCAACACAAACATAAGCAAACGCTGCAGTCAACAAACGTCAGTGCAACTTGAAAAGAGATAACACAAAAAGGAAACAACGTCAACAATAAGAAATAATGTGAGAAGAAGCATCATCGTATTTTGTTGTTTATTTTTGTGCATTCGGTCTTTGTTGAATAATTAACAAAACAAAGGAGGCAACAGACTGGGAGAATCTTTTCGTTGTTCATATCTGTGTGTGCAGCAGCTATCATCATTTGCGTCCAATTTTAAAGTCCAATTTACAACATAGTATAAAAAAGCAGTAAAAAAAAGGATCAATAAAACTTAAAAAAAAAAGTCTGAATTAAACGCCTGACATATCAGCAGCATAAATAAGGTTAGTTTTATATATTAGTAACAAATTTAATTTAGTTTATTGTCAGCGGCTACTACTATGCCAGAACGTACCACAAATTGTATATTTGCCACATTTCTGAATTCATCCATCCACTTTTTGCTCAGTGCTTGCCTGAACCTTCTACTGAACCCGCGTCGAGTTCATTTTTGCATTTTAAAAATATCTACTTCAATGAAGCATTTTAATGTTTTGGCTTGTGGGAAAGTTATGACTGTTCTAGAGTATAAAATTCAAAAATCTTTTAAACTTGGTTCAGTAGTTACCGTGATATTGTAAGGCGGAAAACTTGGGGCAGAATCGGATTTGTGTGGGAGATTGACGATTTTGCCCATTTTCAATTTAAAAATTTGGTAGTAGCCTGTGTATCAAATTCATGTAGGCATCTTGCTTTGTTTTCACGAGATCGTGATTTCATCTGGACCTGCTAAATTGGCTCAAGATATAATATATTAATATAATTCTCTTATAAACTTTTTTGAAAAAACAAATTTCTTAAAAACGTGAACTTGACCTAAACAAAAATGAAACAAATAACATGTTCACCCGTTCTATTTTTCACTTGTACATGTTTACTCGAAAAGATACGTGAATCTGAATTTGGGTGAGTTTATAGTCTTCTGCTGACAAAAAAGACTTTGAGCCTATTCGGTTTACGTGAGTCTCGTGCTTCATTCTTTTGTCACCACGATAAAAACAGTATAGCTACGTGTCGATATTTCAAAGCATTGCATCAAGAATTATGGAATTGCCATGCAAATCTAACTTACGAAATAAAAATTGAAAAATGTAACAACAATCCAAACAAAAAATTAAATCTTCATTTCAAAATATGTAATAACTAGCACATTTTAATTACCTTGCACACTTAAAAATCTAATTTCACCTAGTAACGTTCATTGCTGACCCATTACAGTTTACTTTTACAATGTATTATTTAATGCTAATCTAAACTTTAAAACAATTTACATTTTTTATGGAGAATAGAATCTTGTAAATCTACTTTAAGCCTTAAGTAGAATACAATAAAAAAAAAAAAAAAATACCTTCAATTGAATTTGCATGTAGTTATTCGATATTCTTAAAAGCAATATAATGTACCATCATGTTTCATTCTTAATTGTTATTGCCTGTTACAATTTTGTATTGCAAGACAAAACCACATTGCTGCTGCTGCTTCTATCGAAACACCAACACAACTGTTTCCATTACTTAACAAGAATTACAAACGCTTTCGTTTTCATTGAAGCCCTACAGAAATGATTCACCTGCTTAACCCACAAATCCTTGTAATAGTTTCTTAGTATACTTAGTTATCAGAAAAACAACAGTAAAAAAATTAAACCACATGTTCTCATACAAACAAACATACGATAGACCGGCACATATTAAAATGCAAAACAATCGAAATACCCCAACTGCAAGTGCAGCAATAAACGGCTGTAATATGCAGTTGAAATTCTACGAATGCTCTTACCATAAAATGAGGTAAGTGTACGAACCATGGGGATCGAAGTCAGCATAGCGCCACCAGACCAGAGACATAAATGTTTGTTGCATATGAAACAAACTCAAAAATAGAACTAGAAAAAAAGCACCCAACATCAATAAAACCAACAGCACACCACCACACCACCCTAAAACGAAGCCACGCAAATGTTTAATGTTTGAAACAACAGCAAAACAGGCAACCCCAGCTAGCCATGCTGGCTCTGTTTGCATACGCTCATGGTTGGATACAAATGCTAGGGTATTAATTAATGCACGGGTGCGAATTGATGTCGTCATGGCACGAGAGCAAAATCAGTTGATAAATAGCTCTGCAGTGAACCAAAACAAATAAAATTAAGAGGGCGTTGAATTAAAAACTACATACATACTTATATGTAATTTTAATTTATTTAATAAAATTATTGGCGCCAGGTCTTTCTAACATATTTATTAATATTGTTTTGTATGTAAGATCTGAACTATTACTGTTAAAAACTTAATTGAAATGGAATTTTAATTTTTAATGCCTATATTTTATTCAAAATAGCCGTGTTCGCGTACTTTATGATAGTAGTTGATTTCGCCACTGAAGTATCCAATTGGCGGAGAAGATACAGCTCGATATTCTTGTGTTTTGTAAACCCGATTCCAGCTTTATTTTTTGGATCAATGAATTTCCCGCTACTCCAATTACTAAAAAATATTTGCTACTACCCAAAAAGAGAAGCTTTTTAGATCTATACCGTAGACATATGACAATTGTAGTTTTAGATTTTTTATACCTTATTGTAGGTAGCTATAATGTAAACAGAAAAACTCTTAATTGTAAACTCTGTGGCACATCAGCTGCTGCATCCTTTTCCTACCGTCAATTAAGGTGACGTGCGTCTTAATATGTACCCAAAATAAAATTTACAGGTAACTAGTAATCAGAAGATAAAGATAGAAAAGTACATGACAAGCCATGACATTTTCACGTGAATTGATTAAAAAAAAAAAGGTTGCACAACTTTTATTTCTTCCTTTATAAGGTTACAAATTTATGTAAAACGTATTTTCTTTCATATTCTGAGTAAGTAGTTACATATATATAACTTATTCCGGATCTTAGCGCTGTTTTCCAAATAAAAGAAAATTTTGTATAACTAACTTTTGTATTATAGTTACATGTTATAACTTTGTGAGTTTCTACCTGAAGTCTTAATATCATTAACTTGAAATACATTTTACTATAAAAGTATAAAATTATTCCCAGAAATCTATTGATTTAATTAAAAATTATATTTTGAGTGATTTATAGATTTATAGTAGGTTGCTATTTATGTATCCGGACTCACAAAGAAAAACAAATAGCTTTCATTAAAAAGGCTTTATGGTTTTTTCAAAGTACTATCAGCCGATGGTCGATGTGCTTTTGCATACGTTTAAAACAATTTTCGTGGCACTTTTGCCATTCCGATTGAGGTAACTGTCTCCAAAACTTGGTTTTATTAAAAACTATTAAAAAAATTACACTACTATGTGTAAGCTTATTGTTTATTATTTTTCTTTTGCAAACTTTGTATAAATTTAAATTAACGATCATAAAATTAAACACCCATTTAAGAACAAATTTATGTTTGCCATTTCATTTCAAGTGTACCTTCGTCCTCCCACATTTGTCATAACTCTCGCTATTATTGTATGCCTGGAATTGAACAACTGGTTCGTTCAGTTCTTGAATATGGACATTGTAAATTAATTCATTCGGATGATTCAGCAGAGTTGTAAAAAAGTGCATATTATTATTATCAATATTGTTCATGACTTGGTACGTTTTATGTCCGATTTTATTTAATATTTTTTCTTTTTTTAGAAAAACACTACAAAAATTACAATATAGGGTTTTTCAAAATTTTGAAAGACTGCAAGGCTAATTTACTTTACTATGCCTATGATATACTAGAGCTTAGTGCTAGGTAATTTATGAGAACAGGGGAACCTTCACATCCACATGTAAAAAATTTGTTCACGTGGTACAAGACAACCGTCTATTAAAGTCGTAGGTTTTCTCCTGAATAAAAAAGCATCAACGCCACACTAACTTCATGGCAGTGTGTAAAACTATTAATTAAAAACTTAAATAGTTAGCAACAAAATTATATAAGGTTTATCAATCTGGTGCTTACTGACATACATAACTAATTAACATATTGAAAATCCAGAAGTGCAATACCTTCAATCGGGATTTCAACCATATTTTTACCTGCTAAATTAAATTTCCTTATCGACATTGATTCCTTAATTTCGAATTGTTTTTAGGATTTAAGAGAATTTTATTTGTTGTAAATATTTTTTTTTTTTTTAAATCTCATTAAGTATGTGGATTAAATTTAAAATATTTTATATTAAAACTTGCCCTAATGAGTGCAAATCTTACTGCTCTGCTTCATGCGATTGCATTTTTCATTTTTGAGCTCCTATTTAATTTAAATGCAACAATACCTACTAACTATTCAATATTGCTTTCATGTTTGTGTCACATAGAGGAACAGAATAAAAAAAACCATTGAAATTTTACGGGGTCGATGAACGAGATCTCAGATTATCATGTTAAATTTATGGTATTGTAACAGTGAAAAAAAAAAAAACAAATAGCAACGACAGCTACTTATTTATAGTGGTTTTTTGCAAGAACTTCCATTTTTGCGATGCAGCACCTACTTGTGCTATAAAAGGTTTTAGAATTTAAATTTTAATACCAAATGTACATACCTTTCTGTTGTTTGTTGATTTAATTTATTAACTTTTTTTTATTCGTATAAGTAAATGTGACGATCTAAGCCCTGTATGTACAGCCATTACAAAAATTGTTTAATGAAGCTCTTACGCAAATATGATGAGATCTCATAGTTATAAATTTTAGCAAAAATGGCTTCCGAGAAAATTAAAAATTATAAAACTTGTGCAAATGCAACAATCACATGTCGCATTTATGATAAGTACTTGCTTTTATTTAATTATATTATTGGCCTACGCCGCTTTAACGTTACTTAGAATAAAGTTTCCCTAACAAATTATGCCCATACAGTGATATTAAATTACGTCGATTCACTATAACTAACGTCGTTCAAACCAAAAAAATTCGCACAAATATGTTTATTTGGATGAAACAAATTGAACAGCTGCAACTTTTGGATTCTAATTGACGAGAAAATAATACGATCATATTCAGTATATATTGCACTATTATTACCTTTAAAGTGCTAATCTGAGCTAATCTATAATATAAAAAATATATTTAAATCGGACACAAACCCAGTTCACACCGTTTACAGGTTTGAGCTAGGAAGTTGACATTTTGTGAGAACTATTTTTAAGCCCAATGCTTAAATGGTTGGCACTCATTTAAGTAAAATTGACCCTAAAAACGGGTGGCAACCCATGTTTAGGACATGATTCGACGGGGCAGCCCTACATATTCTGTTTAGGCTGTTCGAACTCTATCATTTGATTGACCCAAAAAACCGGTGAAAACCCATGTTTGGGACAGGATCCAACAATGTAACTCCAAATATTATATTTAGGCCTCTTCGAGTTCTATCATTTGGCATACATTTCGAGCTATAATATACTGCAGATTTAATTAAAACAACAAAATTGGCTAAAATTCGGTCATTTTCGGTCATCGGGACAGACTTTGCAAAGGCAACCCTTGTTGTCCTGTAATCTTATTCACTCGACTTTTCTACATCGGGCTCTTGGACTAATAGTTAGTAGTGAAATATATAGTGAACTAAAAATTTAGCATGCTTAAAACGAAATAGCACTGAGAGATTTCAAGTATTGCACAGAATTGTAGACTATTCAATTTGCCAATAAATTCTACGATCTTTTGAGAATAAAACTCTGCGTCGATTATTTGGTGCGAAGGCATATTAGAGGACGGTTTTACCGAGCGAACTGCAAGCTGTATAATGATACAGAATTAGTTCAAAAGAAGATAATATTGAAATTGCCAAATAAGATGACCGATCTTTCGTTTCAGATGTGGCTAAAACTCACCCTGAATTGTAAAAGATGAAAGATTTCAATATTAATAGTTCAATAAGTTTTTTCTCACTCTACTAAAAGTATAATTGCAAAATAAATTTAATTTGTAATGAACTAATGATACATCACATGCCAACAAATGCAAATTATTACCATCATCCCCGCCTTCGTTCAATGTATTAGCGTATTTAAATAACAACCATAATACTTCAGCTTCGCTGATGTCTTGTTGTTTTTATGGTCATATATATTATTTTTTAGTTCGTGATAATATGTCCATCATTTTCACGACTCTGTGTGACGTTAATTATATGAATTTTTTTTTTTGTTGTTTTCAACTGAATGCACCCATACCATATGTATAGTAAAACAGACGGTGTACTTATAGTGTGCATTCAAAATCATCGCATCATACCCGGCAAACGTTGAAAAATGTAATCGCTTAAGTTTTCTTTGGAATAATTCCGACAACTTTTTGTCATTCTCCATTCTTTCTTTAACGGAAGTGACGAAATATTTCATAATTATTGACAATATCATACGAGCGTGAAAGAAAAGCGTATATGAGGAAAATACACAGACACAATAATTACAAATATTTACGAGCACATATACAATATAAATAGCAAAATAAAAAATATGGTAAATAGAGAGAAACGTAGACACAATGACTACATGGAATATTAATTATGATTTGAGTAATGATTTCTTGATATGTACAGGCGCAAAAATAAATATACACAGAAATTCCTTTTATGAATTGTAATTAAAGCTATTTTCTTTGTCTCAATATTGGCAAATTATTTTCATTTCTTAGCAGTATGGAAAAAATAACAGCTGAAATGTGAACGGCTTCAAATTTTTTGCGACAGAAGAGAAAAAACTAAATAATTTTTTAAAAATCATTCAGAAACCTATGTATAATGCATGAAATAATAACGTTTTTAAAGTCAGTGTTTTCACTAAAAGTTATATCCAAAAACGAGTTTTGACGTAAATATTTAATTTAGTAAAATTCGAAAAGTTTGCCTTTGGCATCTGATGGCATATGTATATACTCGAAATAAGCTTTAAATGAAGATTTGGCCAAGATAAATGGTTTTAAATTTCTCTTAAAAAACAGCATTTTAAAAAACATATTAACACGTTGCGCCCCACGTGCCCATCAGTGGGTATTTTTAATTTATATATTGTACATTGTCCTCACAATGATATTTTTGCTTTAATTTCGGGCATACTTTCAGTTGACAAAAGTCGAAAAGTATCAAACAGTATCGAAAATTTCGTCATATGCAAGTATTGAATTGACACTTATAAAAGGCATCGAAAAAGTCGGATAGTATCGAAAAACATCGAAAATTCGTAGTCGTAGTAGTTTTGCAATTGGCGATTCAACTATAAATAGTTAACAATTTTTTGTCACGTTCCTTCTCAGAACCGTAAATAATAATAAAAAGTATTTTTTAATTCATTTATTAAAAAAAAATACTTGCAAAAACTGCATTCACGTTTCAGAATGTTCACCAATCTTAATTATAATATATTAAGGTAATTAATAGTTAGTAACTTTTAAACAATTATAGCCTGACAACATAAAGATAATTCAATAATTAATTTACAAATTAATATATGATTATCTTATTTTCATTATATTAAGATATGAGATCATTTTCTAATAAAACAAATTTTATATGTGCCATAACACCAAATAAAGATAACAATACCATTTAGAATAAAAAGTACAATCAAAAATTAAGGGTAATGCGTTGTAAATAAAATTGTAGCCCCAGCAACTCGTACGTTGAAATCATACAAAAAAAAAAAAATGAAAAGAAATCAACTCTATCGTATTTACTTTTATAGATTATTTTTGTGAACCATTGAAACATTATCAGTTTGACCTCTATTTCGAAATGAGTGCAACGTAAAATCTTTTGCGGATTGGAAAACTTGATAAATGGGTTAAATAAATAAATAAGAGTAAACTTTAATTCGAAGTTTTTAACTACTTATTTTGTGTATCCATTTCTATAACAGAGCCTTGAAAAAAATGTTTTGTAAAACTTTAACTGCTGAGAATTTCTTTTATCAGTTTTAAAGCTTTAAATGAAATTTAATACCTTAATATACGATCGATATTTATGGTTGATGATTCAATTTTCAGTTTACCAATGGTTGCTTACCTAAATGTTATATCAATACATGCGGGTTTCTTTGCTTTTTGCTAAAAAAAAACCTAATAGATTGAAAAGAAATATCAGAAGAAAAAAAAATGTAAAGCATAATTATGGAATTACGCATAATGAATCAAAATGACAATAGCTTTTACTTCATATATTGTCTAAAATGATTCAGGAATGTGAAAATAATAATTCCAAAAAAAAGTAACTCTAATCATATAAATTAATATTATTGCAATTAAGAATAGGCTTTCGTTCGATTTATAGCACCGCCATTGAAATAGCTACACAGAGAAAATGATTTAATTGCATATACCAAGATTCGCCAATACAAAAAGGGTACAGTTTATATAGGCGACATACGTAGTGCGATCCATAAGTCCGTAGCACATATAGAAATAAGCTTAAACAAGTATTAATGTCATTTTCCAAAATTTTCGAAAACCGGAAATCTCGTAGTAATTAATTTCTTAACTATAGAAGGCCTAACCAAGTCATAAAACGAATGATTGCTGTCTGTTGTGACTCTGCTTTCCATCTTTAGAGGCGAGAATTGTCAACCAAATCTCATATTTACCAATAAATTTCGCTTGAAATCATGACATTAATCTTTATTATTATTAAATATTTTCAAAAACGTATTCACTTCTGGGAATCGTACTTTTTTGTCAGTGTAGTAGCACTTGAAACTTCACAGCTCTAACGAATAGTTATTCGATTTGAATGGCCAAGTGTTCCTTTTAAAACATATTTTCAATGTGGAGTTGAGCCTGTTATACAAGTTGAAGGGGCTCAGTCTGCAGATTATAATCTGCTAATCGATAGTTATTGACTTAGACATTTCCATACAAAGTTCAGTTTTTTTTTTTGATCTTTCAAGAGCTAAATTTTAGGAATGGACTAATTGAATTCTAAGTTGAGCTTCTCTGGTGCATTTGACATGCATTAAAATTTTTTTACATCTGAAGACATCATCAAATCAACGATACAACGATCAACTGCCACTTTTATTCAAGAAATTTTTTCGAAAATTAATCACATTTAGGTGATATGCAAAAAAGCGCTTTGCGTCCGTTTTAAACCGCTATATTTACTGCTCTTAAATTGAATTTCAAAAACAAAAAAAAACTAAATTGTCATATTCATTTTAATTATTCTTACAATACTCGTAATAATATGTACACTATTTTTTTCAACTTTCTAAATTTAACCGCAGATCATTAAAATAGCAAAAACAAAACACTTAAAAAACAAATTTAAAATTAGTTTGCACATAATTCATTCTTGGCCATTTGTTAATAGTTATACCTATGTATGTACAAGTAAAACCTTTATAGAAATTATTTTTCAATAGACATTTTTTTGCATACTTAAAAATAAATAAACCTATAGTTATGCCTGCGTATACAAATAGGCATGGGTACATATTGTATGTAGTATTATGAAATTTTACCTAAGGCGTCATTCGCACTCATCACCGTTTTTATAGATGGTTCACGTCAGAGCTGTAAAAGCATGTATATGTGGCAAGATCCATGTGAGCATAGCAAAAAAAAAAATTTAAGTCAAATTTGTTCGAGAAGTATTCGTAAGATCTAATGAATTTTTCCTGAATTATTAGTCGTCATTTTTCCGAGTACATATTCATAATTTGAAATTTATTAAAAATGTAATTTTCGTCAAACTTCCTATTTTTCAATCACAGCACAGATTGCGACGAAATGTTGCTACCATAAGAACATTTTTTATTGAGATCTTTCCCGTTTTTTTTCGAATAAAACATCGGCGAAAAGTTCAGAGTTGACTTATTTTTAGTACTTTTTTGGTTACATTTTGCGAAAAGAGTTCTAGACGTTACGAATAGATCAATTGTTTATGTAGTTTTTTTTTGTTGCCGAAGAAAGGTCTGATAAAGACAAAATTCTAAAAAAATCTGTGGATCGAAAAAATATTAGTAACTAAGTAGTTATCATTTTAGAAATATAAATATTGTATTTCTGTTTGTAAATATAGAAAAGTACCGTTTTTTTCTAATGACTAAGTTCACTTAAAATTGAATTGTAATTATTAATCACCCGATAGATAATAAATAAGTACTTTAAACCTTTTTTTAAACACTAAACTAAACTAAAAATTAGTTTGTCAATACTTTTGCAGTAACTAGTTACAGCTGTTTAAATATTAAAAACAAAAAAAATATTATTAATTTTAAAACAGCTACAGCTTGTGCAAAAATATGCTTTAAAATTTCAGAAAATAAATTAAAAATATTGTATAATATAGTAAGTGACTAATAAATACAAAAATATAAATCTTGATGTCATATTTTCAATCATATAATCTCTCGAAAATTGCATTTTTAAAACTACATACAAAGTTATTTGCAAAGGAAAAAAAATTAATTGAGAGGGCTCAAGTCACTTTAGTTCTAGGCGGAGAGCCCGCTGTAGAAAAGCCGAGTGTATAAGATTACAGGATGGGATGTAGAGGAAAGATAGTCTGTATAATGTATTCCACCTCAAAATGTATGCCAAATGATGAAACTCGAAGAGGCTTAAATATAATATATAGAGTTGTCTTGTAGAATCCTGTCCCAAACATTAGTTACCAACCATTTGAGAAAAACATGCAACAACCCATGTTTAAGCCAGGATTGGACAAGGTAACCCTATATATTCTATTTAGGCTCTTCGAGCTCTATCGTTTGGCACACATTTCAAGCATTAATATATAACTATTAATAAAAAATTGACCCAAAAAACCGGCGGCAACCTATTTTTGGGACAGGTTTCGACAATGCAACCCCATAAGTTATATTTCGTCCTCTATAATATTATACACTTTTAATTAAAACAACAAAATTGGGAAAAATTCGGTCATTTTCGTTTATTAGGACGGGCTTTGGCAAGGCAACCCTGGTTGGTTAGTTTCACCAAAATGCATCACTATTATTCTTATACAGTCGTCTTTTCTACAGCTGGCTTTGGACTATTCAGAAAGTTTTTGAGTTTGCACTCTAAACAATTAATATGGAGAGTTTTTTCAATCGGAAAATCGATTTTTCGAGGTCCGGAGAAAATTCATTGTTTTTTCGGTTACACATTTTTTTTTCAAATAATGGAAGACTTCGAATCTCAACAAAATATTTTTAAAGTAACAATGACTTTGCGCAGTCTGATTAAGTATTATTGTTTAATTAGTTACAAACGATTTGAAAAAAAAAAAAAATTGCCTACGTAATATTTTTTTTAGATCAATTATGTATATATTAATTTTTGACTTTAATAACTGAAAATAATAGGGATTATTTTTTCTTTTTGTCATAAACTTAAAAAGTCCACACTTAAGCAGCTCTGTTTTACGGTATTTTTGCGTGCTTATTAGTTTGCTATTTCTATGAACATTAATGATTCGGCTAGACGCCAACAGGAAATTATGTTCCCCTTCTTTTCACCATGTGCTTAGCAACGTTAGCAACAAATAAAAATACAAACAAAATGATAAAGAAATAAAAATGTGACAACGACCTAAAATCATGTAGTTATTTGTCTTTTTTTTTTAAAATATATGGCTTTTATAACATAAATACTATTGAAAATATGCTCGTATTTATTTGTACTTTGCGTGGAAATTCATTCATACTGTAGTGTCAATAAATTTTTGCTATTTAATGTGACTCTTTTTTTTTTTGGTATTTGATAAAGAAAATTATTAAAAACGCATGAAAAATTTGAAAATTAAGAAAATATGACTAGTTAACACTTAATATTTATAGCTGTGGCTTGTTTGAAATTTCATTATAAGGTTAGATTCTTGTCCGATGCCCTGGTGCCTCTCGAATCTAGGCATTAGCGTTTGATGAGCAGGCGCAGCTGAATAAAGTTTTTATAAAAATCAAAATGTATTGCGAACCTTTGAAACTAACCCAATAATACTCTTTTTATCTCGGATCCGAAAGTCACAAGTGAAAAGGTTTTTTATGACAAATTATTCTCTTGAAATTATTGTCTTGCTATTTTGCGAGAGTGCGTCTAAGGGCACAAACGTGAAACTCTTCAGGCACTTGCAACGAAGCTCAAATAAGTACCGACATAAAATAGGTCACTGAAAATTATTTTTTCGACGATTTTGTAAGAAGTTAAAGCGGTTTAAAATAGCGCTTTGCTTGACCCGAAAAAAAATGATTCCTTCATTTAAATTTAAAAAGATTGGCTTGAAACAAAAACTGATTTTTGTTCATATAACTTTTTCCAAAATAAAATGGTTATTTATGAAATGCATTTTTATATTGACTTGAGGTGCAATCCAATTAAGCAACAGTAACTAATTGATAATTTTTTGTGTAGAGAGAAAAATTTACATACGAAATTGCTGCAATATTTGTGTACTTCAGGCATAACTATTTGTATAGAAAACCATAAATAATCCCATTTGTCTACATGAAGCAATTTTTAAACTTTTCTCCGTATTAAAAATTATAAAATGTTGAAGTTTTTTTTTTTTTTACAAAACATCACAGAAGTGATTTTTCCCCCATTTTTTTTTTTGTTTTTAATTATAGTACATTAAATATAATTATAATTTAAATTTGACATTAGTATATACTTATTTTATTATTCCGCCTTTTTTTGTCTTTACAGAGTCAGTTGAAAGCCATCCATCAATCAAATTGAAAATATAAATCATTTTAATAACTCGCGCTTATGTATCAAAAACAAAAAGAAAACATAAGATAAGACACAACTTTCTTCGCCAGTTGACATTTAAAGTCTTAAAGTTAACGTTTAATTGTACAAGCCAACATTCAAACAACCAAGTTCCGCTAGCTAGAATTCATTGATCATGGAGCTTTGCAATGCTTGAACGTTTTCGTTGGAGTAATTTGAGTGCAACCTATCGTTTACGTAGTGCAGAACTGGCGCGTGATAAGAAACAACGACAACAATGTGTCACTGTTCTATTCCTAGATGACACAAGTCATACATTTCGGATAGAGGTAAGTCTCTTATGTTTCTTCTTTCTTCGTTTTTTGTTTTTTTTTTTTGGTTGCTATTCTACCCTTTTTGAATGCGCGTTTTTTTGGTTTGCCTATTCAATCAGATATACCAAAACAATAAAATAGATTGTAGAATTCAATTCATTGCAATAGGTTAGACACACTATTTATTTGCTGGTTTCGATAATTTTATACAATTTTCACGGTGTTTAAATGTAGAAATTAAATGAAAAAATTTTGTGATTGACTTTAAAGGGACAGTAAAATTTAAAATCATATACTGTACAATGGCTCTAGTGAATGACAAATTTCCTCTGATTTATCGATTTGAAGACTTCGATTAACCGCTGAGATCGCCCTAATTTAACACCATTAAACTTTTTTCTTAAGGGCTATATTAAAGATAAATTATATGCCAATGCTCTAACAACGATTCAGCACCAAAGTTCAGAACAACAGCTGACAATTGTAAATAATTTTTTTAAAGTGCCAATGAAATAATTTTAAGTTTTACTGACTCTCATTTTGGACGTTATTCCTAACATTCCCAAAGCATTAAAAATTATATGTATAGTAAATTTGTAAAACGTAAAGCTTACATATACGGATTACAAAAGCATTTTTAAATAAAATGAAAACTGTTTAATTAACGTCATGATTATTAACAAGTCTAGCCAAATGCATTTATGTACACCCCCTTAACAGAAGAAAGTTTAAATACAAACGTTAGTTCGCTTGCCCATTCACTGCACCATAAGCCAATTGAATGTGTTAAATCATTTAAGCAAATGGTTTTACTTTTATTTTATTTATTGTTTGTGTACATTTTTTTTTTTTCAGTATGAAATCAGTGAATAAGGTTCAATTAGAAATGTTCACGCACGCACTTTATTTTCACTTTACGATAATAATTAAAAATTGTTTTTAACATGCAATTTGAAAGCAAACCAACATAACATGTCTGCTTGAATCTATCTATATGTATGTAGGTACATATCTGATATGAGTAAGTAATTTATCGCACCTTTTAAAGCCTTTTTTATTCTATATCTAAACGACTGACACCTTTACTTAATTACATAGGTACGCACAATTTTAGTAATTATGTCGTCTTACATAGTCCATAGAAGTTCGAAAAACCTAACTTAAAGAAATTTATGAAATCCTAATCCTCTCATTGTGTATTGGAAAAGAACTGTCAATTTCCTATAAGAGTAACTAAATTCGTTTATTACGAAAAACCCGTTTTTCATATAGCTTCAATTTTTAGAAGTTTATAATTTGACAACTATGTTGTGTTCACACTTTCTAGAAATACAATTAAGCCGAATGTGAACAAATTTCAGAATCTCATTTTTTTTTCGCTGTCTGCTTCACATGAAATTCCCGATAAGGTACTAAGTGCATTGAAACATTTTAATACACTTTCATATATGATGTTTCGATTGAAAGACTTTAAAAGCCGACTAACTATCAACGTGAAAATGCATTCTGCAGGTAGTTTATACGAGTTACTTTAGTTGATATCGTATGCATATAAAGTTGCTTTTACTCATTTGAGAAGTTTCGAGCCATCCATGTAAATGCTTATTTTGTTTTGTAAACCTTATTGGGAATCTCATATCAATTAAATAATTTGGGGATGAGTAATCTGTTGTGTACAATACACGTTTCTGTGTTCGTGTGTTAGAGTTGTTCAAATAATTTTTTTTTGTTTTAATTGAATTCTACCATTCACAACAGGCACTCAAGACATCAATCATTCAGATGTACACACAACTATCCAAAAAGTTTTTTCTTTAATCAAAAATATTCGGAACACTGTGTGGGATAATTTCCAAGTGAACATACACTACTTATGAAGTTTCAAGAACGGCTTCTGCCTTTATGAAGTAATAAGTCACATACGATCAGTGAAAACATGTGCAACACTTTTTTTTATTTCCTTAAAGGCACTCTCGCTTATAGATATGCTAGAGTAATTTAGTTTCACTTATAGAGGTCCAGTCGTTAAGAACGATTTTTCTCAAATGCCTTGCTTGGGTAGGGATAAGAGATCTGCATGAGTGCATTCGAAACGATTATCAAGTCACTCGCCACGTTGCGAGTCCATCGAGCTTTTATTAACGAAAACCACAAATCAAATCGAAACACCAAGCAGAAGAGGTGAATGCTGCACTTGCAAATTAAATGTTCTACAAGTTCAAGCACTCAAAGTTGATTGCATTCGGATTATGACCGCTTCGAGTGCACTCATGCATACCTCTAGTAGGCATCTTATTTCTCAGTGCATCTACCATGCTTCATTAAGTTTGCTTAAATAACATTGCCGTTGCGTACTTAAATTTTAATTCCTCCAAAATTTGACAACCGTGCCCATTTGAAATGAATTAATTTTTTTATTTACAGAAACGTGCCAAGGGAAATGAAATACTCGATCAAGTATTTCATTTTCTGGAACTATCCGAAAGAGATTATTTTGGTCTATTATTTTCTCAAAAACCTGGCGAAGTTGTTGTAAGTAAAAATTCTCAAAATTATGTGTGTTTTTTAATATTGTTTTTTTTTTTTCATTTCAACAGCGATGGGTTGATGCACACAAGCAATTTAAAAAACAATGTAATAATTTAACACTCGATAATGATGCCGTTCCATTACTAGAGTTTAGAGTAAAGGTAAATTACATGTTTTGCAAACAATTTCCAAGTTTTATTTAATATTTAATTTTACTTTACAGTTTTTCGTAAGTGATCCCAGTCGGCTGCAAGAAGAGTACACACGTTATCAATTCTATTTACAAGTAAAACGTAACGTATTCATCGGAAAACTGCCATGTTCAATAAATACACAATGTTTGCTTGCTAGTTACACAGTGCAATGTAAATTTGTTTTTTTAATTATTTCTCTGTTATTATAAATAATAAAGCTTTATTTCTAATTACAGCTGAGTTGGGTGATTTCAATCCGATTGAGCACCAGCCAGGTTATCTCAGCAACATGCAATTATTAACCGAACAATCACCAGATGCCGAAAGAAAAGTTTCAGAATTGCATAAATTGCATCGAGGTCAGTTGCCAGCTGATGCTGAGTATAATTATTTGGAGCATGCTAAACGTTTAGATTTGTATGGCATAGATTTACACAAAGCTACGGTATGACTTTATACTTAAGTGTCATAAACATTTTTAAGCGAATGACTTTATTTCTAGGATTCTAATGCAAAAGAACTGCAACTGGGTGTATCTGCTATTGGACTTTTGGTATTTCAAAATGGTTTACGTGTTAATACATTTTCTTGGTCGAAAATGGTAAAAGTTTCCTTTAAACGAAAAGACTTTTTCATACAATTGCGACGTGAACCGGTGTGTAAAAGTTTTTTTTTTAATTTTAGCATGTATTAATTTCTTTACTTTTAGTCTGAAAGTTACGATACTTTACTTGGATTCAGCATGAGCTCTCATAAGCATGCAAAAGCTCTTTGGAAATCATGTGTGGAGCATCATTCATTCTTCCGTTTGAAACGTCCTCATAGGTTATCGCGCTTCCTTAACATAAGCCTGGGATCAAAGTAAGTGAAATTAGTTATTAAATAATGTGTAATGGAATTGTGAATATTTATTTTGTAGTAATTACGACTTGTTTATGAAATTAATACTTGTAACTACTCGATACTAATCTTTTATTTAAATAAAGCTTTAGGTATTTGGTGTCAAATATCGTCATATAAATCTAATTTAACTTTCATGATTTATTACAGATTCTACTACTCCGGTCGTACCGAACTGCAAGCTGTGCAAGAATCCAGGCAACGTGGTAAAATCCATAAAGCATTTGTGCGTTCGCCCAGTAAACGTTTAATAAGTAGCGGTATTGGTGCTACCACCGCAACCTCACCCTTAGCAGCTTTATCCAACGGTGGTGGCGGTAGTAACTCTGACAGCAATGGCAGCACTTCACATAATGGAAAAGCAACACTTGCAGCTTTGGCAGCTCCAACGTCCATTTTAACCATAACAAAAACAAGCCGTCCATATGACAATAAAGTAACATCTAAGCAGTCTGATTCAATACCACGTAAAGCTTGGGAGCAGCAGAGTGATGAATACGATATTCAATTGTGCGTACTTATTATATTTCATATATTTTCTGTATATGTATTCTATATCATATATTTTGGATACATTTTTTTTTTCAGAGATGCTGGTTTCATAGAACACTGTACACGTCCATATGATTCACCCATGCCGCCCGCCTATAGTTCTGGCAATCATAGCCCTATTCCATCAACCAATGGTCTAGCCATTACAACACGTATTAGCATTACAGAAGATAGTGGCAGCGATTTGGTCACTATACGTTTGCATGCCGATGAGCAAGGTCGTTTTGGTTTCAACGTCAAAGGTGGCATTGACTTAAGTTTACCAGTACAAGTCTCAAAAGTTGTACCAAATACACCAGCTGATCGTTGTACACCACGTGTTTGCGAAGGTGATGAAGTAGTCATGATAAACGGTCGTGACGTACATGGATTTAAGCATGAACAAGTTGTCAATATGATACGCGAATCTCGTGATTATCACAATGGAGAATTGCTATTAACAGTGCGTCCAAATTCGTTAGCGCCTATGTCAGAAGAAGAACCGCTTTATCAATATGTCCCCGAAAATGATGAAATTGGATCGCACTCTAATTTACTAGATGGTGATGCGCTTTTTAACCAAAGTCTTCTTTTACTCAGTGATGGCTTAGCTTCGGGTGCATTGTTGGCTCAATATGAATTGATGTACCGCAGAAATCCAGACTTAACTATAACTGAAGCTCGAAAACCAGAGAATGTCGTCAAGAATCGTTACAGAGATATTTCGCCATGTAAGTTGAATGAGTTGTATTGATTCTGGTAATACTTTTAAATTAATTTTAAGAAATGCACCTATTAGATAGGAATATAAAATAAAAATTATAGAAGAGTGGAAACTATTTTTTTATGTTTTTGCTTCCGTTAACTTTTTTCAGCTCAATTTATAAAATTTCTCTCCCGTTTTAGATGATTGTACACGTGTATCGTTGGTTAACTCCACCACTGGTGATTACATCAATGCCAACTATGTGAATATGGAAATTCCTAGTGGGGTTGTTAATCGTTACATTGCCACACAGGGACCATTGGCCAGCACAACTACAGATTTTTGGCGTATGGTGCAACAAGAAAGCAGTCATCTGGTTGTAATGCTAACTACTGTTATGGAAGCTGGGCGCCAGAAATGTCATCAATATTGGCCAGTAACTGGTGAAGAATTGGTGCTAAGCGAAGGTTTCTCAGTAAAATGTCTAAGCGAACAACCCGACGAAACGGGTAGTTTTGTATTTCGTGAATTTATTTTAATTGATAAACGCACAGGAGAACATCGGCATATACAGCACATGCAATACATGGCTTGGCCTGATCATTGTGTGCCATCTAATCCAAATTTATTTTTGGAATTCACTGAACGAGTTCGTTCAGCGCGTAATAAGACATTATTGCAGGAAATCGAAGAGAGCCTTAAACAGGTGCGTCTCCTTGATGCAGATGCAGATGAAAACGGTGGACTCATGAGTGAACGAAAATGTGCGGCGAGTAATGGTGTTACTCCAGAAGATGAAACTCCGGTTTCAACCAGTGTGCATCAGTAAGTTTTTGATTCAACTACCGTGGATTCGAAGATGTTATAAATAAATTTTTCTGCAGATGTATTAGTGCTGCCAATCCACCCGTGATAGTTCACTGCTCAGCTGGAATTGGGCGTACAGGTGTACTAATATTAATGGATACTGCATTGGCGTTAATGGAATTGAGAGAGCCCGTCTATCCACTGGATATTGTGCGTACAATGCGTGATCAGCGGGCTTGTATGGTGCAAAATGTGGTAAGATATACTGATTAACTAAATAACATTAACGTTATTTAGGTACCGTAACGATTATGATTTTAAAAATAAAAACACTTAATATCACTTATAGTCACACTGGATGTCACATAAGTAATAAAATGTCACCTTCATCCAATTTGTACATTATACTGCAACAAAAATAAACCTAAAAAAACAAACATTTTCGATGTGGAGTAATACATACCAGAAAACTTTCTGGCCCTTTTGAGATCGTGGCGAGTCAGGTGTGCGGCAAGGTTGCCTGATATCATTAATCTTTCTTCTGATAGTACTATACAATGGTTCTTAACAGAACTCTAAACTCTGCATATCGTAACATTTAATGGACTTTCAGCGAACTTGTTTGGATGACATATGCCTTTTCGCCACGAAGCAATCCGACATGCAAGAACTCACTGCCATCAGATCTTCGAAAGAAGTTGGTCTGAAAATCAATGGTTTCATTATAGGCAAATCCAGCATTGAAGAAGTGGATAACTTCAGTTATTTGAACTGCGTGATAACAGCTTATGGCGGTACCAATAACATCCATACAAAAAATTGTTGTGACCTTGAATATCAAAAATCATTTATCTATTTTTTAAATGTATATTTCTTTTAAAATAACAATTACTTATGGTTCCATAATTTGATTTAATAAAAATAGATTGTTTTTTCTTTCGAATTTTCAGAGCCAGTATCGTTTTGTATGCGAGTGCATCTGTGCTGCCTATATGAAAATGTCACGCCACAGTACTGCCATCGATGATAAAGACGATTAGTGATAAACATTAGTAAGCATTATTAATTGGCCTTAATTCGAAAACAGCCAATTAAAATAATATATAGAATATTTGAATTAAGATTGTACCTCTTAAAAATATATATCAATGTATCATCATATTGCGAACAAAATCTAAAAGTAAAACTTTATAGTTTCATACATACTTTACCTTTTACTACACGGTTAAAGCCGTGTCTGTTTTGTAGTAGTAGACACGTAAATTAAATGTTTTTAAATTATTTTTAAAGACACAGCTGAGCTTTTATATAATTTTTATTATAACACAGCATACATTTTTTTCAAGATATTAATACCATTAAATGTTTTTTGTTTTTTTATGTATTTACTTTTTCCAAATTAGTCATGCTTAAAAAAACATTATACCTAAGCCTATCTATATTATAATTTAAAAATTAAGATAATAAACTCATAAGGAGTCCACACTTCCAAAAAAAAAAATAAAATAAAAAGTTCAATATTTGGAAAAATTATTTAGTTAAAAAAAAATTAATTTAAAAATGTTTCTAAATTTAAAGTAGCAAATTTATAGCATTAAATGAAAAACACATAAATTATTAAATTTCAAAATGTCACATCTATGTATACACAATCAAATAATAAGTTAAAATATTGTTTAAAAAAATGATGAAGTTTCGCTGCCTACAAAAAAAAATCACCATTTTAAAAACAAACCATTAGTATTCTGGCACCAAAAAACATTATTGTAATTATGTAATGCATATTATATATTTATAATACGATTATCATACATTAAAATTTAAACTACACTTTATTGAAATAAAACAATTAGTTTAAAATTTTTGAAGATGTTTAATTTTTATTACATTTGATTTAATATTATGATTCACACATAAACATTTACTCGTAAACGGTTGACTCTTTTTCCTCAACCTCTGGCTTATTTAGTTGACTCTGATAATCTTGTAATTCATTGTCCAGCTTGGCATATTTCTGTTGCAATTCTTTTTCGCGCTCCATTTGTCGACGCACGTCTTCTTGCAATGACTGTAAAGTGTAAAATTAAATTGATTGTAATGCATATATGTATTTAATTTCCAATGTATGTACCTCTAATCTTCTTGGTATTGCCGTAGCTTCCTGCTCTGAAAGGAATTTAAATGTTGATAATGCCAAGGTATTTTGCTCAATTTGTTCATAGGTGTCTTGCAACTGTTTTATTAAAGCTTGTGCACGAGCTTGATAACCACCGGTGAGAATTTTCAATTTTTTTTCAATTTTTCCACAACGTTTTGCTTCCTTAGCCATATGACGTCGGTTATGTTCGAGACGCTTTTCAGCTGATTCTAAGCGATCCTTCTTGCTTGCTAAATTTGCACGTGTGTACCGATTTTGCGACGGCAAATACAACACTTGACTAAGACATTCCTTCCAAACCTGTGAGTATGCCTCAATTGGTAGCTCACCGTGACCCATACCTTGTTTAACTACTTCCATATCTTCTTCAAGCATATTGTTGGCCCCTTCAAGTTCCTCCTTAGAAATATCTTCATAAGGATTAGATTTAAAATAACTTTGTAACTGTTCCATTTTGTTTTGTGATTGACCCGGCACAGGATCCTTTACTGAATCGTAAAGGAGCATTGTTATCATTTCATGTTTGATTAATTCTTCAGCTTTTTGTAGTTCTGAAAGATTTTGTTTCTCTGATGGTGGACGTAAAATTTTTGTATTTACTTCAGTGGGTCGTGGTAGCCCACGTTGTATTGTCTGTGAACGTTTAGCTAATTCACGCTGACGAGCAGCTTTTTGCTCAGCAATAGCACGTGAATCTACATCAGCTTGATCCTCTACAACGTTAGTTTCAACTGTGCCAGCTGTTTCACCATCTTCATGATCAGGCACAACAATTTCATAATCATTTCGTGGTGTTGGTAGCGTAGAAAGTCCCTCACGCAGTGTTGTTTTTAATTGTTTTTGAAAATTTTTATAGACGGCTGGTGTCTCTGTTACGCTCATACTTTCTTCTGGATTTATATTGAGCTTATCACGCACATATGCCGGTGTTTGTCCAATGGTCGCATTACCAGGAGTTTTGCCCACTGCCACAAGGGCGTTAGACATTGGAGTTGCAAAACCACTCGGTGTATTCGAATCACCTGGGCGTTGTGTTCTGTAAAGTGGATAGAAGTTAATGTTTTCATAAAGCTAAAACTGCTGGAAAGGTCACTGGTTTTAAGGGACTCTTTTATGGTTGTCATTAAAATAAACGTGATTCAAGTCAATTTCAGTAATATGTGCGATATTAAGTTACTGTCACATGTATTGTCTCAAGTAAATTTGATTTTATTAAAAACCATAGTAGGGCCTTTTGTTCAGCAATGTTAAAGATTTTTTCAACATTTTTACCACAACTATCCAAAACTGTCTTTTATCATACTTTTAATTCGACTAGTGACATTTAAATTCGATTTTGTCATAGAGTCAACTAATAGTTAAAATTTCCCTCTTTCGGTCCATCTGTACAAAAATTTTTATTGGGTAGTTTCAGCTTAATGAATTTTTTTTTTCTTATAAAAATTGAAAAATTTAGTTTTAAAAACTTACCTAAAAGGCGTAGCTATAACCGTATTTGGCGTAGCTATAGTGCCTGATTTTGGCAACGCTCCTGAGAAATCAGATTCATGTAATGGTGTGTTAACTCCTCCTTTAAGTGGCGTTTCGGTATGAGTCAAAGCCATCATATTTTGCGCCTCTTGCATAATGCGATCTGTATATGGAGCTGGAGTGCGCGGTGTCGCAGCGATTTGTGGTGTAATGGTGTAATCGGAAAGTAATGCATCAGTTGTTTCAACCCCACTCTCGACAGCAACTTCCTTGGCAATTTCACTCGCACGTCCCAACTTAACTACTTGCTGTAATTCTTGATCGGAAATTTGTGGTATTGGCAAAACCAATTTTGAACGTTTTCGCTCCGGTTCCAAGTTTTGCAACATAGCTGTTGGCACATCGTTCTCTTTGCGCTGTTTTAATTTTTGTTTGTCTTTCTTCCGTTCACGTTCTTCTTTTTCAAAACGTAATTCACCATCTAAATCTTGTTGCCGCATTTTATTAAAATCGGGTTCAAGCTTTTCTACGTGCTCCTCTGATGTATCGTAGAAGCCAATTGCTGGTCGTTTTTCAAAAGGTATTTCCGAATTGAAATCAATACCCTTTAAGCGTTTACGATTTCCACTACCAATACCAGCTGCACGCAATTCACGACGTTTTTGTAAAGCTGCCAAACGACGCGCCTCCTCCAATTGTTTTTCGCGTGCTTTGCGCTTAGCCTTTTTACCCTGAGTATTAGCGAGACGTGCACGTGCTTCTGACAACATTTCCAACTCTGCAAAATAGAAAAAAATTTTATTATCAAATTTTGTGTTTAGATTGAAACTACTAACCATCTTCATCCATATCCTTTGGATCTGGTCTTGCTGGTTTTGTTTCAGGATTTGGATCAATTTCACCAGGTTTTAATTTGCGTGGATCATCAACAGTATCTTCACCATCTTCTTTCCGCTGTGCTTGATCACTGTTAACATAAAATTTTTGTATTAAGAATTAATAAGATAGGTTTTTAATTATATGAATTTTTCACCATCGAATTTTTGAACTCAAGAATACATATATTAATTACATTTTAACTACTTACAGCAAATATTCATATCTTTCTAAACATTGAGCTGCTGTACGTCCAATAATAGGCGCAATAGTACGCCACTGTGTTGGCATCAATTTGGCCAGATGAAGTAACTTTTCATCCTCCTCCCTAGACCATTCGGTCTTTTTAATGCTGGGATCAAGCCACTCATACCATCGAGCTTTGCACTGTTTCGCAGACTTACGGTGAAGTAGCGAAGCAATACGTGACCACTGATTTTTACCATATTTCATTACGGCGGCCTTAAGAATTTCATCCTTAAAAAAAGTACATAAGATTAGTTTTTGCAATAATTTATAGGGGCATACAGTAGCAATTCACGACTTACTTCAGTGTTGCGCCAAACACCACCTTTAATCATAATACGCGGCATTTTGATTGAGGTGTTTAATTAAGAGTCTTAAACACAAAATAACACTAATAAAACTGATTTTTTCAATTAAAAATTAGCAAAGTGTAGAAATTACTACCGCTAAAAGCAAAACGAAACTTTGACGTTTTAAAATCAAGGCTGCCACTGTAAAAAACTATGATGCGCTTTAAGCAACCCCGTTACCATTAACACTATTTACACACACCGATTTAAGCGCCGGCGTTAAAGTTCAGAGTGGTTTCATTAAGAATGAAAAAAGGAAGACATAGAGTGGAGTGAAGAGTTTAACAAAACTCTTTAAAATTCGTCACAAAAACTTGACGAATCCCCGGTTATTCGAGAAAAGTTTTTTAATTCATACCAGGCCCCAGCTTTGTTATGAAATTCCGCGTATAGTCGGGTCAATCCCGGTCACTTGGCAGTCCTGGTAGAAAGCGTGGTTGATGCGAAAATAAGTCAAGCCAAGTTCAGACATAATAAATCAGGCCATTCCAATTACAGTTGGAAAATAGTAATCGTTTGTGTAATGAATCTCTATAACATATGAATTCGGTTGTTATACGAACGTGTCCAATATTAACAGCATGCGAATGCAACAGCAACCCGTCTGTTATCAGGTGTCATACAAACAGCTGTTTTTTGTTATGGCTTTGACATTTTATTATTTGTTGACACTGCATTTTGGGTAGTGTTTTGATTGAAATGTAATCATTTTAGCAATTATCGCATCACATAATAAAAAAATTATCTAAACAGAGTGCTTAAACTTACCGTAAGCATGAATGATAGTAACTTTTCTAGTTACGATAGTTATTTTTGTGGAAATGCGTTTCAGGTGAGTTTGGACATTTTTTAATTTTATTCTACTAATTTACAATTTGCAGGACTTATCGATCTCACACTTATCCGAGGCTTATTTTAATGCGATTCCCAGCGATTTGCAATCGCAACAGTCGCATCACTTGCAGTTTCCAACCACAATCGCACCAATAACACAAATTCATCAAACGTTGCCACAACAGAGCGCAATCAACGCTACCATTTCAGCACTACAATGTAATATAAACAACAATATTAGTAGCAATTGCAATACCACTGCTATCAGCAGCAGCAGCAACCACAACAACAGTAATAATGCACTAAATAGTCTTCCTTTTGTGCAAATACACACGACAGATGTTCATCCGCCTCGCAATAGCTATGGTAATGTATTTCGTCGAAATCCAACCAGTCAAGAAGAAATAAAATCTGAACCCATAAAATCGGAAAGCGCTGAGACGAGCACAAAAGAAACAACAAACAGTACACCAACACCGCCTCCTAAAGCAGGCAGTAGTCGCGGATCTAGTGAACGCTTATCTTCGTCTGCAAATACTATCTGTCCCGATCCTCAACTATCTAACGCGCATCAGGAGTGTAATAATGTTGAAGAGACTAACAACGATTTACCTAGAACAGCGATTACAACAATTCCGAAAATTGCCAAGTGTTCTCGATGTAGTTATATAAGTTTAAGCGATGCCGGCATTGAACAGCATACTTTAGACAATCATTCCAACAGTACGCACTTTTCAGCTGAAATTTCACAGAAATTTACATGTCCAGGTTCGTATAATGTCTTTACCATGACTGACCATAGCCGAAACCAATCTGCTTGACCTTGATTTATAAGAAGTATTTTCTATTGTGTTGTGGCACACTATTTGGGCACATCTCAGGTATTCAAAATGACACTTTTCGAAAACTTTTTTAACTTTAACTTTTTTAACAAGTAACAATAACGCATCGGCAGTGGCATCTGCTGTCGACGACAGTTTGTTCTGATATTTTCCTTGTACTTTTTAAAAAGGGTTCCATTTTTTTTTTTTTTCTTTAAATTTGGCTTCGTATTATTTATCATATGCAAATGTATGTTCCCAAATAAATTCAATTGATTTGTCATCAATTTTTAAAACCAAGCAAACGAAACAATATTTAACACTCGATAACAGTTGCAGTAAATTTAAAAATAAAGCTAATCATAGCAGTGCTGCAAAATGCCACTGCCGTATTATATCAATACTCAATTGCAAGAAGTGCGTTCGAAAACACATTTGATTTCGAAAACTGCCACTTCAACTACGTGATATTGTAATTTGAATTTAATACGTGGGCACTAGTTTCATGCTAAGAACTTTTCCGGAGATAACGTAAGTAGCTGATTAACTGAAATTTTGTGGAAACATTTTGTAAATGTCTGCTAAAATTCATATAAATAACGTAAAATGACAATTTCGGCGTTATTGATAACAAAAAATAGTATTACGAAATTTAGTTTAAAAATTAAAAAAATCGTTAACGAAATCAGACTAGGTAGGACCGAACGATTTTCTAGCTATAAGCAAAACCTAATTTGTTTCATACATGCCAGAATTTCGAGCCATATGTGAAGATATCTCACACTTACACAAAGTTGTTGTCATTTTACAAATTTTACCTTATAACCTCGTCTTTAAAAGGCTTATCTGTGTTTATATGGATTGAACATCTCGGAAAGAAATCATCTTATTGAAAAGATTAAAATATGAAAATTAGGAGGGAGTTTACCTATGTATCTGGTGTAGTTAAGTTACTATAATATACAAATTTTTAATTTGTATTTTCATCGCATTTGTGCTAGTCTGCACAAATTTTACGATTAGGCTCAATTTAAGTAATTTTTATATTTATTCTTATTCTAAGTAAATCAGCTGGCGTATCTCTATTTTTGCACTTATATAAAATTATCTATTTAAGGTTGTGACAATACGTTTCAAGCACATAAATCATTTTATGTGCATCTATGCGAAGATCATCGTATGTGCTTGGATGAAGCTAATAAGCTGCTGCAAGCTGTAGTTCAACTTTATCCACATCCAACAAGTGCAACACACTCTGAAGCAAATGTTGAGCATGAAAATAAAGAAACGCAGCCAAAAATATATTTAAAAAATGTTGAATGCTTACGTGAACCACGGCGCGAAGTATTAAAAGAACAGCAATCAACAACTGTACAGTTAAATGACAATAACTACTTTGGATTTGAAAATAGCTGTCCTACATTGCTGGACAATGTAGATGCTGACAACAATAATGTGAACGCAGCTTATGACAGAAATTTAACAATGCCGGATGTCAACTCAAGTGCAAACAAGAATCGTCCTAAACAAAAAATTTCAATAAAAAGTGTTGATGTGTTGCGTGAGCCTGCATTGCTACGTCGGGATTTAGAAATACAAAATCTTAATTTTCTAACACAATGCAATGAACATGAGCTACAGGACACATTGGAAAACGAAAATCAATATTTGTATTCAAATGCATTAGAGAATAATCATAGTATGGTTTGTGACAGCAGTGATACAGGTTTACCTAAAGAGATCAATGCATTTGAGAAACCAAGGCGTCCAAAAATTTATATAAAAAATGTAGACATTTTAAAAGAACCACTCGTTTTATCAACAAATTTAGGTGCTACTGATTTGTCAAACAATGGTGGCAATAATTTAGGACTAGATTTTAATTTTATGTCACAAACAATGCAGCAAAATTCAGGCACATTTTTGAACAACGCAGAAACAGGAACAACGCAATCACAAGTTTTTGATTCCAGTGGCACGCAACTGAATCAACTGGGAAATTTAGTTGATCCGTTTTTATATGATGGTTCTAACAATAATTTCTTACAAAACATCAGCGATTTGGATACATTCTCTTTAACGACCACCCACAATACCAGTAATAGCAATAATTATTTGATTGAGAGTCCCAAATATCATGCGGATTTGCAACAACAGCTAGAAGAGAGTACCCCTATTATTACTGAGCCAACACCGCCACCGTTACCGGTATTACAGCAAAATCAAATAATGGATACATCACCCGCATTAACACAAAATATTGGTGAAATAACGCAGCCAAAGCAAAAAATATTTATTAAAAATGTTGACATTTTAAAGCAGCCACAATTTCAGGAGCATCGGCGCACGTTACATCTGCGCACGGTAGATGAATTAAATTTAATGAATAAAACAGAAGTTGAAAATTTAATTGCACCACATTTGGATGCAACACAAAATTCCTTACATCAGGAATATAATAAACACATGCATATTTCATCTGATAATTCAAAAAATTCTGAAGAGACTTTGTACGATAATTTGAATTTAAAATTAAACGAAGGCGATAACGATCAAACACTAAATAATTGGGCCAATGATTATTCATTAGTTGAAGATCTGGACTGCATTATTACGGAACATACTGAATCAATGATACCAAACGAAGCTGAAAGTATGGTATTGCAAAAGCAGTTGTATGACTTGGATACGCCGCAAATGTCTGTGATATCTATACGTGATGTAGAAGAAATTGCAGATGAACAAAACTCGGTGTCAAACTGCTTGTTGGATCATCAATTAACACATGCACAAGATGAAGAAAATATGTTTGGTGCTGCAGACGAAATGATTGACTCATCAGTTGTTGATGAACACAATAGCTTTAATATTGTGGAAACAACAACGGAATCATTTCAAAATCAAGATATTGAAATAAATCTTTCGAATTCGTGCCACAGCGTCGATTTAATAGAAACTTCTAGTGAATTAAAACGCGAACAAAATAATATTTTATCAGCTTCATCAACTCCATGTGCTGAGAAACCAGAGTTGGTTTATGATTCATCAACAGTCAGTACAATGTCATCTGTAGGAGTTCCAATGTCCTTAGTAATGACAACTTCATGTTCAACAACTACTGCTGTCGTTAACTCGGTTGCAATTAATAAAGAGACAAATACTACCTTAATTGGTTCACTTCCTGTTCCACCGTTGGCGCCTGTTTCGAATTTAGTGGATCATAATCGTATTCTTAAGGCATCAGCATCAGCAGTTGCACCAGTGCCAGAAAAAGGACGAATTTATGTTGCAGACAATTTGATGGAAGTTACTGCTACAAGCATAGAAAAGCCATTAGCTGTTTCCGTAACGGGTGGCACCTCCAACCGTGGGCGCCCTTTCGGTGCCAATCGCACAGGTATAACAAAGATACGTAAATTATATGGAAATTCCGCTGCAACTGATGTTGGCTTGAAGTGTAACGTACAGGGTTGTGCATTCCGTTTCAAGAAGACTGAAACGTTAGACTACCATAAGCGCTGTCACACTGGGTAAGTGGAAACTATAACTTGGGGTAACGTAAAGATTTTTTCGAAGAATTTGGCTTTGTTTTGAAAAACTCTAAACAGGAAAATACTGAAGAAAATCAGTGCTGTACCAAAATAAAGATTATTGCAATGCAATGGAGTATATATGGGGAAAATGCAACGAAATAAAATATATTGTTAAAATAGAAAACCAATCGCACAAAGTCGAGGGCAGGTTTTGGCTTAAACGATTTGTTAAAGGTCTAGTGAACTCTAACAATGTGGATGTAGAAGTGCCTTTAAGAAAATATATAAAAGGCACAAGGGCAAAACGTGGTTGACACCAATTTCAACATTTTGCAGGAGGATAAAACGTTCGCATTTCCATACTTTTCTGTTTATTTTTTGCCTGAAAAACTTTTTGACACAAAAGTTTCTTGTTGATAGCATAAAAGTTGAATTTACATACATAGTAAGGCCACTTGCATTCGAATTTTGCGCCTCAAAAGGTTTACAAGACGTTAACATTTGTTTGTAATATATCATAACCAAAAAGCGGGTACCAAAAAAATATATAATGAAAAAAGCGGCGCATATCACGTTTTGTCCGTATACCCTTCATGTACATATGTATATCTTTTATATATTATAATAATACTTTACAAATTATTCTAATAACATCTCATTTTTCTACAGCAGCTCTTCTGTAGCGCAATCAATGATTTGCCCCGAATGTCAGTCAACGAATTTCTCGAATTGGAATACATTACATACACATCTATGGCGAACACATCAAATAGATATGGAACTCTATAGCTGTACATTATGTCAATTTAAAACGCCAATTTATTCACGATTGGTCAACACACATTCTAAAATACATTCCGACGAGCGTAACTACAAATGTGATCAATGTGAAAAAGCCTTTAAAAATAGTAAACAATTGAAGAATCATCGTCGTTGGCATCGAAATGCTGCGACCACAACAACAACGACAGGCACAAGTACTGCAGTTAAACAAACAACAGTGGCATTTTTACATCGGTGTAATGATTGTGGTTCAGCTTTTTCACATCAGAAATCTTTACGCGAACATATTTGTAAAGAGAATAGCGATGTTAAGAAAGTAATGCGTTGTGATATTTGTGAACGTGTAGTTTCTTCTAAATCGTCGTTAAAACTGCATATGTTAACTCATGAAGCGGCCAGTCGTTTTACATGTGATGTTTGCGAGTACAGAGCTAATGATCACAATGCATTTAGACGACACAAAATGACACATGACAAAAATAAAATGTATATTTGTCCATACTGTGAATATAAGTCCATACAAAGTGTAGCCTACCAAGTAAGCATATTTGAAAGTTATTACTTCAAAGTTGTTTCGTTTAATTGTGTTTTTACTTTAGAAACATATACAACAAAAACATCCTGAATCGGCTGATAATATTGTGCTCAAATGTGGTGTTTGCAGCTTTTCCACAATTAATCGTTCTTTGCTTAATATTCACTTGGCAAAGCATGCAACTAGCAATAGTGAAGTTGTGACACCTCAGCAAATAGAGTCGAGAACACCAGCAGCCTCTACTGATAAATCGTTAAAGGAATCATTTCCCACGAACAATGCAGATATTGTTAAGAATAGTGAGACTGATTTAAGTTCACAACAACAGCAACAAAATAGAAACAAAATAAAAGTTAAAAGTGATCTCCTACTTACAGATCCGTCAAAATTCTCCAAAAACACACACACAAATAGTATGACAACACTTTTAGTGCAGTGTTTTGATAACGAAATAACGTAAAATTTATGTACAAATATTTTTACTTGACCAAGTTGTGCATTTTAAAAAGCTTGTATATACTATATATAAAAGAAATTATATTTTTTTTTACCAAAAATGTTTCGCTGTAAAACTATGTATATAAAAATTGTAATTTATAAAGTGATAAATAAAACATTTTTTAAGTATTTCTTAAGACAATATTATATTATTATTTTGTAATAATGAAATGTTCATACAAAAATGAATTAACAGGCGATTGAATATATTTTTTTATTGTTATTTAAATATGATATTTACGAAAAAATTTAACATTTAAAAAAAAATTAAAGCAATGAAAAAGAAATACAAGAGAAATCTTAAGGTTGATAAGGCTCATTTTCAGCCTATGAGGCAGAAAAAGGATTTTTTTTATAAAAATTTTGGTGTTTTACAACTTCGCTTTACCGTCACTCAGATTGTAAACTAACGAATGTCGACTTTTTAATTTTATTAAGAGTGCAAAATAAACAACTTAAAACTTAAGTCACTTTTAATTAATCTTTCAAATCAAATTGACAAAAATGAATAGCTAAGATATAACTTTTATATAGCTCAAAGTTAAAAATCATCTTGCACAATCTGATCAATTTTAAGGGTCACTTCAACAGCAAAAAATTTAATTGAAATTCCGATATAATAACAAGAAGACTTCAAAGAAGATAAATATGAAACCGATCTCGCAGCAGTTCAAGTATGAGAACATCAATGAAATAAAGAGGTACGATGAAGAATAAAGTACTTTTGATGCTCGAAACAACAAAGTCTTCACACACCGTTTATAGTTTATGTTAACACAAGAATTTTAGCCACAAAGCACAGACTTATTAGGGCTACATGACAGGTTTGATTTAGGAAGCTGAAATTTCGAGAGAATTAGTTTTAAGATATATGCTAAAACATAGACGCAAAAAAAAAATCACTTCGGATATATACTGTTCGCAATTCCAGCCAATGGAAAAATGTGAAATATCTAACATACTATATGTATCTTGGCACCTAAATATGTAGTGAATCCACATATTATGGAGTTTTTTAAAAGAAGGTGTCATAGTGATTATGTAGGTTCACTATACTTAAGGTAGATTTTTTCTATATTTTAATAAGTCTGTTTTTGTCAAATTTCAATGATATCGGATACAAACTCAATAAGCGCCGTTTACAGGTTTGAGCTAACAATAAGAAGCTAAAATTTTGAGGGAATATTTTTTAAACCCAATGCTAAAATCTAGACAAAATAAAAAAATCTACAAAGTATATACAATGTATTGTATATATAGAAATGTGTTTTGTTTTGGAATTTGAGCTTGAATTTTTTAAACTGAGTATATTTTGTAAATAAATTTTAAACTTTATCTTTTTATAGGAATTGGTTAAACATTACATTAAAAAAAAAATTAATAAGATATTGTATGTATGTAGGTGCCAAAATCTTGTTGTGTTGTCTTTTTTGCAAGTCTGTGCTAGTAATGCATGTATGTTGATGTGATATCCTTTGTTTAGTTACAAAACCTTTATTAATTATCAGAGCTTTCCCATTAAATGAATTAAAATATATTTGTTTTGAACTAAACGGTGTATTATATATAACATGAAAATATGATAATTACGTTTCTATGAAAATTAAGGACAAAATAGGAAAGCCTCTTAGACTTTTAATATGACAATGGCATCTAGTTATGTTATAATTCAATTGTAGAAACCGTAAGCGTGCAATTATTATACCTCTACAATGTGACTAAATTTTTGTCACAAATTTTGTCCCCCTCTCCCGCCTATGTTACGTAACCGCACTTATAACGAAGCTCCTGAGAAAAACTGTTCCCTCGGATAAAATATAAAACATTATGCTAAAAAATATTTGCTTTAGATATCTTAGAAAAAAATCTCGATTTTCGGAGACAAATGATATATGTATGTAAATATAAAAAATTACGTAGCCAAATAATAAGTTTGGTTCCTTTTACCATATACTCTTAGAGGCTAAGAAGCAAATTAAATTTATACTACTCGGGTGTCATATTTGCTGGAATTTTCCATTTCTGCATTGTACTAAAATCATTTCTGCAGAGTACTTAAAACTTCACAAAATGCGAGTCAAATGCGAGATTTTTTTCCTAGCCATTTATATTTATTAATTTATTTTTAATTATTTTTGTTGTCTTCGCCATAGAATTGTGGCAATTCTGATTGTAAACGTAATAAGCGAACATATGTGACCAGCTTCCAGTCTTTAGGGTTGTCGCTCTTATTTTCAAATGTTGAAACATATGAGACTAACTCTTGTGAACCATCCAGATCGAGATCTGCGATTAACATTGAATTTTCTTGATTATTCAAATCTGGTTGGCAAACAACTTCATTGGGCTCATTACGACAGAATTGTATTATATTACTCTGCGATGTATTCTCAATGCGTGTATCAGCACCAATAAAAAGTACAAGTATGACAGTCTCAGTTATCATTTGCATTTTATAATTGTTGTTCCCCAACAATGACCCACTGCGGACACCGCCACCAGTTTTCTGTTGATTGGTAACATTGACAACGCTTCTTTCAAAACGAGCTGCACTTAAGTTGTCGTCAGTTGTTCCTACGGTGTAGGTGTGTCTATTTTGTACAAAATTATCAAACATATCGAATTCTTCATTTGTTGGGAAATCGTGCTGCAATGAACGCTTTTCTACTCTGTTGTTATTCTTATTTAGTTCTCCTTTTGTATTGGTTTTTCGGTTTGCTGTGCTTCCAGTGCTATTTATGTCATACTTCTTACCACTTTGTTTTTTTTCTTTATCGTTTTCAGCTGTATAGTTTGGCTTTAGTAGTGTGGTCCATTTCCAGAATTTCATTACAAACCCAGACATTTTAGTTTTGCTATTCTTGAAGTGCCATTGAGCCGGAACCATTCCATACATACCGGCATTTGTAAAGTTTCGCAATATGTTTACTTTACCATCTTTCGTCTCACTCAGTATTAGTGTTACATCACAATCTTCAGGGCATTTACCACGATTTTCAACAATCATTTCGCGACCACTCAGTGAGTATATACTGCGCTGCGCATCAGTATCTTTACGCTGACCGTAATGTCGATGTTGCGCTATTTTTGAAACAGGCATCAACTTATGACTCACAATCGATTTGTTTGTGATCAGTGAAAAAAGTTCAGCCAATGTTTTGGAACGCTGTACTTCTGTATTATTCCGTACACAATTAAAAGTTATAGTCTGTGAATTTTCCAACTGAAACTTGCGCAGAAAATCGCAATTATGTATTTTATAGCCCTCACCAATTGGTGTGCCTATACGTCCCGAAATTATGCGCAAATAATTTCGTCCAGCAACACTCGTTTCACTTGCATTTGTCGTTACATTTTTAAGCTCATGTTTCCGCATTAAGTTTTTAGTTTTCTGCTCCAAAGAATCACTTGTTACAAAGAGTATATCCAATACACCATCACCATCTAAATCTGGTAGTATAATAGGAAAATCTGAAGTGTCTAATTTTTGTGTAGATCTTTCTCTGAATTTCCAGTGCCATTGTCCAGATATTGGATTTATAGCACCCAATTCACCGTATTCATCAACAACTAGGCAATCTGTTTTTCCATTTCGATCCACATCCAACAGCGTGCAGTCAATAGCTACTGGTTCATCTACCATTTCATCAAACCATGCCACTGCACCAGAACTACCGATCAAGCATATGATGCCATTTCGTTTTGTTTTACTCGCTTCAAATTCCGGGAAAAAGACATCGCCACGATAGAGAAATATTAAATTGTTTTCCCAGCTTCGTAGACCATTTACGACGTTGACTCCGCCTTTCATTTCTATTTTAGTGTAGTTATTAAGCCAATTGTGCGTTTTAATGCGATCCACTGAAGCTGGACAAGTTTTATCCTCGCCGCAAGGTACCATCCAAACAAAACCTAAAATAGCAAATAAGCATAGCACTAGTGATGCGGTAAAGCATAGGCGCCGTGCTGGTGACATTGGTTCGTTGTTTGAGTCCTTAGAGTCGGTACTGCTTCCTAGTATGGCTACGTTATCTGCATCGATGTGATTGCGCTCATCATAGTCGCTATTAAAGCTGGAAAAGTTACTACCACCAGCGCAATGCGGACCACCGGCATCACCATTTAAGCCGCCAACATCAGACATCATGACTGAGCGAAATGTATTCTGCATATTGGTGGTGTAGCTACTGGGTTGATGGTGGTGATTGGCTAAAAAATAGAGGCAAGAATTATACAATAGTATTCCTTAATAGAAATGTTTGAAGAGTAAAAAAATAATGTGAGGAAAGCTTTGTAGTAGTGAGCGCTTAGGAGCCCTAAGCTATAGCATTATACTTTTAAATTTGATCATTGGGAGAGTCCTGAAACGCTTTCTAATATCAACCATTTAAGACTGCAAAGCGTTATCCTTACCAAGTCCTTCAGGAATCCTAAAAGTCTTTTAGAATCTTATAGTCTTTTTATCGTGTCATAACAGGAGTGGACGGCAAAGTTTTTTTTGCGTCTGCCATCAACTTTCATATTAATTAATTGCAATATCTACCGTTAAGAGCTAATTCTCAATTTGCAGCTCAAACATTCTAGGAAAATAAAATATTGCCTTCATCGAGTGTTACCGTAACTTACTCGCTTTTACCCTCTTGTTCACTAGAGTGTCACATTTTATTTATCATAAATTTTCTCACATTAAACACTAAAATATAGTACTGTTATTTATATTCATTATGAAACATCACTCTTTAAAGAAACTATTTGGAAAGTAATAGCCTTATTCCAATCATTTATATTGGGTATAAATTAAGAATTTTTCTCATTTAAACACTTTACAAAACTACAAGAACTATGCATTTTATGAATAAGGCTTTAAGAGTACTTTTATGCATACACATAACATGTCGGAAACTCGTCAGATTGAGCTCAAAAAATATTTTATGTAAAGGTTGTTTTCGAAAAAAAGGTAAAAAACTTCAAGGACTTTGACCCATGTTTTTAAATAGTGCATCAGAAGAGACAACAATCAGAACAGGTAGAAATCGGATTTAAAATATCACCTGCTCTACGTGATTTTAAATGATCTAATCTCGTAATGGGCTCCGTGAGTAAATGAAGGACATAAGAAAAAGAATGTCATAACTTTATAAAGCAAGAAAAAATGATTTACCACCTCCCGAATAAGACTGTAGTTTCTGATGGTACTGTTGTTGCCGCTGATAGTGTTCCTGTTGCTGCTGTACAAGTTGTCGCTGACGGTGCTGCTGACGCTCTAACTGTAGTTGTCGTTGATATTGAATTTGTTGTGGTGTTGACTGTTGCTGTTGATTTAATGCCAAAGTGTTTGGCGGATTTCTATTGCCTAAGCGCTTATTTTGTTGCTGTTGTTTTTGTTGCAGTTGCTGCTGTTGTTTGCGATGTTTGCTTAAATTGTGAATTTCCTCCTCAGAATCGGAATCAGAATCGCTCATCACCTGACTTAAGGGCGCATAAATGCCTTGATGTGGTGATTCAGTGTGGAGCATTTTAACTAAGAAAGCAGAAAAATCCGAATGTATGAAAAATAATGTTAAGTTTTAGAAATTAAAAATCTACGCAAATGGAAAAATCAATATTTTGCTTATTTCAATGCAAATCGAAATGTACATATTTATTACTTACCTTAAATCGAAATCGAAAACAATCGAATTGACTGCAAGTCGTTAGCAACATAGTTTTTATACTCAACACATTTAATCGAACACTTTTGTTGATATTTCTTTAAAATAAAACGAAAATAAATGCAGCGGAAACGGCTTTGCGTATCAGTGAAAATTAAATGTTTTTATTTTAGGCTGACAACACTGTATGACATTTCCGTTAGACCGCTGACAGAAACGAAAAATGGCTGCCAAAAAATCCAAAACGAAAAACATGACAGTAGTGCGTTGAACCTTCACTACATGATGCACCATGCAATGTTGCCGTACCGTGAAAGACTAAATGAAATGACATAGGGTGGTTTAATTAGTATGGTATTTGGAAAATTAGTCATTTTTATCACTTACTTGTTTATTTTAATATTTAGCATAATCTGAAAGAACATTCTACTGATTTACAATTTTTTAAGCGGTCATTTAAATATCATATTTTAAAAGACCGTTTTTAAAACTTTAACTCATGCTAAAACACCATTTGTTGAGTGTGTGAAGCAATATAGATCAAAATAAGTTAAGAAAGCCTCATTTGTTTTCAGAGCACTGCATAACGTGAATAATCAACAGTATCACGTTTGAAAGATAATTTTTATATTGTATAATTTTTCTCAGTTCTACGGGAAAGTTAACATAATTATGTTAAAATATGTACTAAGCTCTAATCTTCCTATAACTCATAACTTATTAATCTCCATCAAAAATTCCTTAGCGTCAATGTTAAACAGTTGAACATATTTCCGGAGCTCCATTTCTGGAATGCTAATTTTTGAACATCAATTTACTTTTCAAAATCTTAAAATTCTTTATGACAGACTTAAAAAAATAGACAAACTAAAATTGGGACAAGAGCCGAGACTGGCTCATCCAGCCCTTCATATTTGATTTATTAGTAATTATTTTAATTTGGGTGCAGGAAACATCGCCTTGGGTCTAATTTTATTTGGACAATATGTACTTATTTTTGAGTAGTTTTTTCCATACATGCTTTGTACTATTTTTCATGTAGAGAGAGAAAACGCCCGTAAAATATTCTTCAAAACCGATGTCAGATTTTCAGAGACATTTTTAAAGAAAAATTCGAAACTATAGTTTTTTTAGTTTTGGTCCAAATTTTTTGGGAGTGATATTATTATTTTTTGCGTTAATATTTTGGTTGACTATGTCCACACTCGATTGTTCCTCGCGTTTATGCGCAAATGGTCTATTTTTGGGCCTTTTTCTATGGAAGAGAATAATTTTTTTTTTTGTGATTTCTATTAGGGAATCTATTTACCCAGCCGGATTTTAGCTTTAATGTCTTCTTGCAATTCAATATTTAGCCAACTTTTAATAGGAAAATCAAATGGATAACATATTTGTTTTTAACAAACACTAATTTTTGAAAGCTTGATGAGCACGACTTATACATTGGTTTTAGGAAAATAAAATAAAGATATTCCTTTATAAGGTTGTTTTATTCAATGCTTTTAATTTTATTTTAAGTTTTAGTTCTTATTTTTTTTTTTTTGATTTTCTTTTAACATTAATAATACAAAGATGTCCACGATAAAAATCTACATCGATAATTGATCTTTTCTCCCATAAAAATTTTGATTTTGTTAATAGCTAATTAACAATAAAAGCTATTTAAAAAAATAATCAATCATATTACAATTGAGCTGAATGTTCTTAATTTTTACATCGAAAAGAATAGGTACATTAAATAATACTGTAAATAATTATTGAAGAATAGTCTTCGAAAACGTCCAAATGGCTGGATCTGATTTTATTACGTTTTCTTAACTTTAGTTTTGTTCAATTTAAATATAAATTATCAGCTTTCATGCACGTTTTCTTTTATATAATAATAATTATGATAGTGACTATTTTACACATTTTTTGTATATATAATATTTAAGTTAGTATAGTATAAAGAAAATTTATTTACTTAAGTGTTATCATTAAAAGATATTTTGAAACAAATGTAAATATGAATTTTATATTAGATCACTGGAATACTTTTGTATTTTAAAATTAAATTAAAATTGTTTACCTTAATCATTTAATGATTATATATATTTATATTGGTTGGTTGGTGAATTTGATTTGTCGTTTAATTCATTTCCTCGTGATTGGTAGCTGAACGTTTGCCCCAACCTTGATGAAATTTTGACCAGTCCTTTGATCGTTTGCCCCACATTCCTTTTAGATTATTCCAGCCAGTCTCACGTTTTCCCCAGGCACCTACCAAGTAAACTGTGATATAGAATTTATTCCTATTATCAAACGATATATCGCTCATTTTTTATAATGATCGCAATTTTGTCAGTTGAGATTCTTTTTTGACTTTGACTAAAGGTTGACAGTGACTAATACTAAACGTACACATACGACTTACAATTAGATAAAAATGAGTGCCGTCCCAATTACTAGGCCGTTCACTTTTCATTGCATGATAGTGCAAGTGGAAAAAATATCTTAATAAGTAAGAAATACATATCAATATATGTAGCTCAGAAAAATGTAGCCTAGTCAAGGGTAAGGTGAAATGATTAAGGACTTAATACATAGAAATTGAAAATTACCTATAACTCAACCCAACAAAATTCAAATGTGAGCGATTGAGCATGAGAAATACCGACCTTCACCTCATAAAAATCCCTCTTTTGCTTTTTAAGAACTCAACTTTTGGAAAATCAGTCCAACAAATTTGCAATCATCTATCAAATGAGCGATATAAAGGTTACGAACCTCTAAATTTATTCCATGCCGGCGCATTCCTTCGTTTGCCCCATGCTGCATTCATGCTCTTCCAGTTACGTTTCTCATTGAAAACATTGTCGTTATCACTCTGTTCGATTGATGCCAATAAATCATCGTTCAGCTTATAACCATTATTAGTGCCATCTTCATTGCTATTTGTTACAAGCGATTGATGTTGTTTATTTGCCAAACGGTCTAAAGTTGCGCCATTCGTCAAATAAACCAATGAATATTTCAATATCTCTGGATGATCATTTGTGGAAAGTGGGCCACCACTAGCTGTCACAATTGGTATCCATCTTTCAGCTAAAATTGAATTATCATCGGTAGGCTCAATATTCCAGCCACTATTGGCAGTAGCCCGTTTACCCCATGCACCTTGCAATTGCTGCCACGTACGCTTTTCCATATTCGCATCGAGCCAGGATTCACCATCATCACTTGATGTAACATCATTTGTTAAACTATTGACAGCGTTTGCATAGTTTTCATTGATTACGTTATCTATTGTCATCTGGTCTGGTGATAACGTCGATGAGACCATTTCAATTTTTGCATTAATAAATGTCAGCGCAGAGAATAAATGAAAAACAGTCGCCACTCCTCCAATGGACAACAAATGCCTACAACTTAATTTATGGAAAAGTGCCATTATGTTGATATATTAACTTTGCGGGTATCTATAAAAAATTGGAAATATGCAAGAAAATAATTATAATAAGTAATACAGTAAGTCCAAATGTGATAAGTTAAATAATTGCCTTAAAATTAAATGGTCATGGATTAAAAAAAAAAAAAAACAATCCAAAAATGTACATTGTATGTATTTGTCAGTACAGCATAAATGAAATTAACCCAATTAATAGCGCAGTTAAATCTCTTAAATGTCCATGTTTACTTAAAATGCTACAGCTGCGAATCATAACCATATTGGCATGCATAAGGCATTTGTTAACATTTTTATCCCATGGAGATATTTATTACTGAAATTCAGTAATTAAACGTAATGAACTCAAACAAATCAATACATGAAGTCATATGTAAATTTTGAATTTATGTGTCAATGAAAAAAAAACCTTAAATACACAATGGTTTTGTATTTTTACACTCAAGCCAATTAAGTCATTTTGAAAAAGTCCCATGGGAAGCCTAAAACAAAAGCAACAAACAAATTCAACACTACCGTAAACAGCTCCATGTAATTCACCATTGCAAACATCCCCAATCCAACCATTGTCACTACCAAGCCAAAGCTCTATGATACGTTAAATTTATCGTGGGCGCTTAAGTGCCAAGTGAATTTCATATTTGGCACTTTATGCGGCCGTTTTTGGTCATACTAAGTAATGCAGCCTGTTGAGCGGTGAAGGAAAAAAGTAACAACGATGTGATTCTACAATCAAGTTTTCCTTTGGGAATAATTTGATCTCACGCCGACTTTAAGTTAAAAGGTGTAATAACTGTAAGAATTTATTGCTTACTTCATCTAACTTCAGTATTTGGGGCGTATGCATTACAAGATGAGCGGTTACACACTTTCCTTGTTGTGTAAATGTCAGAAGATGTTGATGAAATGACAAGTCAAAATTTAGCAAATACACTGAAAAAAATCCATTGAAAGGTTTTTTTTCATATTATGTTTTTTACTGAGCTTTTTTTTCAGTACTTTTAGTGCAAAAAGGGTTTTTTTTTCAGTCTTGAGGTTTTCCTGAAATAAAACAAAAAAGCTTATATATTTTTTTCTAGTGTTTGAGTAAGAAACAAATTAAAAAAAAAAGTGATACGCCTACTACTCTGTATCGTTTTAGACTGTGCCATATCGCTCTCTATCATTCGGCGGTATGATTTGCTATTTCTTTCTATGCAACTATATCTCCATCCGAGTTCTACCAGAGCGCTAATCGATGAGTTCCCATCTCAGTTGATTGAGATAGGAGTACGGTTGGTAGCCAAATGTAGTTTGCAATTCGAAATCGTTGGAGCCACCAAATCTTTAATATTCGCCTCAAGTAAGAGTTTCCAAGAGTTTGTATTCATCACCTTAATGTGCTTGTTAGTAACAGTAACAGACAGGATAGTGTGCTTATATCTAGTTTGAATACGAGCATATTCGTGGAGAGAACAGTCATATGGAATTATTTATCGTTTAAGCGGGTAACGGAAATTTGATTTAAGTTAAGTATTTCTAACACTCTAGATTTGTTATGATAGAAGAATTGCTTTTAAAAATGCCACATAAGTAACGTGGCTATCGGAAATTCTGTGTTTATTTATCAGCGACAACAGGACTTTGGAGCCATACATTTTAAAAGCTTTCCACATAGAAAAGTAATGGTGCTTAAAGAAATTAATAGACTATTTTCTCGATAACTTTCGAATTAATAATTTTATATGCAAAAGTTGTTGAATGCGTTAAAGATAATAAGCGTTGTAGGACAAAATTTTGTTTTATATCATTGAAATAATAAATAAAAAAAAATTCTCAAGATTTCGCTTTGAACTCGTTCTTAAGAAGCACGTGCCTATGAATTGGCTTTTTATATTCCCAAAACATCATACTCATACCTCATAATGAATCAACGAGTACTTGTTATTTTCAATTGTAATATATTAAAATATGTAAATTTGGAACCGCCTATTACACGCAATGCTCGTTGTAACAAGGAATTTCGCTTATCTAAGATGATTATCAAAATGAATTGTAAATTTTTCTATCTTTATTTTGTACATCCTTAACTCAAGTTTATTTAACATTTGTGTGTGTGTGCAACATCATCATCATAAATCTTAACAGTTTCCTAATTTACTACCACCCAATTTTATTTGTTTACGCCATTTGAATATCGTTGATAGTTCAGGTAGTAACTTCTCTAATTTTAGATTTTCACCTGCTTCGCTGTCATTTCATGGCACAAATAAAATTTTTCATTTTATACTGAAATGCCTGACCAGACATTGCAATGAAAAATGAGTTTCAAGTTATACTTCATTGCGGTGGAGTTATAAATGTGAGTGCACTTGATACATATGGTGATTTCAAGATAAGAGACTAACTTATTTGTAGTATTTCATATTTTCAATTCAACTTTAATTTTTAGTTTAGTTACAGTATGCAGCTACAGAATTGTGAACACACAAAAAATATAATTATGGGGTTAGCTATGAAATTCATTAATATGAAATTATATCATCAAACATTTTAAATAAAATGATCCATTTTGTAATATGACCTATTCCTCAATAAAAAGCTCGACTGTAACAAAACGCTAAGTAAGCAATTTTGAGGAATTGAGTTTTAACTTCAATGGGAATTATTAACAAAAATTAAATGATATTGAACCAGATTGATGGGGACAAAAAATTAGCAAGTGGCTTAAACCAACGTTTTGACTGTTTAAAAGAAGGCTTAGGTAAAATAGTTTAATATATCCTGCAACTTGCGATTTATTTATATTTTTGTATGTTTTTTCTTTTTTTTTTGATTTTCGTGTTCTAAAACCTCATATAGCAATTTAATATCCACCTCTTTTTGATCAGAAAGAATGCTAGCTAAACAAGTTAATCAGCGCTTCGGGGGAGGTGCAAAATATTTGCAAATCTCTCTTTAAGAATAAAGTTTTGTTTGAAATGTTATATGCAAAGTTTTCAAAATATTTGCCGCCCTTTTAGAAATACTTCTACATACATACCTACTGTCTATCCAAAAATGCGAACCACAAAATTATGTCAATTCTGTCTATCAAAACTAGGCCTGATTCTCTTCGGCTGTACCTTTAACCCAATAACGGCTATTGGGTAGAATAATACCCAAGAATAGAGTAATCTCAGGAAAAATTATTTTTCAGACACATGTATAGAAAGAATTGAAATAAGTACTCAAGAATAATTTGGGATTCATATAGTAGAACTTTTTGAGGGGTAGTTGGCGGGTCAAAGGTCAGCAAGCTTACAAAAACGGAAAAATTTAACGGAAATGACTCTTGAAAATTGGGAGAGTTGACAAACGGAAATTGCTTTTGGTGCCTAATAGCTTTAAGTGTCGTCTATCTTACAAAAATTTATTCACTTGAGTGGAACTACTTTACTGGTTAAATACCCATTTCATTGTTAGAGGGTTCTAAAATTTATAGATATTAATTTTTTTTTTTTAAGCAAAAATGCGGAACTTTTTGTGGGAAATCATCAAAAAGACTAATTTATTTCAAAGGTTTAAATATAACATTAATTATTTCGCTTACTTGATTTTTCTAAGACTTTTTGGGAGGCCAGCATGAAACTGTGCAAAACAGTTCTTTGGGTGTAAATTCGCATTTCTCGGCTAGGGTTCATTGTATGCATATATTGGCTAATCTATTTCTATTGTTTTATCAACAGCCGGTAGGTATATTTACATTATCATCATCTTATCATATAAGCATATTGAATCTCAAATATTTCATTAAGCAGATAAATCGTGAATTACTAGAACATTGTCATCTACCTTTCTGACATCACTAATAATATCAACTTTATATAGTGGAGTAATTACAATATTTATTTCATCTGCCATATGTATCGCTTGCAGATTTACAGCAGTCACGACATTACGACGTCGAGTCGCTTTCACAAAATCTAATGTCACTGCAATAATACTTTGCAAAAAAAACTCAAGAAAAAAGGCATAGGACGTTCACTCAAGACAAGTATACATATAAAACGGAATTGCTTTCCTGTTACCCAAATAGCAGTTTTAAAGAGCAATATCAAATAGCGATAAACGAAAGAAATTTTTTTCTTTAATGATAAATTAATGAATTAAATCCGTTTGCTAGGAATGGTGACAATCAGTTAATGTGGCGCACCAGTTATAGTTAAGGGGGAATAAGTCTTATAATTTTAAAGTCGTTGCCAAATACCTTCCTATTGTTTTTCATATAAAAGAATATTTTCAAATGTTCTGTTCGACGCTCCACATAAAATACTGCTAAGGTACTTGGCAGTATTGCCGTACCATAATAATTTGGTTCAGCGCTGTCATAACCAGAAATTTAAACTTATAGTAATATTTATTTACAACCACAAATAATACACTTTAAATTAACCAACTGCGAGACGTATAAATGTGATATTTTAAGTATTCGCCTGTAAAAAAAGTTATTAGCCTGAAAGTGTGTGCTGAACATTACTATTTTTTATGCATTCTAAACGTAAGTACATACAGTTTTATATGTAAACAAACATTTAACGGCTACCATTCAGAAGTTCAATATGAAATATTGATGTGTAGACTTATGTGCTTATACAATTGATAAGATAGCATTTAGTTATAAAAAGTAAAACTTCAAAGGGTTATACTGGCAGATAATTCGTATAAGAATTTTGTCAGCTGCATGTGATAGTTTGCATGTCTAAAGGATAAATGCAAACGAACATGAAGTCAATCTATTTCAGATTAAGTTCATAAGTAGAGCTTTGGTTTTTATATTTTTAATAGGAAAGAAACTTAAGCGACCCGCATTTTAGATTTGTATAATGTCTGCGAATTCACTTTTAATTTACATTATAAGAGCACTTGTTGGTCCAGTTGATTATGCTTCATTTACAAATTGCTTTTCAATTATATGCAAATAGAGAAATGAGCAAAGTTGTTAACTTTTGTAACTTAAGAATGTTACAAAGATTATGTGCTAATTTTCTAAAGACTGTTGAATGACAATATTCATAGTGAAATTTCCATATAAAAAGTGCAATGCTTTGTCATATTTTTAAGTAGAAATAAAAAAAAAAGCTAAAGATATATATATACAGTGTAAAAAAAAAAATTAAAAAATTCAACTAATTTTCAACTTTCGTATTTTACATTCCAGCGATTGGACAGACAATTTTGAGGGTTTATATTATCAGGCAGAGATTTTTTTTTTAAATTTAATTTATACCTTTTTATAAGAACTTTCTGTATGAAGAATGCACGTTATTAATTTGATAAAATAAAATAATATTTAATTTTTTCAAATAACATTTATTTAAATCCAGAATAAAGATCAATTATTGATATCCTTCGCTCATAAAAAAGATTTGCCTAGGGCAAGGAGTTTTGAAGAAAGTGAAAAGAGTGAAAATCTGACAATACATTCATCTACGAATATAGAAGACTTGGCATCACATCCACGCTCTACAAATTTTAGACGAAACACAACTATTGTACGCTTAACGAACTCTTACGTTTCCCCACCCAGTTTTGAAATATGAAAAACTATGAAATTTCATTAGTAAATTATTTGAAGATATTTTTTTTATTCTAGTGAGTTTCTCCAAGTTTCAATAAAAAAAGTCCTGTGTTACAAGCCCAAGAGATTAAAAAATAATGCAATGTATCTTATCCAACCTTTAACTTAGTCACGTAGTGAAAATTAAAGTATCACTAAGAACTCAGGTTTGGGCCAACCTTCAGTCCTTGATGTGCAACTAACAAACTGGCAAATAAATACAAATGTTATTATATAATTTTACAACATTTACAAACTACTAACATTGAGTTATTTATTGGCATTACAATTTCTATTATTTACATAAATCCCAATTGAACAAATCGTGATACCACTGTGATGTTCGAGATTTTCTCTTCTGATGCAATTAAGCTCTACTTCAAGTATACAAAATTTTCACGTTAGTTATTAATTCATTTTTATTCCTATTTTTTTGCTTAGACGCAGCGTCAAGTTAAGGTAGGGTCTTGGAGAGCACTGATGATCAAATAATTCATGTAAAGAGGCTGACAACCGAAGAATGGCATTAGTGCCATAGAATTTTTTTCTTTGTACGAAATGACTCCACCTTAGCAGCTTAATTCACAACAATTCAACATCTTGCCATTTTAAATGAGGTTAAGATTTGGTATTGCCTAAATTTGCTATTGAGCTTAATTAAAATACACATTCTTTACACTGTCCAATAGCATTTCCTTTCCAACCCTTCAGCCATAAATTAACTTTTTTTTTTCTATACCACCACATTGAAATGCTGCCATACCACCAAACAAACGCTTAAGAACGTCATGGACATGTCTTCTGCCGTAAAACTTTTTGACTGAAGTTAAGCCACGAGAAATTAAACCATTGTTAAACTTCACAATTTGTCTGTGCAACAAATTTGCTAGGCCCCCACTCAATAAACCGCCACACAACTGATGGTATTCAAAGAATTTAAATTTATCATACAGCAGTAAATTAAAATTTTTCACATTACACATACACTTTCTACGAGTAACAAAACATTGTGATGTAAAATAAAAAAATAAAAAAAATCAACCAAAAGTGTTGATATTAGCGAGAAAATTATATTAAGGGTATAAATAAAATTACTCCTCAAGTGGTAAACCAACAAATGAATCAATATTTGTTGTGGGGATAGATCGGGAAAAGAAAATTGTAATGTTTAAATAGGACCAACCATCACTCCATCACATCAAGAGCAAAAACATCTTCAACACTACAGTAGCGGACGTCACTTGCGGTTCGCAATGCGCTGTCAATCGAAATCCCAAAAAAATCGACTACCATACACCATATTAAAGCAATTCAAAGTGCAAACAAATAACCAAGCAAATAAACCTAGCAAAAAAAAAATCGTGCTTGGAATAATGTGTTCTATAAAAAAATTTACAAAAAAAAAAGAACTTAAAACTGCTAATGTAAGAAAAAATAAACAAAAACCTAAACGGAATCAAATTCAAATAAATTTCTACACAAAAGGTACAACACGCAAGATGCCCACTCGTGCATTCTGCTCTTGAATCATAATGTGGCATTAGTCTGTCATCCTTTAATAGAAACGAGTGATTTTTTTTTCGTTTCCACCAATTCAGAAGGATGTAGATGTGTTGTTAAGAGTGCTACCGAGTTAAAATTCAATTTGAACTAGTAGTTTTGAAGTTGATCTTAGCCATATAAGCTGACATCAAATGTTATTGTGTAAAACGTGTAGACTTTTTATGAAATCTCTCAAGGTCGAGCTAAAGTCGACACCCTATTGTAGATATTGGAGATTGGATATCTGCTGTGGTTGCAGATATTCCAGAGGACATTCAAACCCTAACCAGACGACAAGCTCCGCAATAAGGGAACAGTAGACGGTCTTTAAAACAAATTTTGGTGTTAGATTTAAAGATTTTCCCGCACAAAGTGCAAACGGAGATTTAGCACGAAGATCCATTACATCCGCTCAAAGCCACTGTTTGCTGTGTCGTTTACGAAGGAAAGGTGATTATCGCATATTTTTTTCGAAAACGACTTTGAAAACACTGTAAAAGTAAATGAATAACGCTACATAACCATAATCAACAACTTCGTATTGAAGAATTGGCCTTGGAGAACATGATGGCCTTCTGAGATAGTGCAACCGAGGTCCGCTTAATCTCTCGTTTTGGCGATTAACACTGGCCTGCAAGATTACCTGATTTTAGCATTCAAGACATCATTGTTGGACAACAATTTTTGATCAATTTGCAGAACTTCCGGATGCACTTATTGAAACGTTAGCAAGAAATTGTATTGTCTAATTTGACATTTGATTTAAATTCTTTATTTATCACATTATTTCTAAAGAGCACGAAAAAATGCGAATATTGTGCGCACTTGTATGCGCGTAAAATTTTTCCTTAGAACAAAACTACTTTAAGCGCTATATCTTGGCATCTATGGCAACTACAGTTGTGAAATTTGAATGGCATTGATCGATGAACTTAAATTTATATCCTTTACACTTATACCAAGTCCTGAAATTTGGTATAAGGATCCAATTGTCTGCAGCAAGGACTATGTAAAATGTAGTAGGTGGGGTTGTACAATGGGAAGTGTGTGTGGACAGAGCCGCAGTTGTCGCAGACCTATGTCTTTTTAAAACATTAAATTAAATTTTCAGTTATAACTATATCGCTGCAGGGTTCCAACTTACTATTATATTTATAATTAAATGTACCCTTTTCTCCAACCTCTCGACGGTCGTGACTATGAGTCAATATGGCTTTGTGTGTCAGTGGAAATTACGATTGCGAGAAAACAAAGCGAGCTAAATACTTGGAATGATTCAGATGATCATCAAATAAAAAGTGGGCGGACTTTGAATAGAGCGCGTAGCACCACTATCCGTGCAAGCAAAAACTTAAAAATTCTGAGAGTGCTATTTAGGCAAATGTCAAATTCAATCAAAAAATTTGGTGTACCCTGAAAGAAAATGAACATGGCACATCCCATACAAGTCAAAAGCTCAAAATTATACTTTGAGGAATCTATCGAAGTTAATATTACAAAACTCGGTACGATAACATTTGTTAACACAAGCTAGCATTAGTATTTAGTACAAAAGTACTGGGTGTTTTAACATACAAATAGCATAACAAGAGTACCTCAACCATGTTCCACAAATCCAGCAATTAGCCTTTTAATATAAATTGAATGCATCTTACTGTTATAAACGCAGTGATTTTTAATCTACCAAACAGCATTAGACGCTCAGTAGGTTGACAAATTGCCGAAAACATGAAGCATGATATGGAGTGAGCAGAGGTAATGCTTGTTAGCAGGGACAAGGATGAAATACGAGCAAAAGTTACAGCGAAAAAAACTGTTAATCAGATTTTGCAAGACCTAGGCCAGCGTATTTATTAGAAAGCTTTGGGATGTAAAAAGTTCTTCTAGCACTATTCGTTGCAAGTTATAGCGTTTACAGCTTTAACGATCAAACGTAACGAAATTTTTCGGACATATTGAAACGGAAAAACATGGGTCAATAATAACAACAAATATTAAATCAAGGCTTCTTTTGCCAATATCTCTGGAATCAACTATAAGAATTAAATGAATTTCGTACGAAAGTTTATCGTCGTTTTTCGTACTAGCGCTATTAACTGTCATGTAAAGAACAGATTTCCATCTGATATTTTGTTTTATTAGAAAGCTATGTTAAGCTTAGTAGACTGACTGGCACGAAAATGTGCTTTTTTTAAAAATATTTTGAATAGCGTGGGATGGTAGTAAGATAAAATTTGTAAGCAAAACAAAATAACATCCTATGCTTCCACTATGCGGCCTATGGGACCACAAAAAAAAAAATAAAAGCCTCCCTTCGGATGTACATAAATTATTCGCATTTTCAGCCACACAAAAATTGTGGACGTAGTTCAACAACACCTCCCATACAACTAATATACCTAAAACGCTATATCTTGGGACCTTAGGCAGATATTTTCTACGTTTTAGTAAGTCGGTTTTTTCGTAAAACTTCAATGAAATCGGATTCAAAATTTATTCGCAACGTTCAAGGGACTTAACAATATATGAAACGAGCATTTTGAAATAGGGTCATCTGCAAATATTTTATAAATCTTTTTTTATAAATCTTTCTTTTTGCGATTTTAGCCTTGGGTCTAACTTTCCACGTGAAAGTCTTTTGTTTATCGCCTGAGAAATGTGAAATAAGCATGGTAAGTTCTTTGATTTGTTCTGATAAGTAGACATCTCTAAATATTTTGCAATAATATCAGGCGATAATCAATATCCTCCCCAACATATCAGGCTCTGTTTTGTTGATTTTGTCATTATTATTTATTATCTATCAGTGAAAAAATGTCACAAATGCAGATGGATGGAAGACTATGCTTAGTGAAGCTAATGTTGCACTACTTACTATTGGATGTAAGTCCTAAGCTCACTTAACCAGGTTTTAATGCAGGAGATATTGTAGCTAGATGGTGAACATATTGGTACTATTAAAAGTTAGATTGTTCCATTTGTTATCTTTGTCATGTTTGTTGAATAAAAAATGGCATTGATCAATAAGAAAAATTTACAATATTGATCTTTGCTGAATGACTGTAAGTTCATAATGTTTAATTATAACAAGAATAATTAGTCGCTAAAATCAACTTTATTAAAAGTAAATATTGCAGTTTTTTTCTTTTGTAATTAGAATACTAATTATCCTATTCCACTGACTGATATCATCCTCCGCTCAGGGTTTGCATCCTATAATGTGTTTAACAACAGATTCGTTAACCAAAGGATTTCAGCAGTAAAGTCTTGGTAAGTGGATAGTATTCGGTCGCGGTTCATAGCTTACATGATATATGTAGTATGTAAACATTATTTTTGCATTAAATATTTTTAAAATTTAAAGCTTATTTTGAATATAAAAATTTTAGGAGTAACTAGCTTTCCTAAAGTCCTTTTTGCCAGTATCATTCGAGTGTGTATGCAAGTTGTTAATTTAATAATTTGAATTCATTGATAATATTGAGGCGCAAATTATTCTTGACACGAACTGTTAAAAATATTTTCTTGTGAGATTTTGGGAATCCAAAAATATTGAAAAATCTTCATATTACGAAAACAATTCAACTGATTTGAAAATTGTGTGTATTAATTTCATATATAGTTTAAAAAATTTGGTTTAATATGACATATTTTTGAAAATTTTTTTGTTATTGCCTTTATTTAATTTGAAATACTCTTGAACTGAATTCAAAAATATTAGTAGGATAGTTTTAAAAGTACATAAAATTTTAAATCAATCTCATGACTATAATTTTAAGATTTTGACTGATTAATTTTTAAAGAACCGTTTTGTTTTCTAACAATTAATACATTTTTATTTAAATAGTTTAGTTTATTTCCTACTATTAAACGCGCTTATCGTGTACGATTTTTTTTAACCATATTTTTAAAAAGCAAAATAAATAAATCTAGTCAAAACTTCACAAAACTCGTCCTATGTGATTGCTATCAAACTTTTTATATAAATATTATAGCTTCTTAAAATATATGTATAATTATATGATTATTATATAATTATTAGACAAAACGATTAATGATGAATGATAACTAATTGGAACAAATGACATATCAAATTGAACGAAATATGTGTTTTTATTACATTTTTTTGAGGTCTTTTAAGAAAAAAATCGGTATTGTTTCGAAAAATATAGAAAAATAATTGAGTTCCTAAAATTTGAATTAATAAATTGCTTGCTTTTCAATGTTATAAACTAATTAAAATAAGTTAATAAAAAACTTTTATCATTTCAAACATCAATGAATAAAAGTTTTGATTTAAGTTTTCGATATTGTGTTTAAATAGTAAGCATTCTATGAATTTTCTTTAATCCATCCCAAAGAATATAAGAACCAATCGCCTGATTTGGGGTCGTGAACATTTCGTTTTGTGTTGTAGTATACATGAAAAATCAAACGTCGCAACCTATAAATGTTTTAAGATCGAGCAGTATTTGAAAGCTATACTATTTTGTAGATTTGAAAAAATATTATGGAGTGTCATGTCAAAATTAGAAAAAAAATCATCGAATGTGTTGCAACACCATATTCTCCAATTAATCTTCAAAATTTAAGTCTTATGAAGATGTTTTTTTTTTAGTTTATGCCATACATACATACTTTTATAATTTATTTGTGTATTTTTAAACTATTTATTTTAAATTTTACAAAACTTCTGCTAACATACCTTTTGAACTGTAAATTATTCACACTAATAGCACACTTTAAGGCTTATTCAAGAAAATTGGCGGCACTAGATTCATTAGTTTCAATATGAGTAGTCCTTGCAATTACTTAACTTTGTATAACTTGATAACACTTTTCTAATTAACTTGAAATTTAATTTACCGCGCAAGTTAGCGCGAAATAAATTTTTTTTCCACTCAGTTGTTGCACTTCAATCAATTCGCTTTTATTTTTAAGTTCTGCTTTAACCTGTTGATCAACTGCAAATGCTGTGGTAAAGCAAAATTTCATTCATTTATAGGCAACAATCGCATGCAAAGCGTGGCAACACAACGCAGCGCAATACAAATTGTCCGCTAATCTCGTGTCATAAACGAGACAACAGAAAATAAACGAACAAAAGTAACGAGTAAAAGGAACGGAAGTCCTCACAAATACATGCAGAGGAAGTGCTAACAAGTGTTGCCAACAAACGTTTGCAAACAAAATAGAAGGGAAAAAACGTGTACATTAATTATATTTAGGTTTTTCCTAATAACTTTCGAAATTAGTTTTAATTTTAATCAATTATTTCATTTGAGTTAAGTATAACATAAAAGTAAGCCTGAGGCGTATAACGTAATCCATTCGACTGTGCGAAAATTCGACAGACTGTGAAATGGGGGAGGGATGAGCTACAGCATATTAAATCACAGATTTAATGAATACGAAGTAATTATGCAGACAAAAATGTTCTTATACGGCAACAAAAATTGTTATGGTATTCGATTCAAGAAATCGAAAAATCTTTCATTCTAAAGTCTTGAAAGTTAGCAAAATATATGTACGTACAGCAGTGTGTCCGTTATTTTTAAAGTTTCTTTAATCGAGGAACTCGGTATGTATGTTTTGAAATGTTGACATAAAAAAATTTTAGTTTTTTAGAAGAAATTTTTTATAAGTGTACATACATATATATTTATGTTTTCTTAAAGACTTATGAAATAGTAAATAAAAAAAGCTTAAAACTATTTACTAGTTTTCGATTAAAGAATGAATAAAATAAAAAAATAAAGTGACATGATAATATATAAAATTTTTAACGTTAAAAATTTTATGTATGACGCTTTCAGAGCAAAAACCAAAAATATTTTTTGTGCGAGCAAAAACCCAAAAGAAAAAGGCTCGCACAAAAAATATTTTTTTGTTTTTTTTTCTGAACGCGTCATATGTATGTTAGTACTATATACGAGGTCCAGCAGTAAAAAAATTTAAAAAAAATGCGCAGTCTAACATTGGAGTGTGATTATTATATAGGACTTTTGGGGGTTATATTAAAAAATCTGGTTAATTCAGTTTTAAAATAAGCCCATGCACTTTTCAGTTCGAGTTATGCTAATTAAAAAAAAAAATAGAATTCAACGAAGACAACAATAATTTCTAATGTAATTTTGAAATGTTTGGCGGTACGCGAGCTTTGAAGCTTTCAAACTGGGATAAGCGCGGAAGGTTTTCTACTAGGTTGTGTAACCAAAATCCGTCTAACAATCTAAAATATCCTCCTCCTGGGAAATAGTGGACACGTTACTTACTTGAAAGGACATTTAAGAACTAGTTTCCGTAGCAGTGTTTTATGTCAAACATGTTTAAAAATTTGTGGGTCATGCAAAATGTTGATATTATCGAAAATATTGATATAGAAGTTGAAAAATAATGAAAAAGTCAAAAAATTATGAATAACACCCATTTCAAGACAAGAGAAAAATCAAAAAGTGTTGAAAAGTCAGAAAAATGTAAAGCTTGAATTGAATTTTGTACTGTACAAAAAAGTTGTGTAACATGTATTTCGAAAACAAGTCCTGATAGGGTTATTTTCGTTGTCGTATTAATTGAGACCAAATAGCGAAGCTAGAAAAATTCCAACCAAATAAATATTTAGTGTGCACGCAATGCAAATTTTATCCCACATGCGATTTCTATCTTGAACTATTGGTTTTTTGACGATATTAAAAATAAAAAATGTATTCCTTAAAACAGAATGTGGCATTTACATAAAACTTTCTTACTACCCTTAAGTATATTATTGTTGTTGCTGGTTGTAATTTGTTGTTGCTCTGTATCCCTTACATACAAAACTTATGCTGCTACTGCATTGGAAATATAAAAATTTCATATTACTAAAAGATTGGCGGGAAGTTAATCAAATTTTATTTACCCTACTCTTAAACCATTAGCTACGTCATGAAGGCTGAAATGACATTGCAATGAGCAACAGGCAATTGCTTTAAATGGATACAACGCATTTCCAACGCTATGCTTAAATGTAGGGGTTCTAAGTGTTGCTTACTTTTGATTTTTTTTTTACAGTGGACAAGAACTAAGTATTAATGTAAATTTTAAAATTTATTTATCGTAAAATAAGAACCAAATGAAAATCATTAGACCCCGTTTAATTGACTTGGTGTAAAAAGATGAACATTTTGAATTATTTAAACGGGACTTGACTTAACCGAGACTCGCTAAGTTTTTACATGACATCTTCAGACAATCTCTAAAGAGTTGCCATGATTTCTATTAGTAAAATGGACAAAAATGTCTTTTTTTTTAATTTTCTTTATCCTTACACAGTATACTGGAAGCAAAGTTCAAATGCGATAAAAATGTCAACGAAAACTTTATAGTTGGTTTGAAAATGGCTTTAAAATTCAACATTCGAATTTTTTACTTTTAAGATAAATACAAGCCATCAAAATTAATTCCAAAATGTTTTCGTTGTCAGAACCTTCTAAATCAATCAAATTATTTCCAATGAAACAACTCATTCAATATGATATTTCGATATATTTTTAAATAATTTATTCCCACAGTCTGTATTGCATTTAAAATCATTTAAAAGGTATTTTCCTTAACAAACGATTTTAACGACTCTTCGCCTGCTGTTGAGGGCGTGTTGAGACAACAATTACAAGGAAATAACTAACAACCGCAAAACATTCAATTCAACACCCACACAACTCGCTAGTCAAAGGACGCAGTTTAATTCTAGTAAATGGGTATTAAGAACCTTTTAAAAATGTCAACAGTGGTTATTGCAATATTACAATGAATGAATGAAGTGTCATAAATGTAAAACTTTTTCTAATGTCTAGTTTTAAGTGATGTTCTATAGTTGACTGCAGTAGTAAAGTTGTTAAATAAAATATTAAAAAATTAACTACTTGTATCTACTTCATTTTATGTATTATCGAAATTGCAACTGGTTGAAAAACGGCTGGTGATACTGTTCTTCAAAAAAAATTTTGGAAGGATGATATCTTTGGCCTCGCCAAAAACGCAATACCCTATAATGCATCAATTGTAAAAGTGCGCGTTCATTAGACAAATGTTTTTAATTAAGGAACTTAATTTATTTTACTACTCGGAAATTAGTTATTTTCGGAAAATATTATTAAGGCTTTTTTATTTCTCACTTCATGCACAAAATTACAATCCACTAAAAAATACTTCTTGAACTTTTTTTTTACAACAAATAGTTTTTGCTTGGTCTATTATTTATGTATGTATTTACTAAGGAAATAAGGAACAACAATCCTATGAAAAAATTATAAGATTTTTTTTTTAGTGTATTTTATTTAATAAGCAAAGAAAGCTCAAAACAATTTTTCTGTAAGTATATTAGCGAAAGAGCAAATATGCATCTAACAAGTAGGTATGTTAGTATAGTCAAAAAAATTACTTAATTTGAAATCTTTTACATAAGCTTTTGTACCTTCCAATAGAAAACATGCTGACAGGGCTTAAGCCAAAAGCGACAATACCTGCTTCAATTGTTTGTTTTATGACTCGTGGTAGTAAAATAGAGCTCTCTGGCACTCAAAAAATAATTGGATACCTACACCGAACTTACAAGATCGGGATTCTAATGTATCAACATTTTGAAGCAACAATTTTGAATATGTTAAATTTGCACACATTGATATTTGACAAAAATTCATGAAAATAATAACTAAATTCTTATATCAAATAGATTAAATGTCACTCATACGCCCCGTTGCTCAAAATTACATTAATTATAAAGTAAGTAATTTTTAAAGGGTTGTAATTTATTGTGAAATTTATGACAAATTAATAATTTTGGCAGCATTTTAAAGATAAAACATTCAAATTTTAAATTTCAATTTTAAATTTAAAAAATATTTAGTTTGGCTAAGTAATAAAACCAGACATACAGAAGAAATCAAGTAAAATCTTTAAGTTTCCGATTATTTTTTCACCCCGAAGAAATATGTTTACATTTTGTGATTTTTTCAACATCACGTCAGGTTTTTAATCATGACACAAAATAAGAGTTTAAATGGATATAATTATATATACAGTTAGTAAGTTATTCACAAATGACTTAAAGATTTGCATGAAGTGGTCCACTTAGGGTCGTCATACAAGTACAATGAAACATGCGATTTGAGGACGATTTTTTTATTATTATATTCGTGACTTGCGATCCCAAAAACTCACGTACTAAATTCCCTTGAAAATTTCATTTATATGCCATAACTATTGCATTCGAGGAAAAGTGCATAAGAAGTAACTACTGTACAGTTTCTGATAGATTTGTTGATTTTTCATAGTAAATTTTAGAAATCTGTATCTCAAAATTGCAATAGCAGCATAAAATGCAGCAAACAGAGATGCAGTTAAGCGGAAATTTTCCCACTATATTGACCCCAAAAAGTTCTTAATCGAAATTCTAAGACTAAAACGAATTTAATTTCTCAGGCAGATGCATATGAAAATGCATTATATGCATTTTGTAGGCGTTTTTCTAATCGCTACCAACAACCCATAGTAACATTTTTCATTTACAAATTAAGAAAATATTTGGAAAAACTGAGTGCTCCCATAACATAACTAAATCAAGCTAATTTTTCTCGATTATATGTGTGCCACACGCTTCGTTATTCAATCCCACGCACATTTTGAAAGGTGCTTAGCACAGACTGTATAGATCTAAGTGCTAAATTTCAACACTGTAGCAGGTGCAATACCTATTTGTCCTTTAACTCACGAATAACTCTGTATAACCCTTTTTTATTTTTAATTTTCTATTTTCATACCTTACTATTGAATGAAATTTAAAAAAAGACATTGTGGTCATGAATATTCATTGACGTTGTTTGGCTAAAATAAAATTGAAAATGGAATAAAAAAAAAGTACAATCATGATGGAAAGTTGTGTCAACCAATAAAAAACGAAAAAAACTATTAACAGTGACGATTACTGCTAAAAGCTCAATGTTGATGATGGAAAAATTTATGACATTGCTTCCTGTTCTGTTGTGTTGCATATCAAAAACGAATAACAAGTGGCAATTGATAAGTGCGCGCCACCCTGCTGATTGATTACAGACACCAAATATGATAAGATTGCAAGTGTAGTTAAAAACGAAAGTAAGGATATGATAGCAAGTGCTTAGCGGAGGTTTACATGTTATGCAATTGACTACAATTTTTCATGTGAAATGAAAAAAAAGCGGTTTTAAAAGGTTATTAAGAAATTAAGTAGTGGCTACAAATATTTAAGTGGGAGCTGATAAGTACATGAGGTATTAAATATCCCTAACATTCTCGCTTCCTTTGCTGCCTAAGTGTATAACAATATTTCACCATCTCAAGAGTGTGACTACCTCGTACTATTATTTCTGTTATTCTCTAAGTAACTATAACTATAAGCATATAGCCGCCGCCTGATGAAAAGTTCTATAGCTATTATGATCCCTGTCTCATTGTTTTCTGCAATACCACATCGATTTAATTCTTTTCACTTTATTTTCTACCATATAATAATGTAATAAGCATGTCTGTTCGCTCAAACAATGTTAGCAGTAGTTTCATGATAGGCGAATCCAGCTTAGAAGAAGTGGATAACCTTAATTATTTAGGCATAACACAACACCTGATGGTGGTACCAATATGGACATCAATACTCATCTCATAAGACTGAGGTTATTTAATTTTATACTATCGATTCAGAGTTACCGAACTTATTGTTAGTACGATAAGTTTGGTGATACAAATAAGTTACAAGATAATATCTTATGTGACTATAAAATCAACTTTTAACTTAACTATTACCACCAATGCAAAGCTGGGACAGGCAGCCAGTGCTTATATAAAATGAATAAAACAACTTAGAATAGAAAAAAAAGCAATTGACATTTTGAGTAGCTGCATAAACAAACACTCGAACAATTGAAAGGCAAAGTCAATATGCAACATAATAAAGGAATAATAAAAATTTATGAGAAACTTACATATCAAGCCATATAGATTTAAAGCTTGAACCTCCTTTTTTCCACCCATCATATCGCGCCATTGTGAGTTTTCCCTTGGAAAAAATATAACAACTCCATCTCTGATGGCTTTGCTATGGGACATTGTTGATTGCATTATACGTTCGTCGATCGTCGTTCGTTGACGCTTTTTGCTGGCTTCCGGCGAAATATTTGAATGTTACAATAAATAAAACAGAAAAATATGATAAGCTGGCTTAGCGTCAATATGTGCGCATGTATATTTTTAGTTTCAAGTATGGACGCTCAATGGAAAGAATGACCATAATTTTCGAATGTACGCATATGATTAATGCATGAACTTGTTTTAAATTTAGATATAATTGATATTTTAACTAACTTTGTCCGCGAAGATTTGGAAACGTAGGTAGGCACTGAAAAAAAAACATGTATTCAAATTTTAACAAACTCAGTAAGAAAAAGTGTTATAAAAATTGGCTTAAAGAAAAATATTTTATGATGATGTTTTGCAACCGATTACCGTTTCATCAGCTTTATACGTTCGGAGTAAGATTAGAACTTTTTATTTTATTAAGAAATATGAAGAATAAGTTATATTTTTTAAATACAAATTTGAACACGATGACCTCATTTTCATTTCTTGTCTCGTTGCCTCTCGGCTTCAAGTTACGTTTCTGTTATGAAATTAGGTGTGATAACTTTGAAACGAACATTACAAAACTTGCTATATATATATATATATATATATATATATATACTGGAATATACTGGAGAAAAAGTTTGCAGACTTAGTCAAGAATATAGAAGTGCGATATAGAAGATCATATACAGTCAGGGATAAAAGTTTAAATACACTTCTCAAACTTCACTTTTAAATAAAACTAAGCATATCAAAAAAAATGTGATAAATTTAGTTTTTATCGATGGTATAATGGACAGACATTTTCTTAAAAGTATGTTAGAATAAGATTTGAAGCCTTTTGTTCATAGCTTGGGTCTTCAAAGTAACAGATATTCGAATAGGGCAGCGATCCTCTTAATGTATAGTATTTAAATTTTTGTTCAGCGTGTTTTTTTTCGGTTTTTGATGAATTTACTGTTATCTATGCGATAGAATAACATTTTGTTGTTTTCATTTTTATTTATTATTGAACTTTCAATAAACTGCTTAACTACAGAAAAATATTTTCAACCGTTTAGAAATTGCATGGATACATGCAATATTGATATCGATTTTAGTTTTCTGCTTCATACGTATTAAGGATTGGTAAATTCAATTTATTATGACTTTTCTTATCGTAGTTTGGTAATTTATTGGTAGTGAAATAATAGTCATCAATTTAGTATGTTAACACGTAAACTCAAGTGGTTAACAACATACTCGTAACGATGATTGTTACTTTTATTTCGCAGGAATATTAAATTATATGGAAATGATATCAGTTACCAATACAAACATACGTATGTGTGTACGCATAGAAAGCTCGAAAAAGTGAACTGTGCAATGAAAATATGATATTTATATATCATGATTTTTCATATTCGAAGTCCGATGGACTCATTCTTATGCATTCTGTAAAATGTATCCGGAACTGTTAAAAAAAACGAAACAAATTTATTTTGTTCAGTTGGTTTGAAAGAACGCTCCACCGCGTGCAATACAACTACGGCAGCTTTTGGGCATAAAGATGGCGCCAATTAATCGCCATGTCGCTATGCGGATCAAGAACACTAACAATTTAAGAGGAGACCGATGCTATTCACAAATCCTCTGAGACACTACTCGAAACCGCTGATTGCTTTCTAAGAGAGAGGGTATGAAAAACAAAATCGTAGCTATAAAAAACTAGAGGAACACATTCAAGCTCTAAAAATGTTTGAATTTAAAATGGTAATATATCGTACATGGAAAGCTTGGTTTAAATTCAAACAAAAATATAGACATAATCTTGATAAGAGGGTACTTACGAATGTCAATGATCAACACAAACGATAAAAAAAAACACTTCCAGGAAATATCTACTGAACTTGCATAGAGGAGGTACACAATTACATCACGTGAACGATCTGATCCAATAAATATCAATCTATCAGCAAAAAGAGAAATTGTATTCGCAATAATAATCATTCAAAATATAAAGATAACTGGTATTAATAAAATACTTGCAGAAGTACTGAAAACCGATCCAAACGTGTTTGCGAAGCTATTACAGCTTCTCTTCAATTAAAGTTGGTCACACGAAACTTTTTCGGTGGACTGGAATGACTATCAAACTTAAAAATAGTTGATTTAAATGACAAGTGGAGAGGACATTATCAACGTTAACTTTGTCGTAATGAAATTATTCAGGCGAATAGTCCTGAAAAGAATAGTTGAAACTAGAACTAGATCTTTAATTGATGAAATTGCCTCTATGATAAATATAGTTGAACAAGCGGGTAAAATGCGATCTACGCTGTATTAACTAGCTGTATGTTGACTAGGAAAAAGTTGTTGATTCCATCAAAAGCGATTATATTAAAACCAGGCGCGGATTAAGAAATTTGCCGCCCATAGGCCAGTCAGAAATTGCTGCCCCTCTTCACTAGAAAATACAGAAAAAAAATTTTGTGTTTTTTTTTTTTTGCTTGTTAACATTTTTAGTGCACACAATTCCAGTAATTGCACTTTTTTCCCCTTGTGTAAACAAATTTAAAAAATTAACAAAAATAATTTCAAAGTTCCCAATATTTGCCGCCCCTAAAATCGTGCCGCCCTAGACACTGGCCTAGTGTGCCTCTAAGGTAAATCCGGGCCTGATTAAAACAGTACTTCGACATATGAGTTTGTGCGTTTACATCTTTTCCCTAAAAACTAGATTGGCCGGAAACTTGTGTATCGATATTGACGCATATTATGTCTTTCACAAAATTTTATTTTGTAAGCCACCATAGTAAAATGAAAACTTACCTGGCTAATTTAGGCCAGAATTATAGTAGAATCTATCCAAAAGGAATTTGTATACAATTTTTTTTTTGTTTCACGAATTTTCACATTTTTAAACTTAAGTTATTTTGAGTTTTAGTTGGTCAATTTTAATTATTCCTTTTCATTTTTTTTTTTTCTATTGTTTTGCTATGCATATGCCATCAACAGGTGATATATTTTCAATAACAGATATCAGCCCTATGAAACAAAAAAAAAATTCACAAAGCAGGAGCGTTAATCCTGAAAAAGGATCGTGATTTTACTGTTTGGCATTGTAATTCGACACGTCTTGTTGCTGGCAGCAAAACGTTGAAACAATTGAATAAGCAAGTCTGGTATAGTTCAGGAAAAGTTTGAGTATTAGTGGTAGGTCATGGATTGTTGAAGTTTGATGCACTTGCCATCTTCCAAATCTACCAGTTAACTACCTATTCATATTGTTTTATTTGCTACTATAGATATTTGACATTTTCCAAAGTCTAATGCGTCGAACAGAATTGGACGGGGTCGGGAAAACGGCAACGATTACTCGCTGTCAAAAATGATAACCATGCATCCGAACGGATCATTTAGATAAAGTCTATTAAACACTGCTGTTTTGGCAGTTGTCAAAAACAGCCGGTCTAATTTTGTTGATTATCTTATTTGGCGTCTGGAATATTTCATTTTGCAATTGCAATTTGCTATCAATAAACAAATAAAAAAAACTACAGAAAATGAATTAAACAAACAATAACATTATATAAATTGTGTGCACAGTCTTAAATTCCGAAATATTAATTCTCAAAACACAATACGAAAAAGTAAATAAAAATGCAATTAATTTTGCCATTTACCAAAAAGGATCGCCAAACCTTTCTTCGATGTGCCATCGAAATTGGTTTCGATGAGTTCGTGGCCGTAAGTAGTGTGATTTTAAAACAATACATGTCTATCATTAACTTTTCCCGTTCAGAATAAATTCATCTTCACCATACTGGACTCTGACCTGGATGTTTTTCAGCTAATGTACGATGATCGCATTTCCCTGCTCATTTACGGCTGGGAAATATGTGAAATCTACATACAAAATGAACGAAATGGAAACGCTGCGGAAAGCTACAATCCATCGAAAAATCTACAAACCGTGATTAAATGGCTATCGCGTTATTCCCTTGACCTCTGGCTCAGTACGGAATGGGAAAATTGCCATATTAGAATGCGTATGGGCTTGCTTTACTGCATGCGTCGTATCAAAGATGTTTTACTAAAAGTACCAGAAGTTGCGTTACTAAATTGGGAACATATGATAACGGTCTGGGACTTACGTCCATGGCAGCAGCGTTATGTCAATCGATTTCTTAAGAGTAACAAACAGTTGCAGCATTCAGTAGAGCAGTTAATTGAAGAAATTGAAGCTCCAGCTTCGAAAGAAGGTATTTTAATATAATAATTATTTTATAATTTCGGTAATTGTGCCTTATATTGAATATTTAAATTAATACATGCGGCGACAAAGCCACCGAAAAATAACCGCACATAAATTAAAATTCAATTAAAAAATCGTTGAATCATTCAATCAAAATCTAGTGAATTTTAAAGAAGGAAAAAAGTAAATAAATACAATATTTGTGTGTCACTCCGCTTTCGAAATGTGTACTTATGAACAGAGTATATTTATTTTGTCCTTTGGAAACCACGATTATATGAAAACGAAGCGATGTAAGCGAATGTACTTAGGTCAAGCGTTCTTATTTAATTGTTCATCGTGGTATAAAATCAGTCCACAGAGAATCCTACCGCTTACACATTATCTAAATCTTCCTCGGTATATTTTCCATATGGTAGAGGTTATCTGAGAAACCTGGAACCGAATTTGAAATGCTATCACGCTTAAATTGATAATATGAATGGATATAGGAAAGTATGGTATTGGGCCCGTATCAAAACTTTATAACATTTTGTTCAATACCTCACCAGATACGGTTGATTAATTCTAGAGTTATTTTTAACTAAGGGTAAATGAGTAGTGCTAAAAAAAAATTAACTCCAAAACTACAAACACGTAATTTTCATTCCTGTTGTTTTTTTTTTCAGAAAAAGGTGCGAAAAAATAAATTTACGTATATTAGTTGTAGATGTTTAGTTCGCACTTTAGCCGCGAAATATTTTTTTTTTAATTTAACACCTTTCAAAACTTAATAATATCCTACAAAAGCTATTAATCCATCGCTTGTTTATATAAGTACAAGCTTTATTTAAATTCAAAATGTTCAGAGATCTAAGAAAAAATTCAAAATTAACTTCTTCATTTACAGACATTGATTATCTCAGAGTAGAAGATATTTTAATAATATTACTAAGGTTGGTTAAAATGCTGGATTCGTTTTTTATGGAAGGCGCTAAGCAGCTATCGATGCGCGTAATTTCCGCATGGAATGCTGTATACGAGCGTGCAAAAGATGTACCAAACAACGAACGTCCTCTGATACCAGAAGAGCACAAAAAATGTATTGTATCAATATGTCATGTTTACTTGTTGGCCGTATATGAGCTAGACGATAATCGGGGTTTTGTTATTGACAACATGGTAAGTACAATTTTTGCATGTTTCTATAATTAATTCTTTATAATGTATATGTATGTAAACAAGTTTTTACAAAACTTAAACTAAATTTAAATAAGATTTTTTTTTAAGAATTACGGTCTGGTATGTAATGTTATTAGTTGTCTGTGCCTTAAAGCACAATAAATTTTAATTAAGATATTTCTAGTAAGCTTATAATATATATTTTGCTTTGTATATATATTAAGTTTATAGTAAATTTTATTAAAACCATTTTATATATCAAACTATTCTATGTTTATCCATTAAGACATCGATGGAAAATTAAGAATCATTAAGTTTATTAAAAAAATTTCCTATTTTTATAAGAAATTTTATAACCAAATTCAGTATTGGGTTTTGTATTTGGTATTACATTTCATATATTATTTTTCCTTGATTTTAAATACATACTTTTAATTACGTTACAAATACTATTTTTATATTGCGGTTTTGGTTTGGAAAACAAAGTAGTATTTTCTTTACTATCACACTGTTTAGTCCTTCAAACAAATTATGTGTCATCTTATTAAATCGATGTTGCTGAACAGAAATATGTAAACCAAATTTTCATTTACTATTTTTCGGAGAAAGCAAAAAATATGTCGATATAATTCAAAGTGAATTTTGAAGGGAAAAAATTAGACTTTGAGTCGAAGAAAATCTCCAAAATAAATATACGAAGTTGACTGAAATCGACGATTTTGATACAAACAACCACATATATCTTTAAATTTGACTAATGTAAAAATAAAGTTTACATATACATTAGTTCAGTAAAGTATAATTTATTCAAAGGACCAAAAACGTTGCGGACCAGTGTAATCGTTCTCTCTAAGCTTTCTCGCAATAGTTAAATCTTAATGTTTAAATATATTATGCAATTATCTGCCTAACCAAAACCATTTTTTTTTATTTCCAGATGAATAACATACGCTTTTATCATCAAAGTTTTTTGGATAAAAAATTTCAAAAGCCTCTGGATGTCATAGCTCAATTGAACTTTACGCCTGCGCGTTTTATTGCGCTAACATGTGTCAATTTAAATATTACCATCAATGATTTCTGCGAAATGTATACTTGCCATACTTCGGAGAAAAACTTCTCCACTCTTTTTGGTGTTATTTCTCAATCCTATATTAGCTATATACTTGGTAATCAGTTAATGGAAATGAACGCAGTCAATACGGATTGTTTCAATGCCAACTTAGAAAGTTATAAACGCATTTTAAATTTATATCTGGAAGAGCGTGAAGCAAGTGAAATGTTTTGTAAAGATCAATTACATAGACAACAATTGCAACGCAACAGTCATACAGCTAGTAGAACTATGAAGAATCTCACTGATTTCGCTAGCAAATTTTGCAAAGGTAATCGTCCAAATAACATTGGAAATTGTGAGAACACTGAGGAAGATCAACAAGAGGACCAGAGCTTAGAAGCTCACACTGAAAATGCTAAAAAAATTGATCCAGTCTTTCAAAATATTCCGAACAATGAAAAAATTCTCAAACATGTCTATGAAATGTTGGCAAATAGGGTAAATATATTTTTTTATGTGGCAAATGATTCCAAACTCTTTAAATTTTTCCTTTTTGTAGACGTTTGATGGCTGGCATTTTGCCAAAACGATTTTGTTATTTAAAATTATTGGTCACGAAGTAAATCAAATTGAAACTTGGCGCTATCATCCTGGTCTCACTACAGAATTTATGCTTAATTTAGATATTAAACTTTCAAAACATTATGAAGATTTGGCTATAATATTTCAAGAGTATTATTTTTTAGAACAAGAGTTTTGGCTTACAGCATTCTATTTAAATCCAATTAGAAAATATTATGATGCCGTCATGCGCTGTGGTGGGCGTTTTTATCGTCGACAAAATCAAGCCGATGAAATTATTGATACTCCTAAAAATGAAAGGCACGAACGAGGACATGAGAAACATATTCATGCAAAATATGGATTACTAAGTTCTACAATAGATATCAAAGAAATAGTAAAAATAACAGATCATGATAAAGTAAATGCTGATTATGATGCTTTGACTGTAGCTTTAGATGAATTAAAATTGCCTGGACGGTTAATAAGAGATTTGTTGACAGTAACATTTTTACCACGTAATAAAAATTATGCTTGGGCTGTAAATTGGCAAGAGTTAAGAAAACGTTGCAAAAAACTGCTTAAGTATCCCGAATATAAACGTAATTTGGTTGAATTAAATATGGCCGAAGCCAATGATCATCTAAAGTATTTAAAAATTGACTATGATAAATATAAACATCGACCTCAACTGGATTATGGTTCAATTGAACTGGGCTATGAGAATGTTATGAATACTACAGATCAAGATGATGATAGCGATGATGACGATGATGATGATGATGATGATCTTGATGATGATGAGAATGATAATAAAGATAAAAACGAAGATAATGGTGATGATAATGACGATAAAAATCAAGAAGATGTAGATCATTCTGACTCAGATGATGAAGAAAGCCAAAGGGGAAAAAGAAAAAGGGGACGTAGGAGAAAAAAACCGGATGAATCCTTAAGTAGGGATCGAATATCTTTTATATGAATAAAATATTAAAATTAATTTTCTTGACTTTAGTGAGAATAAAAGAGTTAGAACTTATAGCGGATATATGTAGCACTGGTACCAGAAGAACGCGCGCCGGGACAGCTGCAGCGCTTGCAACTGCAAGAGAATCAGAGAAAATAAAAGAAAATGAAAAAAATAAAGAAAAAGAAATAGAAAAAGTGAAAGAAGAGACAGAGGCAGAGGCAGAGACAGAGACAGAAGTAAAAGTAGAAGTAGATCAGCCGCCAGATTCGAGCAAAAATATTCCAGTTGATGAAAAAACTGAAATTACAGAATTAACCACTGAAAAACGGAATTTAAACGAATTTATGCTGGGACGTCCATTTTACAGCAATATAACAACTGGTTTTCAAGCCTATCCGGATATATGGGACTTTGATTCTAAAGTTTTGCAAGCAGTGGATGTGAGTTGTGCAATTTTACCTGAAACTGAAAATCTTTTGCACAAATTTTCAACATGGACAAAGTATGCCGATGGCAGTACAATTCATACTGAAGAAAATAAACCTGTCATTGAGATTAAAGATGAGCTAATACAACAAATCGGTGATTTAATAAGAAGCGATGTATCTGAGAGTATTGTACAGGAAACAACAGAGACAACAGCTGTTGAAGGAATTCAAAACAAAGATATAGATTATGACATAACAGTGGTATCAGCTGAAGAATCTCCTCAGCATTCAATAGATAATAGCATGGATAGAAATGATTTTGAAAAAGATGCAATTGGTAAATAATAACTTTAGCTTAAAATAGTTTTGGTAATTCTTGTTTGTTAATTAGTTTAAGGTAAGAAAAGTTTAAATCCAAATTCTTTACACTAAAAACAAAAATTTGTTTCATTTTATAACATTGGCTGTATGTTTGGTAAACCATCGTGTATGAAACTTTATTATTTCTTATTATTTTTATATATTTTAAAAACAAAAATTTTTTATTAACATTTTAGCAGTTGAAATTGAAAAAGAAATAGAAAAAGATGATAAATTAGATGGTAACATAGTGGAAGCAATATCTATTGATCAACAAATTAATCAAGTAGCAGAAGAAAATATTTCCAACAACCTTGACCCAGAAGAAAATTGTAAAGTTGATGGATTACATTAACATTTAAATATAATTTTAGTTCTATCTATTAATCAATTTCAGATGAGCTTATGAGTTTAGAAACAGATGAGACTATTGCAGTTGAAGAAGTCATCATTGAAGAAAAAGACGACGTACATAATAAAATAATTAATCGCGAAAAAAATGGTATGGATACTTTATTACAATAGGTGATGCGAATAATCACTACAATAATTTTATTAACATATAGAAACAACAATTCCAAAGGAATTAAGAACCGAAGAAGAAAACAATATAAGTGAACCTGAGGTTAAAGCTGCTGAACAAGGTGAAAGTAAAGATAATGATGACATTAAAGATGGTCCAGTAAAAATTTTTTTTGAAGGTAATTGCAGAGTATTTATTATTTATCTCAGTTTTATGTTTAACGACTTACATTTTATCATAATGTACCTAAAATTTAAGAAAAAACTGGTTCTAATCAGACACGGTAAACACTTTTCATATGATTGTAACTTTTCGCTTAGACTTACATTCCTAGTTTATAAATTTTAAAACCAAATAGTCTTTGGGCTACGGCGGTATTCTTTTGCATATTTAAATCATTATAAGAACAAACTCACTGATACGAGATTGCTTTCTCGCAATTAATTTATTGAAAATATCCTTTTAACATTTAAGATATTGATGAGCGACTACCGGATGAAAAGCTTCAAAATACAACAGAAGGTAATGATAATGCAAAAACAGATAATAAAAATAACGGAGAGGATGAACGAAAAAGTAGTAATAAATAAATGCATGAAGACATGATTTTCGGTTCAGTTAATTTAAAATTATTGTCTTATATTTTAGAAACCCAAAAAATCACAACTGATGAAAAACTCCTGGTTGCAAAAAATATCAAACTACTGCTTGACAAAAACTCTACCAAAAATAGTAATGATTTTTTGAATGTTTATGTGTAGTAATAATTTGTTTCAGCATTCATAACGTTTCAGTCTAGCTTTTTTCTTCGCCATCATCTTGAGTTTATTATGATTTTAGAATGTAGTCAAAAGCACCCAATGACTTATAGCCAAAAAACGAATAACTGCACAAAAAATTTATATAAACTTGGACCCGGTTTCAAATATTTAAACTTTTAAGGATGCTTTTTTTTTGGTTTTCAGACAATTTCTCTAATAATTTCGGTTCGAATGTTCTTTTTGCATTGACTTTTTTTTCTTTTTTAATTTGACACTATTTTTTTGCGCGTCTTAATAGTTTAAGATTTTTCCTCTTCCTTTAATATACAGGAAAGCTGAAGATCAACAATTTAAGTAGTTGTTCATCTAAGCTATGTAATAGTCAAACTATAGCTAATAGGCTATCTCAAGGTTTATTTAATAATTACTTCTCGTTTTCTTATTTATTTAATAATTTGAATAAATTTCCTTATTCTTCCTTTAATTTATATGTTACAGAAATAGTTGACGATAAAACTGAAAAACAATTTCCAGATGACAATAATCTTCAGTATGACAAGCAACTTAAAGATGATGACCAACTTAAGTCTGATGAACAACTTAATGATGATGAGCAACTAAAGATTGATGACAGACTTAAGGATGATCAACTTAAAAATAACGACCACCTTAAGAATGATCAACAAAGTAAGATTGAAGACGTAAAGCTCAAAGATGACGATGAACTTCAAAAGGACGACCAACTTAGGACTAATGATCAACTTAAGCATAACAAACAAGATAAAGATGAAAATCTACTTAAGGATGCCAAACAAGTTAAGGATGACAACCAGCTTAAAGATGACGACGAACTTAAGAAAGACAAACAACTTGGGGATAAAATACAAACAAATGCTGAGAGACAACATCAGAATGAACAACAAACGAAGGATAACAACCAACATAAGAATGAGGAAGAACTAAAGAATGACAGACAACTTGACGACAAAACTCAAACAAAGGATGACAACCAACTTAAGGATGACGACCAACTTAAGAATGACATACAACTTGAGAATAAAATACGATCGCTGGATAGAAAACCATTTAAAGATGGCGAAGAAATCAGAAATAATGGCAAGTTTTGAACATTTTTCTATCAAATGTATTCAATAACACAGATCAAGACAAAAATTCGCAATGAAGAATTGTGAAAAGTACGTTTTGTCTGTTGGTGTAGACCTTTTTTTTTAGAAAGAGCCTTAGAGGAAAATCAAAATTTAGAAAGTGTATTACCTTACCCGACCAAAATAAATCATCTCACATATTCAAACTCCACGAATTAATTTCTCATTGAAGTTTTGATATTTTTTCCGTTTTTTAGGGTTATATTGTCTTCAATCGGATTGTAATAGCTATATAAAAATGAACTTTGATAGGCGCTTTAGGTTTCTTACTTGAATACGAGGTTCTATAGTTCGTTTACTGAAATAAGTAAATCTAATTTTACCGATACATATACGATTGTTACTGTATTTTGTAGCAAAGTGTGTTGCTTGTGTTACACCCGCTACTCCAAACCCTCAGTTTTTCAAAGCAAGCTTGTGTTGCTAAATGTTGCTATACCATGTTCATGATTTACTGTTTCAATAAAGCGTTTTAAATTGTTTGTTTACTTGGGAGATGACTATTTGTCCAAGCCCCCCTACTTTTTGGTTAATGCTAGCTTAGTTTGAATTTTAGTTTTATACTTCGCAAATAAAAAAATATTCCATTCTCCAGATGTGTCATCTCAGGACCAAATTCAGGAAACTTCAAATGAAAGCAGAGAGGTAAGAGCTTCATTTAAGCAAATTAAGATATTCGAAAGCTCTAACATAAATAATTAATTTATTTTATAACATAACATCAGCAAGAAAAATCAAATAATTACATCAAAGTTGTAAACGATGATGTACACTTAGACGAAGAACAAGGTTCAAAGAAACTGGATTTTACGGAAAAAACAAAATGTTTCAGCGCAAAACTTAATGATGGTGAAAAATCGAGCAGTAATTTTGAAGTACAAAGCTCAAACAAATCCTCTGTCACGAAATCGATTCAAATTGAAAGAAGTGATACTAATATATACACTGAATGTGAAAATTCGGCTGAAACAGATTGTACAAAAATAGACAAATCAAAGACGATTCATGATGGTGTAATTCAAACTGAAACGAAATCACAACTAACGTCAACGGATGAAGTCAATGAATATAAAAAATTGGATGGGCCCAGTATTGAAAGTGACGAAACTATAGAGACAGTATTAAAATTAAAGGACTTCGGTGAAAACAATAAAAAAGCTGATGAAAAAGCAAACAGTAACAAAATTGTAGTGAACTCACTAGATTCATTTATAAAAGCTGAAGATGATAAAATTATTGAAGTGGAAAGTCGGATCTCAAATGATAATTTGACTGAATATGTAATTGAAAGCACATCGGTAAGAAACATGATACAATTTAACTTAAGAATAGGACAATATGTCTAAGCTTTTTTGAACACAAAATTTTTGACAGAATATAACAACGGCGATCTTAGATGATGATAATTCAACAAACATGAGTAATGAAAGTTTTTTTGCTGTTAAAAAAGAAGATAACACTGTAAAGAGTGATAAGGATGACGATGAAGAACTTTGTCGTAAATTTTCAGTGAAAAATTCTATCATTCGTATAAAGAGATTAACAGTCAATGATCTTAGTCAACTACGTCAGCCTTGTATTAAATTACGTCGTCTGGAGTTAGAACAAAATATTCCACAAAAAAGATCGATGCGCAACGTTGAACACAAATGTAAAACAAAATTCCTTAACATAGATATAACTTTTTTATTAATTTTTTTATTTTAAGCTTATATTGGACTAGACGACTCATCAAAATCCAGTAATGATTCGGTCTTATCTTTAACAACACAAAAAACAAAAGCTTATGTAAAGCATAAACTTAAACGTAAATTTTCGCGATCACCAACATCATTATCATCTGATGATGAGGAAGTACTCAGACCAGTGAAAACATCTAGACCACAAACGGCTAGGAAAAGACAGCAGAACATACCATCAGATAGACTAAAAGGGCGCCAAAAAAAACTCATTGTTACTCCCAGAAGTGCAAGCGGCTTAAAGATGCGTATATCATCTGCGCCGTCTAAGAAGATGCATGATAGTATGGAACTGATACAAATATCTTCATCTTCATCGTCGTCACAGACAATCGAACCTAGTGGAGAAGACGAGTACTTAGATCCAACGACTTTTGTAAACGCGTGTTTGGCTGCAGAACCATTGATAAATAATGATCCTTTGTATGAGGAACTCATACTTTTTGATTAATTAAGAATTTTATTTATAAATTTAGTTTAATATAACCTGTTTATTGAATGTATACTTTAAAGTAAACATGTAAAAACTCTTTCGAAGTTTTACAAACATATTCTGAAATTATTGTTCAAAATCAATTTTAAGCTGAAGTAAAGGCTGAAATTTTAAAATTATCGTTTGAGTTTGAATCACGACAAGCTGTGATAAATCGTATTAGATTCGATTGAGACAAAAGCGAGCTCTATTCTTTCTTTCGAGCGATATCACTGCCATTTCAGCTCGAATATTACCTTTGAGCTCTTCTATGGTCTTTTTTTGCATAAACTTTACTCTTCAAAAATTACCACAAGAAGAAGTCAAGATGAAGATTTTCTTTCACATTAATCGGCGAAAGCGGAAATGGATTTGGCACATCTTGCGGTAATCACCAACTGAAGTCTGCCGGTAAGTCTTGGAGTAGAACCCTTAGGGTAGCGAAAAATACGACCGTCTGAAATCTTATTGCAAACATTTGTTAGAGCAGAAAATACGTGAGTCGGAGAAATGTTAAATAGAATTAAATGCATTCGCTACTGATCATGTTCGTCGGAAGAGTTTTATGAAGACTCGTTGCTCCATGAGGAGATAGAGGCACTCAATATATATGTATATTATATTATATATTATATTACTTCAGAAGGCCGATAAAAACAAAAAAAAAGTTATATGAATCTTATTCTAACGGCTTTTTTCCTCAAAAGTTCTCCAGGTGATCTCAAATTTCTCTAAATCTCACGATCTGGTTACATGCAAAAGCATGACTCTTCAACCTTTTCTTTCCTTAAGGCTTGATACACCCCAATGAACATACAGTGTATAAAAGACTAGCATAAATGCCAATAATTTTAAATTTACTGATGATAATCTTAAATTTCCTCAATGATATTATGTATAATATAAAAAACTTTCAGTTTAGGTATTCGGTAAAAAAATAACCTAAGAGTGGCGGAGTTAACCTCTATCTCTGTGCCGACTTTTCAAAAGTTGCATCATCTCACAACTTATGCGCTGCCCTAAATTAAACACTGGTTCACAATTCATTAACGAAATCTCTATTTCGTAAGTCTAGCAGCCCTGTAAAAGTCAAAAAACTGACAGTGAAAAAATTAGCTGTGACAAACAGCTGACTTTTTGGCGGTCGTCTTTTTATTTGAAATATTTTTTTGATAAAAATAATCAAAACAAATCGACGTTTGGAAATGGCCGTAAACTCTCGTAAAATAAACGTAAAACTAAAGAACTCCCAACAAAATGCCAAACGCAGACGTCTATCACTCAACCGTACACGGATTGACCCGAGCGAATGTGTACTCTGGCCAGATACAGAAGAAAGTTTCCTCTCTAACTCCGCGGTGGAAAGTTTATTTAGCCATGGACAAAAGTTGACGCCACCACCGGGGGAGACAAATTGTGAAAGCTTAGATGTGAATGACAGCCTCTTTACTGATATAAACTTGGAAGTGCAATTTACGCCTAAAACTGGTACGTTGACGCCACCAACATCAATTTTGTCACAGTTTAGTAAATCTGTGCTACCAAATATTAGTGGAAATGATACAATTTTTTCTGATATTAATTGGGATAATCTTGATCAAAGTCCCGATGAAAACGATCTATTCGCTGATGAATGTACTGTCGATTTAGAAATGCAAAATACACAAAAGTTCTTGGACGATGTGTCATTTAAGATGCCAAAAACACGTGAACAGATGAATCAATCATCACCATTAATTGAGAGCATTGTGCAGGGTAGTCAGTATCAGACCAGTGAAGAAATTCAAAAACGTGTAATCCATTCACAAGTCTTGCATCCAACACAGATATTACAACGTGAGATTGGTAATTTAAGTAAGCTAAATTGGGAAACGCAACCATTTCCGGAAATCATTGAAGCTTTTCCCAGCAAAGGCGAATTTTATGGCTTGCCGGATAGGGTTAAACAATTGATTTTTGAGCACAAAGGGATCAGCAGTTTATATGGTAAGTTAAGACACTGCTTTGTATGAGTAGAAAAAATTAGCTAGGTAAGAGGCCGTTCAAGTGTTACGTAACGCAATTTTTGGAGATTATCGCCCCCCCCCCCCCTTTCCTTATGCGTGACGGTATTACCCAAGTGACCATGTTTACCTAAAAGTTACAATTATGTTGCGCAATGTACCGGAGACCGTTATGTGAAATAAACCTGAACTGTCCAAAATACCATTATAATAAAAAAGATTGAAAACGAATAAGTTATGACTCTTTAAACTCTTCAGTTTATCAGTGGCCACCCTCTTAGAACCTTAAGAAAATCATTCAAAAATAAATTGCTGACTTTTGTAAAGTTTGTAAATAAGATTTTAAATTTTATTTTTGATATTTTTACAGAATGGCAAAACGAGTGCCTTAATCTTCCAGCAATACAGAAACGTAAAAATCTAATATATGCTCTACCGACTAGTGGCGGAAAAACTTTGGTTGCTGAAATACTTATATTGCGAGAGTTAATATGCAGGCAGAAAAACGTTATATTTATTTTACCCTACGTGTCAATTGTTCAAGAGAAGGTATAGTAAATGAAATAATACTTAACTATAACAAATTATGTAAGATATTTTAGTACAAATAAGCGACTAAGTTTTTGAGACGTTCAATTTTAAACTCTTATTAAACTCGACCGCATTGAGTTAAATATTAAAAACATAATTTTGATATCACATTTAGTTTTTAGGGATATGTTTTATTAACCTATTAGAGCTAAAAGCAAACATGAACTTGTAAAATTGTATATCTTGAAAATCAAACAAGGTATAAATGAAAATTTAAGATTGCATGCTTAAAAAACTACTTTTTGAAAAATACTGATCTAGTTCACCTCCATAACCCTTGTTAATAAAGATTTTAAACATTCAGGTCAGCGCCATGTCACCTTTTGCAATTGCCTTAAATTTTATTGTTGATGAATACACCGCAGGCAAGGGAAAATGTCCACCGACGGCACGTAAAAATCGAAAAAGTATATATATTGCTTCCATTGAAAAAGGAGCCGTATTAATAGACAGTTTAATTGAGGCTGAACGAGCAAACGAAATTGGATTGGTGGTAGTAGATGAACTACATCTTATTGGTGAAAAAGGACGTGGAGCAACACTTGAAGCGTTGTTGACAAAAATAATTTTCTTAAATGGTATATAATTATTATTTCACTAAAAAATGGGCATATATGTATAACTACATTATTTCTTTATCTGATAGCAAGCATACAAATTGTTGGTATGAGTGCTACAATTGGTAATCTATCTGAAATCTCTGCATTTTTAAACGCTGACGTCTACACTAGAGGTTTTCGCCCTGTTGAACTGAAGGAGTATATCAAGTGTGGTAATGATATTCTTGAAATTAACACGTCTGGCAAGACATTAGAGGATGTTTTTGTTTACAATAGAAGTGTTGACTTTAAAGTGCGTTAAAAACTGATGGTTTCTAATTCAATTTTCTAATTTATTTTCTATTGAAACCTTAAGTATAGTGAAAGCGTTGCTCGTGCAGACCCTGATCATTTGGCTGGCCTAGTTACAGAGTGTGCACCAGAAAATAGTTGTCTTATTTTCTGCTCATCGCGTAAAAATTGTGAAAACGTTGCTATACTTCTTAGCCGCATTTTGCCCAAGTTAGTACTTATTTAATTGAATGTCTATTTTATGCCATTTAAATTGTATTGCAGATCAAAATTCCGTGAACATCGACCAAGTGAAAAGGCTGACTTAATGGATGCACTAGACAAAGTTTGTGGTATACTTAGTCCTGTCTTAGCCAAGACTATTCCATATGGTATTGCTTACCATCATTCAGGTCTAACGACTGATGAACGGAAATTCATTGAAACTGCTTATCGTTTTGGTGTGATTAGTGTTATCTGTTGTACTTCAACCTTGGCAGCTGGTGTTAATTTGCCTGCCATGCGTGTGATAATACGTGCTCCTTATGTTGGTGCTGAGTTTATGACACTTTGCAAGTACAAACAAATGGTTGGGCGTGCTGGACGCGCTGGCATGGGTGAAGCAGGAGAAAGTATTTTAATTAGTTCAAGTCGCGATAATGTGCGTGTAGGAGAAATGCTATTCTCACCGATGGATAAAGCGATCAGTTCATTAGATTTTAATGATGGTATTGGGCTCCAGGTGAGAAAAATAATGATGCTTCAACCATCTTAAATGATTTCCTTCGAAATTCATTCAGCGCAAGATTCTTGTGTTATACCTAATGTCCTTTTTTTTCGTAATGTAGCTTGCCAACATACATAAATGTGCTTGTAATTTCTCCAAATAGGGTCTAATTCTAAGTGCAATTGGTTTGGGCTTAGCAACATGCCGTAAGGACTTGTATCGCCTTATAAATAGCACTCTTTTGGCTGTGCAAGCTCAACAACTTGGTGTCTCGACAAATGAATTAGTGATACAAATCATACGTGAAATGTTTAAAAATAAGGTGTTACAAGTTTGTACAAGTGACAAACGTGACTATATTGACATAATAACCACACAAGAGCTAAAAGATGGAACTCTGTCCGGTTTCCAAGCCAATGATCGTCGTGTTTTCATTGGCTCATCAACACGTTTTCAATTGACGACCATAGGAAAGGCTGCATTCAAAGCAGGCATCGATTACAAACGTGCACATAGTATTTTCAATGAATTGAAATTTGCGCAAAAACAATTACTACTTAGTAACTACGCACATTTGCTATATCTAGTTGTTTGTTTTAATTCGAATACAAACGGTGATGAGCTTTTTGCTGCAGATGCTGCAATTTTATTTCGTGCATACACAACTTTAGATGATGGCACCCAAAAGCTTTTTAAATTGCTAGATTTTACAGAGGCGCATGCTGCAAAAATTGCTAAAACACTTTCAATACAGGGTGCTATGGAACTCAAATTAAATCGTTTGTTTAAAGTTTTAATTATGATTGATGTATTGAATGTTATTCCGTTGCCAACTGTTGCTAGTAAATTTAATATAGAACGTGGTGTGCTCCAAAATATGGTCAGTCAGGCAACGTCAGCTGCAAGTGCAATTGTTCGTCTTTGTGAACAGATTGAGGAATTTTGGTGCTTTAAACCGCTTTTTGAACGTATTAGCACAAAGATGGATCGTTGTGGTACAATGGAACTGGAACCGCTACTCGATCTGCCAGCAGTGAAAATAGTGAGTAATGCAGTTTCGACAATTATGATTATTTTTTACCAATTTATATAATATTGTGTTTACCCTTTTCAACTTCAAGAACCGTGCAAAACAGCTGTACTCTGCTGGCTATAAAACTATTGAAGATGTAGCTAAATGCCGCCCAATGGAATTAGTAAAGGCAATAGAACATATGCCACTTAAAATTGCCACAGAGATTATTTCAGCGGCTAAGGTAAAAATAATTAAATTTCATTAGCATTGGAAAATGTTGCATTAACCAAAGTTGATTTTTTTTAATGATATAGCCATTAAGTTTTGAGTTTATTTAATGCTAATAGCGATTGATATATGTATATTATCATTAATAATAAATAAATGACATTAATTATAACATTCGCTAATTGTAATGATAACGTAATATGTGTCATCAAAATTTCTATTGCTAACTATGCCTATAACATTGCTATTTTAATGTCTATAATGAGCATTATTATATTCACAAGATCCATTTTAGGGTCACATACTCATATGCTATTGCTATAGGCAGGTGATACCAAATTCGGCATTCTTTTTAAAATAAGAACACTAAACTATTTACTTTATTTTAAAAATTTTTTATAGATTATTTTAATGAAAAAATTGGACTATCTTGAGGAGGAAACTGAAATATTGAAAAACTGCCTTAGAAACGATGACGATTTGATATAAAATTAAAACAAACTACATAATTAATTGAATAACTCAGAGGTTTGTGAAACTACCCTCCTAGTTTGCTCATTATGTATATAAAAAAAAATTACCGCACTTTGTTAATTTCTAATAAAAAAGATAATATAATGTTTTTTAAGAATCTTTTATTAGGATTTGTGCTGTTGTGTTACTTTTATATGTGATGAGATCTGTAAACAAAATTTAACTTGCCAAAAAATTCATCTAAATTTATAGGAAGGCGAATAATTTCGCACAGTGTACAATTGACGATTTTGATATTTTCACTGAATTATGAGACTTTATCCTACCACACAGTATCCACTCGGTTTTAGTTCAAAATTCGTATTCAATGGTCGCTAGCATTGATTTAAAATGGCAAAGTAAATTAGTTTTATAAGTTTTATAGGTACTCTAAAAAATAATTTTTTGTGCTATGATCTTTTAATTCTCTTTTCTGTGTTGTTTTGATTAAGTAATGAATATGGCTATATCCCACTTTTCGGCTATGGCAAGATAGAGTCCCTTAACACTGATCGCATATTCATAGTTATTTTTAGAATCGGATCTTAAGTTTGCAGCAGCTTTTAGACATTTGCAAGACAGCAAAAATCTGTTCCTCACTTTAAATCCAGGTCTAAAACGGAAAACGCCATAGCTTCTTCGTTTCCAGAAAAAAATGTTTGTTGCTTAACATGTATAGCATGCCTTAACATGGATAGCGAAAACTGAATCAAGCTTAATTCCAATTTTACGAACAACAACATATATGACATGAAGTCAAAAATTGTTGAGAATATAAAATTTTAATACATAATCTTTAAATTTACTATGCGCCTTAGGTCGTTTTCACATTTCTTTTTAAAGTCTTACGCATCACAGTATGCCACTTTTCTCACTTTTTGGAAAAAATTATAATTTGAAGCGAATTCATATTAGCCGTGTTGGTTGAAGTTTTTTTGTCTTTGATAAACTTAAAGAATAGATGTCGCACATAGCAAGTAGTTCTAGACACAAACCTAAAATAGTTATTTATATATGGCAGCTTTGCTTGAATTTGCAGAACCCCATGTAAGTTACGCGAGACCCTATGCACGCAGTAGGTGTGGAGCCCCAACATCAAAATAAAGTCACATAATAAAAACAATAACAACAATCATTAATCGCTGTTTTCATTTTTCCTTTTTAAAATAATGTCAAATAGTTTTGTTCTTCATCTTCTAGAGTCGATTTTTTTTTATTCTCGAAAAGGAAGGCAAAAACTTTGGTGCAAGCGTCTACGATGCTATAGATCAGTTCAAAAGTGTTTGATAACAATTTTTCGAAAAAAAAAAATTATGTACTGATGCGTGTGGCACCTTACCGTGCTAGGCCCCGTTCAACCATACTAGTTTGCCGGCCATACAGCTGGCTCTGATTTTAAAATAGAATACTGTCATGCCTCCTAGAAGGTACATGTCACCCCATCCTCACGTAGGTTTTTGCTGAACCGCCCAACTTTTTATGAAGTGAAGCCCAAAAAAGATGTTCGTCTATTTTGAACTGCCGTAATGCGTCTTACTAGCTTTTGGTTATAAATATTTAAAATACATTGTTATTGACTTACCTTCAAATTTGTTAATATCTGCAAGTATGTAGCTCAATTTACTTAAATTTTTGCCTTATTATTAACAATGAAATTTTTTTTTTTTTATTTTATTTAATTTTTTTATTACTGTTATTATTGTAAGCTTAAGTCTTTCCTTTCGACATACAAACATATATAAATACATATAAGTCAAAAATTGATTGTAGGGATACATGTTTTGTCTTTTTTTTCTCTTACATTTTAAACGTATATGTGTATATTATGGAAATATGTTAAATTTAAATTAAGTTTTTTTTGCAATTTAATTCTCTTTGCCATTTCATAATGTTAAAACAAATCATAAATATAATTTACAAGACTAAAAAAAAAGAAAACATAAAATAGCAAATACAAATAAAAATTAAAAAGACAAAAATTACATTGCCTTTCTCTATCACGAAATTTGAGTATTTTATCATTGAAATGATAACTTCGTCTATATAGTTAATATTGTGTTTTATAATTATAATTTAAGCTTAGTATTAGTGTTGCTTTTACATTGTAAATTTTTAACAAAATACATATATCTGATAGAAATGTTGTTGTTTTTATTGTTGTTGAACTAAATCATTGTTTATTGTAATATGTTACGTTAAGAAAGTAACTTGGCTGTACGATATTTACAATTTTATTACATTTGGGATGACCTTAAAATGAAAAAATTAACAAATTAACTTTCTAAGGGTGAAATTTTTTTTATGTATTAGCATGCTGAGAGAGGGTGTGAGATTGATGAATTAGAAAAGTAAAGTAAGTTGATAGACATGAAAGAGTTGTAAGTTTTAGGAATTTTTATTTTTGCTAAAAATAACAATTGAAGGAAAGCCCATAGCAGCAACAAATGTCGAGGAATGTGTAAATATCATGCAAAAATTATTTTCAATTATGATCCTCTCCTTCTATTCTATTCAATTGAATCAACCCGTATAAGATTTCTACTGGTCCTTTGCAAACACATTTAGTAAAAATTGAGTTTATTAAAATCAACTCCAATTAATGCCTCCATTTGCACAAAACAATTCGAAAGAAAAAAATAAAACAATGGGCATTACTTCTTCATTCGATTAAGTAATGAGTAGTTCTTTAGCATTCCAGAATTCTTTTCGTAATGGAAAAGGTTTGACAATTCTCATTTAATTCTTTTGGATAATGAAAACTACAATCTCTTTGGAGTTTAAAAAGAGATTTTAAATGCTATTTCCTTTTAGTAATGAATTCTTATATAATCCTATCTTTGATGAACATCCATTCTAATATTTTGAGAATATAAAACTTTACTTTAAAGCTCTGGTAAATACCCAATGGGAAATGGTGAAACATTTAGTATTTCCAAGGACTTTTTGAAGCGAAATTTAAAGAAATGACATATTTGACAACCTGAAGCCATTATAAATGATAGAAGAAAGTGTAGAGCAATAAAAAGATAATAAGAAAAAGGAAACATAAACAGAAAAGATCAATGAAATAAGCTCGGCAAATAAACTTAAGCTCACTTTTTTTACGGTTTTCTACTTTTTATTGTTATTGTCTTGGCTGGTGGAATAGGATTTTGTTTTGTTAATTGTATTCTATATCATCATAGAAATGCTGCGCTATTCTGGTACCGACATCTCTGTAGTCTGTTCGACTCGAACGCGCGGGCGCCGCGGGAATAATTGCGCGACTCCGGATATCTGTTGATGAAAAATACGAATCACTATTGTAATTAGAAGGTTGTTGTTGTGGTTGCTGATGTTGATGCTGATGAGATTGATGGGGCTGTGCCGCCAGTGTCTGTGTCTGTTGAGACTGTGGCACAACTTGATAAGCATTAGAATGTTGATAGTTATTATCATGAATAGCGGGCGATTGATTATTATTATTAACATATGCATTCGTAGATGGAGCAAATGCACTCTGATAATTTCGATTATGATGAGAGCTTGGATGTAGTGGGAGCGGTTTGAGAGTTGGATTTAGAGCATCGTTCAGTGTGACGTCATAGTCATTTTCGTAAAGCTCATCAAGGGTAACTTTTGGTGGTTGTGGTGGAGGCTCTTCAGGCGAGACCGGTACAATTGATAAAGGACTACGTGGGGGTAATGTTGTACGTGGTCCTTGTAACTCTTGAACTAAAACAGCACCAGAATCACGCAACAGTGGTGCACCATGTTCGAGCAGACGTACACCTGAGATGGTAGAACCCATATCGATTGGTGTACTGTCCGTGGTGTGTAAGCTGTGTACTGATTTTAGCGCTGCGCCCACTGGCTGTAGGCCACGTGGCAGATAGGGACTGCCACCGCGCGAAGGCAAGAAGGGCCGTTTAACTACACGTACCGAAGTTGGGCGTCCTCCGGTGGTTGTGCTCGTGCCGGGTGCTTTACTTGGCGCCGTCTTTGGTAATTCAGCTTCTTCTTCAATTGGTTCATCTTCAACTGATGGTTCTTCTGATGGTTGTGGTCTTTGGCGTGCTGACGTCACAATGTTTTTGCGTCGACCTGCAATGCTACTTACACCTCTATTTCTTAACGGACGTTCAGGTTCTGGTTCTGGCTCATAGAGGTCTTCTTCCTCTTCTTGTGACGGTGGTGGGCGGGATTTCTTAAGTTGCTTACGTGGTTTAGGCCTTACTCTATGTGCAGGTCGGCTTATTGGCTGCTCTTCGTAGTCGTCATCAACAAAGTCTACATCTTCTGAACCGCGTGCGCTGGGTGGACTACGATTACGACTGCTATAAGGACGCTTGCGTGTGTTAGATCGATTATCAGAGCGTTCATTGGAAGCACTGCCTGTGTTGTCATATTCTTCATCCTCGGCTGCTAAGGGTTTTGTCTCTGTCGCTGGCTTGCGAAGAGGAGTGCGGTTAGCTTTTCGGCCGGCAAGTGATGCATCATTGTGACCACGCCTTCTTGCTGGCGCTTGAGGTAAATCATCTTCATCATGCCTGTTTGCGATTGCTGTATCGTCTACAATGCGTCGTCTTGGATGTACGTGCTTAGAGCGGCCATCCTCATATAAATCATCTTCATAGTAATCTTCTTCATCAGTTGATGCTGCTGGGGCTACAGTGGTAGCGGTCTTTTGTATAGCGTATTGGAATTTTTTCTTTTCATTTACTGGTACAGGACGCGATATGCGTGGTGGTGCACGTGGGCGTGAATATACTGAAGCTGGTGCCGCCTTTGGTGTTACAAACTCCTCAAGTGGCTTGGGTGTTGTCTTGACTTTTGGAGGTGCTTCTTCATCGGCAGCTTCTTCCTGATCGGCTGCACTGAGAGGATCTTCTACATCAGCAACATTAGCTGCTGGTGCTGTCAAAGGTCTCTTATCTGTGATGCGTCGTCTGCCTGCCAATCGACGTGGAGGTAAGTCTTCAATCTCAGCGATTTCATCTTCTACCGGTTTAGGTTTATCTTTACGACTTATTGTTGGACGATCATCGCTAAAGCTACGACGTTCATCAGGATTGGGTCGAATACCCATTGTACCAGGTTTGCGTCCATTAGGCTTGTGTCTTTCGGCTGATTTTGTGCGTGATTTTGGTCTATCATATTTGCGCCGATCGGCGTCGTAGTCTTCCTCCAATTCATCTTCTGTCTGGAAACGATCACGTGAGCTGGTGCGCCTGAATATAGTAATATTGAAAATTTAACTTTTAACTAAGAGTTCAAAAACCAAATGCTCGAATCACTTAAGCAAATTTAAAGTAAATTTTTTTTTCAGCATTTAATTTACCTTGGCTTCTCATCATCACTGAAGGAACGTTTATCTTCGTATTCCTCCTCATAGTCCATTAGTGGCTTGCGTTGACGTGGACGCTGCTTGCGTCTTCGATTAAGACGTTCCTCATAGTAGTCATCATCGTATTCTTCATCATCATAATAGTAATCATCAGCAGGACGTCGATTCATAGGCCGTCGTCTCAAGGGTCGCCCTATTGGACGTCTGCGTGGTGCATATGGTGGCTCTGTGGTTGTTGTGCTTGTCGTTGAGGTAGTTGTAGCCATATAAAGGGCATCGTTTCTGAAAATTTGTTGACAAAGAATATTTTGAAGATAATATAAATTTGTAATGTCAAGGTACTACATGTCTGAACCTACCTACTCCAGTATTTTTGTGAATGCTCACAGTCCACATCGTTTACAAACTGACAAATGAAAGATCTTTGGTCAAAAGCAGTAAAATTCGCACACAAGAAGTCGTGTCGAATACCATAGACGCAATGGTGGTAAACCTATAAAAAAGAAATCGTTAATAAAAATATATTTTTAATTTTTTTGAAAAAGTTTTATAAAAAATTATATTTTGGACAAGGAATAAAACTTATCTAACGTTCTTGACTGGATAAGTCTTATAAGAAGATAATCATACAGGCTATTTTGAAATATGATGAATATAATGTCAGTTCTTAACTGATGAACATATTGTGCCTCAGAGCATAAAGACATCTATGTGAACAATAAGTGCGTAAAAGCCTTCCACATATTGGTTGACTTTAGACCATGGATCGAGTCCAAGCAAAGCCAACCAAAAAAATGGTAAAATAATTAGAATGAAGTACTTAAAGCGATATATCCAGTGTTTTGTCAAACATGACGAAAATACTGTAAAATCGACTTTTATATTCCAGTATTTACATACATATCTTCTAAGGACCTAACATATTGCAGTGTTTAATAATCATTTGCTTGTAAGAGAGGTGCCACGCCTTCAACCGATTTCAGCCATTTTCAATTCCAAGAACCTTGTTTTAAGTTGTATTCTATGTACCGAATTTCAATTAAATTACGAGTTTCCAGGGATAGATAACAAACAGGAATAACAAAGTGAATGAACCTTGAGTGAAAATTTTGTAGGTAGGGGGCGGCAATTGCATTTGCGCCCCAGGTGGCGAATGTGCACGGTACGGGTTAAAATTAAAGTTTGTGTAAAAATGCCCTCTTTTCTTCATTAAATAGCAAATTATTTAGTTAATAGAATGAACAAGATATTTTAAAATTTTTATAAAAACTTAGTACATATTAACGCTGATTTTTTTTTTTTTTGATCTACTAAAAAGCGATGAATATGACTTACTCAGTTAGTCATAAAACTTATAGAAATAATCTCAGTTAATTTAAGAAAAAAAAAACAATAGAATTACACGTCTCAAGGAAAAACCATCATTAAAAAAAGATTCCCATAATAACCAAGATTAGACATGCACCCATCGTGTACCTACAACCGACAACAGGTACCTTCAATATATTTTGTTGTTCATACAAATTGGAGTCATTACAATCTAACCGCATGTTTGCAGTAGAAAAAGAAAACAAAATAAAACAAATTGCAATTCATTATAAAATTTAAAAAAAAAATGTTTCTTAACAAGTTGATCTTGACCTCAAAGTTTGGTGATTTTTAATATCTTTGGTTTTGCTAATTTATAACATGATGTTTTTGTCCATTCGTCCGTCTTGTCTGTGTGGCTTCTGTTATTCCATGAGATAATAATAATAATTCGCCTTAATTCGGTTTAACTTGGATTTTATTTGGCTACATAAAAAATTAACACGCATACTAAATTTTTTTATTACCAGCAACTTTTTTCTCTTGATATTTTCTGGCGACTGCTACTAAACTTTTGATTTCGTTGAAAATTAACATTAAAACCGGTCGAATTTACTTGCACAGCTGCTGCCAGTAGACAAGTATTTTATACTATATTGATTATATAACTGACCCAGATACACATAAATCGAAACTTCTTGGTATAACACAAGCGTTTAGATTTTTGTACTTCCGAGAATTTTTTTTATAAGGAACAAGTTTTATGTTGTTTTCACGATTATACAGTAGTGCTGAAACAATAAAAAAAAAAAAAAATTTTGCGATGCTCTGTTATTCAAATTCAAAGAACATAAAATAATTTTCGGAACTACAAAATTTTAATTTTGTATTGTATTTTAATACATAAATAAATATAATTGGATGTATGACAAGGATCTTTGATTTAATTTCCTATTTCATTTCGGTGCCTTTGAAATGTTTTCATTAATATTTATAAAGAATATTTTTAATCACTTGCTTTAACGATTCTATAAAGAGTTTAGATTAGATTAGAGAGATTAGCATACTCACTAAACCGTAATTAGTAGTGTTATCAGATCATGTTCGTGTTCTTAAATGCCTCAGAATTATAAATCTGTATACAAAATATAATTCAAACTAAACTAATGGAAATGATGAAATTAGAAATGGTATTAAGACTCTTTGCTCTTTTATTGGGCGTGGCCTTGCCACTAATAAGAAAATGCTATTATGGCTGATCTGCTACACCAATTTTGATGAAATTTCTTTTGAAGATAGATTGATTCTTGAGGAAAGAAATTTGTTTTTAGTAGGCGGTTTCGCACCCCTAACAGGTAAATAGGTTTTCACTGCTAAACTAATAGACCGATTCTGATGAATTCTGGTACAGAGATGTATTAAACTCTGATAAAACATATTTGTTTTTTAATGGGCGGTGCCATGCCCCTAACCAGAAAATATATTTTTGCGTAAATTTGGTATGGAGAAAGCTTGAACCCTAAGTAAGGGATAGAGATATGAATAGAGAAATGGCGATCTGATTTTTTTTTTTTGAGGGAAGACAAAAAATTTACATTTTTTGTCAATTTTTTAATACCAAGAAGTAGTTTTTTTTCTTTTATGCGCGCTTTATAATGATGATTGAGTTTAGTACCTGACACTTAAATTCAATTGCAGCATAAAATCCATCATGTAATCCATCGCATTTAAAGTGTATTTCATCATCTGGCGGAACAGTTGAAAAGAATGGGTAGGTCGACAAATTGTAACTGTAAAATTTAAAAGTAAAATAAAAATTTTATTTATAAAATTATGCAACACTTACCCTCTCAGTTCACGTGGTAGATTTGGATCCCATATCCAATCAATTTGTGGTATACCAGTCAGTTTAGAATTCTTGGTGCTCGTACTGGTATCTGTTGAATTGTGCGTCTAAAAGTAAATACAAAATAAATATACAAGTTTAAAAAAAACCTTACTAGATTGTTGCAAATTTTTATAGTATGTTTAATTGCTACCTTTAGTTGTAAAGTGCCTATTTTCACTACTTTATATTTATGCAACAATAATTAAAAAAAAAAAAACAAAAGCAAAGTTGCACGAGTTGACCTTCGTGTTTTTTTTTATCTTTACGCCCAATAGAAACAAAAAGTTTGTTCATGCAGTTAGATCTATTAGCTTCCGCCATAAAAAATGTTTGCTTGCGTGTGCGCTCGTAGGCACGTAAGGCATAAATCATGCTGTCATTAAAAAGTTTTACGAGTAAACTTTTTAACTTCTTTGAAGTTACTTATTTTTTGTATTTACGTGTAAGTGATATTATTAAGTAGAATGTGAGTCACCCTATATTGTTGTAGTTCGCAGTCCCGTATTTGGTCAAATGTGTAAGTGTGTCAGCAGCTAAAATTTAATAAATTTGGTCAACCCAATTGTGTTCCATTCATATTTAAGTTGCACGTATACATCAAGTTTGTTTCTTAAGTCTTTCGTTTGTGATTTTTTGTTGCAGTGCAAATGTAAATGGTAGTTTATTAATATTTGTTAAAGCAAAATGAAATAATAACGTTATTAAAGTTTTTATACTATATACAATTCTTTTATTACTTTTCAACTAAAGGGTCTTGCAAGAACATATGAATATATGGAGTATTCTCTGCCAAGAATAAAAGAGAAGGTTTCGAACGACATTATAAGAAATATATTTTACGTTTAAATCCTAATGAAATGATATATGCGGTCGAGCCACCTATGTATACTTTACATATTTTAAAGAAATGCAAATTAAAGATTTATGTATGTGGTGCGACACCAACTTATTTTTTCATATAAAAATAAATACAATGGGCATTACGACTCTCCACAGAAAAACTTTTTGGGTAATGTTTTCCTTTTTAATTTCTAAGCAATTTTTCACTTACAATAGGAGAACTCTATATAAATATGGGGAAGAAAGACTTATAAGTATCCGAAAATTTTTGAAATTCAATGATGCAAGGGACCGTTTGACCGAAAAGGTACGGCACCAGCCATTAAACTTTATGATTAAAGTCATGATTCTTTTTGATAATCTGTAACTTCTGGAAAGAGGTGTTTAATTAAATATCTTAGTTTCTACTATACAAATATCTAATGGTGCTAAGTTCGTCCAAAAGGAATTAGTGCCAGCAATCGAATTCTCGACTTGAAAATTGAGCTTTTATTAATAAATCGATTTCTAAGAGTCTTTAAAAATGTAGAGTAGAAAATTTTACATAAATTATGTAACTTATTGTCGCTCTCGGGTAGAAACGCCCTAGCTCATTTTTTCTCGAAATCTATATTTTATAGATATTAATATCGTTAGTTAAGTTAAGGTCTAAGCTAAAACATGCATGCAAAATCTTCTCTCTAATCTGCCAGGAAAGCGAGTATATAAGGAAAAGAATGGAAGGGGCAAATCCACGTATATTAAATTATACTTGTTACCTTTTCTTTTTTTTCGAGAAAAATGATTCTTTATCGTTCAAATTGTGCTTTATGGTCCCATTTTGGGCAAACGATTTCTGATAGCATTGATTTTTCACAATTGCCGGATACTTACATATATGTATATGCTTCGTTATTATAATTTTAGGATGATTCACTAAATGAAGTGATTTTTTTTTTTGAAAAGTTGTTCAAATTTAGCAATATTTTCCTTTATTTGCGAGCCGGTTTTACTTTAAAAGAGGCCCAATTTATATTTGCGAATATTTCGTATGATTTCTTTTTTTTTTAGCTAATTTTTTCACTTATTCTTGGCTATGAATAACAAAAATCGAAATATTGAGATTACTTTTAATTAAAATTAATTTTAAATAATTATTTGATTGGTTCTGAAAATACTTTTGAAACTTCCTTGCTTTTCAAGTAAGATATGTTTTTTTTACAATCGATGAAAATTGAATTTCTGTTCCATAAATTATGATAGCTAAGATCAAAAAACCTATATTCGTAATTTGCTGAACCCTAAAAACTAAAAATTTAAGAAATGATCTCGTAAATTTGCTTTATAAAGATTATCAAACTAATCTTGATATTTAGCAATAATAAATATTTACTAATTATTATATATTAGCTTGCAGCTTATATTCATTTATATTATAATTTAAACAATGTGTAATTTTATGTATAAACAAGAGACTTAAGCAACAAACTTGATGCTATTTGCAGTGGTGTATTTTCAATCAAATGAAACCTAATAGCAGCACTATTGATTTTCTCTAATTCATCAAAACGATAACACCATGTTTTACAACACTTACTTTTGTTTCATCAGCTTCGGCTGTTGGCGTCTCTGTTGATGACGCTGTATCTGTTGAATTGCTTGCTGTTACCGCCGTTGTTGTGGCTATTGACACTTTTTTAAAAGGTGCTACTGCATCGCAGTGTGACACCAACATTAATAAGAGAGCTGAAAAAAACAAAAAAACAAAAAAATCAAATGATTTTACAAAATTTTGCATACATTTTTTCGACAAAAACAACATAGGTAATAGTTAAACTGCAAGATCATCTGTGTACTCAAGCGCAGAATTATGTTGCAATATATATCGTGTAAAAATATAAAATAAATTAACATGTGTTCAAGGTCATCACAGCAGCGCTTAGCAGTTTGAGCAATGTTATTTCTGACTGTCTGTGGCCTAACGTAAAATGATAATTTTTCGAATTTGTAGCTTCATTCGAGTTTGTTTAAGAAATTTGAATGCTTATTGCATTTGTTTATTTGAAATTAGTCAATCATACGCCCACATCTGCTGTTTAAGGCTTGGCTGTACCATAAGGGTATAATATTGTCATATTTTATTACAATGTGACAAATAATTTCAAAGGAGATACTTCTTATTTGGGTATGACCATTTTAGCGCGTCTCACTCTCATTTATCTGTAGATGACAAAAGTTGAGGTTACATTTTTTAAATGAAATGCTAAATTAATTAACGCGTATGCAATAAATAAATAACTTTATATGCGAGCACATAAGAAAGGGCAGCATTACATAAAAAATTTAATTGGTTACAAGTGTACTGAATATGAAGGCCATTGTATCAAAACAACAACTAACAGGTTAAACTTAAGAAACAATTTTTTTTAATGCAGATTTTAAACGCCACTCCAAGATAAGCTTCTTTTTTTTTTTGCATGAAAACATGTTAAATTGGTTATTTTTAACCTGTTGAGTAATAATGTTAAGCGTCATGAATGCGTTTTTCAACCAAAACTAATTGTAAGTCAAAAAACTCGAAAGAGTTAAAAGCAAAATAAAAAAGAATAATCAATTTAATGGCCCATAGCTGCATCAACTGTGCTGTTATGCAATAAAATTGTGTCATAAAAATTGCATTTTAAAATGTCTTAATAAATTTTGCACAGTTAACTAAAACTGATCTGTAACTAAATTTGATCTATCTACTCTATCAAATAGATATACTCTACACACAGATATATTAATGGTTGATATACTTAGAAAACAACAAACATAATAGTTATTTTATAGACACAGTGCTACAATTTTCTACCCAGTCTTTATTAATATTCTTAACTATATTTTCTTACCTGCAGAAGTAAGGGCCCATCGTTTGCTTTTCTTCATGATTGTTAACTTAAAATTATGCCTGCAAAAAAAAGCAAAAAAGAATATTATTTTTAGAATAGGTATATAAAGTTCTGATATGATAAGTAGTTGAAGTTTTTGATAAGTTTTCAAAATTCAATAAAGTTCATAAATTCAAATCTTTATATCGAAGAACTCGATAAATATTGTTATATAACGAAAAAATGCCAAAAACTTTTAAAAACTAGCCGATAGCTATTGAAAGTACCGCAAAGAGTTGAAAAGTCAATAAAAATTGTATAGTGAATAAATAGTCGAAGAAAATAAGTAATTAGAAAAATTAGATTTTTTTCTTTGTGGTGTGTCAGAACAAAACACATTTATAATATATATAATTGTTATTTTATTATTTTATTGAGCTTACTGTTCAATATAATGTGTTGTTAACACCAATAAAATTGATGAAAAAAAAAAGTAGTCGTACTAATTTCGTCCGTTGCCAGTTGGATTCATAAGCAACTTTTAAGTAAAAAAATAGCCAATTCTGGGAACGGATACGAAAAATTCATTCGGAATTCGTTGGAATTGACTTCCATCTGACCAACAACACACCCTTGTAATATTTTATTTAAATTTTGCTTATAAACGTTTTTTTTAAGAATATAAAAATACTATTTTTTTAACGAAAGACAAAAAAAGGCAGAACTTGAATGTAACATCAACTTTTGGCTTCGATATCAAAATGATTCTTGTTTTTTTTTTTTAATTAAGTTATACTTAATTTGGTCGTAAGATATTGCCTTTCACACTAAAGTCTTAAATGAAGCTAATTATGGCATTCAATTGTTCTTGGATTTCGAGAATTATATTTACGAAGAATGTCTGAAATTAGCTGTTATGGGACTTAAAGTAATTTTGGCACCTATAGGGCCATAACTTTGAAGTAAAATAATTTCTTTCAAGCAAAATTAGACAAACATCATTTGCAGCTTGTAATCGAAAAGTATTGAATGAGCTCACTTAAGTGATGAAATTAATGAAAAATATTTTTGTTTTTTTAATATATTTCTGTTTTCAGCGAAAGACTCTGCACTCTGTATTATGAAAAGCCAAAACAATTGTAACACAAAATAGTATAGATTTTTTAAAAATTTCAATTAATTGCAAAGCTTCAGGCTCTTACTGACACAATTTATACATCTCAGCTTCAAAAAAACATGTCAGTATATTACTTAATATTTGCTGTATATAATACGAATATTTCAAGTATGTGCAAGAATTTCGAAAAAAACATAAATATCATTATTACCACGTAAATCGTTTTTTTTTTCTGGTAATAAAATTGCGTAAGAGGGTTTGGCACTTAAATTTCCATTAAGTATTTCATAAACAAAAAAAAAAAACTCGCTTATCTTATGAAGTGTCAATGATCTTTTAATATCAGTTTTGTTGTATTCGTTTACAATTTGTGTAAGAAATTATTAAAAATTGAAAGAAAAAAAAACAATTATGGGTGTATACATATGGTAATATTCAAAAAGAAGGCAAAAAAAAAAGCAATGACAAAAATGTCACCTGCGCTGTGCACCAGGTTCCTTAGGTTTTTTATAAGTTTTAATTTAATTTTTAAATATTCTTAACACGTTCTTTACTTTAAAATAAACAAAGTAAGAGAAAGAATTATTACCGCTTTTGTTGAATTATGGCGAACAGCTAATGAAAATAACACTTGTCTGCATTACTTATGTTTGATCACGTCTTTATAGCACAGGAGTCGTATGCACTTTCAATGGAAGATTATCAAAAATTGAGATGTCTCCAAAATAAGCCCTCTTTTCGAGTTAGTTTTTGATAACACTTATTGGTTCTTCGAGAATAAATGTTTCAAGGGTATTTTTTAGGTATATTTTTTTTTTATTTTAACAAGGGCTTCCAGAGAAGCAGCTATAATTTATTTATCACATTATATCTTCGCCGCCCACATACCCACCAAATGATATCTTATCGAATACCCTTTTGTCTGAAAAACTGTATTATTCGAGTGGGGTGGTCCACTAGACAAATAATGAACCATGTATATCTCAGTAGAGCTGCTTTATGTCTACACGGAACTAGAAAATCCTTTTCGTTATCATGAACTTATCTCGCGTAAATTCAAAAAAAAAAAAATTAAAAGCGTGAAACCATCTTCTCGGACTACTACTTAGGGGTGCTCAGCACCCTCAGAAACCAGTGTAGATAGACTGTTTTGAAACTTGCGTATATTTTTGTTGATTGCATTACTGTACCAGAATATTTAACGCTGTCTTAACCTTTTCCAGTGTCCCAATAAGTGTTTTTCTTTATGGCAAAACAAATAAGGCCAAAATCATCTACAAAAATAATTACACATCATCTTCATGACATAAATTATAAAAAAGAGTTTGTCAATAGCATTTACTGTTACAAACTTATATACTGTACGACATGCGATTGTTAATCACTTCAAATGTTTGTATTACTCAAGTACTAAATGCATAAACTGTAACTATTTGAATTGTCATTTGCCAAGTTATGTAACAACTTTATTTGTTAATTAGCCAATTCGACAATCAATAACAGGTAGTGCATTATAAATATTCACATGTCTTTGCTGTGGGATCAATTTGTCGGAACGATACCCCTGCATAACAAACGCCGAACGAAATTGACACTTCGACACTTTCGTTTTTATACATTTTAAACATCTCAGAGGTAAACAAGCCAACAGCAGAAACTATGACTTATGCAAAATTGGCAACAAACTAAATGCGATCGATGGTTTATTTACTCATAAAATAAAACTGCCATGCAGTCAGTATTTGAATTGCGTGGCATTTTTGTTGCGCCAAATAATATTGGGTATTACAACAATAAAAAAAATGCAGTCAGTCATTGAAACGATTATGAATGCGTTTGTCTGATCGTTCAAACGCTCAATCCAACGTTCAATCGATCGATCAATTGATCGTACGAGTAGATACTAAATAATGCTTCAATTGTTTCCGATAGTTCACTGGAGCGTTGTAAGACATCAGCTGTCAGCGCAATCTAATGCCTTATGGTGGTTAAATGCCTTAGCGTTTGTATTGTATTGTATATTTTTTTTTTGAATTTTGTTTAAATGTTAGACAGCCGGAAGATATCGCGCGCTTTACTTTTGTATAATTGACATTTTGGCAACCGTAATGGAAATTCCATCATTTTATTTTTGATTCGGTCAGTATATATGTATATGCGAGTACATACATTAATCGTGTCAACTTTATTGACTTTTTATGCATGGAATATATTTCGCTGGAAATGTTATGCACTCATGCAATTGTCATATTTACACTGAAAAAATAGTTTATTTTAAAATTAGATAATGTTAAGTTATAAAATGTCAAAGATGAGGTAGCCGAAATAAATTCAGTGTTCCATTTTTTGTTTCCCCAGGCTCATATCTCGAGAACTAAGTAAGATAGTGAGAAATGTTTGAGGAAAAAAATATCAGGTTTCTAGGAGGTCAAATAACCTTACCCTTGACCTTAAAACCAATTTTCAAACTCAATTCTAGATCAACAGTGATCCAATTAGACTTATCATCAATAAATGTTAGTCCTAGTGAAAATTTGTTCATTTTTTCCCATGAAATACAAATCCGCAATAAAAATATAGGTAAGGATTTTGAATCCGGTGTTTGTTTTACACAATCACGTCAAATGCTATACATACACCAGCAGACCTGGCAAACGTTGTTCTTCCCTTACCGGATGTGATGATTTTAATTTGGTTATGGTCTTTGTCTTTTATTAATGTACCAAGTCTCATTCATCTTCGTCAAATAGTTGATAAGATATGATGAATTTGACTATTTTCTTATATGAGATGCGTGCCATGGCCTCCCGTTACCATTCTCATATGAAAATTCTTGGGCATACGAACATTTTGAGAGCTTAAAAACGTTTTTTTGCAGCGCTCTTCTTAGGCAGACCTCTTTCCCGGTTGACCTGGAATATCCCATATATATTAAGATATGTATATGAAAATATATCCTATATTAGGATATATGGGGGTTCAAACCCCTCATAAAGGCTTATAAACAATTGTCATTTGAAAAATCGCGTGTTGCCTTTCCATTATCAGGATCGATTTATGATTATTGTTTTATGGGTCGTCTGTGCCAAAACGTTCGGTAACGTTGGGTTATATTGCTCTCCCTCTTTTTATTGTTTCACCTAACGATTTTGCAGTCGACTGCATTAAATTTTTGGCTGCTTATCAAGCTTGGTGGTGATTTTTGTTGGAAATTGACATCGGTGAACATTCGAGTTCAGACTTCTAAAGTATAGACTTACGTATATATACTATATCCTGCTCTGTAAATCAAGCCGGATCACGGATTCAAAACGATATTCGAAAATTTCTTAGTCAAAAACGACGATTCGAGTACAACCTTAAAATGTTTATGACTTTGATCTCAAAGTTATATAATATGTATGTACTAGCTGTTCCCGCGACTTTGTACGCGTAGAGTTCTCAAAAAAAAAAAACCACAAAGGTGAAGTCATAACGGAAATTTCTCTCTCATCGGCCATTCTATTTATTTTATTTAGTTTGGTTTAGAAAATCGATTTTTTCAGGCTCTCAAAATGGCTTCAATTTCAGCATACATGGATCTTCCTAATAAATTTACCTTGTAAAATTACACCATGGAAAACACAAAAACAAAATGCAACTTTAATAACTAAATACATCGTGAGTTTTTTTTATTCTAAGGAATAAATTTTAAATATTTTAATAAAATCGATGCAGTAGTTTTTGCGTGTCGCAAGTACTTCGATAGACAAAGCTATGATTTTATTTATATAGATATCATACGTTTTGTACATTGATTGGTTGACAGTTTTCTTTATAGAGCGCCTTCCTTTTTTTTCTGAAATTTGGCAAGACCCCTACAAGCAAATCCTGCGCACAGCACTGAGAATGCCATAGAATAACATGCTGCTCGGCTAAGTTATTGCAATATTTTTTGTCAGACCATTTTTTACTAGATATCATAGCCGCAGTTAGTTATTAATTTTGTCATATTTTTATATAAATCATAGCAATGTCGTGTGAAAAATTCTATAACAAAAGTGTTATTTAATTGCAGTTGAAATATTTATTTCAAAATTTTTTCTGAGTCATTTACTAATTTCTTTATTTACCATGGCTTCAACGGTACTTAACTAAGTTAACCGAAACCAAAACCGGAATTGAGAAAATAACACTTTGAAACAATTTTAATGCAATCACTCGGAAATAAAAGTTTCACCTAATGATTGAATGCAGAAAAAGCAAATGCAAAAGAAAATTGAAATAACAATGAATACGTTTTTTTTTACTTAAGACATTTTAAATAATGTTGGGAAAATTATGTGGCACAAGTAAACCAACATTTTATAGAAAGCATGAAAACCTTCATGTTGCAAAAACAAAAATGTCATTGGTATTTTGTTGAAAGTGATATTATTCATATGACGCTTTAATAATATCATCCTCGTAATGATTTATTTATATTACCAAATTTGTCACAAGCACTTGTAGCCAAATACGAGTAAGTTAAGCCAAATTAATGAATACGTCCCTCGAAATATTCATTAACAGATTTAAGTACCCTACGCTTTCCTGCTTTGAACTCAAGTGAACTAATTACATGTTGACCAAAGATGCCATAAAACTGTTACCATCTTTGGTTACTTCATTAAATATGGAGTGAGTTCATAAGCAACGTGACCTTGAATACATAAAACCTACGCGCATTAATATCGGATGCTAATTAATTTGTGTCGTGTCTCGAAACTCTGTGTTAAAACTCTTATGCGGTTCTTCTCTACGACGCGACGATTCACATTTTGCGGTTAATTTCCTATGCGAGATTTCCAGTTTATCGTAACGTTTTTATTGAACATGGCGTTTGCACATTAATTTAAAATTCATTTTCAGTCAATATTTCAGAAGAAAAAGTTAATTGAATGTCATTAATTTCCGTTGATAATTTAAAGTTAATTTATTCAATTTTGGTCTGATTTTTGCAAATGACCTTTAAGAATAGAATGTTGTGTTTAACTAGAATTTATTATTTCTAACTAAACATATGAGTTTACTTAATAAAATATTAAACATTATTAATATAAGATAAAGATACTAGTTTTGATTACACAGAGAAAACAATTTATTTGTAAATGGGACACTGCCGAAAGTTTGTCATATTGCAGTAGCTTTATCATTTTAGGCTTAAATGCTTCATAATCCATAGAGCCAAACTTCCAAAAATAAATCTCCAAGTGGATGTATTTTTAATTTTGTCCCCAAGGATAGGGATTGTTCTACTAAATATACCTTGAAGCAATACTTTTCAAGTGTAATAATTCAGAATATACTTTTTGCCTTCATTTTACCCAAATTTAAAACAGATAGTTTTGTTTTGTTTTGTTTGCCGATTTTCGTCCTGATATTGAAAACAAAAATCTTTGAATATATGGTTAATTTATATGTGATTTTAGTGCCGGATTCAGGGTACTGCCAAAAAGGCCTGGACCAACATTAGCAGATTTAAGTGGGAGATAAATTTTGAGTAGTATAGATTTCTACGCCCAAACGGTTTTTTTTCATATGGAAGGTGTGACACTGCCCATTTTTTATTGAAATTTACTTTTGGTCATACGAAGTCTCATTTATCTGCGTCATACAAGTGATGAGGTATGATGAATTTGATTTTGTTTTTATAGAGGGGCGTGTCCTTGCCCGTTTTTTTTTCAAACCAAACTATGCTAAGAACCTTCCGCAGATCATATGAAAATATGAAACATTAAATTTTTAAAGCATAAAGGGGCAGTAGCGTACCTAGGGTGGGGCCGAGGGGGCAGAAAAATGGTTGTGAAATATATCTCAATTTGCTAGGGTTTTTGAAAGTCAGAAATGAGGACCTTTTTTTTTAGTGAATGAAGGAGACGTAGCAGTGACTAAAAAGGGCATAACCTCTGTATCGGTGTCACCAGTGTTGCCAGGTTGAAAAGAAGGAATTCTCAGCCTTCCCAAAATAAAATAAATTTTTCCTTCAAATGATAAAAAGTATAAATACGTTGATGACCATTTTTTTTTGCCTACCGGACCATCTTTGACAAGAAATTCCGGGCTTGGTTGGCTCGACCCCGTCCACTTGGCAACCCTGAGTCTATCAGTTAGTGAAAATTTAGAATATTGGGTGCATCTTGAAGCATAGCTTATACGACTGAAAATGTGAAATCGGTTCGTGGCCACGCCTACCGCCTACATAATGAAAATTTATAAACAAACAACAACACAAGTTTCACACAAATACAAAGAATACTTCAAATAATTTCTATACAAAAATTGGCAGAATTGTGACAGGAGGGCGTGGTACGTCCCTTGCAAGTGAAAATTTGAAAACGCTACGCTGAGATAGAGTTATTTAAGGTAATGCAGCCAAATTTTTTCAAAAATACCGGAAATGGTTTGGTTTTTGCATATTAAGAAAAAACTTTTAGTAGGCAAATGTTGTCATATTCACGTAGCGTGACAACTTCCATAGAAAGAAAAACTGAAAATGCTACATTGCGGAAGCTATTGAAATAAATGTTACAACGCTCGGTAGGATAACATTTGATGATATAAAGTAGCGGAAGAAAAAAAGTGGGCGGGCTTACACTTTAACATAAGCTTTGCTTTAAAGCTATTCATTCAAGAAATAATTAAAACACAGAGAATTATTCAATAAATTAAAGCATTTAAAGAAACAAACAGCAGAGCACTTCTACTGCATACACCGAAAACTTCAGGAAAATACCCTTCATATAAAAATTTAAAGCTCTAGCGCACTTTTAAAGTTAATGGAGTAGGATATTTTATTTCTAGCATGACTGAAGATAACACCCTCTTTTTTATATTGCAAATATCAAATGTTACTCTCATAACATATATTTCTATGTTATATGTTTCAAGTATTCAACAAGTTGGCATGAAACACTTATTTCATGTTATTCGTATTTATGTAATAAAAAAAAAAAAAAAAAAACTGTGTGAGAAATTTTCACATAGATATACCTACAACAATAAAAGTTTTAATGAATTTAAAAGAAATCAATAAAAAATCATAAAAAATGGAGGAATTAAACCAAATCAAATTGAAACGAAAGCAAAAGTTTAAATGAAAGTAAAATTGGCGAAAATATGTATAAACGATTTTTTTATTTGTTTATTTATTTTTTTTTACTTTTATATATTTTAAAGTTATGTTATTTTTTTATTTTTTTGATAATTCATTCACGCCAAACACGCGGCAAAAGTTTTTTTCTATTTTTTGGATTTTTCTTTTTTTAAAAAAGCGAGCGAATTTATTCACTTTATGTAGCATTACGAATATTTAGCGATTCGCTGTAGCTCTAGCTGTATTTGGTGGTGTTGCTGGCTGCTGCTGCTTCTTTAACGTTGCCTTAACACTAATTATATTGTAGCAAACAATTAGTAACGGTTGAGATAATTTCCAAAACACTTCGGATGGAAGTTGAGATAAAACAAAAATGTAGCAACAACTTTAAGAAAATAAAACTAAAAATCCAAAGATATTTAAGAAAAATAATGGCTTTAGGTTATACGATCAAAACACTCGAACGACAGGCAAATTTGGAAAATACGTTAGGCAACAAAATGGTTGATTCTGTTGAAGATGAAAAGTAAGGGTACAAACGTACTGACACTGAAAATGTCTTATCTCTGAAACTAGTCGGTTGATTTCCATGATAGAAGATATATGATGTATCATAAACGACGTGGGAAATCGGCTATTTAAAGGATATACTGAGCTTGTCTTACAAAACTTTCTTATATCAAAATATCCCACATAAATTTAATTTTAAATTCATTTAAACAAATATGTGAATAATTTCATTTAATAAAAACATATTGACTAATGATTATGTGCAAAAAAAAAGAGAGAGAAAGAATGAATCTTGTCAAGAAAAGAAAAAGGAAAGCAAACCAAGAGACATCAGCTTAATAATTATAAACCCTTAAATTATTATATATTTTTTACCCTAAGAATTATTTTCAACATAACCAAAAATATGTTTAGTATTATTAAAATTTTCACAGAAATACATTTTCCATTTGATATTATAAGAGATTTAAAATATATGTAGGAATTCCATCACAACACCCAAAAAATGCTCAAAACTTATGTAGCTATATGTATATTTTTTTTTTGTATATTTGAGTCAACAAATTAATTTTACAGCTTACAACAAAACATTTCAATTAATATCCTATAACATTGCAAAAATTTCTCAATGGTCATTGTAAGCAAAAGGCAAGGTCATATAAAATTTTTATTACCCGTTTCTTTAACGACTGTTATCTCAACTTTTGTGTGTTTTATGATTTTAATATTAAATTGATAAAACAATAAAATCGCTTAAATACAACTGTTTCTTACTAGGAAACAGTGTCAATAGCCTATAACTAATAAAAAAGTATTGTTGCTGTAAACGTACTCCGCCTGAGTATTAAAAAAGTTTTAAAAGTTTTCGATTTAGCTTGTGGAGCAGATAATTTCAAGAAATTTCACAGAAAATCAATCGCAAATTAAAACTCATTATAACTTGTTCCATGTAGTGTTTGAAACATTAAAGAAATATTTTTAATTGCACTAACAAATATGAACGGGAAAAGGATCAGAAAAGCGAAGAAATATTTGACGAGTATTTAAGAACGCAAAAAATTTAAAAAAAGCATAAAACAACGCTAGAAAAAAGTATACAACGAATTCAGTTAAGCTGATTCCTATAAAATCTTTTATTAACAAGGACTACACGAATCAAAATATAAAAAAGTAATAACAGAATTCTAATAATTTATTGTTCTTTAACAATAAAAGGGCTGTAGCACAAATAATTTTGTAGAATTTTTTTTTGTCAAAACATTCTAAACACAAAGTCAGTCAATGTATATTTATTTAAAAATCGGTTTATTTCGACATAAATTAAAAAAGTTGCCGATTTTTTCCGAAAAACTTGGTCTTGAAAGACATTTAAAATCGATGAAACTCTGTCAAATCTCAACGTATAGAAGAGGTTCAAGCAACAAAAATTCAATACGGTTTACAAAATTTGAATCTTCTACGTATATGTGATACCAGTGAATTACGGATGCATTTTTTTTTTCTTTCTAAATATTAAGTATGTACTACCTAATACCAGTGTTTACTAAATTAGTACTATGGTGTGAAAATAATTGTAAATTATTTTGGGTAAATTAAGAAGAAAAAAATTTTTTTTTTATTTGGTCTAACACCAAGAGAATAATTAGCAGTAATTTGTCCGAAATAAAAAGCACGAAAATGTATACACGCGGCGTCATCAGCGTAATCTCTTTTTTCTAACACTCTTGCAGTAAATTGATGTACTACTTGTTCTCCTCTACAGTTTTGATTATGAATTGTTTTAACCTCTACAAACGAATTCAAATGGGATTTTAATTTTTCACATCTAATTAATTTCTAATTCTTTTTAAGTTTTTATCATAGGTTATAGAACATTCCTTTGGAGGCCAAAATGTTTTCACAGATCGATTTTTTTCTATTTTATTTAAATATAAATTATTCAAGATTGGAGAAAATACCGGCAACACTTTAGTGCTTTCACAGATGCTATGGTTCCAATAAGATGAAGTTACTGCGCACAATGCCATTTATTGGTCTATGTAATAGGCCCGTCAAAAGTTCAAACGTAATTTACGGATAGTTGATTTAACTATGATAATTTTAATTCAATCTTATTGACCTTCTTTATATCATAGATAAAATCTTTTTATCTTTGATGATTTCTGAGAGTTTTTATATTAGAAATGTTTTGTTAAAAATTCAAGAAATTTAAAGTAAAAAAATTGGGTTTCGTGATCCTAACATTGTGCTGTTTGTATTTTTAGCCCAATAATAAATAAATCCTTCATATGCTTTAACATATAATGATTAAAACACTATTTGTCATAGATTTTAAAAATGTTTATACGGAGTCAAAGGATTGATAACCTCAAAGTTATGCCTAACTTTATAGGGGACGTCCATTAATTTCGTGAGGTGTTTTTTTTGAAAATTCGGACCCCCCCTCTCCTTGGTGAGATCTGGCGAGACCCCTCCGCTCCCTCCCGTGAGATTTAAATTATTATTTTTAATGTAAATTCTAAGCATTAAAAAGTTGACGTGAAATTTTCCTTGACCCCCTCCCCCCCTTGGTGAGATTTGGTGGATTTTGCTGGACCCCCTCTCCGCTATTTTAACTTACGTAATTAATGGACGTCCCCATATGTACTCTTCAATATTTTTGCCTCTACATATGTACCTCCCTGTATCACTTGTCGTATACGTAATGTTATTGAATAATTTTTTTTTTTAAATTAAACGTTGCGTATACGACATGTGATACCTAAATAAAATGTTTGAGAGATAAATTTTTAGCATCAATAAGTATTGCCATTTTAAGGACTTGTTACATTATGTTTATATTTAAGTGTCTAGAAAATGTGAGAGATCTGCTGCTAAAGATCCATAGAAATGTTTACCAAATCAAAGTTTTGCCAAAGAGAACTTTTATCGAAGTACTTTGTTTTTGACACACATCGGAAAGACTGTTGGCAAAAGTGTGATTATTGCAATCGAGCTCTTTTCAGCGACGTAACTAGGGCGAAGTGGGCGTCGCCCCAGGTACAAAAAACTGGGGAGTTGCAAAATGGTGCTCGGTATTCATTGAAATTTCATAAATAAAATCAGAATGTATTTTTTTATGTAAATTTAAAAATGTTTTCAATTACAGGAGGTGGCAAATTGGTTCTTCGCCCCGGGCAAAAAATTATCAAACTACGCCACTGACTCTATTAGCCAGTCATGTATGTATGTAAAAGCAAAACCATCACATTCAGTGAGTACAAAAAGTCGGCTTTTGCATAATAAAGCACAGAAGACAGTTGCATAAGCCAGAACCACAACATGACGTTGTGATTAAACCGGCAAAGTATTTCTCAAGACCAACAAAACCACATTATAATTGAAGACCACAAATTCATGATATTTTACCATTCTTTAATTACAAATGATCGCGTTACAATAAAAAATTGAATTGCCTGCAAAAGTATCATTAATGTATAGCGCCGTAGATTCGTATACATAGAGTCATTATAGTAACAAGAAATTAAAAAATATTTATTAAATTTCAAATGGTTTTTGTATTAATTATGTACAAAAATATTTAACACACATTGTTAATAACTATGTGGGCATAATGAGTTTTATCTAAAATCATTTTTTACGTACCTTAACTAAAGTAAAAATTAAAATTTAATGCAAAAATCCGTGATGAAGTGTTTTTCTAGTTATTGCACTATTTTCTTTTTAAAAATTTTTCTTGTTTTTGTTTTTGCACTAACACAAACACGCAAGCACACATACAACTGCAGTTTTCATAAATGTTATTTTTTTTTTTTGAAACATGATAAAATAATTTAAATTAAACAAAAAGGAAAATTATTAAAAAATTAAATTTCGTAGAGTCAAACTCCACTTAAGATGCTCCTTTTTTTTAAATTTTATTAAATCATAGAAAAAAAATTTCAAAAAAAAAAAAAGAAAAATACGAAAACATGAAAGCATTTTTATGTAACTGCAATTGTATGTGTGTTGCATTCAACTACTTTTTCAAGCAAGTATGTTAGTATTGGTAAAGAAAATCACAAAAGCAAATTGCATGCAAGAAATTTTTTTCTATTTTTTTTTTTTGTAAAAAATTTTCATTTTCACGTTTTTTTTTCGATAATTTTTTACAAATTTTGCACAATCATAGCAAAGTTAAAAATTTCAATAAAAGGAAAACACTTTGAAACACAACTTTCACAAAATTGCACAAAATTTAATGAATATCTTTTAATATTTTGAAATAGACATAAATTATTTCGTAAATAATTTTTTTGCTATGGCTCTTTTCCATCAGATTTTGCTATTTTTCAACATAGGAATTTTACTATTTTATAACACATTTGAATTCTTTCATTTCATATAATTTAATTGTGTTAATTTTTGTATAAATATAAAATTTTTAAAATAACTTTTATTTCTCCAAATTTTTATATATTTTTAGCACATTACTAACTTGAATTAACGTCTCTTATTTAACGCACGCACGCTACGCTGCTCATTTGCAGACTGAAATTGCAGATCGTTTGGCTAAAATGAAGTTGCCTAGCATGTTGGCCGTTAAGTCGCGTTTCTTGCACTTGTTGCTGACGTTTTTTTTTTCGCTTTGTTTTTTATTACTTCACCAATCCAGCTATTAAAGCAATGTGTACAAATACCAACACACAAATGAATACATTAACAAATTCAGCGTTTGCGCATGCGCGCTTAATTCGAAGCCGCTTTGCGCGTGCGCAACACGTTTTTAAAGCCACAACAGCATTGGTGTTGCTTGCAGCTTTTAGTTTTTCTCAAATTAACACACGCTCGAAGGAACATTTCATTTCAGCGCGCGCTCACTCTCTTTCAAGTTTATTGCGTTATACGAAAGCTTTTTATATTTCGTTACTTTTGATTTGATTTTTTATCAAGTTTTCATTAATTTTTTCTTTTTGGGTCTTTGAAAATCGTAAATTTTGCGCTGTCGCAATTTCGCAATGATTTTTTATATTTCACTATTAATTTTTTATTCTTTATAGCCTGCAGTAGCGCTTTGTTATCACGCTGCCATGTCTGTTATCATAGGTGTAGTTGTTGATTGCGCTTCATTAGGTTTTTCTCTTCGATTTGCTTAAATTTTTCATTTGATTTTGTTTTTAATTCAATTCATTAAATTTATTTGTATGCACCCATCTTTGTTTATTTCTAGCACTCTGCGCTACACCCGTAGGGTTTTTGCGTCAATTATTGGACTTAGCGCAATCTTCGGTTACTTGCAAGTTAAAGGTTTGGTGGTTTGCAGAAAAGTTGATTTACTTGGGTGTATCAATATCGTTCATCTTTACTGTTCAAGGTCGTAAATTGCGGCACGGCATTTTATTGAAAATTTAACAATTTGTGCAATTTTATAAATTACTTGCGAATGCTTTAGATAAATATCAAAAAAATTAACCAAAACACAATATACATACATACATATATGTAGTTGAGGAGCTGAACGCTTTTTAGGTAATGTCGTTCATATACTATATGTATACGCGAATTGCAACAACTAAGAGCAAACTTAAGACAGCACTGATTTTTTGAAAAATTTATTTTGTACAAAAACAAAAACCGCCTAAAATTATATTATCGCATCTGCCTCTGATGTATTGTATTAAGAAAATATTTAAAAAGTTTTAAGAGGTTGAAAAAATCGAAAAAGTTAAAAACTTTGAAAAAGGCTGAAAATATAAAAAAATGAAAATTGTTGAAAAATGTGTAAAAAGTATGAAAAATGTTGAAACAAGTTGAGAGGGATTGAAAAATTTTGGAAGCAGGTAAAAAAGGCTGAAAGAGTTGAAAAAACATGACACTTTGAAATAAGTTGAAAAAGGTTGAAAAACATTGAAGAAGACTGAAAAGTTCGATAAAATATTGAAAATCATGAAAATAGTTGAAAAACTCGAAAAAATTTGAGTGAGGTTGAAAAAGTCGAAATAAAGGAAAAGAGCTTGAAAATGCCAAATATGAAAAAAGTAAGAAAAAGGTGCAAAAGGACAAAACAGCTGAAAAAGTCTATAAAATATGGAAAGTGGTTAAAAAACACGTAAAAAGTTGAATGATTTCAACCTCAGTCAAAATGAAAAATATTGTAAAAAATGAAATGATCAAAAAATAATAAAAAAAAATTCAAAAAATATCAACTTAGGAGGTGCCACACCCCTGATACAGCTCCATCGAATTCGATCTAATATCAAAGCTTATAGTTTATGACATTTCTACATCAAATTTTATTAGCATTAAACGTTTTTTGCATGTATTTGAGGTGCCACGCCCACAGGTACTATTGTACCCATTTTAGGTTATGAGATTCTTTATAGTAAGTATATATATTTGCCACATTAAATTTCGCAATAATAACGTTATTGGTTCTGTTATTATAATGTTTATAGATAATCTAGGCGTTGCCACACCCTTCAACGAGTTTTTCAAATTCGTCTATGTTTGTAACAATTCAAGATTTTTATAATATGTATACGCTTACCAAATTTCATCACAATACCTAGCATGGTTTGCGAGAAGTAGCGCTATAAACATTAAACTTTACGGTGGTACCACGCTCCTGTAAAAGTTTTTAAAAACGTGAAACATGGGCCGATCTTTATTTTCTTTACATTTGGTCAAAGTCGTAGATTTTAGTCAACTTCGAATATTCATTTAGGGAAAACATTTTTTTGGAAAGCTAAACATTTTTACCTTTAAAATTCACTTTGAATTACATCGATATCTTTTTTCCTCCGAAATATCATGTCTTTAAACTTTCAAGTTATCCTTCCTTACTGGAACCAGTTTAGATCTGCATGCAGACTTGTGTACAATTTTTCAATTTGGGATATTTTTGAATAAAGAGAAAATAATAGCAATTATAAAAAAATATATGAAGGCTGTCTCAACTAGTACTAAAAAAAGTGTTCAAGAAAATCAGTGATGAAGATTGAAAATTATGTACGATTTGGCATGGAATTCCTCATACAAACAGCCAGAAAAATAAATAAAAATAATAACTATAAATGACGGTTAAAATAGAATAGTAAGTTTTGCAGAACAAAACTAGCATGGACTTGGTCTTATATACATAGATGCATCCTTAAATGCTCAAAGGCGTCTACCTTCGAGAAATCAGCCCTGGAAGCAAATAAAAGATAAATAAACGAACATCATTTCTTTATTACCATTTCGTTATAAAATTTTGTTCAATTGAAATCATTTAATTAGCGCTTTATTTGCTCATAACAAATAATGAAATCAAAATGTTTAAATGCATCCAATAAAATTTAATTCACAAAAGTTACACTAAAAAAAATAAAGTAATAGAAAATTCATTAAAAATTAATCACAATTTATTGCTATTGTTTGCATTGTAAGTGTTGTTGTTGTTATAACATAAACGTATTACATTCTTACGTCATATGCAACTTATGTGAAAGTTAAACTGAAACAAAAAACAAAAACAAAATGCAAAAACAAAAACCATGCGGTAGGCTGGCTGGGTGGCTAAGAAACTCTGCAAGTCTTTGTAATGCAGTTAGAAGTGCTGTTGTATAGGTAGCAATTATATTTGTATTTGTTACAGTTTCATTTCTATTGCAAATCCATGGTATGTTAACTAAGCGATGGTGGAAGCTCTAAAGACCCATAAAATAGTCACAACAAACATAAAAATACTGGGTGTCTCAAACAAATTGATAAAATTGAAATCAAATTTTAACGAAGCTTCATGGAATTTCCCATAAAATCACCGAAAAAGATTAACATTATTTTTTTTCAATATGTATTAATAATTTAAATCATTTCTTGTTACTTTGTATGTTACACCCTGTATGTAAGCTTTAATTTAACATACCAACAGAGCTTTATTTAACTCACATTTCAATTTAAGTGCTATAGTATGATTTGTACTATTTTTATATTTGGAGCACATAACAGTCAGAGGGACAGACGCTGGACGGACAAATGAGACATATAGAGCCCAGCAGTAAAGCAGGATAACAGGCAAAACACAGCAAACAACTTTGAATACAACTGGTTTATGCCAAGCACATTAAAATTCAAGAAATACTTTTTGTTAACTAGAGCTGGTAACGTACTATTTGAACAGCCACAACAGTATTGGCGTAATTTTGCAGATACAGTTAAAGAAAGAAAGAAAAAAACATTTTGTATAGAACAAATTTGCGCTTTGTAATTTACAAAACCAGTAAAGAGTTGTTCAACTTGTTTGGCGCTTTTTTTTTTTTTTGCTGGTATCTATAATTAACCACATGTCAAAAGTACTCGTACTATTTGCCTTAAATCGTGTCTCTATTTATTGATTGAAAACATTCTCATTAAACCTTGGGCATTTTGTAAACGTGTTGCAATTTATTTTGATTTTGTTTGACTTTTGTATTTTAAGAATAAATAGAGAGTATGGTATATTATGAGTTTAACAGCTAAGCTGTCATGTTCTTAAACTCTGCCGACCCACAACATTAACTATTAAAGAGGCGAATGTTTGGGTGGAGCTTTATAGGGCTTTATAGTAAAACATATTGTAGAAAGACTGGATTGTACAATAAGTTTGTATAATTGTAAATGATATCACGTCACAATCTCGAGCTATATCAAAAGTGCCTTAAAAGCTAACCCATTTTACGTGTTTCTGAACAAATGAAATTTTTTCTCGTTTCGAGCTTATCCCTAAAATAGATCATAGGTTAATGAAAAGAACGTGAATATACATATGTATGCATATATTCCTTAGATAACATGATATAATAATAGCGTCATATATTTGATACATATGTTGAATAAGTCTAAGTCCGAAAGCAGAATCTTTATATCAAATCAAATTTTTGATATATTTTACCTAAGTATTTCATTGCTATCAGCAAAATACCACTTCAACCCAACCACTTCATGAACATCATGTTAAAATTTTATAAATATCCGAGCTCTCTCTGAGCACGCTTTACGGCTCTCCAGCTCAATAAAACAAACTTTAAGCGAATTTCATCAGTTTCATCAATTTCAATCAGTTTTTTTCATACTCTGCCAGTCTTTTCTCCGAATCATCGACTGCACTGACATTTTCCAGGATATAAGGTTAGAAAATTTGAAAAATTGTTCGCAATTCAGATCTTTTTCTCCTCTTATGCTCAAAACTGACTATATCGTCGCTCTCGGGAAGAAAAGCCCTAACTCATATTTTTGTAGTAGAAGAAAAAACTTTCAAACTTCATATAAAGAGGTTTTTTAAATGCGATTCCCTTAATTTTTAGTGAGGAGAGGTTATGACGTAAACGTTAATGGCGAGAAATTCCCCAAATGTAATTTCCATCAATGATTTTTTGACACTTGAACGGCAGCACTTAGATCAAATTTTGAATTCCATAATTATGTATAGCCCCTGTGATTGACTATAATATGGCTTCATCATTTTCGAAATCAATACAGCCGTTACAGAATTATGGACTTAAATTTAAACATTGATTTACCCCTTCCATTATGTTCCTTATATAAGCATCTTTCTGAGTGATTTGGGAGAAGATTTTGCATGACCTTTGCCAAACTAACGATACCAATATTGATGAAATATTGCGGGGGGTTCACGATTTATCGACAAAAAAGTAAATTTCGAGATAAAAATTAGTTAGGGCCTTTTTACCCGAGAGCAACGATATATTCTTTATTTGTTCATCAGACAATTGCTTGAAAAGTTTCGAAGTCATATTGTTTGTCGAAGTCTTAAAATTGTTGAAGTCACTTCGATATTGCTGATCTTACCCGACCAAATATGATATTGGAAAATTCGATTTCGAGAACTTTTTTCATCGATTTTCACATTCACATTTTCACATTCATAATCGAGTTGTCTCTCTTTCAAAACTCAATTTTTTCAAAAAAAAAAAATTATATTACATGCACTACATTGGCGAAGCTCATTACCACGTGGTTCCTCATGCAACGATATAACGATAGAAATTACGTTTGCCAAGATTAAGAAATGTGCAGTGTCGCCTAATCAGATGGGGATGTCTGCATTATTTTAAATGAACTTTCAAATGACAAAAAACGTAGATTTTTTCTCCAACTTAAAACGAAACATTTTATTTTGGCAGGATTGCAAAACATACGTAAACTTTATTTGACTATCCACTATTTTTTGAACATGATGCTTTTCCATTTTTCGATGATTTTTATTGAATTTTGGCTTTGGTTTAACAATTATTTTGATATCTTACTCCCATCTGAATGTATGTACTTGGCTAATGTTTGTAAGGTAGAATATTCACTTAATAATATATAAGTATGAGTTAAAAATTTACTCAGCTTTCGATATAAATTATTTTTTTTTTATTAAAAAATTATCACAAAATATTACATATGTACTATATATTAATAAATTCCAAAAAATTCGACAAAAATATGCTCAAAACTTAGCCAAAGAAAAAATCTTTTACAAATCGAAATGCTATATTTAAAGTACTATTATTCTGAACCTTCTGCAGCACAGGATCAACAGCATCGTCCAGATTAATGCCATAATATAAAACATACCATTCAGCCAATAAGTAAATCACCAAGGTTAAGCCGGCCATTTTTAAGTAGATTTTAAAAATATCACCAAAACAATTAAGCAATCGATAAAACCATTCCATTTTGTGTAAAAATGATAAACGCAATCTTTAATTGGATCAAAAAGAAAAAAAATAAAAAAAATTGATATCAAATTTGATAAATTGTAAAATTAAAAAAATTCACTGCAAATTTGCTAAAAAAAAAAAACAAAACCAGTTAAACGAATTTACAACAAACCGTTAAATTAATCAATAAATATATAAATACAATATATAAATATATGTACATAACTAAACTATATAAAAATGTTGGCTTGAACTGATTTTATAAATTTTTGGTTTTATTTTATGTTTTTTTATTTTATTTATTTACCATAAAGGGGTATATGAAATAATTGCATACGCTCACTCTGCAGCGGCGTTTTGAAATAGGGTCGTCGGTTCGTTGGTTCGCTGGCTCTTTTGTTGTTGGTTGGTTGGTTTGGTTGGTCTTCGTTTGGTGTTAAATCAAAATTATGCAATCAATGATATTATTTTTTTGGTTGAATTTATTAGCTTTTTGATGTTGTGGCTGTTGTTGTTGTTGTTGACGCGATAAATATTTGACGCTTTTTGTTGTTAATGATAAAGTTGCTTGCGCTGAGCTTTTTGGATCAAAATGCGATTTTCAAACGATTCGTATGATGATTGGATTGGATTATTCCAATCGATTGATTGTAATACATTTGTTGTTGTTATTTTTATTATTTGTTTGAATTATGGATTTTATCACTTGTCGTCCGCGAGCCACAGAGGAGGGCTCGTAATTATGTTAATTTTGATGTTGGCGCATTTGAATGCAACTACGGCTGCATTGATTAGTCGCTTATGTTGTGCTTTGGTTTTTTTTTTTTGTAAAGGGTACCTGTAAAGTCATCAAGAAGAGCTGTTTATTGTTTGTTTATTTATTTAATTGTATTTTTTTATCAACTCTTTTGATATGTTACAATATTTACTGGCGGGTATTAAAAATAAAAATCTATGCTGTGAATTGGCTGAAATGCAATGCCTAAAGGTAACCTAAATCACGCTCATATTTACGGTCATGGGCACGCTTCTATTGCATTTTAGACTTTAATCGTCTTAAGTATTCGAAAATACACATTATTTTACATTTTGCACATATTTCATGGGCCGCATTATGTATCATGATTCGTCTCGTTTCGTCTCTAATTTTCAAGCCTGAAAATATGCGATTGTATCTGACATTAATGAAAACAAAAAAATATGACCTGTGCTTAATGAATAGTTGATCACAAATATAAGAATTGTACTAGCATACTTTTTGGCTTGGAAATTAGAGACGAAACGAGACGAATCGTGATACAAAAAGAGGCTCGATGTTTGTAAACATTTTTCGACATTTTCAACTTTAACAAAATTTTTGGTTAATCTCAAAAATATTTGACATTCATCAAGATTTTTCGACTTTTCAAAATTTCTAAGAATTTGGACTTTTTCAAAATTTTCCAATCGTTTCAAACTCTTTGGATTCTCTCAACATGTCACGATTTTTAAGAAATTTTCAGCATTTTATTTTTCAACCTGTGTATCTATAGTAATATTTTTGTTCCTTGTCCACATTTTTCGAATTGCTCAAAATTATTGGAATTTTCATTAAATTTACTTGGTTTAAAGCTTCAATCTAAATTGCTAAGAAGGCTAATAGCTGTAGTAGCTAAGCCATTAAATTTCTGCTTCAAATGTATGTCAAATGATAGAGCTCTATGAGCCTAAGTAAAATATATAGGGTTTCCTGGTCGAATCCTATCCCAAACATAGGTTGCCACCTGTTTTTTGGGCAAATTTTTTATTGAAAAAAGTTTATATGTTAAAATTCCAGCTTGAAATGCATTTCGAATGATAGAACTTGACGAGCTTAGGTAAAATATATAGGGTTGCCTGGTTGAATGCTGTCCCAAACATGGGTTGCCACTTGTATTTTGGGTAAACTTTTTTCAATAATTTTTTTTTTTTTTTTGGTAGAAATATTAAAATTAAATTGTAAAATGCATAAAACTAAAGTATTTTGAAATGGCTTTGATATGGAATTGTAACTCTGATTTGGTGCACACAAAAATTAAGTAGTGAACTTTAACTTCAAAATTTTTATTTCTCACTTGCATAATTTTGGCTCTAAAAAATGTTTCTATCAAAATTTTTATGAGAAAATCAAATTTATTTAAAAGTTCTGATGAGAGCATTTTAAACTTTACACATCGTCTATATACACGTTATTCCGATTTTTAATTAATTACTTATGCTTTAATAAGATGGTTTCACTAACAAAATGTTATGCCAGAAAAATGGATTTTCAGACCACAGTGAAATGAAAAAAAAATATTTTTTAAAATAGAGTTTTGTTTTAGAAAAGACTACAACTTTTGAACGGTAATACTTGAAGCATCAATATCTGTACAACAATTGTAATAAATACATAACAGGCAATGGCTTGGCTTATACACCAAGTGAGTTAAAAAAATTATTTAATATGTAAAAAATATGAAACACCACCTTAGGGGCTTCGACACCAGTGGGTTAAGATTACGCATCAATTCCCAAGTGCCGGCTTGCACTTTTCGTTTCTTTTGTCTCTTTTCATTAAAAATTTGGTACGTCTTCATTTTAAAGTGTTGCTCCTAAAGATTTTGATTAATTTATGTTGATTTTATGTAGTGATTTTACTTTGTTGGTGAATTGATTGTTGATTGATGTTACGAACACTATGATCACAATCAAAGGGATTGTGTTTGCAGATAAGAAGAGAGTTATAAAAGAAAACGTATCTTGTGTATCACATTGATGGATGTATAAAAAATTAGATGAAATTTCAAACGCTTTCAACAAGATTAATTTTGTTTTAATTAATTAGATTGTTCAGTTTGCCTTATGATTAATCTGTCAAAGCTTTATTTAATTTGAGTTTATAAAAATCAGTTTATTGAATTAAGTCTAAATGGCGCTCTAAAGAATTTAATGATGCGGAAGTTTAGTTCAAGTTTAAATTTGTTATTTTTATGCGTTCTAAATGAAATTTGCTTATGGGAATATAAGCTTCTTAGCAGAAATTTACTTTTTTGAAAATAAAAGCCAAAAACTTATATGTTAGAATTTTTTGCACCACCCTACTCCACATTAAATTGTACGCATATATGTATATTCCTTTAGTCCTTCATATGTCACAATCAAGATATGCCACATATAAACAAGTATAAGACAGGTATGTCTGCAATAACTTCACTGAAGAAAAAGAACAAGAAAAAAACAAACAATTTAAAAATAAATTTATTTTTCCTGAAATTCATGCTTCTGGTTTTGCAAGTCTTGATAAAATAAAATTAAAATAAACAGAAGAAAAAAAAAAAACAATACATTTCAAGTGAATTTCTTGCTGTGACATTAAGCTTTGATAGCACAGGCACATAAATGCTACTTTAACACATCACCGATCGTTGTTCAACTCCAACATTTAAATTTTATTTATTTTCATTTTTATTTTTTTTCCACTTCTTCAAAAGGCGACAGCTATGCCGATGTCAAACTCAATGAGCTGCTGCTAAAGTACACTGAAGGTTAAGAGTCTTTGCGCATGAGGCGACTGGTTGTGCTAAAGGCAACATTATGTCAATTTTTTCTGTTTTGTATCACCAACCAAACCAAGTTTCTTGTATTTTAATAATATTAATTTCTAACAAATTGATTTTCTTTTGTTTTTGGGTAAATTAAAATCAGTCAGTTTGCAACTTATTTCTGATAACAAAAATTCTATACCGGAATCAAAGATTAGATCAATTTAAGTCCAAAAAAAAGTATAATATGTTTCATTGTTCTTTTTAAAGCTGTCACAGTAAAGCATTTAGAAAAAATTAGCATCAATATAATTCTTATACCAGACGGAACTCTAAGCTTCTTGGTAAATAAATTTGATGGAAAAGATAAAGTAAGCGATGAAGTTTAAAATCGCACGTTCAGAAAAAATACGAAAACATGCCAATTTCATCAAAAGCTCTTTGTGGTTTCAAAAACCTCAGAAAGAAACTCAACTAGAGGGCCTCACCACACTTGCGTGGAACACAATCTTTAAGGCCTCCGATTATTCTTGGACCTCGACAGGTAAACTGCTTAGTAGCTTAAACAGAATTCTGGCGTAAATGCCGCGACGGCTGACGGTAGAATTAGATTTGGTTTTAATTTTACCGTCGCCGTTGAGAGAGTAGAGAGTTGCGCTCTCTTCTCCCATACAATTTTCACAGCAAAAATTTTACGCTGGCGATATTTCGATCGTACGCCGGAATTCTGTTTAAGCTATAACTTAAGCTAAGCTTATTCTTATATTATAGATCTTGTTTAAAATCCAAGAATAGTGTCCAGCTTGGATATGCCTTCAAGAATTTAGACAATCAAGAATTGCTGCTTATCAAAAAATTTTGTCATCTGGCTCACTGCTCAGGTGTAAACTTGATCACTTACAAATACATATGACGGAACTGGAGCCAGAGAGGTACAAGTGCAGAATTCAAATTTTTACTAAAAACTGGACTGAATATAAGTTGGGAATTACATCAACAAGTCATCAATTACACTTGATCAATTACACTTGTACTCCTTTGCTTCTAGTTATGTCATATATAGTGTGATACATTTCAATTTCCTCAGGCCCATGTCTCGAGAACTAAATAAGATAATGATGAATGTTTTGGGCAAAAGATAAATGGGAAACAATAACAGTGCCTTTGAAACAAATTTTTAAAGTCAATTTGAGGTCTTCATTAACATCTGTCAAGTAGTTTGCTTTTCATACCTTTGTGTTTTTTTTAACTATGGAACAAAGTGAATTTCGCATTTTGATAAAACATTGCATTGTGATCGGAAAAAAACGAAAAGCGAACGTTTAAATGGTTCCAAAAACATCACAGCACATCTGCTCCGTCGAAAACAACTGTTTACAGATGGTTTGCTGAGTTTAAAATGGGTCGCACGAGCACCAGTGATGCACCACGTTCGGGCCGGCCAAATGAGGCTACCCACTACAGAAAAGATCAAGAAAACCCATCTGATCCTTTTGAAAGACCACAAAGTGAAAGGGAGAGAGCTAGCAGATATAATGAAGTTGTCGATCGGTAGTATTTTCAATACATCAGCATTTCGAAATGAAAAAGACGTGCGCGCGATGGGTGCCGCGTTTGCGGACAATTGGTCAAACATCGTGTCGGTGATTCAAAGCAATGGCAAAATTAAACGAATTGCAATACGAATTGCTGCCCCACCCACCGTATTCTCCAGACTTGGCCTCCAGCGACTTTATCTTTTTCTAAATTTGAAAAGATGGCTCGTTGGTAAGCGCTTTCATTTGATGGCGACTACTACAAGAAAGGCATCAAAATGCTCGAGGCCCGCTATACCCGTTGTATTTTTTCTTCAATATAATTTCCTATTGAAGAAAAAAATCAAATTTTCCGAAAAAAAATGTGTTTTTCTTTGTTACATCCGGGACTTTTCAATCAGCCTAGTACTTCTCTAAGGCGCAAAAGTATTGAAAAAAAACCATTTTACCAAAAATCCAATGACCACCGATGAAAACGTTTCCATTAACAATTTTAAAAATGAACTGACCACATTATGTCACGTGTTGTCAGTGCAAGTTCATTATAATATTTGGAAGTAGGTTGCTTTTGTTGTTGTTTTTCACATTACCATAACACGATAATACCAAAATAATAGTTAGTGTAATTGTAAAACGTAATCCATGAAGAAATGTCACGATTCCGCGTCGTCAAACTGAAATAATGTACCATGCTGCATATTTTTCGGTTTACATTGTTACTGGTGAATATAAATTAATTGCGAATGCCACTCAAAAATCCATTGACCGCATTATGACCGCCTTTAAAGCCAAGAAGAAAATAAACCGCAAGAAAACCCTCTGATATATCGCTACGATAATCATAGCACCAAAATTATATAATGCAACAGCAATTGCAGAGACAAAAGCAACGCACGATTTCTATGAACACGCAGTTTTTGCGTTCCGAAAACAAAGTAATTTCCAAATGCGTGTGGGCGGTGAAATAGATCTGTTTGTTGCAGCGAAAACATTCAACGCGTTTGTAATTTAACAAAAAAAAAAAAAAAAACTTTGAGCTACAACAATAAAGTTGACATTTTCACAGATTTAACTCAAGCTTTTTTCTCAGATACATACATATGTAGTGTAAACAATGAAACATAGATCGTTTTTAAAGTTGCTTGAACTTTTCTTTTAACATAATTTTAATTTAATTGAGGAGATGAATTATTAAGCAAATATTCTGACACCTTAAAATGTTTTAGTTTTTTTTAAAATGTGAAATAAATAAAAATCTTACTTAACGTTTTGCTATACTTTATTAACTGACATTTCTTTTTGACGTTTATACTGTAGCTGAGCAAAATATCGCTGAATTAACAAAGCTTCATTGCCTGAAAAAAATTGAGCGAGAAACATTATGAGCGTGGAATATGGGAGTAAAGCAAACTTGAGATAAAAGAATTGGCTTACAGCTTTAGACCGCTTAAGCTATTTATAAAGCTCTGCTTACATTAAACAATATCAGCTATGCCTAAAAGTAGGCTTGCAAAGTTAGAAAGAGAATGCTTATAGCCATTCCAGTTGAATTCAAGAACGAGTTGTATTTATAAAAAAATTTTAACAAATTTGCCTTTCTTGCAAACTCCCAGAGCCCCCGTTTAAATTTACGACATTTTTCTTTTATCGAAATGCCCATTAAAATACCTTTCAAATAAAATATTTCGAGAACTTACAGGTTTGGTTTTTTTTTTGCCATAGGAAACATTGTAGAGGTATGAGCAAAATACTTCCATGATTGTTATATTAAAATTTTCTAAAATATAGACAATTATATCATATATATGTACATACCTCGTTTGAAGAATATTTTATAGAACTACAACCTTTATAAAGATGTGACCTTTTAACTCCTGTATAAGAGGCGTTACAAGTCAAATTTTGGAAGGACGCAATGCTTGAAATCGGAGGTCATGATATTTTTAGTACATACAAATATATGTCATTCTTTGACAAGTGGACCATCTCAGCCTTCCATCGCAATTCTTCAGATAAAAGCTTAACCGGGCAAAAACTTTGAGTTGAAACCATTACTTTACATACAATGCCATGAATGAGATCTAATATCGTCGAGTAATGGTATTTTGTGACAAATTGTATGGAATAATATCGGATTTTACAAGTTGTTCAAAATCGAAATTCCCATGTTGACAGAGCTATAAGTTGTGCTGACTTTTCGAAAAAAATCTAATTTTCTAATGAAGCACTTCTCTGTGTGTGTTAGTTAACAAGAAAGCTGCTTATTGGACAAAGAAAAACCTCGTATGTTTTAGGCGAGACCATTAACCCATATGCTCAAATAGTGACTGTTTGTTGCGCATTATGCTCAGCTGGTCTCACTGGGTCTCATTCCTTAGAAGGTGGCCTGGAACAGTTAATGGTGAGCGCCATAGGCGCAAGATAATCGATTGTTTTTGGCATGAAATCGAAGACAATGTAGTGAAAGTCATATGATTTTATCTGGACGGTGCAACTTTTCACTGTTTTCTGTGAAAAGGTCGTATTATTTTACGTTCTGATGACGTATAATGCCATTAGATTTTTTTTATGTAGTTCCTGTCAACAACGCCAACAAACCCAAAATGTACTATCAGCTAGAACTAACATCTACCATATTGTCGTGATATTATCTTGAAAAGATCCTTAGTCATCGAAAGTATCAGTTAATATCGGACAGTATCTTGGGACTCAATATGTTCAGCTGATAATTAATTTTTTTAAATAAAGAAATTTGATATTAGCGACTGATTATTTTTTTTTTATAATTAAACATTGTTTTAATCGGACTTACAGTCATACAGCAAAGATCAATATTTTTTTTAAATATTATCGGAAGGTGTCGAATCAAGTCGTTCGATTTGGAAAGATTGAAAGGTACGAAACTGTACCAGTTAATATCAACTGATAGACTCTGATCGCATGTAGCTATTTGAAAGTAGGTACCGAAAATTATCGAATGATCATAAGTGTTTTACTTTGGCATAGACTTGATTGGAACCAAAGGTTTTCGAATTTCAGTGGAGAGTTTATGGCACATGGCATATAAATATTTTACAACTTTTTACTTATGTAAGTGACATCATAGATATTGCCGCTGATTTTAATTAATGTTTTTTGGATAACATTAATTTTCGTTTGCGTTTCATACTCACCAGACATTCATTTGTAGAGTTAGAAAAAAAAATTCAAAATTTTTTTGATAATTTTTTCTCACATTTTATTTATCACAAGTATAAAAAAATAAAAAAACATAGAAAATAGAAAATAAAACATTGAGAATGAAATTAAAATGAATTAACAAAATATATATGTACAAAAAAATATGTAACGATGATAAACTAAAACTAAAAACGTTAAAGACAAATGAACAAAGAAAAAATTTGAATTTCGCACAAAATGATAAGAGATTTTTTCAATTTCCAAAAGATGAACAAACGAAAATCTTCATTGCAACTGAGCAATAAATGCAATGAAATAACTTAATATCATAGGTATAATGAGATAATGTCCGGAAATTATATCATAAGTACATAAATTCTAAGATTTTTGAAAAATAAACAAAAAATCAAAAATTCAGAAATGTTAAGTTCATTGATATTAAATTATTCCATTGACAACTAAATGTCAGATTATTAAGAGTAACATCTCATTCGATGGCCTCGATTATTTCATATTCATCGTCCAGTGAATGATCGTAATCGATATTATATTTATTTTTGATTTTACTCTTATAATCCTTCAGCTCATCATTATCCAAATTGTTGGCATTGGTTTTTGATGATTTATTCTTTTTATGTTGCAGTTGCTGCTGTTGATTGCTGCCGTTGCGTTGATGATGATTTTGTTGTTTGTTGTAATTTCTAGCACTATTACTACTACTACTATTGTTGTTGTTATTATTGTTGTTATACTGACTTATGCTATATTTATATGTATTCTTATTGTTTCCACTATTGTTATTGTAATTATTGCTATATTCATTTCTATTGTTATTATAGTTGTTGTTGTTGTTGTTGCTGTTATAATTGTTATCGTTGTTGTTGTTGTTATTATTATTGTTGTTGTTGGTGTAGTCGCTATTACTGGCTCGATTACTTGAGTATTTAATTGAACCTCTTAAACTATTTTTGGTTGCATTACGAGTTGAAGTTTGGAAAAATTGTGACTCATTGTTTTGCTGTTGTTGTTGTTGCTGTTGTTGTCGCTGACGCTGTTGTGCTGCTCTCATTTTGGATCTTGTATTAAAATCATTATCTTGTTGTTGTTCTGCCAATTTTTTTCCTTGTCTGTCACGTTGTTGTTCCAACTTCTTAGCCGGATATCAAGGATCATTTTCAGGATTTTTTTCAACCAACCGATAGAGTTCCTCATTATTTTGATACAACTGCTCAGCAGCGGGACAATCAACATTAGACCACCAATCACAGACACGTACTGCTTGATTGAAAACGGTGCCATTTGGACAGAGGAAATCATATTGATGACCTGAATGCAAACACCAATGCCAGACCTGAAATATAAAAAAGTTTGTTAAAACCATTGAATAATAAAAAGGTGAGGTGAGAATTTATTTTGCTGCTTGTTTTACCTGGCAGCGTGTCTCTGTATCAGCATAGTAACCAGGCATTCTACCTTGACAGTTAAATGATAGATCCTTCGGCACTGTATCATAGATGGGATAGTCTACACCGGCCTCATAGCCATCGATTTGCTGGAAAAAACAAGGTTTGATAAAATAATGCAATTGTAAAGATTGATGTATAAGAGTGGATAGAATGTTTAATGAACCTAATATTCAATTTTCAAGCTATGATAAAGAAACATTAAAAGAATTGATATTGAATATTTTTTTATTATGCGAAGTGGTGAACGCTGAAGAGCTAAGAACATCAATTTGTTGTCGTCGCCTGCCGAGCTAGCAGATAAGACTACTTCAACAACACTCATTTTTATTATTAACCTGAATCAATTTTATTTAATTTTCAATAAAAATAAGTAATGGTTTTTTTACAATTTATATCTTACATTTAAAACTTAAAAAGATACCAAAGACTTGAACACTCTTTCTTATAAATTTGAATCCTAGGATACTCATACGTCATGTATACCAAAAAATATATTTGAAAATATGTACTCTAAGCAAAAACTTATCATGAAATGTGTAATGAATGTGCCTACGGTCTTTCTTCTTGTTACCTTATCTTCTCTTATCAATAGCTCCTTTCCAAGTCTTAAGAAATCGACCTAATATGAATTAATGATACAAGATATATAACTATTTCAATCTAATTTCCATAAATCGTAGCAAAAAATATCATTTAAATAAATTCATATTTTCAACATCAAAAATGATGCAATAAAATCCCCATGAGGCAATATCAGCAAGTATTGTCTGAGTTTTTTTTTTTTTTTTTGCAAAAACAATGAAAATAACTCATGTGTGTAAAAATTCACATATGACCTTCCGTTCAAGCAACCAACAAATAATCAACAGAATTATTCTGTGTGCCGAAAACCTTGCCACACAACAACGACAGCAACAGCAACAACTGAGCGTTAAATACACAGAGTTATTGACAAATGCGGGAAAAATTAAAAAAAATTTAAAATGCAAATTTGACGCTTAAAACAAAAGAATCAAGAGTGATTAAACTGGGCGTTGAGTGTTGTTGCCGGTGGTGGTGGCATGCAATAATTTCGTTAATGCAAACTGTCAATCAGATGCGTAGCAACCATGAAAATCAAAAACATCAAAAGCAACTTTACTAGGTAGGTGGGTATCATCACACGCATTCGCAACCATCGACGTTGTTGTTGTTGTTCTGTTTACATTTGGTCACATGTCACAATCGACTGCGTTTGCAACAAAAATGCAAATCATACAAAAAATTCAATTGTTGAAATGAAACTAAAACATTTGAAATACAAATTAAAATAGTTGATGATGACAATGATGATGATGATGATGAAGATGGGGATCATGATGACGATGCTGTTGTTGTCGAAAAGAATAACAATGTTGTTGATAAAACTGTAGTTGTTGTTGGTGATACATCATGCGTTTAAAAACACAAGTTACTTTGCGCAATGAAATGCATGATACACATTTGTTTGTTTTTATTGTTGTTGTTGTTGTTGTTGGCACAGAATCATTGATGCAGCATCATTGTATGTGGTTTGTACTAAATTTTTCACCACTTGTGGCCAATCAAGAGTCAAAAAAAAAAAACAATAATATACTTTAATTGTTACTCGGTCGGAAATTTTTTATATGGTGACTTGTCATAAGTCATAGGAAAATAATTTTTCGTGACTTTGTTAATAAGTTATTGAAATGAAGAGCGTAATGGGATTGCATTTTCATTTTCATTTTTTATCTTCGCAGTTTATTCAAATGTTTTATTTTGGTAACATAATCATCAAGTGTCTAGTCTAAAGGTTCAAAATATGACCTACAAAGTGCGTTCTATGCAATTTAATTATTTTCGATATATCGCTAAGAGAAGGTTTGAGCAACTAAGTTGCTGTACTGGTAAAAAATTTTAAAGGGTATGGTACCGCCCACAATATATGTATAATAACTAATAACGTAATCGTTATGAAATATAACATGGCAAATTTAATTGCTATAAAGTATATTAAGCTCAAAAGTGGGCGCAAATGTACCTGTGGGCGTGGCATCTCCCTTACAAGGAAAGAACGTTTAATGTTTGACTTTATGTAACAGCCATGTCGCATAGAACTTTCAATAAATGTTTGCAGTAGAGAGTGAATGCCAGATGGATCTAAAAAAAGACTCTTCAAGATGCTGCTCTTTTTAATCTTTTTGCGTATAGTCAATGAATTTGAGCTTTAAAATGAAAGCAATTTTCCTACAGGGTGTTTGCGCCTGCTTTTTCATTATAAACAGCATAATTAATACAAGTCAACATCATGTTTTTGCTGTTGTTGTTAATGTTGCTAGTAAAGTTGTCAGCAGCATGGCTTGCAAAACTTCACTAAATATTTGTATTTTTAAATAACGGAGAAAAACAATGCAAATCTTGCCACACACAGCCAACATGATGGGTATGATGGGTGGGTGTTTTTAACACCGTTACTATGAGTACCACTATTGCTGCTAACATCTTGTTTTTCAGTTGCAATTTGCTGTGCAAAAGAAGTGCAACATCATCATTGTTGTAGTACAAGTGCCTGCGGCAACAAAAATTATTACTCATGAAAATGATATGCTGCGAATTTTTCTCTTTAAAGGGATTTTTTTTTATTAAAAATTTTCTCGCGTATATCTTTTTTTTTTTTGGAATTGCAGAATAACGTCACTTATTCATTCATTCATAAAAGCAGCTTTAGCTCGTTGCGGGTTAGTAGGTTGTGCACGGTGGTGTAAACTGAAAAATTTGAAAAAGAAAATAATTTTTCGAAAAAATTGGAATCGGAAATTAGTTCTTCAACCCGTGCGGTTCATAATAATAATTTTCTCATTTAAAATTTCATTTTTTAAAACGTTGTTTCCTTTTTATTTAAGGGCATTTTTGGTGAAACTTTTTGCTTTGCTAAGTATTATTCTCTTGAGAGATATTCCTTTTCCCTACGTTTTTATCTTTTAGTCTGATCTAGCATTTTAACAACTCTATTTACACAGCAATTTTTCATAATTCTATCCCACTGTGCTGCATAATTTGCTATGAAATTCAAACCAACAAGCCGACAACAACTACCATTGCTATTTGTTTGGGGACTGTCGATGTACAAATTAGAATTCTTAAAAAAATTATTTCGACAATTTACGAACTTTTCAATTTTTGCATGCACTGAATTCCCTATTAAAGTGGCCCGCACACACACACATACATATGGCAACGAATTGGCTAACAATTGCTGCTTCAAGGCTAATTGATAATTAGTACCGCATGTGGATGAAAATGCAATAGAAGATGCCAGAGTAAAAGATGCATGATTGTGACATATTCGGTGTATATTTCTTCTCTCTTCTCTACAGTGGGTGACGTACAAATGTGAGGAAGTGCAGAAATTTTGAGAAAAAAAAAGACAACAACAAAAAACTCTTGTTGTTTGTTGTGGTGTTGCATTACAAAATTTTCTTGTAATTCGTCTTTTTTTACTTTTAAGTGCATTTGTATGTCTTTTTTGTTGTTGGTATTATTTTTTTGGTATTGTTGCAGTTATTGTTGCTTGTGTTGTCAGTATTGTTGTTGTTGTTATTAGTGCTGCTGCCGTTTGATGGTGTAAATGTGGTTAATTCCATTTCATTGCATCGTCAGCGTGAGAGCTATGATCTCTATCAGCGACAAATGTGTGCAATCGTCGTTTTATTGGGCTGTCAAAACTGACAGATTTAGCAAAATTCGCACAAACATTATAAATGTCGAATGTGTTGTGTGGTTGTTGTACTAATTTTTATGTGTTGTCTTTATGGTTTTTTTTTTTCTTCTTCTAAATGTGTAACAGAAGAAGTTGTGATAGTTTGGTATCGTTTAAATTACGCTTTATGATACTACTTGGTTTGTCGAAAGAACCATATAATGTAAACACATGGAAGCAAACAATTTAAAGCGCTTTACTGAAAGAGTTAAGGAAAGGTTCGTACAAGCGCAATTGGGTCCCATGCATGCCATCGATTAAAATAACTCTACTGAGAGCTATTTTAGTATTATTTAACCGATCTCTTACAATAAATGCAGCGGTTGTGAGAAAATACCCTTACTAGTTTTATGTAGTCCATTTATATCATTTATAATAAAAATTAAGTCTTATTAAAAATTTGCAAATCTAAAATCCCGACTGACATTGACGCGCACTACTCTAATTGTATGAAATTTTTCAAAGTTATGTCTGGAACATAGATTCAAATGCAAATACGTACTCAAAGTTGATTGACGAATAACATAAAAAATCAAAAAAAAATATAGAAATGTTATATCGAAGATATTTTGAGAAATATTTTTAAAAATAAAAATTTAAAATTTTTTTTATGAAACTAAAGCATTTCTAAACATAAATGATATTAAGTTCTTAATCGTATTCTTCATAGTTTTCGAGATATTTCGTATAAAAAAATTTATCGAAAATGTCAAAAAAAAAACAAAGTATGTAGTTATTTAAAGTATCACTGATTACCGCAGCTGATGTGTTTTATTCGCCAAGGCACTATCTATGCGCGATAAAAACGACCAAGTGCTAAGTTTGTTACTCGTTATTTATGCGAGTACTCGTTTGTTGTTCTTTCTACTTTGTTTTTATATCAAATTGCTTTTTTTGCCACTTGACGTTGTCTTTCGGCGAAATAGCTCTTCTTCTTTTTATTTCAAAATGCACAATAGACAAAATACAAATTTTCTGGGTAGCCCTGGTATTTAAGCAACTTGTTATGTATACATAGCAACTATAATTTTACTCGTTAAGTTTGCTATTTTGTTTTTGCTTTCCTTCATAACTATAGTTGCTAGCTATAGATAACTAGCAGCGAGTTGCGAATAAAACGCAGCTATATATAATTAGATCCATAACTTTTCAGAAGATTTTGCTGACAAAGTTTTCGGATTCCTTTTAATTAAATTAAATCAAAGTATTTTGAAAGTTACGCTCACAGCCTGAATCACAGTTGCTTTATAACTGTCAATCAAAGTCCCTTACAAGCACATTGACGAGATAAATACAAGTCTTTGTTAATTCCTATTTGACACAAATGTTGAGAATTTGGTAGCTCATGTTCTTGAATTACGAACTTCATTTGTCTACACACTGACGGTGGATATGTTACACAATCAGAAAAAGTGCAGGGAAAATTTGTCGTAAAGCTATTTGGTGGAACTGCAAAGGAAGACCTAGAATATCGTAGCACCGAATGATGGAAAGTGATATGTCGATTTTCCAAATCTTTAAGCCTAAAGACTCTACTTTGTAAACAGATTAAGTCAAGATAAAATTTCAGAAAAGTTAGCATTTTGAAAATGAAGTTTCATACAAATAAGAAATGAAAAATAGCTACAAGCTGTATGTAACATTTTCTTAAATTATGTAATTGCTAACGTATTCAAATCTATTTACTTACTAAGTAAAATCCCAAAAATGTATGTTAAATTTTATTTCATTTTAATTCCCTTGACAAAAGAATAAAAAAAATTACTTACAAAATCGTGAGACCCATCTTCTACTTTCAATGTGACCTAAATAAAATCCCATAATAGAGAGAGAGAGAGAGAAAAAAAAAACTGTAACAATTGTAGCCTAATCGTGATCTTATTGCAATTTGTCGACGTCGTTGTTGTCTTCTTCAATGCAATTCTTTTTTAACATTCTCCCAAATACAAATGGCCCAAAAACAATAAGCCAAATGTAAAACTCCAAACGAATGCAAATTGTAATTGCGAAGAAGTAAAAATTGTAACAAATGAAGATCCGCGGGGCAGACAAACAAATGCGGCTGAATATTCAACCAAAAACTAAATAAAAACTTAAAAACCTTAGAGTTACAAGCAAGCAAACGAATTTCCTTTCTAATTGAAAGCCAAATTTACGAATGACTACAACTGATGCACAAAACTTACCCCATTGACACATATTGCGGCCAAAAGTAATCCAAAAACAACGCCAGCCGCAGCAATTTTATGCAGTTGAAGATGTTGCAGCCGTTGGCGACGCTGTTGTTGTTGTTCTTGTGAATAATTTGTTGCAGCAGCCATTATGTCTGTCTATTGGTTAATGTGAATTCGTGGTGGCACAACGTGGCGTATACGTAATTTTAATGGGATTTTTTTTGTTTTGTTCACTATCTAAAAAATCAAATTTGTTGGAAAAAAAAAATTTAAATTTAGAAAGGAATCGAAAAAGTCAAATTTGCAATTATGTTGTATTGTATTTAAATTTAAAATTGTTTTTGTATATAAGTATATAATTTGAGACACTTAAAAATGAAAATCGATTGTAAACAAATGCAATTCGTAAATCCTGCGCTGTCATTAAATGCTCAAGAAATTAATTTGCAATGATTTTAGTGTTTTTTTTTTAAAAAAAAAACAACACTTTTTTTAAAAATTTATGCTCTTAAAAAAAATTGTTTTACTCAAGTAAAAGTTTCTTTAAATCAAGTTAAAATATCTTTGAAGCAAGTAATAGTTTCTTTGAAACAAGTTAAAGTTTCATTAAATCAAGTACAAGTTTTGTTAAATGTTTTTTTTTTAACTTTCTTTGTTTTTTAAATTATATTCTTTCATAAAACAAATTTCACACCAACGCACTTTTTCTAATTGCACGCTTCTGCTTGGGGTTGGTTTTACACACTTTTTGAAGTGAGCGCGCCTAAGAAAAACACGTGTTACTCTGCAGACGATCGAAATGCAAACGTTAAAAAAATCAGCGCAAATTTTTATTTTATACCAAAGAGATACCGCATTGCGCGAAAAAAATCATTAACGTCATCAGTAACATCATCATCGTGATCATCCAAAACAACATCACCTTTGCTGGCAAATAGCAAAAACAAAGCAACAACAACAAATACAGCAGCTAAAGTTATCGTTGTCATAGAGATACAACACTATAGACTGCAATTTCGTATCTTTAGTGTACTCAGTGATGTCGTTGTTGTTGTTGTCTTAAGCCAACTTATTAGCTCTTTTCTATAATGCGAGCAGTTGAAGTTGTTGGAGCATCTTTCTTTCCATACAATAGGGACTATTTCATGAATTTTTTTTTTGTTTTTTTTTTTGAAAATAAATGCAATATGATGTACGACACATGAGTTATAAATTAAGCTTCAGTTTAATTGTGTTTGATTTCAGAGAAATTGTAAACTTGACTTATTTTTTAGTTAACTGGCTACAATTGGCAAACTAAAACGAAAGACTTAGGTGGCGAACTTATCACCAATATTAGTGATTTTGTTTATCAGCTGCGAAATGAAATTTTGAAATTACCATGAGTTACTAAAATCTTAGTGTGACTTGATGTGTGAACCCGTGATAAAATATAAGCATAGATAAAAAAAGGCCAAAGTATTATCACAATAAATAAAAAAAATTAGAATCACCCAAAAGAGTTTTCATATAAATTTTGGGCCTGTTTTATATGAAAATCAAATAAATATTCAAGTACATACCTACTAATTTAGTTTCTATATTCTCGTATTATGTTAAGTACATTCCTAAGTAAGGCATAGAAGAACGCAAAGTATGTAAGTATATGGGGGCAATAAGATCTTGCCCTAGGGAAGCCTTTAATGTCCTCCTATAGCTGGTACACCCTAATACCTTCATCAAAGCAACAGCGTCTTGTAGTGCGATCAGACTTAGAGAGGCTGGTAGTTGGGTAGCGAAGCAATACGGGCATCGCTTTATCTTCGACAAAGTGCCAAAAGAACTGACTTTTCAGATGAAGATTCCGGAGAGGCTACAATGGGAGGAGGGCTCTATCGTCTTATATTTTGAAACCGCCATATATGCCGATGGGTCACAGATGGACAGCGGTGTAGGTGCGGGGGTCTTTCTCAAAAGACACAGCAATTTCTCAATCTTTTCGCTTACCCAACTCAGCTAGTGTTATCCAAGCCGAAGTCTTTGCTATTTTATTAGCTTGTAGACTATTGGGCGACACTAATGTGGTTAAGCTAGCAATCTTCTCCTATAGCCAGGCCGCCATCAAGGCTCAAAACTCGTACACGTTAAAGTCAAAAATAGTAGTACAATGCAGGAAGGATTTAGCTAGGCTAGGACTTCAGCTCGACATATGGGTTGCAGGCCACAGTAACATTGAGGGTAATGAAAGGGTAGATGTGTCGTCCTTATTTTGTCGCTGAAGCCAAATATCATACATAAACAACTAATTAAATAATTTTTGGTTTTTTTCAAATAAAATGCAATAAAATTTTCTTTATAACAAAAAAGGCACAAACGATTTTTCATAAATTAGTCCCCATAGCTCCTTTCGTATAATAAACTGCAGACACTATTTACATCAATTGCCTCAGCATATCACCCTAACTGATTCTCTGCAATCATTGAGTTACATTCAGCACCAGCTCAATTCTCGTTCACCTTCAAATTGAATTGAATTGAACGGGTGGCTGGCTGGCTCTTTGAATGTTTTAGTTCTCAGCGCGCGCAATACTATGCTATGAGAAATTCCCTAAATTGGATTAGTTATTGCTAAAAGAAAAACTCGAACTTTAGTTCATGCAACTAGCTTGTCTATAAATGCAATAAAACTGTCAGATATGCGACCGAATTGTAGCATTGTGTGAGCAATAAAACTTTTTATTTTGTCTTTTTGTTTTTGCATATTTCTTTTACCTGACAATATGTCAATAAATTGTTAGTTTATCTATAAAAGTCGATGTAGAAGAAGCGACCAAGAAGATCGTGAAATATTTTTACTACAATTTAAAGATTGATGTGGTAAAGAAAAATGTAAGTGCAGCAGCGATAATGTTTTAATAAGTAATTGAAAAAAAAAAACAAAAGACTTCAGCCACATACTTGCTAGTAGATTGTTAGCACAACACATCATATCATATATAAATTAGTAACTGCTTTACTAATAAAAAGATAGACCTTCATGCTTAAAAAAAAATTGCCCTATATAACGTTTACAATGTAAGGCATAAGTTACAATTTTTTTTATTCAAAAAAAAACAAAAAACAACTTTTATTTTATTTTCTCATGGCATTTCAGCAGCTTCTTCTTTAATGAATAATATGTGAAAATGTTATAAAATCATAAAAGTTTTAAAACTGTCAAATCATCTTCTAATTTGTTTTTGTTGTTGTCTTATTATTTGTTTGACATACGCCCTTGACGCATGCGCTAATCACACGCATCAACAAAAAAAAAAAGAAGAAGAAGCATAGCAACAACAACAAAAACATTTGATAGCACAAGTATTGAACTGAAGTGCAAGTGTGAACGCTCGAGTTATACCATCATTGACCTCGACATTAATTACTTAGGGAACTTTTTTTTGTTGTTGTAGGTGCTTAAGTGTAACAGTTATTAAATATCTATCTTTAGTGCAAAAAATCTTTAAGTACCATAAAAATGTTACTTTGGTCTTAACTCGCTACGTTAAGTCTTAAGGTCAATATTCATCTAAAAATCATTAACCTGCAATTTTATATTTGTGTTTTATTTATTGAATCTTCTTACGAGCTAATAATTAGTTCGTAGATCTTAACTTCTGGGATACTCCTACACATTGTTTGTTGCAATTTTTTTTTCTTAACTCTTTATTTGCATAAGGGATAATGCTACTTATTATTTCTATGTTGTATCTTGTGTGAGCACTTTAAACTTATTAAGCTTATATATATATGTAGATTTTTTTTGAATTTTGACACTTCTTGATTGTCGTTAACCTCACTCAATCACTGATCTCGAATTCCATAGAGTTTTTTTTTTTATTCAAAAAACCACAAGTTGAGTAAGAACTCATGTTGCAATAGAAACAAACATAAACAACAATGCCATTTGTTTATCCAATTGCAACAAAAACAAAGAACTAGAATAACAAACAAATTGTGCAAATTTTCAAATTAATGATGATTCTTAATGAGAAGCCAAAATTTAACCAAAGTCTATATTTAAAATGATTTTAAAAATCTTAACAAAAATAAACAAAAACAATCAAAAAAAAAAATAAAAAAAAAATTGGCGCAAAAATATTTATCATTGCATTTAAATCAGCAAATGCAAAAGAGCTAAGATTAATTTACAACAACAACAACAACAACAACAACAGCAAGTTAACTAAAGGAAATGTACGTTTGTTGTAACAGCAACAGCAACAGCGTTACATCCGCTCATCAGTCTTTGCATAATAACAGCAACAACAACAACAAGCAAAAAACACGTCTACATCAAGAACTTAACGATTCTCCTATGAATGAACGAAATCAAAGTCAAATAATAAATTATGTTACTTGGGGTTATTCAGAAAGTAACCCGTGATGCAATTAAATGATTTTTATATAGAGTGAAACCTGGATAACTGCGATCTGCATGGGCCCAAAATTTTTGTCTCAATTAAAGTGGTTCCCATTTACACAGTTTCCCAAATAAGTAGGTTTAAAATTGGGTTGTCCCATTTAAAGGGCGTAACATTAAGAGAGATCAAGATGAACTTTTTTTATTTAGAGGCGAAAATATCTTCAATAAAAATGCAAATTTTATGTAAATGACTATTTGTAAATGACCATTCACAGCCTACTTAAGTCGATGATTCTATAAAATTTTATTAAAATAACCATTTCACAGCCTACCGTTATTATTTCCCACTTATAGAGGTTATTTCTAAACGGTCTCAGTTATAGAGCGAAAAGTTCATGTTAGAGAGGCGATAATGCACAATAACTTCAAAAATCATATCCCAGATATAGAGGTTTAATAATCCCAGTAATGGAGGTATTTTGATGTAAAAGTGCTGGGACCTTGAAATGAGTCTCACTAGTAGAGGTTTTCCACTTATCCAAGTACCGCTTAACCAGGCTTCACTGTATTTTTAAATTGCTTGATATTCATTCATAAAAATGTTTGTAATATTCAATCATATTATATTCAATCATATTGTAAACTTTACTAATATATGGTACTTTTAAAACAGTTTGGCGCATACATTAAAAAGCTAAAGTTCCTTACTAAACTCTCGCGAAATGCGTATCTATATAACTACTAGATATATTAAGAAATATGTAGCATCCGGAATTGAGTTATCTTCTATTATGTAGATGTAGATTTCGGTTTTGTGAAAATGTAATGAATCGAGACTGGAAATGTACTTTTTATAGGCCAAATGTACTTTTTTGTCTTAAGGGGGCAGGGGCAGTCATTGCCTTGAAAATTAGAGAATTTTAGATAATTTTTTTTTGGTATTAATTTAATTTATTTAATAAAAGTGATAATAAGGCATCATTACATTATGTTTCAACTTACCTTGCTATAAGTTTAAAAAAAAATATTAAAAATAAAAAAAGTTATAGCTGGCTGGAACCTGTCCCATACAGAGTATCTTATGGTGACCATCACAAATCCTTGGAAAATCATCTAAAATCAATCGGATAAGAGGAATAAGGTATTTAAATAAATAATCTAGTGCCTGATCTATGGTTTTTTTTTTTTTAAATCAACAAAATGGCGGCCTCAGAAATATATACATCCAGATTTTCGGTAAAAAACCAACATAAAATAAAAAATCGATTTTAAAAAAATCCTTCCTATCGAGCGGTTACAGTGGAGTTACAGTGGTCACCAGTTCCGAATACATAGTTTTGAGAAAAACGCATTTAAAGTTTTACACTCGGTACTCTTACTACCGAGAGCCCTTTGGTTATTGCCAAATAACCGGATTGACTTCAAATTTTCAGGATATATTTTTAAGATATTATACTTTAAGAAAATGCATAAATCTCAAAAATTATGACTGCCCCCTTAAACACCCAATTTTACTAAATTTAGAAAATTTCTTTAATAATGTGATTTTTTGAGTCTTAAGTGCTTCCGAAGAAATCACTAATATGAGGACATCTGTTGAACTCTTATGTTGGTTGATGCTTAGTTTCAGCAGGATTTATACCTTAGGAAAAAATTATTGACCTTTTAGTGCCGAAGCTACAGTGATATAGTGCAATACAGCAATATTCTCCAATAAATCTTGTAAGACCTTAATAATGGACAGAAAAGATATAACTGAGTCAATTCTACTAATTAGTGTATTTCAATACTACAAAAAGCTTAGAATGATATTTATTTATATATTTCAAAACTTTTTTAAAATAATATATTTCACCTCTATTTCCTTTTAAGTTTCTTCAAAACATAAAATTATACTCAAGTTGATTTCTTCAACAACATTGTCACAAGTTTTAGTTTTAATTTTATTGCGATTGCATTTTAAGAGCTCCACTCTTAAGCTGTTAAAACAGCTGAATTCGCTGAGTATACAGTAGCACGTCATGTTGGAGCAAAAAAACAGATAGAAAACAAAAAAAAAAAATTCGACTGAACTCAATTTTAGACATTGCGAATCTTCAATTGAATTGCATTCAATTGAATGGTATGATGATATTGCAAAGCCCAATGCTAATAATTCGTTCCAACAAAGGGTAAAGATGTCGACTTTTTCAACTTTCTGCAATTCATGCTGATTGTTGAAGCATTTCATAGGTTTTTTTTTTCCTGTGCAACTCTTTTAAAATGTCTGTAACGTTTTGTTGATTTTTGCAATATATGTGGAATTAAAACTTTTGTAACATCAACGCGAACAAGTGGCCTAAATAAGTTGATGGGGATTTTTCAAGTAAATTACAGCTTTCATTGATGAATTTGATGACAATTGCTGTTGTTGACACTCAAAAAAAGTAGCTCAAAACGGTGGCAAAATAATTAATCTTTAATTTTGCAAAAATTTATTGCACAATAAAATTTAAATTTAATGTTTTTAATACTTAACACGAAAATTTTTTACTAAAATAAATATTTATCTTGTACCTAGCGACACATCATTATGGTGAAACAGGAAACTTCTCACCATCTGTTTACATACATAGCTCATCAACGACCTTGCAACAAATTTTTATACCAAAAAGTAAGCGAAAAATTACTTCGCGATTAAATGTCAAATATCAAATTCTTTGAAGTCATGATGTCCATGAAGTCAAAGCTAAAGCTGACAACGATTTGTTAATCTTCAGAAAAAAAAAGTCATTAGAAATAACACGAGTTGCAGAACCTCTTAACTTTTTGAAGTTGCTGCTGTTGCTGCTTCTGCTCACTGCTGGTCAAAGAAAATACTCTGATTTTGTTTTTTATGCCGAAAAGTTATTGGTTACTGACGTTACTAACTGGTTTCATTTGCTTAAATTGCTGCGCAGCGCATTGAGGTTGATATGCGCGGCAACAGCAGGTGCCAAACGCAGCACATTGAAAGTGGATAATTTATTATTTGCAACTTGTGGCAGTTCTATGCTTGAAATTGATGTGCTTAACATTTTTTTGAGTTAAAACGTTTTAATTGACCAGAGGAAAATGCAGAATATATTTATTTTAATGTCTTGTTTGCTGCACACCAACGAAATGCTGTAAGCAAAGCAGCTTTCAATGCGCTTCCAACTGTGTGCTTCTTCAACGAAAAATGGATTTAAAATAAAATTTTCAAATAATAATAAGCCAAATAATTAACTCCGGAATGGCATCATAAAACGCAATTTACTACTTGTACAAAGGTCGAGAGTTCAGTTTACTAAAGATCTCAAAATAAATGAAACTATCAAATGCAAAACTAGCTATTGCTAAATTTCAATCGAAGTAAACTCAGCAGGTATATTCAAGCAATGCAGAACAACTGCATTTCCATTGAACTAAATTTTATATATAACATGCCTGGTATTATCAGTGCATGTTAGAAAAGATTTGAGGTCCAAGTCATCTGGTTCTTTTGATGAATTTCAATTGAGAATTACCAATAAAGAGAGGTGGAATAATTTGATCGGAATCAAGCAATGACCATTTTGAGGTACTTATCTAATAACAGCAGCCAAGTCCTCGTTGGGCTTATGAATATGCAGTACATTAGGTACAAAGTTCAATAAAGTCCTTATCATAAATTGTAGTCAGAGAAGATATCACTAGAATAGCACGATTGAAATTATCAAACTTTTAAGAGAACTCTATAGGGCAAAGTAGGGTCAATTGATCAAGAACATTAAAAATACGTATGTCTTCAATAAGTTTCATTATAGCAGTAGAGCAACTATTTTCAAAATGCACACCCGATTACAGAGGAGATAGAAGTTTATTGATTAATCTGCTTAGACAAGAGCTACTTTTCACATTTTTGGAACCACGGTTAAATCTTGAAAGAGAACATTGTCCTAAGCTATTTTCCAGAACAAAGTTCTGTGATGGAGTGACCGTGAGCTTATTGGCATAAGCTTTAGGCTTCAAAAATCCCCAAAGAAAAAAGTCGAACGGCATTAAATCGCATGATTTGAGCTTAAGTTTTTGATCATGAAAACGAGAAATTATATGATGAGAAAATGACTCAATATATTAAATGAAATATTGTTCGGGCTGTATGGTATGTGACACCAATTTCTTAAAACCACATTTCGTCCATATCTTTATCTTGCAATTTAGGTACAAGAAACTGTTTTATTGCGAAAGCGTGCACCATTAGCTGTTATTACTTGACCAACCGCATTTTCGAAGAAGAAGGATCCGATGATGCCTCCAGCCCAAGACTCGCACCAAACAGTGCGAGAATTTTGACGAAAACGAAGCCAACAATATGAAAATTGGCCTCATCGCTGAAGATGATTTTGTTTGATAAATTCGTATCCACTTTTTGTTGTTTCATAATCCACTCAACGAACTCTCTTCGCGGTCTGTGGTCAGAAGGCTTTAGTTTTTGAATCGATTGAACTTTTAAAGCATGAAAAATAACATGAGAATACTCATCTCGAGAGAGCTTCTCGAAATATTCATTTCTTGACCACGGAGGCGTATTAAGGTTCCTGAACTCTCAGCAACACTCTCACGAACTGTTTCGACGTTTTGTGTTGAATGAATTGTTGAAGGACGGTCAGAGTGTCTAAAATCACTAATTGATCTAGTCTCTCTCAATTTTGTAATTAATCTCTTCACAGTTGATGAAATTAAATTACTATTTGTACGAAAATTGTGAAAAATCTTCATTATTCTTAAAATATTGCTCAACAATGAAAACGAGTTATTCTTTCGTGTAGCGCTCCATTTTTAATAACACTGTTTAGCCAAAGGTCTCTATAGCCAGTGGTGCGCTTTAGGTTATTTTTTTATAATTAATTATAATTAAATAAATGTATAACAATAATAATAACCCCGAACTGCCAGCTGTCACTATGTCTTTTGTTTTTTTTTTTTTTTGTTAACAAAAACACTTTATTGCTTAAATGTCACAAATTCAAATCTAGCGTGAGATTTGGTTCACCCTTCATTTTAAAAGGATAGATTTTTGAAGGATAGTTCAAAGTGTGATTAATTAATAATTTAAGCTTCCTTGTTGAATTATTAAATTCGACTTATTGCGCCTTGTTAGGAAGTGTTTATCTATAACTTAGAAGGTGTAGCATATAGTATAGCAAAACAAAGATTAATGAATGCAATCAGTATATTAAATAAATTAGCATTATAAAATGAACTACAAAAACAGAATTCATAGAACGCAATTCATCATCAGTTTGAAAAATCAATTTGTCATTTTAACCACTTTTCTTTAACGCCATTGGTCTAATATCGGAAGATTGGTTTTTAAATGTTATTAAAACTTATGTTTTGCCCAAGTGTATATCAGAGTGGTTAGTCTACAAAAAAAAAAAAAAAAAAAAAACACGGAAGCTAATATGTGTATCACTTTCCACATCCCCTTAAATATTAGTAATATTTCTCTATTATGCGTGCGTAATATTCATTTACCAATAAGGTCAGCTCATTTCATAGTATGTACTACAAGCTTGAAAATTAGTTCAATTTACAACTAAAATTGAAAATGAATGGAATACAAGTGAAACATTGAAATTACTTTTGAATCTAATGAATGCAGACATTCACAAAAGTCAAAGTAATCAATACGCGAATGCATAGAGGCTGCGAGATTGGTTTGGTTTCCCACGTTGTAACTAAAACCAATTCATCACAATTGCAACAACAATATCAAAGCTCTTTAAGACATGATATTTTGCATTTAATCAATAGAAGATGAGTCTCTTGTTAGGAAGAAACAAAGAAACAAAACAAAGTGGAAAAAACAAAACAAAACAAAACAAAAAAACTGAATTATAAACAGATAATAGAGAAGTTATAGAAAACACGATTGAAGCACTGGCAGCTCATAAATTGAAAGAAACCAAATCATTTGAAGAGTGGCAGCTTTAGCTTTAGACAGTTCGGCCTTTTTCTATGCCAAAACCAACTTTAAGTGTAGCTACTTGAATTTGTGATTTTCTTCTTCTTCTTTATATTCATTAAACACTTTGTATTGAGGCTTATCGAAATGATTTTTACTATGTTGTATTGCATATTATCGTAAAAGTCTAAAGAAACTTTAAATTATATCCGATATTCAAGCAAAGGAACCATTAATATTAGGACCTTCAAAACTGTCTAAGCAAAAAGTTGCAAAATATTTGAACTGAAGAACTAAATGTTGACGTCACAAGTATTTCTCAACATTAAAAAAAAAACTTCGTTCATCTGAATCAGCAAAGTAAAGGCAAAATTCTAAAATTTTATTATGGATGGAGTAATAATATTTTGTATTTTGAAAACTATTGAAATGTCAGCAGCTAATAGTCGCCCCTAATCAATGTTTCGCTATATGCAGGCCCGGATTTACCTTACAGGCACACTAGACCAGTAAGTATTTAGGGGCGGCAAATATTGAGAACTTTGAATATTTTTTTAAGTGTTGTACTACATTATAATGCATTGGTGACGATGAGAGGTACACAGGGGGAGAAAAGTACGAAAACTTGGTTGCCCCCTAAACTACCTAAAAAATGTTGAGAAGAAAAAAAAAAAAGAGTCTTCATTTTTCATATTAAAATTTTTTTTTTTTTTCAGTGAAGAAGGGCGGAAATTTGTAAACGGCCTAAGGGTGGCAAATTTCTAAATCCGGGCTTGACTATATGTGTTATTTATGAATATATTGATTAAACAGCTGTTCAGCATTGTGTATGTTACATTACAGAACACGAGGACACGAGGAGTGTCTTCCTACAGCTCAAAAATTGTCACTTTCTTAAACCGTGTCACAAGCCAACACACGATTGACTACGATTTTCGCTATAAACTGAACTTGATTAAAATAAAAATCACTTGATCCTGGCATCGTTGTTTAAACCCCAATAGCACTAATGGCTTAGGTCTAATTAGTAGTGTCCTGTCCACATTGATTTCGAGGATATTACTATTCTACAGGTCGAGAATATTACTACTCTATATATTAAACTTCTTCTGATATATTAAACTTCACTGAGGCGATACTTAATAACTATATAAAAAGAACTAAACAAGTCATCTTCGTACTTTGAGATCATTGTTATATTTATAAATTCCAATCGAATCTGTGCTTGCCGCAGTTCCAAACTTCAAAGCTATCAATGCATTTTTCGAAGAAAGTACTAAGAATTAGGGACTGAACGGCTTTCCACGAGCAAATTGAGGCGATGAATATAAAGATTAGCAGTTACTACTTGAGACGAATGAATCCATTTGGCTACCAACCATTCTATCTCAACTGAAATTATGAATATATTTTACGATCGGAAAAGATGCTGGAGAAACTTGTCGATCAGCACATAGATGAATGATGGAAAGAAAACTCATGTGTAAAAAACGTAATGAACGGGAACAGCATAAAACAAGTAGTCAACGATCGAAATAGCTATAGAAATTTTGTGAGGGTTTACGTTCTTAATGGAGTTAAGGATATTTGCAATACTTGATACGTTCTCGAACTCAGAAGGACTTACTTTTCGTTCGCAAATGGTGTTTAAGTTCCATTACTTTCCCAAGTGATTAACTAAAGACAAAACAAAAATAGGCCCGAACTCAAACGAGTTTCGAGATAGTCTAAAATCAATTTTAAAGTTATTTCATCGATTGGTGCAAATGAAATTTCAATCCAAATTGGGCAATTAAATGCTTAAGCAATGAACATAACATAAATAATAATAAAAAAATTTACAAATTTTATTTGAAAATTTACGATTTACGTTTGTTAAAATTTGGCGCTTCCATGAACTAAAATAAAATATTTGGTCAAATTATTATAACTTAAGTTAGTTTGAAAAAACTACAAGTAGGCTCAAATAAAATCTATTTAAAGTGTAATCAAAAACAATTTTGAGAACAATATACGATAGCTACATGACAAGGTTGATCTTAAATTAAAAGCTGATAGAAGGTCTATTAATCACGATCATGATGAGTTGCACCAAAAAAAAAAAAATGGTAACTGCACAATGCGCTTGCATCGCAAGTTCCGCTGTTTAACGTTAATTGCACAACCGCAACAAAAACAGCAACAAAAACAACATCAACGTCAGCAAAAACAAAAACCTAAATGTGCACAGCAAATCGGGAATAAAAACAACAAAGTTTATGGCCTATGAATCTTTTGTTAGAAGGTCAAGTTACAAATTGCAGCAGCGCTAACTAAGCAATAACAACAAAGAGGTACAGAATCAGAGTTCTGACAAAAGCGTTTATCAAGGATAATTGACTTAAATGTTGACAGGTACAAAATAAAACATGTCCAAACTTATTACTTAGTTCATCCTCTTTGAAGGCTTTTAAATTGAAAACTCTTGAATGGGCTGAGATTTATTTTTTGTTTAAAAGTTATTGTATTATTAGCACAAGAAGATTAGTATAGTTATTCTAAATAGTCGTAGAATATGTAGCCAAATCGAATAATTATTGACTGCAAATGAAGAGTAATAATGGAGACAAGTTCAATATATTTTTGTCTTCTAAATGCAAGTAAAGGGTTATCTGATTTGTGCTTTGGTAAGTAAATTCAAAAAGCTCATATAAATTTCAGAGATCAATTAAATATTAATTTTATTAGGGGTATTCAACTAAATGCGCAGAACACTCGCAAACTATGCAAGCTATGCACTTTCGAACACTGTGCAAACGAACTGTTAAAAATCGTATGGAAAGTTTTTTGAACAAAGAGCGCAAGTTTGCACGACAATTTTGTGCAATTGTTGTCATTCTCTTTTCCCATACGATTCTCTCAGCAAAAATTTTTTGTTTACAAATTTTGTATTTGTCACTCTCTTTTCTCATACGATTCTCTCACAAAAAATTACATGCTCATCAACTGCCACAAATAAATTTCGGAAAGTTTTATTTTGTCCCATTTTCAAATTAAAAGGCTTAGAAATATGTTTTTTTTAAATTTTTTATATAAAGGAATTCAACGAAAATGTTTTTAAATTTCAACAAAGAATTAACAAAAGTATTTTTTTTTTTGTATAGACATTTTGAAACTTTCTTAGTTGAATTATATCCTTTACAATGGTACACATTTTGTTGGATTTCGAGGCTACAAAATTTTTGATTTTCGTACACTAGACAAAGTACTGTGCAGTAATTCAAAATCTGTTTTGCAAATTCGTCTTATTGTACAACTTTCGGCTCCATAGAGAATAACAGCTTAATGAGATCTGTCGAAAGTAAGATTCCAAGCCCAGTTGCTTTGATTGTTGTGAGTCTGAGCTCACAAACTAGGCTATGCAATATCCAGCTACAGAGTATTGCATGCTTTTAGGCTAACATTTTGCTTGAAATGACTGTATTGAATTATTGAATATTTAATATTATGTAGCATGGTTCCAGGTCACGGTTGGTCAACTATGCTTTGTAGGTAAAAAGTGCTTTTTAAACGAACAAAATAAGCGCGGACATTGCATTCGACTGCAACTATAAAACAAAACGTCGTAGCTGGGTGCGCGCTACCGAAATATTTCCGAACCCATTTTTTTAGTTTATTTAATTAGTGTAAGTTTTTAATAAAATAAAGCGTAGTTTGTTCTAATCAATGAAATTGTAAGTTTTTAATTTACTTATAAGGACACTACTTAGCGATAAGAGTCTTAAATTTCAGAATAAAAGTATGTATTTCTTTTACAGATACAAATGTATAAAGTAGTGCCTGATCCAAGGATTTGTAAGATAACAATATGGTGCAGCCCTTATTTGAAACAAGGACTCTCAAGGCAAACAAAGGAATATTGGCAACATGGAAATTACAAGTTAAACTTTTTAATATAACTTGAAAATGGCTTACGTTTACAATATACAAAATATCACACAAATCGACGACAACGTGCTGGGCCGACTTTTCCATTGACGTAAAATGGGCGTAGTTTTAACAATACACTATGTCTTTGAGGAGATCCATCTAAATATTGACTTTTTGTTTTACCGTTATTTTCGTAATAACTTTTTATCATGGGAAATATATAAAAACATTGTACGCACATATAACTTTTTCGCTAACTACTTCTGTAGGTTTTGAATGTTTTGTTTGCGTGACTTTGTCAGCGAAAAAGCTATATGTGCGCACAATGTTTTTATAGTTTTACGAAAATAACGGTAAAACAAAATTATGCAGAATGCAAACACGATTTGCAGAAAGTAATTCGGAATGCTGCTTTTGTTAATTGCTTTGGAAATAGTACCGTAGAGGGGCTTGGCAATAATGAAAAAAGAAAAAAAATTACATTTCGATTTTGGGAATAAAAAATCTCCTGACCTCAAATGTGTTTTAACAAGCATTAAACTCTTGTCATTTCTCTCTCATATTAATATAAATCCACAGTAAAATTTTAAGCGTAAAAAAATTGGGGTTTTTGAGAAAATAAACCTTGTTTTTTTTTTTCATAAAAAGCGCTATAACTCTGCCAATTTTCAACAATTTTCAAAATTTTTTAAAGATTCTGACAGAGAATCAGAATTTCTATTAGAATCATGTTCCCTTAATTACTTTGAAAAACAAAATATTTAATCGGTAACCAATTCCGCAATTTAAAGTCAGTCCGACTGCATGTTTTGAAATGGATTTGATCTTAACGATAAAACTTTTCTCTTAGTGTACAGTAAGAGAAAATAATTTAATTTATCTCCTAAAAGTGTGCAATAAAAATTTTAATTTTTAACGAATTTCTCAAAACAACAAGATCAACCTAAAAGTTACAAGTCGCTGAAAAAGCTTTTAAAAATAACTATATACTGAAAGAATCAATGATAAAAAATAATGTAATAAAATGTGGGCAAAAAAAAAGCACCTGCTATGAATTATTGCTCTGAGCACATTGCAAACGTAACAATGAAATAAACAATGCGAAGAGGTATATTACTATATTTTTCTATTGAAACTTTTGCACATAAAAAATGGTCTCATACATATGATTGTGGGTGAGAAAATAAAGAAGAGAAAAACCTTCACAAAAAAAAAAAAAAAATACAACTGATAAGATAAGAAAATTAAATAAAATCAGCGATACTGAATAACATGACGCTAGAAAAAGTTACTTTGCAAAGAACTGATAGCAAAATCTATCAAAGTTGACAGTTGATAGCATAGCGCTTAGAAAAGTGCAGGTATTTGAGTTCAAATAAAAGTTCGCTTGAGAGTAAATAACTTTGTGCCACATAACAAAAGAAAAAGATACAAGAGGAAAAAAACAAACTAAATAGCTCAAGTGCAAAAATCGTTGTTTTGCATAATTCCGTTGCATTGACCAAAGAAAATTAAGTGGATTATCGGATTACATCTCGTAGTGCTCATTGGTATCATATGCATTAAACAAGAACAATTTACTTAGATAAAAAATTGTCACAAAAACGAGGAAACGCAAAACGTGACACACTAACACAACGTTCAAAGAGAACAGGTAGGTAAATTAAATGGTTTAATGGAGTCTCACTTCAAAGCGGTGACACAATTTGCTACAGACAGTGGAGTATAAAAGCATTTTCCGCTTATTTGAGAAATCTTCTTTTGAGTTAATTTGGTGATGTTGTTGTTGAAAAAAGTTAGCCCAACAGACTTTAAGTCTTAAATAATTAATTTTAATTTTTAAAGTTTATTTTAAGTCACAATATTGAGAAGTTTTTTAGGAAATTAAATAACTTGCAAGAGAAATTGACGAAGACAATGACTGAAAGGGCCATTTCATCAAATCGCTTGGGCAAAAAACTATTTTTTGTTTGCATAAAGGCTGGTAACAAAATCGTTCAATGAACTTGCATAAAATGAGCTCATTTCTTTAAGGATTTGTAACAATTTTTCCACAGGAAAATACTTATCATAAGAACTTAAAAAAAAAAACATTATACCATGGACATCAATTTCCATTTAAATTTGTGCGCTATGGTGTTTTTATTAATGTTGGCGATTTTTTTTTTCTATATTTTGATATTTTGATTGATCGTTTGTTAGGATAATAATTTTGGTGATTTTGTTTGCCACTGTAATTAGGAAAAGTATAATTTATGAAATATTTTTATCAAGAGCCACGAGTGTGTGCCTGGTGTTTATATGGAAATTTTGTAAAGATAAGATAGTCTTCACTGAAAATATAAATACTTATTTGAGTCCATAGTTTTATCGCATAAGAAACAAATTACAAAAAAAAAAAAGTCATAAAATACTAAACAAAGGATATTGCTAACATTCTATCGTTTCTGACATCTCCTACAAATTTTACGAGTCTCTTGAGACTGAACCTCATCCAAGAGCTGACTTACATCTAATAGCTATTCTGAAATATAAGAACTTAATATTAAGAAATGTAAATAGCCCACTGTATAACAAGCTACTCAATGCGAAATCAACGCTGCTCATAGACTTACAATAAATTGTAAGCACCTAATTGTTGTTGTTTGTTTTGTTTGTGTCAGCTTTTTTTTGTTGAACAAAAGCTGGATATATTAAGCATACGTTTTGTGCTATGCTATATTTTTTATAAAATATTGGATCATCATGACAATTAAGCGCCATTATCTTTATAGTTTATTTTTAAAATGTAGATAAGACTCAATATATCCAATATATGAATAAGCTCATAAAAATGTTTTCCATTCAATATAAGTAGATAAAAAATAAAATACAGAGCGTATATATGTACTCATCAGTAGCGATATTATGCTTACAATTTCAAATACGCGATTTGTATTTTTTGCTGAGAGCATAACGCATGCACATAAATAACACAGGTTTAAAAAAAAAAAAAGTTGCTGTCCATTTCATCAGACCATATTTTTCATAGGTAATTTGATGCCCTGAACTCGAATTTGAGGTCTACATAGCTCTATCACGTCAGGATTTTTTTCATAATGCTCCTCACGAGCCCTACTGTCCCATTCGCATAAGAAACATGAAAATTTTGTAAAACCCCTTTGTTGTCCCAGTATAATGGTTACGAATTTCAAATCTGTAATTTGGGTTAAATACATCTACAACTGCTGTAATAAACCACGGGTTTGGATTGAGTGACCCTAAAAACGTATATAAACTTTTCCGTTGTATATATTGCTCGTAGGGCTCGTGAGCAGCATTATGAAAAAATCTTGACGTGATAGAGCTGTATAGACCTCAAATTCGAGTTCAGGGCAAATTACCTAAGAAAAATATGGTCTGGTCATATGGACAGCAACTTTTTTTTTTTGTAAACTTGTGTAATTAAAGATTTCTTAAAAAATTTACCAATTTTATCTATATAATATAAGTTTTACAAAGTATGCTTAGTAATATGTGGGAAATTTCACCATTCGAAAATTAAAGCTCCATTAAAAGTGGTAATGAAAAGAAATAAAGAAAATGCTTTAACATCTAACAAATGGAATAAATTGTCAGCTTTATATTCCAATTTAATAAATTTTTATTAATTAATCCAGCTCATTAAGTTTGCACTCTTTTTTTTTTTAAACCCACATTTCATGAAAATGTTTTTTTTTTAAATTTTTCACCGAAAACTAATTCTTTGTAAAAAAAATACATAAAAAAAATGTTCTTTTTTAAAAAAAAATACTTTTAGTTAAAATACGATTTTGCCTGAAACATGACTTTCTAAACTTTTCAGTCTTACGAAACTTTTAGCATTTTGAACAAAATTCATTAAGTGGATTCCAAATACGATATTCTTTTTTATTGTGCCTTGTCTTAAAATAAATGGGAACAAATTGGAATTTTTTGCGTAATTACTTAGTCCAAGGATAATATTGTTTGAAGCATTTGAGTTCACTGAAATCAACCTGTAGACTTTTTATAAACTTCTCTGCTTCAAAATGCTTCCAAGGAATTGATGTTCTAGGTAAATATGCCTCAAGTTCAGTCAAATCTGCCAAGAACATTGATTTCGATTATTCTCGGGTACTGGTACCAAAGTCATCAATTGCATTACTCTACAAAATGATTTAAAAAAATTCCTACAAACAAACTCAATAACTTTTTCTGAAGGACTTTGGCCTGCTGATTCCAAAAATTTTAATCATTTGATCGATCGAAGCATTTTTTTTTTTTTGAGGTATTTACAAGTGAAGTTTTCGCAACTTTTGCGCAAAGTTGATTTTACCTTTGCTGCTCTTCCATTTGATATAATCAGCCGATTTAATATTCTTGTTACAAAATTCTAGAGAAATCGATAACTATGGAAAGTCCCCTTAGAACTTTAGAGATAAAGCAAACTTATTTTATGACCACATAAATATTACAATGTATTCAATTCTGACAATACTTTCTTAATGAGTTGGAGAATTACTTATCAGCGAAACATGTTTATAGTGGACTTTAAAAGATAATGAGGTGTTCTATTCTGTATATGGTTTGTGTCAAAAAGAGAAAATCTTAAAAATAAATAAAATTTTCGCTAAATTTCCAATAAATGTCAAAATTTAAAGAAAATAAGAAAAATTTTGTAAATAATTTTTTGAAAACTAATATTTTGTGTTTTATGATGTTTGTCTTAAAAAATGGTTTGGCATACATATGTACATACCATCTATCAACGAAAAATTAAAAAACTTAAAATATATTTTTGGAAAGTTGGGAAACATACGTATATATCGAATTTCCATAAATGGGAGCAAAAACAGTGGAACCTAAAACATTCTTGGAGTAGGAAATGCCTAGATTGATGCTTGAAATAAATTTGTGTGCTATGTTAGGAAATAATCTGTTTTTGTTTTAGCCACCGATATTCATTTGCTGCTATAAAACTGTTTCTATACCCACAGTGTTGCTTTTACATGAATCATAATGTTCTTTTAACTTGTACATACCCATAGGATGTAATGTATTTTAAATTTGCATTGTCATATTTATACGATAACGTGCAAAATTATGAATTATTTTCAACTGCAATAACAAATTGAACAAAAGTGAAATCATTTCCGAGCAGAGCTAAAAATAATTTAAATCTCTGGTGAACGCCGGTTTCTCCTTGAACAGAAAACAAAAGTATTTACGCGAATGCAAACAAAATAGAAACAAAATTATGTGGATTACAAAATGTTTGAAAAAAGAAGAAAAAAAAAATATATTTCATAACTTTTTTTCTGCTGTTGTTTTTTTTTTTTCTTATTCGAATGCACTTGCGTGTTTCTTAGCCAAATTGTATTGAATGTACAAAGCGATTAAATAATTTACTACTTGGATTTTTTTGTTTAATTTATACATATGATACGATTTCTCATTAATTTTCTATTACAAATGCAATTACAATTTAATTAAAAAAATTAAAGCTGTACGGAAGAAGTTTACAAATTGTTGGAATTAGATCGATTTGTGACCTACAGCTTGTTGCAACTTAGTTTTAATTTTGAAATTCTACTATGAGTGTAAAAGGTTTTCTATTTAATTTAAGTAATATTTGCTTATCGAAAAAAAAAAATATTTTAATAAAAAATTATTTTATAACAAATGCAAAATTTGCTCCCAAGCAAAATTGATGTGTGCCACCAAAACTTCTTTTGTTATATGTTTTCATTATATTTAATTTATATTTTCTCCCAAAGTAGGTAATTTAATTTTTTTTTTTTCAACTTAATTATTTGAACTTATTTAATTTATTTTCTTTTTCGTTAGTGCGCACCAATTAAATGAATGAAATTTTTTCTCTAAATTGTATTACAAATCTCTCACATGTGTGTGACGAGTTACCAAAGCTGCGCGCATCCAAGTTTTGAGCAGTCGCAGCGCGTTTGCTGCTCTGGTCATTAACTCTTGACTCGGTCGGTTGTTGTAGCTATTGTTTTAAGGTAGCTCTTGATGCTGTTGTTGTTATTGTTATTGTTGTTGTTGCTTATCTGTTTATCTGTTGGTTTTACATTTCATACACCCATTATTTAATGTTTTTTTCTCTTCTTTTCTTTTTGTTGTTTAATTTTATTTTATAATTATTATTGTTACGAGTATTTATGCTGTTCCGAGTGGAAACAATAACAAATGCGTAGACAACAACAACAACAACAAAAGCAATAACAACATAATAAACAATAACAACAACATATTTAAATAAATGAAAACGTAGCTCAACTGATGGATGAGTTGCTTTGCGACGGGTCTCATGAGCTCATAGCGGTAACTAAAGCAGAGCACAGTGGGATAAAGTTATTGCATTTTTTTTTTTTTTTTCTTATTGATAAAAATATTAGGCATTACTTGCACTGAGAAAACAATTTGATTGATCAAATTTGCAATTGATATTATATGTTACAATTAAGTATTTGAGTCAAACATAACTTTTTTGGAATAAATAGTGGCCAACTTTGGATGCAATATTATATGTTTTACTCATACATATAAATAATTAATGGCAACATTTCAATCAAATATTTTTTCAGTGTACAATAATAATTTTATAAGCCAGCAAGTAATTAAATATCATTGGAAGATGTCGGGAAACATCAATGGCATGATAATTGCTAGCATCAAAGATAACAAGAGAAATGGGAAGGCATGGGTCAGATGACATTTGAAGTACTTAGTTGCAAAGTATTAAATTAAATTAAGAAGTATCGCAATGCATCGAGAAGTAACGATTTTATCAGATGGCATCGAAAAGTATAAAGTAGCATTGAAAATGAAGCAACAGGAATTATAGCATGGTAGAAAATACCACAAAATATCAACGATGTTGAAAGGTATCGGAAGGTAACAGATGACATGGCATATTATAGAAGGTATCAGTCTGATTAACGTTATCATCTGATACTACCGCGCGATAACAAAAAATTTCGTAAAGCATCAAATGATATGTAAAGCTATCAAGGGTATCAATAAGTTTCGATTGTACAATCGTGAAATGAACGTATGATAAAGCGCAGTTTTGAAAGTAACAAACGAAATCGCAAGATGCAAAATATCAAATGAAATTGAGAGCTATTGCAAAGCATCGAAAAGTGTCGATTTTATTGAAGGGTATTGAGAAATATCGGAAGACTTTCAAGGAGAAGCATTGGAAATTATAACATGGATGGATGATGGCGGAAGACATTAAGAATTACTTAATGATTCTAACATGTATCGGAAGGCATCAATTGATATAGCATGATAAAGAAGGTATCAGACACATTAACAGGTGATTAGAGAAAATCTCGCAAAATCTATATCAAAAATATACGTTAAAAGTAGCACGATCAAAAATTTAAATTTTCCACTAAATTATAAAGATTGACCTTGTAATTATAAACTTTTCTTTTCCAAATAAACATTTCAAAAAATTAAGACCAAATTTTTATAAAAGTTTGTTTTTTTACTTTTGGCACCATTGTGCAGTGGCAATAATGTAAAATACAAAAAAAAAAAACCAACAAGTTGACAGCAGTGAGTGTTTTAACTGTTTTTGTAGTACGAGTAGCTTTTCAGTTGTGCGATCAGCATTTGCTAAACAAGAGAGCGCAATAAAGAAAAACGAACAAGAAAATCCAAGTAAAGGTAGAGGGGGAAATGCTTTAAAGAGCATGCGACCAGCTGACGCATTAAAACAACCGGGCTTTAAACATTTTACGCTCTGAATTTGTTTAAACATTCCAACTACAAACGCCGCTTCGCACAGTCGTCAGTGCGATATTCAAATTTGTCAAGTGCGCGTCTTAGCCAAAATAATAAAACGTTTGTTTAAAAGTTTAATACGTAAAATAACATAATAAATAAACAATTTTATTGAAAGACTGTCGAATAAAACATTGTTAGTGTTATGTGCATAATGTGATCCCAGTACTTAAACTGATAACGTGGTCAAATTTTCAACAACAATTCAATTGACATTAAACTTCATATAAGCCGGCTAATTATTGGTAATGATTGTATCTTTCAAATTTGATGTGATTTATTGGCAATATATTATCTCCTGTGTATTTCAATTTAAATAAAAAATAAATAAAAAAAAAATGCTGCTAACAAGCAAAGTATTTGGCAAAAGGGATTAATAAAACTTGGAATATATGCTGTGATTTGACTGCCGCAAATTGTGTGATTTATCGCAGTGAGTTTGGTTTCTTTGTACTTAGTACTAGAAGACCGATTTTAGTCGTTTTTTCGTTATGATCCTGTACACGTCCAAAAGTGAAGATTAACCCGATCGAGAAATTGTTTTTAATTTTATTCCTACTGCTTACACAGTGAATTCAATATTACGTTTGAAGGAACGATTCCTGTTCAAAGAAACCTTGTAGCTAGTAAGCCTTCCATATTAAATTTTGCAACGTTTACTTTAATAATTCATATGAATAAACTCTAGCGATTTCTTGTGCTTATGGGAGGTGCCACGCCCACTGGTGCGGTCCTTTTTATTCTTAACTCTAAAAACGTTTAAGTTAACTGAAATTATTTTACAAATTTAATTTTGATTGCGCTGTCAGTTCACAAAATATATCCAATAAAATTATTTTCTTACATGAGAGGTGCTATATCTATTGTGCATTTTCGTCCAATTTATATTGGAAGACGCCTTATAACTGGTAAAATAACTTTTACAATTTATGTGTTTAGTCAATTTTTGATGTTTTTCATTGTTATTCGAAGCTTTTCGAGCCGTTACGTTTCGATATTTTAATTGATGCTGATCGAACTGTACATTACTGCACATTAAGGCTGTACACACCATCCTTCATGCTGTCCATCATGCTTGACAAACCTCGATGTTTGATCATCTGAACTCTAGAAACAGCCGCTTGACACTCATGTTGGATGGATTTCAAGATATTTTGATTTCTTTGCTGGCGTCAACAACAACAAGAAGAAATTTTTCATTTCAAATAAGATTTCATGGAGTGAACACCGATGGGTTACGTGAATAATAAAAAGTTTTGACAAGACTTAGGTTTTTTTAGGGGTACAGCCTCGTTGTAGGGAGTTGAAAACAATTTTTTTTTTTTGAGTAGTAATGCGAGAGATGTGTACACCTCGAAATTTTTCTGGAAATGATGTTTGACAAGCATGTTTGATGATGTGAACGCAAAACGAAATTTTTAGTTAGTCGGTTTGTCAAGCCATGTTGGACAGCATGAAGGATGATGTGAACTCCCCTTTTCGAACTATACGAATTTTTGCGACTTTTTTGATATTTTTCGACACTTCTTAATTCCAAATTTTTGAGTGTTCCGATATTTTTCACCATTAAGGTAAGGTAAGATTTTAAGGTGTTAATAGTAAATAAAATACTATTTTTGTGAGAAAAGTTTTTGAGTTCATGTTATGCCATTCATGGTAATTATGCATGAACTAACATCAACGAAATGTTCGGCACGGCTACTGTATCATATATCCACCCGTTTGTTTAAATTTGAAATATTTGATTGTTGGATTTTAGCTCTGGTATTGTTGCTGGCTTGTTAGCAATGCGATTAAGTTTGAAATGATCCTCCGAAAAAACTGCAAAATTGTCAAATCGCACGTTTTTGACGGTCAATTGACGTTAAGAATTCAATACAGTCAGTGTTATTAGCTGTATGGCATTCTGCAGCGTGCTTTTGAGACCATGTATTGTTCACATCAAATCGTGCAATAAGCACGAATGTTTTTATATCCATATATTATATATCATTGGAAATGTGGCAATTTTGTTGGGTTGATTATTTTGATTAAAAACGTCTATTTTCGTAGTAAGATCCAATAACTTTTTACGGATTATTTCATTGCGACTAAAATTTTCAACGATTAAACATAAAAAATGTCAAAGTGGGGTTCTTACCATCTCCAGTTTTCCATTAGAAACCAGTAGAATTTTCTTTGAATAATAATCTGTATCCCTTGGCACCTAACCCCTAATTATTGTATTATTTTTGAATTTCATAAAAAATAATATTATTATCATGTACGCGTAACTTTGTAAACATTTTTTGAGCATTTCAGTATGTTTATACAAAGTAATTTAAGCTTGTTCCCATTTCAGCGTTATATAAAAGCTTTCCAGTTAATTGAATCCAAATTGTTTCCGCTTAGTTTTTAGAATATTAAAAACAAAATAATCATATGTTGGAATAAATTGCTGAATAATAAGATTTTTTTTTTTTTTTTTTGTTTACCTGCTCTTTTTGTTTGTCTGGCAATTTTCGAAATTTGAGATTGCAAGAAAATTGTTGTGTTTTAAATAACCCACATGTTATATATATATCAGCTGTTCGTTGATATTTAATTAATCTTAATAATGTTTTCTATTTCTATTTTTCTTCATTGTGATTGAACAATTAATTTATTTTTTGTTGTTTTATTGCAGATTTATTGCACCACTTTTTGCATGCCACGCTGATTCATTTGAAATGATAAGATACATTTTAGTCAAATAAGAAGCCAAACTATCCAGAAACATTAAAACATTCGAGCAAAATGTCATCGACAAGTGCCACAGATTTGGAGACACAGGTCAATGTCGAAGATCTACCAATTACATTTAAGGTAAGTTTTAATTACTAAAAGGGAGAACTTATAAAGCTTAAACTCGTGTACGATATGCTTAATATCTAGATTGGAGCAAATGAACAAAACATTAATGATACATAGGTATATGTAGTGAGGAGATCATTATATTGTATATGAAAACTATACATAAAAGTTACACAATAAAATGCTTAGTTGGATTAAAACTAAAATTCAAAATGAGAGTTAATAAATTACTGCAATTATTTTATTATAAAATAATTTTAATGGACAAAAATATTTTTTGCTTCTTTAAACTCAAAGTCCACAGCGATTCTGCTTCACGCACTGCTGGAGAAAATAATTTTCAAGCGCATACGCGTAGTTAATGATGCACAAACTCCACCGCACAGTTCAACCACATAATCTGGCCCGAAATCGGTCCTATGTTTCCAAACACGGTAAGTGCACGTTTCACTGGCTGTTGTCTGTTTAAATGCCTCTGTGACTGTTTCTCTGTCTGGCTTGTTGTTTTTTTTTTTTTTGTCTTTGTTTTATACATTCGTGGAACTCTCCGTTACATCCGGTCAATGTGCGGATGCAAATGAAGTTGGAGTGCGCGTAGAAATGTGAAAAGTCAATGGGTTCTGCTTTTTTTTTTTTTTTCATTTTTTTGCGTACTTCCTCTTCTCGATGTTATTATTTGGTTGGTCTGGTTTGTTCAGTGTGGCTTGGACTGTTGCATGACGCTGAGAGCAACGATGAATGAGCGAGCGTAGCAAGCGATATCAACTCATGTGCAAAGATAAACAGAAAAAAGTTACTTGGCCCGATTGAACAATTGCTGGAGCAGTTGATGTACAGTGTACTGTAATGTGTAGGTGTTTGTTTAGAACAAGCGGTATTCTTTGCAGTCCATGTTATTGACAATATCATGGTCATGTGCCAATGCATTAAGCAGAAGGGGACCTAAGCCAGCAAGCGGAAGTAAATAATGAGACGATATGTGATGTTGATTTTGTTCTGCTTTTTGAATTTTATTAAAAACGCAATAAATTTTTCATGGGCTTTGCGTAGAGAAATGGTGCTACAAATAGTGCAAATTAAAATATTCATTAAAAACACTTGTAGTTGAAACCTCACTGATTTTGATAAATTTTGTATAGAGATAGATTGAATCCTTTATAAAGATATTTGTTTTGAATAGGCGGAGCTACGCCAAGCTAATGAACCGATTTTTATGAAATATGGTATGGAGATAAACCGAATATTGAACAAAGGTACTTGTTTTTAAGTAGGTGGCGCCGCGCCCGTTACAGGAAAATATATTTTCTTAGCTAAACTAATCGACTGATGTTGATGAAGTTTGGTATGAAGATAAGTATATCAAATCTATGGAAGGGATAGACGTATGAATAAGGCAAAATGATACCATGATTTTTATTTTTGGAAGCGATTACAAAATATAGCTCTTTTTTATATCAATTTTTGAATACCAACAAGTATTTTTTGTTCTGTTTTGTCACTATAATAGTTGAATTTCAACCACTGGGCGAACTCTATTTAGTTAATATTAATCCTCAGAAACCCAAAAAGTTCGAATACACGTTATTCAACTACACTAACGCTAAAAAAATGTATAATTCTAGAGTCTAGAACAGTAAATTTTGGAGCTTTTGGTTACAAAGCATATCTTCAGATTGAATTTCAATTTTGGATTATAAGATATTTCACCAATAAGTAGCAAGTCACATATTGCTGAACATGACTAGTTAATATTTAGCCATTCGGAAATCTAAATGAAATTTATCATTTCTTCTATTATATTATTATCTTTTGCACTTTAGTGTCTTAAAATAATCCTTGCGAAACGTGTCTCTCTAACATAGCCTTTCGAGAGAAAGAAAAGAAATAACAATATTTATAATGCAAGTTTTTTCTCAGATTGGCTCTACATTTTTATATATTTAACCCTTGAGAGTCAAAACTGATTTTTCCCTTGATGGTACTTACATATGGGCTAAATTCTAGTTTGTACATTGATGAATTTCACATTTATATTTTGTTATTAATTTGAGTTCTCGGTATTTTGTTATAAAAATACCACCAATGATTTATCGTTATTTAATTTTTTGGATGCTTCAGTAATACTGTGATATTGTGATTTGTGGGACTATTCAGACTAACCATAGAAATATTGAAGCTTTTAGTGCTAATAGTTCTTTGTAGAAGAACTAAAGAAAGGGTATAGGGCTCTCTTTTCTTATAGAAATAATGAAGAGAAGATATTGTAGCTCCTGAAAGGATGTGTTTCTTTGCAACTTTCACGATATCATTCATTCAATAATATTCAAAATTATTAAAAAATTTTTTATTAACAATTATTTTATTTACCTTTCAGGTAAAATACATTGGCTCCGAAGTTGCACGCGGTCTATGGGGTATCAAATATACGCGCCGTCCAGTAGACATTATGGTTGGTATTGCGAAAAATTTACCACAAAATAAGATACTGCCGCATTGTGATCTCAAAGTTTCCACGGATGGTGTCAACATCGATATAATCGCACCGAAAGCCAGCATTAACCATTGGAGTTATCCCATTGACACAATCTCGTATGGTGTACAAGATCTGGTCTATACACGTGTTTTTGCTATGATTGTTGTCAAAGATGATAAGTCAGCGCATCCTTTTGAAGTTCACGCATTCGTCTGCGATAGTCGCGCTATGGCACGTAGGTTGACTTTTGCTTTGGCAGCAGCATTTCAGGACTATTCAAGGCGTGTTAAGGAATCTGGTGAAGATGATTCTGATACCATAACACCTACAAGACATAAATTTGCAATTGATTTACGTTCACCGGAAGAAATGTTAGAGGGTGCCGAAGAGGAGACAGAAGCATGAGTGGCACTTTAAATTGTAGTATTTTTTAAAAAATTGTTGTTGCTGTCTATTAAGTACATAATCAATCGTTAGGGTTAATTTTATTGTAAATAACTATGGTAAAATCGTATGTGAAAAAGCCTTGTACAAATATGTGGAGAATCCATCATACAGCTAAGAACCCAAAGTAGTGAAAGTGTTGTGTAAGCTTATATGTATTGTATTTAATAAAATCTTAAGTTATAGGACATATTTCAGTATTTGATAATTCAATTCAACAAAGAAAAAAAAAAGGAAAAGGATTTTGTGATGTGTTAATAAAGTATTTTTTATGTTAAAAATTTTTTGAAATTTTTGCTATTTACTTTTTCATGGAGGTACTTTTCGAATTTTAGAAAGGATGAGTTTTCATCAAGTATGAGTTTCTTTTTTATAATTTATTTTAAGTGAGTTTATTTTTTTATTATCCAAATACCTATAAATTTGCTTGTATTTAGAGACTTGCATTTGTAATTCTTTTTTGAAACAAACAGTAGATATATCCGCATGAATTTTTAAATGTGATAAAATTGTTGGGCCTAGAATATTACGACATCAATCTAATGGGCCTGACTTTGCATAGACTTTGCACTACTTTAGTTATTTATGTTTTGCAAGAGATGACGCTTTAAGAAACATGATACATTAGCCAAGCCATCAACCACTTAAGAGCTTTCTTTCTATTCTTTTGAAAAGCTTTTGTTTATCCTTTACAAAATGCAAAAGCAAAATGAAATAAAAAAACTTGTATTTGATTTGCTACAAATACTCGAAACTCACCCATTTTCAAGAAATTTCATAAATGCTGTGCCACCAAAAGAGGCGATATGCGCTATAATTTTTTTGGCCAACACTTTTTTCGAACTTATTTCACAAAACTCACTTTTATCACTTGTTTTCATAAATAAATATTTACATATATTTAACTTTTTTTTGTTAAAGCAACTGGCGGAAGTCCGTATTTATAACGACTGATGCTAAGGCTACGTGCAGACTGAGCGCTATCGCCATAAGCTTAAGATGTGCTTTAAGCAAGGTACAGACGCTCCAATCTGTATTACAACGAAGCCTTGTTGTACAACGCATTGTATCGTTTTTTGCACGTTGTACAACCAAATTTTGTGTTGCTATGAAAATCTAAATAGAGTGCAACTCTCTCTACCGCGACGGTAAAATTAAAACCAAATCTAATTCTACCGTCAGCCGTCGCGGCACTTACGCCGAAATTCTGTTTAATACATAAAGTCCATGAAATATATTTCTGATAAAAATTCTACTGCATCTTTTGATAGGCTGATGATAAAAATTTTTACCAGCGTCATCCCTCGAGACCATTTATGCTTTAGTTTTTACACTAACACGGTTCCTATGAGTCGGACTTAAATTTATATCAGGAAAAAAATTTAGAATATGTATGTGATTTTTATAAAAATTTTTTGAAAAATTTTTATGAGTGACCAGCTGTTTTTGTTATACAACGTAAAATAGTTATAAGCCTTTGACCTTGAATATTTTGAAAACGGTTTAACTTACCTTACTTATTAACAGCATTAATATATTTTTTGAAATTATCTCATCTTTATCTTTTGCAAAGATTGAAATTATGTTATTAGAAAGCGAGATAATAGCGAAAACTGTTTTTTTTTTTGTTGCCTTTGACTTTGGATTTCGCATCGATTGGTGCAAACTTTTTTTTTTGGGAGCAGCATCCAAACCAGACTTCTCGGGGTCCGAGTCCGCCCCAAATTATGTAAAAAATCCATTTTCGACCTTTCCTCAACGATTGGTGCAAACATTTTTTATTTCCGTAGTTCTTTACTATCTATCTCTTTTACACGGAAATCGAATAAAAACTATGTCGCTACGACGCTATAAAAAAAGTTTAACAGCATATACAGCTCCATATACCGCGCTATATTCATATAAATAGGTACTCGTTCACTGCCTTATAGCCTACAGCGCTACTCTGTACGCAGCCTAACGCGAAACGATTCAATTTTAGTAAATGAGTTGCCATTGCTTAAAAAAAATTTAAAATAAAAAAATTTTTTTGACTGAGCTTACAGTTACATATCATAAGTTGCATTATCATTTCAAATAGAGTAACAATATACTTAACTTGAAAAAAATTTAAAATTTGCTTGCAATAACATCTACTAATCATTGCAAAAAAATGTATTTTTAGAAAAGGACATTTTCACGGAACAAAATAAAAAATTTTAAGCAATAACAGCTGAGGGTTCTGAAGTTGTTACTACGCTAGAATGAGAAAAAAACAAATATATTAAGCCTTAATAGACGATATTTCTGAAAAAAAGTTCAAAAAGTCGTAAAATTTAAAGAAAATTGAAGAAGGTCGAATAACTTGTCAAAAGTTGAAATAGATTGGAAATAATTGTATCAAAATTTAATTGACTTCGCCCAATTTATGGGCTTGCTCTGGAAAACTTTGTTGGCGCATATGCAAAATATACTTCCAAAAAAACAGGAATAAATATTTTAAGGATGATGGCAACTCACTCACTAAAAGTGATTCGTTTCCTATTTGGATCAGTTGTGATACATAAATACGGAATTCTGCTGATTGCTGAATATTAAAAAATTAAAAGTTAAATAAAAAGTGAAGTGGTTAATAAAATAAATGAAAAAAAAGTGAAGAAAGTGATGAAAGTGGAAGTGAAGAGATAGAAAAAGTGCTATCCAATACAATTATAGTGCAAATTGTCATTTTTGGAGGGACATTATCAACGTGATTTCTCTAAGATGGGTGAGTTATTGTGAAATTCAATTAATTTTCTTCATAGCCTTATTCAATATACTGTATGTTTTCATGTAATATTCAGTATAAAATGCTACATTAATGCGCTTATTCTCTGATCAAAATCAATTATGTACAAAGAAATTATTCATTTCCTTTTGCTAACGCCATTTTGCAAAGGATAAACAAAAGCTTCAATGACGTAGAGTAAGAAAGCGCTCATGTGGTTGGTGGCTTAGCTGAAAATATCATGTTTCCTAAAGCGTCACCTGTTGCGAAACTAAAATATTTAAAGTAATGCCGTTATTTTGTTTCTGTGCAAAGCAATAAATGTTCCAGCCTAATTGGTGCAAGTGCACTATGCAATACTAATTTTTAGCGCACTCTACTTATTTATGATTTTTGGCCAAAGATGATAATTCTATATTGTCTCATGCAGTAATCACCTGAAAATTATTTTATTGTCTTTTTAAACTTAAATGACGGGTTCAAATTTTAAACTGAATATTCAACAGTTTAGAAGGAATTAAGGAATATTTTCGGGAAATGGTTCTTATTGGCCACGTTTCATAAAATATTTTTGTTTTATTGAACCACTTTCCAGCTGGTTTTTGTTAGTTGTAAAGAAAGACCAAAATAAGTCTTTCCATATTTGGCGATACCTGGCATTGGTTTAATTTTTTATTAATACCTACATTAGGGTGATTCAATTTAATAGTAACAGGTGCACGATAAAAGAATTCTGGTGCAATCTGAGCTCATAATATTAATTTTTCCTTACGATTTTTTTGGGGAAAAATGCTTTACAAGGCATTTGTCTCTATATCTTGTGAAAAAAATGTCCAAGTATTATAGTATAATTATCCTACTATCCGAGAGTTAAATCAACATAACCCAAGAAAATTATTTTTTTTAGGTTTATATTTATTCACTTCGTACTTTGTCATTACATACGAATTTAATTTGTTTATGCATAAATAACAACAAAATACTAAACTAAAATTTGTATATATTTTACTCTTTTTTTGTTTTTGTTTAGAATATATATTTCTATAAGCTTTTAAAAGCCCAAAATTAAATAAATTACTTTAATGAAATGAGTCGAAATGAAACGAAACGAAAAAAGAAAATAAAAAACAAAATTTCAAGGTAAACGCAGGAAAATTATGACTCAATGCAGTCACATCATTTGATTTACTTAATTAGGAAACCTTTAGTAAAACGAAGGCAGGCAGGCGGGAAGCGCAGGCATTCACAGTATTCTCTCTAAGACACTAACACGTACTTTAACTGGCATCAGATCGGAAGAGAAAACGACGCTTACGTGGGTCCATTTTGACATTTTTCATGCTACGACTTCTGTAGAAGCGGCTCATTTTTGGCTCTTGTGTTTCTGGCACTTGGACAGCCTCAGTCTTTTCTAATTTCTCTTCATCAAGTTTCGTTGCTTCCTGTGAAGTTTCTTCTTGTGACGTAGATTGTTCTCCCTGCAACAAGGTGGAGTCTTCTAGATTTTTTTCAATTGCTGCTGGTTCATTTACCAAAAGATTTTGTGCCTTTAATAAATTAGGCTCTGCAGCTAATGGAGAAATGCGATGATAAAGTGGCATTATGATTTCGTCACTTGGAGCAGCTATAACGTTTTGAGTACTTTGTTCAGCTATTGTTTGCTCTTCACTCGTAATTTGTAGCTCTACTTCAGCTGGCATAGTTTGCTTATCTGCAGTTGGCGCTTGATCTAGACGCTCCTTAACCAACTCTACAATATCATCAATGCTCAGTGGTGTATATGACGCCACATCGGCTGCTCCCGTGCGAATTTGTTGGCTTGCTTCTATGTCTTGTGGCAAGTTGAGCACTGGTTGTGCAACTAACTCTGCTGGTAACGTACCTTCTTCAGTGCTCAGTTTAATTGAGGCATGTTGTTCTACAGCAGCATCTGAATTACTTTCGAGCTTGTCAGCTTCAACAACGTTTTCTTCAACGCTGTTTTCCTCCAGTTTCGCAGTTTCTTCTTCAGTGATTTTTGTATTGGCAGCCGTATCATCAGCTTCTGCAAGAGTTGTTATGACCTTAACTGGAATTTGATACATGCTATCAGGAAAACTGTGTTGCATTAGTACATTGAAAAAAGGTGCGCCATTTTTAAACTTTTGTGTCTCGGCTTCTTCTTGTGCTGACATTGTTTCCTCTTTAATATCACTTGTCACTAGCATAGGTTGTTTTTCTTCTTCGTTGGAAGTTTCAGGTTGACTCTTTATTTCCTCATTGTTAGCTGAATCTATATGTTTTTCACCTGGATAAATCGGTTTGTTATTTGAATTTTCTGATTTCATTAGCGTATTAAGAAAATCGGATATCAAAGCTTCAGCTTCAGCTGCCATGGCGGGATCAACTGGCTTAAAACCACCGCTGCTTTCTTTTAGAGTATTTGTATTCGGAAACATTTCTTGTACCAAAGGATCTTGTACTAACATATCAGGAGAGGCATCCATTGTCTCTACAGCGTTGGCTGGTTTTGCATCTTCCAATTCCTCAAGGCTAGGAGATAAAACATCTGATGTAGAACCACTTGGTACAATTGCACTTTCAGCTGGGGTATCTGCAGGTTCGTGCGTGAGTGTCGCAGCTGGCTTTGTTGCCTTAACATTCATAGCAGTGTCATCTTCAATTTTAAGTTCTTCTGTGGCAACAGGTTGATGTTCTTCAACTTCCAGAATTACTGCAGGAACTTCCTCAATTGCATCAATGAGCGGCAAAGCATCTTGTTCTTTTGTAGATTCCACCAAACCATCGGCAGTTTCGGATAATTCAGGCTCAGCGTTATGTGCAGGCATTTCGGTAACTTTATCGTTAGTTACTTCAATTGTTGCTTTAGTATCTATTAATTCCTTTTCATTTGTTACTGCAGTTAGTACATCTTTTTCGTCTTCTGCTGAATTGGAATTTTTTTCACTCGTAGCCTCAGGTTGAGGTTCGTTTGCTTTCTCCGGCAGTAGTGCAGTTTCTTCCTCCATGGGTCTTACAAAAACTTCCGAAGTTTCCGAAGCTGCTGCTAAATTCTCTGGCGCTGCAATTCCTACAGCTAAGGGTTCTATTGGTACGCTAACGTCAGCTACAACTGTCTCCATTGGGGCTGCTGGCAACGGTGTGAATATGGACTCTAAATTAAGTGTCGGCTCAGGTTCCTCAAGCGCAGGCTGTGCAATCACTAAAGGTTCTTCCGTTTTCTCCTGTTCAGCAAGCTTAACCGACGTATCTTTCTTATTGAAAGAAGTTGGACGCTTACGTACCTGATTGAACAGTTCACCGCGGTTTGGTATCACTTGCTGTGGCTTTGGAGCTTGAATTTTTTCCTTAAAGTTAGTCGACATAGTTGATGGACGCTTAGTAAATCTTTGATTATTCAATGGTTTGACAACCTGCTTCTCTACAATTGGTGCAGTTTCTTCAACTTGTGCCAGATCTAGTGGTTTCGCAATGGGTTTCTCTACTTTACGCAAGGGATGTGCGGTAGCTGTTGGGTTCTTCTTTTTATTAACTGCTGCTGTATGTGCTGGCTTACGGCGATTTGGCATTGGCTTCTTAATCTCTTTCATTGGTTTCTTCGGTTCTTTCATGGGCTGTATCATTGCTGGCATAACTGCCATTGGCTGTTCTTCCATGGGTTGTTGCGCTGTCGCTTGCATTGCCATAGCAGGTTCTTGTTCATCATTTGTCATCATTGGCATATTGGATGATGGTGTGTTTTTATTGGTTTCTTCCTCAATCATGCCAAAATTTCTATTCAAATCATAATATTTAAATGATTCTTCACAATCGATGGTCATATCTTCACGACGCAAGCATGTGAAAGATTCCTAAAGTGAATTAAAATATAAGACTTTGTAACCGTTTGTTGTTGAACTACCATAATACCTGACTGAAAACGGTCTCCTCAGGGCAAATGAAACTCCATCTGAAGGTGTTCTCTTTACCGTCAGCATATGTGACAGGTAGACAAACGTGAAAGATTTGGCAATCATTCTCCGCATCAGCATAGTAACCGTAGGTTTTGTTATCACATGAAAAATTATCGGTGATGTCGGCTCGTATTGAGGTCGCATTGCTTGGTAATGTCAATGTAGACATTGATGGTAGCTTATGTGCAGCTGGATCTTCGGGCTTAACTTCTTCAGAAGCAGTGATAAGTTCCGTAGCCATTGGTTCATCATCGCGTGGCATGATGGACATATTACGCTGCAAAAAAAAATAGAAAATTGATTATATATATTATTAAAAGTATTTATATATCAGCATATTGTAGTGATAATTTCACCCAAGCCCTTAAAGAACGAGCAGCGCGATTTTTCTGCACTCTTTCAAAAATTTAAGAAAAGCTCCTAAGGCTCCCATTTTCTATGAAATGCATTGCGTACCAAATGAAAAGGTAATTAAGTAAAATTTTCTGCTGGAAGTGAATGAGTAATCAAGTTGCCACTTACATCTCACTGCACAGACAATTTGGGCACCAACGTATTATCAAGACGCTCTATGAATTCATAATTAGACCCTATGTCTTTTTCTTTCCTTCCAAAACTAAAAAAGTCAAAGTTTTTTTCTTTCTCTTGAACTTCATTCATTCATTCATCGACTTAACCGAGTTGGACGAGCTGCCAGCACTTGGCAATAGCACTGGCAAGTGGTAAGTCAATAAATAAAAAAAATCACATACTTGCACGTGACAAAATTGCATTCAAAATGGAATTGTTATTGAAATGAATTTGAAAACGTCGTTGTTGCCACAAGAAGCCACCTCACCAACGGTTTGTATGAATGGTTGTGTAGTGTTGGTGGCAACTCTTCTTTTGCATTATCTTTTTTTCTTTTAACTGAAAATAGCAGCTCCAAAAAGTGATGCAGAGGGCCAATTGGTACGCGCATTAGTTTTTTTTTTTTTTTTTCAACCAGATGGCCGAATATACAAAAATTTCACTTCTGTTCTAGTTTTTTATGGTGGCGGAGGTGTAAAGTGAAACTTTACTTTGGGGTTTGACAAATTTTTGTTAGCCTTTTAGGCGTGCATTTATAGAGTTTGAGTAATAAATTAAAAATTTCAACTCACATGCGCACGCCATGCGTGATCATTGGCATTTGGTAAACGCCATGTCTATAATTTTGACGTGTGATGCACCTGCGTTTTATGATTTTTTTTTGTTTTTTCGGTTTTAAAGAGCAATAAATTTTGTCATTTTTGGAAAAAAACACTTTTATCACAGGCATAAATTATTACAGTTAATGATTTTTTAAAGAATGACTTTGAATAAAATTAAAATATTAATTAAACATATAGTTAAAGCTCGTGGAAAGTCTATGAAAGTATCATTCGAGCATGATAAATAAATTTTTAGTAGGGAATTTCATGAAATTTTAAAGTAGCTACTAAATTTTTAATGTGTCTACTTTTTGGCGCATATTCAAAGGATGTCACCGCAAATTGTGTTTACTTTGATGTTATCGACTCGGGGGGGAAACTTCACTTGTTCCCTTGGGTTATTTCAGCGTTTTTAGCTAATTCTTTCATTTTGATTTTTGGGCGTTATTTCTTAACTGAATTTGGGCGTTATGATAAACTGCCGTACATCACTTTTAAATCGGATATTATTACAAGGTAAAGTAAAGGCAACAGTTAGGTAATAACGTAAGTTTTGAATGTGATAATTTTTAACAAGATGAACGAAGAATATTCAAGTTCTCACCAACTATTTACTATAAGCATATATTTATGTTAATATTTTTGTTCTCTCTCCCTTTCTCTTTTTCTCTCCTTTGTATCAAATAAATTGCAAAACTTGTTATGTCTCACTTATTAACACAAGTTGAATTCTTTTTGGAGACAACTGTTATTTCGAATCTTTCGTTATGTACTGGTTATTACAAAACCAACTGTTTGGTCTAGACACCATATCCATTTGCAATACTTATGTTCAGATAATTGACAAGCTATTACATGACATGAATATAAAAGAGTTCTTTTAAAAAGAACTTGAGTTCTTTATATGTTAAACAATTGAAATGTTTTAACGCATTGTTGACATCAGTACAAAATATTGCTAAGTACAAAGTTTGGGAACATTGGAGTAGTTTTATTTTATAAAATCTCTTATTTACGGTGAGTTATATATCATTGGTTTTTAATACAACTTCAAAGCTATACTGTAGAGATTTTGTCCAAAGAACATTTTCTATCAGATTCGCATAATTTGGGGAGGATAATCAGAGCTGCATTCAATGCTTTTCTTCCATTTATTTACATTTTTGAGACAAAAGCATTCAATTAATTTTTTTATTTTGCATGTCCTTGCTCTGCTTAAAAATAGTTTCAAATTTATAAAAATGAAATTTTTTTCCACCTAAAGAAAGACATGCGTGGATGAACTTTGACGAAAAGTTTTCTTAACGTAATCATAATGCAATTTTCGGAAAGGTTTCAGTATATATTCCCAAAACATTCCTGTTCCCAAACAGGAATGTTTCATCATAAATTAATACAATGATGTGAATGAATGTTTACTTAAACATTTTTAAATTGACAGGGGCAATCGTTTAAAAAAATCGAGTGTGATACGGAGTGGATGTTACTCCGCTACCATAGGTATGACAGCGATCATTTTTATTTTAGTAGTTTTATTAAACCAAGAATTGCCGCAATGTAAAAATATATGTTTTTTGTTTGTATAATTTTCAGTTTTGCTTATGCATAAATTGCCACACCAATCTGTGGACTTATTGTCCAACGCTTGTATAAACCATTCTTAGCGTTTGTATGAAATTTGGTGGTCTGTATAACCTTAAAAAACTCCCTTAGTTCAACATTATGAAGTTGTTGTTTTTGCATAAAAGTGTTACCGATTTTATGTTCAAGTTTTCCGCTTTTTTTGAATTGGTTTCATTTACTTAAATAGCTCTCCCAACCAACATTTTAAAATGTTAACCTTCAAAGGAGACGTACGCCTTTTTATAAAATCAAATATCCCAAACATATGGGAAATATCTCGGGGAAGACTAAGATTTATGTAAGCTAAGATTCTATGAATTAATAACGCTCAATTTCAATCCTTCGAAGTACAATTCAGGAAGTAACTGATTAAGAATAACATTTTTTAAAATGCTGTATGTGGGATATCAAATATATGTTTCAAATATTCTATCACCAAATCTTCATAAATAAAGTTAATTCGTTGTCTTTGTGTATGTACCATATACTAGACTGAACAAAAACCAACCGAAATGCAAATTTGTGTTAAGAAGCATGCTGTAAAAATTTAGAGTTAAAAATTGAGTGGCCTGTGTCAGTAAACCGACAACTTTTATGGTAAAATATACTATATATAGCTCCAAATAGCGAAAAACAGAACAAGTGAAATAACCTTTTGAATCAAAATTTTCACAAATTTCTTATACACAGATAAAACTTCCCATCCCTTCTGCGGAAGCATCAGAAGAGAATCTTACTTTTTGTGTAAGACGGTCTACATGTGTTAACCTGCCCATATTCGACGCAGTTGAACCCAATTTTTAGTGGAAGTTATATATTGAATATCATTGGATTTACTGTCGAAAGTCTTACACACACACATTTGCAACTTAACATTGTCTTTGTTTACTTATGTAACCCCGCTCATATTGAATTTAATGAGTTTTTGTATGTCAAATCAATTGACAGATAACACCAGGGTTGTCAAATTAATGAATTAACGACCCTACCAAAATAAATTTTTTTTTTAAGTCGCCAATTACAAAATAAAACCTTACGGTAAATAAACCTTTTCCGGTAGTCTTGCTCATAAGTACATATAACAAAAGTCTTTCATTAAAGGGCTTTTTTCGAAAGCGTCCACTTCGCAACGCTGGATTACACTCAAATTTGACAAAAACATTTGATGCCAAAATTCTTCATGATTCATAAAGTCGTCAAGACGTAATTATTTGAAAAAATGCACGAAAATGATCGCTGAAATGATATTTTAGAAATTGTCATTCACTCACTATACCCAAATATATCTTCTTTCCATTCAAAGTTCTATCGTGACTAAAAATACCGTTTATTTCAAATTTGATAGTAGCTTGTTTTTCAAAATAAAATCATATATGTAATTGTCTTGTTAGTTTCCATTTTCATTACTTCAATTTCACCCATCTTTGGCACAAGCAAACCCAACAAAAAAATAAAATTGTTAATGTAGTTTCTAAAATATAACAAATAATAAATATTCCATTTCTACGAATTTCATCAAAATTATCCAACCGCTTGATAATAAATTTTTCTGTGAAGTAATATGTCTCTAAAATATATTCTTCAGAGAAAATAAATTGAAAAATAAATAATGACAAAAGCATCGATATGCCTTTCAATATGTGGTAGTTTTATTAACTGCTTTCCTTTAAAGTGAATTTAAGTAGGCCATATAAATGCAAATTTGCACAGATTTTTACATAAAAAATTATTTCCTTTGCATGAAATAGAATATCAATTCAATATAACTCAATAGTAATGCATCAATGCACTTCTGACTTTACCATATTTTTTACCGGAAATAAAAATATTAAACCGGAAACGCACCAACTTCATACATTTCTCTCACTTAAAAGTTCGTGATCAAAATGGGACTTTTTACTTCGTTGTTTTTATTTAATATTTGCAAAATTCATTCCTCTGTTTGTGAACGCATAACGTTTTGTATTTCCTTTTATGTTAACCAACCTTTATAGTAACGGGACCAGCACAGCAATATCCACTAAGGCAGAGCAGCAAAACCGCTGATTTCCACATTTTTCAATAAAATGTTATTCGATTAATCCCAGGTGTAATTTCAGTTTTATTTATTTTTCTTGCACTTTAGCACTTTTTTCTATGTAGCGTTTTTTGTTTAAATGTTGAAAGCTCGTTTTTATCCAGAATTCTTGATTATTCTAAATTTTGCTGTTTAATTAATTTTACACTATTTCGCACTTTTATTAATCCACTTAATCCTGTATTTGGCTATTGGCGTTAATATTCCTTATTTGTATTTTAAAATGATAATGATGTGTATGCGTATTGATTTCAAGACCAAAGCTTGCACTCAGTAGTTCACTTGAGGCACCGTTGGCTGAAAAAGACTGACTGCGATCGCTCGAGGTCTGTTGATCCCCATTTATATACTTCACTTTGATTTATTAAGAATTCAAAGAAGAGACCACAGAGACACCGTACAGCAAAACGTAATACCGACAAACGTACAACGCGACAGTAACGACGTTGTCAAAGTTAACTCTGCTCCGCCAACGATTCATAGACACCAACACAACAACAACAACAACATAAACGTTGTTGCCAACCCTATAGACGTCGCGACATTGGCAAGCTTCTTTAACGTTCTTCTTTGTGTGAGTAGAAGTGTGTGTGTGTGTGTGTGAGTGTAACACTAGTTGGCGCGCAATTTTTAAGACGTGTGCTGTATGCGACTATGGCTTTATTATGCGTCTATTGCTGCAGAGTAGACCCGGCTAACGCAGCGGGCACCATTTTACGAATACAAATGAAACATTTGCAATTTTGGCTTAAAGAGCGGTAGAATTTAATTTTATTTGGTGAAAAGCACAAAAGAGATTACAATAATGAGCATGCGCTAGTGTGAGTGTTAAGAAAAGAAAATATACTCATGAGAAATTGAATGGAATTTTATCAGTTTCTTAAAGCTGTGATCCTTTGATATATAAAATTCAATTTCCTTCTTTTTTTTTAACATAAAAACATTTAAATGTTTTAATTTCGTTGCAATTTGTGATCACAAATCAGCACAGGGTGTTTATTTGAAAGTTGTGTAGTTGTATTTTATATTTTGCCCATGTTTTAGCACAGGAAGTAGTGGGTAATTTTACTTAAAACTTATGAACGTATGAACTTAATGTGGCAAGATAAAGTGAGCTTTATCGCTTATGTACATAGCTCATATAATGTAAAGAACAGCTTTTTGTTACTATTTTTTCAGACCATAACTTAGCTCTCAAACTTCAGTGCTGTTAGAACTCTTTTATATGGCTAATTATTAAATGCATGCAGCAATAATGCACTATGTACTGAACACATTAATATTCCAGGACATCAGCCAAATGACATGCGGCACGATTCGTAAAGATATGTATATGTCTACATACACGTGATAGTTGAACATGCTTTGATGCACCGCAGTAAAGTGATGTTACAAAAAGAAAAAAGATTGTGTTGAATTTTAAGGATCAAATTTCGCAGTTACTTAAAAAATGGTTGGCACTACAGATACAAAGTCGAAAAACAAAGTTTAATTCAATTCAATGTCTGAATTGGACACTCGCATATGCTAATGTGTTTGTTACCCAGTAGGCAATTTCGCTAAGCCTCCACCGGAGAAGGTCTGCAAGCAGCGTCAAGAAGCATAACAATAATCGTAAGCGCTTATATAAGACCTGCTCAAAATCAGCTCTTTATGCAAATATGGCACCCATTTCATATTTTCTACATCATTTTTGTAAGCAAACGTGGGAGGCCTACTATTTTTTCTTCTAGTGAGTACCTTGAAACTACTTTTTTCTCCACCATGGTACGCCTAGTTAAATCCCCTTCACGGTATACATTCCTGCATCCAACGGAACGCCTACTTTAAATTGCTTGTTCAACCGAGTGATGTCATATTGACAAGAAAGTATTTGGTAAGACCTTCTTATAACACTTCTTACACCTACTTTTGCCTACTGGTTCCAATATATTACATACAGTAATTTCAAATGCCGACAATGTGTGGTAATAATTGATTCCATATTTCTATTTCCGATGCCAATGACATTTGAAGCTTTCGCTTTTTGTTTTGTGTAGCCTACGTGCGACTCTTTGAATAAAGTTTATTAAAAAAAAAAAAACACAAACACATAATTCAATAAATTAATTACAGCGCCATAATAATTTTTAGGCAAAAATTAATTATGCGTTAAAAAGAAATTTCAATGTAAGAACGCAAAGTTATATAATTGGGATTTCCAGCTTACTCATAGGTAGTAGAAAACGGCAATTCATACTCCAGCAAATGTGAATGTACGGTAAAGTACTTGTAATCGCAATTGAAAACAAACCCAAAAATATGATGATAACAAACAAAAAAAAGAATCTGACAAAAAACTACAGGATTAAAAATCTAAGATTGCACGTCCCAGAAGAAGAACAGAAGTGGCAACATTGCTGGTATTGCGTTCGCTCTGACAGAAAAATCACGTATTTAAAACTAATCTGCTGACAGGCATCAGGGCGAATGAGAATTGAAAATGGGAATGTCACAGCTCATGCCTTCGTAGAATTTTAACCAAGTCATGTTGTAGCGCTTTTGACTTTTAAGTCACACGCTTATTTGCACTGTTCGCGATAAAAATTAGAAAATCATAATCTTTGCTCAAATAAAAGTTATGTCGGAATTGTGCAGAAAATAAAAATTTAGCACGCGTTTACAGTAAATTTGAAGTGTTGTGATAGTTTTTTTGTTGTCATACTTTGGATGCTAGTTTAAACTAAGTTTTATTGAACTCAGCGCATTGTTTTTTGGTATGGAAACATTGTAGAAATGACAGCTAATTAATAATTTAATTTTACTTATAATTTTTATATATAAAATGATTTGAAGCGCACAATTTGATTCGTTTGAGGTTTGAACCTTCTTCGTTTATAGAATAATTTCAATATGACCCCATTCCCTTAGCTAGCTCAGCTACAGAACATTGATGTGTTATAAGATTAAATTGAATAGTTAAAATGAAGCCGGGAAATTGATGAAATCAATACCATAAAGAACTCAATGATTTATCTGATTCACTTTATATTAGACGTAGCATTGAACTCTGTTGTCTCAATGAGCTTCTCGTATTATTTTCTTAACTATGAAATCACAAGGACCATTGTGGATCGTTTATAGGATATTTTTCCCTAAAAACAAAATTTTATAGAAAATAAAGAAAAAAAATTTCTTCACCTCCAAAACAGGAGTTGTTGTCAATATAAATTTCCATATTATTGGACTTAGGTCTTTCTAATGTCATAAAATATGAATTTTTTTTAGACCGATTCGAAAACGCAACAAAAACCATTTGCAAAAATATTTGAGTTAGACCCTTTTAAGTTATCAGCAGCACCATACCATCACAAATAGCATGATTTTATTTGCAACCAAATGAGATGCGTGGGGCGGGGCAAAGCTCCCTCTTGCCCATATGGTAGGTACGGGCCTGCTTATCAGGGAAGTATTGTATCCACTACAAAAAATTGTTAAAGTTCTAGTAGAATTCAAAGGTCGAAGTTTCCATTGACATGTGGTCAATAGTTTTTTAAAGACAAGAAAGACTGGTCTATTGGCAAGCATGCTGAAAAATTAGGTATTCCATTCAACCCTTTTTGCCGTAGTTGTCTGAATGCAAACAAGATAGAGTCTGTTCAGCACTTTCTCTACAACTGTTCGGTCCTTGCAAGAACCAGGCTCAGATATCTAGGACAGGCTTTATTTAACAACTTCAGAAAATTGGCCGAAACAGTAATCGGATTGATGCTTAACTATCTCAAAAGGATTAACTAGATATAGCTTTTATCGTTGCCAAACTTCTTATTAAAATCTTTTCGGTACGTTAGTACTACTTAAAAGCTTCTAGCATGGGTGCTAAGCCGCCACTCTATCCTTACCTAATCTAAGCTAACCTAAAATGAAAATTATTTTTGGAGCTAGAGAATTCAGGACGATTGTTATAAATGTGATGTCAAGATACATCGCTCCAAGAACCATAAAATCCATGACAATATTTATAGTGAAATTTAGTGCTCATCCCGTTTTTCGTTTCATATAAAAATTTGAAACGTTGCTAGTGGCAAGTCTTTTACTAAATTTCTTCTATCAAGATTTATGGATTAAGATTAACGTTGCCAATTCAGATGTCAAGGAAAATGTATTGATATAATTTTTCACAATCAAAGTCCAATTCACAGCTTGGGCTACGAACGTGACACTGTTAAATATTGGAGCAAAATCTTGTCCGAACAAACTGCACATGTTGTTTCAAGTTCTTTCTTATAAACTGTTGTTCCATCTAATTCTGTTCATTCATACTTTTGCAAAGAGATATTCGCAATATTTGCGTATTCAAAAGGCGCAACTTGTTTACGGTTAAATTTTCTTTTTTTTCGCGAATTTATTTTTAGTTTTTGTAAGTATGCCAGATTTTTATGTTTTATGGTGAATTTAAATTTGCATTTTTGTGCAAAAAAAAAGTAACCACTGCACGCATGATGGTATTGGTAAAGGTGTAAAATAACTCCAAAAACAGCATTCTAATTTATTCCTTGCGTGAATAAATGAAATTTCGAATTTGTACTTTAGAATACTCGTAGGAATTAGGTCAATATCTTTTGATAAGCTTTTAATTTTGGATGTTATTACTAACCAGTGTTGACATTTGTAATATTGCTTCAAGCAGCAGTCTTTCTTTGGTCATTGTTCAATTTCTTTCGTTTTAGCAAAAAGTTTTCATACATATATTTAAAACATTGCTGGTAATTTTTATGCAAGGATCCTACTAAATACTTATAAGATTGAATTGAATATATCAGAGAATGTTGCTTCTAAAGACAGCAGGAGTGCCTTAAGTTTATATTTTGTGAAAATTTGAATTTCAAACATTTACTTGCAAGCACTTTCATTGACTTAGCATTCTTGTTTAAAATGTATAATCTAATTTCTCTTTTCATTTAATTAAAATGCACTAAAATATGCAACCATTTAAACTAAAAATAATTAATTCACTAATAGGCTGGGCGTCACGTGTCACAATCAAGTGACGTTTTCGCCTGTAAAACACCTTAAAAATTTTTAATGCACTACTGAAAAAGAAAATTCAATTCGACGTGCAGCAAAAAACACTTTCTTCTATACTGCAGCGAACTGGGCTGGGACGACGGGTCACAAACGCACGCATTTTAACACGTTACGCTAATTGATACTGACCTTGTTTAAATGAGAGTCGTTAAATTAGCTATAGGAGATATGGCTTAAATCATAAGACATGAACAAAATGAATAAAAAGAAAATCTTTACGATAAGACTTTAGCGAAAAAAAAAATAAAAGCATAAAAACAAAGTACAAATTCATTAAATTTTCATGCACGCATGTGCAATCCAAAGAAGTTTGATTGAAAAAAAAAAATAATATGTTAAGACTACTAAAAATTGCGCTATTCAGCGCTATAAAAATTAAGTAAATTCTTATTGCTTAGCATTATGTAGAGAACTGAGCTGCACTTTTATTTAAGTACGAGCACATGTTTTGCACTCTAATTTCTCATAGGGCTTTGCTATATGCTGTACAATATGTAGTCAGAATTTGATTTGAATTCGATTGGAAAGTGAGAAATCGATCGATATTTTAATTAATTGAGCCGTTAAAATTTTTTTTTTTTTTAAATTTAATAGCACGTCTATGGAATTAACGTAGCATTTTCTTTTAACTTTCAATATCAAAAAATTGAAAACAAAACAGAAATGTTTTTCTGTGAGTTCAGCCTGCTTATCCAGCAATAAGCTCAGGATGTGCTGCCATGTATCGTACAGTATAAAAAATTATTATCCTGTAGTTTTGAACCATTTTTTTTATTTACGACAAAAATTAATGGGCCAGTGGGGCAGTCTTGTTCTACGATGTGTGGTATTGCTCCAAAAAAATTTAAATTTTGATTTAATAATCTTAAAATAAATTAAAGTCAAACAAAAATATTTGCGAACTTTTTTTTCTCAAAACTTTTAATGTTTTTTTTCGAGCGTTAAATACTCGTTTCTTTGTTTTGACTCGTCGCACGCTGCACACTTAAATTTGTTCTGGAATTCATGACTTGCGCTGGAAAATATTTAATAACTTCCGATCAAACAGAGACTCCACTTTTTTGTAAAATGGGTTTTGTAGATAAAAGAATAAGGAATAAAATATTATTTTTTTCAATGTATTCTAGTTGGGGAAACATCATATTAAAACTATTTAAACAATTAAATTGTTATTATTCTTCATTTATTGACAGTATAAATTTTTTTTTTAAATTTATTGCAGAAGCTAACGTTATAGACTATTAAATAAAAAAAGTCCGATATTGATCGGATCAGTAGAACTGGAGATAATAGACTTCAATTATGAGTAGATTTGACAAAATCCAGCCAATTATCAAAAATTCATATGTGGATATTTTCGAAAAAAAAAAATTTTTAAGCAAAAACAAAAAACATGGGTCAACTGAATTTGTTAGAAGATGCAAGAGAAAAATTTTCATTGCGTTTGGAGAAGTCGAGGTTTTTTTTTCCTGAATTTTGTGCGGTTTGTAAAAGAACGTCCCATATGAAGAGTTTTGTATTATTTCTCACTTCAAAATGTTCGAATTCATAGAAATTCTTAACTTGTGTATTCGACTAATACTTTAATACTGACTTGGCAAACGTTTGAACATCACCCCCTTTATGCGTAGAGCTCCAAAAATCAATAAAAGTCATAATAAATAATTTTTAATTTCCTATAAAAAAGGAAATACAAACGAAAAGAAAAGAGATTCTAAGTTGATAATAAATTACTATGGAAAAATTAGTTATTCCAAGCATAGAATGCAATTACAAAAATTACACGTTAATTGCAATTTTATAGCCAATACATTACCTGTAAGGAAAAATAGCGAAAAGAAAATATATCTTCATTGGCAAATGAACAAGTGATATATGTATGAATGAAAATCTACCTCAAAAATGAGTCCTAGTAATGGTAAAAAAATATTACAATATGAAAAGAATACAAAATGGAAAAATCAATTTTATCTCTTATCGCAAAATTTAAATGAAACACATATGTCATACAAATTAAGTTGGCAACAGAGTTGCGCCCTTTTTGTTTGCTGGCATAGCAACAAAATTTGCCTGACAGTAGAAAACTTCAAAGAATGCAATGAGAATGTGAAAGACAAATATTGCAGTTTATTATTTATGTATGTTGGAACGCATTTGTAAATTATTTTTTGAATTTTTTTTTTTTTCTGACTGGAGACATGACTAGAATGTGAAAATATCTGCTTATTACTTAGATGTAACTGTGACTAAAAAAAATATTGCAAAAAATCAGAAGAAATTTAGTAAAGAGTTATGTAGATTTTCTTTAATTTCCTTGATTTCAAACAAAACTTTTTAACTTTTCCTGCACACAATCAATAGAAAGTTCGTTGCTTAAGTCTTTTGTTTATTCGTATCACTTTTGTTATTCTCTGTAGGTAACATCAATTCCTTATTTTTTGGCAGTAAATAATTTTGCAAACATGTTCACACTTGTTCACGCTCTTCAGAGCAACCACACACGTACACACCCACACAGTGGCATTTCTAAGCACACATTTCATAAACTTATCTCGCACACCAATGCTCCAGTTAAAAACGTAGCAACGAAATGTGAATTTTAAAATCTGTTTGGCCCAGTATTCGCCACTGTATTGAGTTAAATTCTTAGTGTTCGTAATGGGATGTATCGTGGTCAATAATTGAACGTGTGACATTAGAAAGTGGGTTAAATGTATGTTAAACACGTACTCATTGAAAAAGGGCATTTTTGAAAACATTTGATGAAATTTAACTCAGCAAAATATTTTAAAAGGCATTTTTAAAAGGCATGCATATTGCGAACAAAATTTACGGTGACCTTAGCATGGAATAACTAAAAATCTCACAACAAACTTCTCATGGAATTACCCATAGCTTAAAAAGACAAAAATGCGGTCAACTTGCTCTGGAATAATAGTCGAAAAATAGCAACAATAACAACAATGCATGATATACAAATTTGTTCTTTTAATATGCACAGCAAATCAATTGATAACATTCCAAACATTCGACATATTCTTACATATGTACATGCGTTAGATCCGAAACTAGAACAACTCCTCATATCATTCATGTGCCGTTCAGTAGCCCAATTTTTGATTGGAGCGCTCTTTAAAAATACCAAATAAGCTAGTAGCATAGAACCCAATAACAACAAGTTTAGCACCCTAGCGCACCGTTACATGTTGATCAATAAAAATAAAAAAAAATATTGCCAAAATCATTTATCCATACAAATCTATTGGTAAGCGCCACAACCATCTATCAGCGGAAACCCAAAAAAAAAAGGTGAATACACTCCCGGAGAAAAAAGTTATAAAAATTTTCGTCTACGGATCAACTGCTTAGCTATTCAATACATGTCGCAGCTGAGCAGCGCGTATTTGCAACCATTTAGCGAGCTGGCAATAAAACGCTTGTCCAACACAGACCACAATTAGCCCGTTCATTCGATAGCCCGACTGGGTAATTATGACGCGTTTTGGTCATAATTTATTAATATCAATTTTATATTTGGACTTTAATTGTTTGCAATATTTTAGTCACCGTTTTACAATTGCGTTTAATTTATGGTATAATAAATAAATATTTGACTTTTAATTGAGATGTTATTACTTGTGGAATGCCATTTTTTATTTATTTGATGAAATTAAATAAAGAAGATGGATAAAAAAAAATTTGCATAGGGAGTATAAAATAACTTTGCATACACGATGTTATTGAAAAAAATTGTGTATTGAGCTTTTATTACATTTAAGTGACTTTTAGAGATTAAAGCAGGCGGCTTTGAGCCTATTGCTCATAAAATTATCTATGCAGAATAATAAGAAAAATCAAGTACATATGTATGTATTTAAATACTTATGTTCAAAAAGTAAGAAAAAATATAAATTAAAACAAATATTTTTGAAAATTCAATCAATGCTCTAAACCAATTTCTTTTATCATTACTTTCCATATGAAACGCTTTTCAACTTCCTGTTTGAGCATGTGATTGTGGTTGGAGTGTTATTTTCGAGAAGACAATTGCTGAACACTGACATCAATAAGACATACATGAGGGCTAGATTAAAATAATATATGTGCATATGCTTTTGAATTCGAGTAAAAAGCTTATTAATATGTCTGCATGTACTGCAGGCCAAAACATTTGAAGATGTCCAGTTTCATTATACTGCATTCTCCAAGAAATAAGTAGGATAAATTCTGAGCTTCTCGGTTTCATCAGAAAAGCTATTTTATTAAGTATAAGTCAAAATATTGCAAAGAGGATTCAAACTACCGAAACGCAATTCTTACTTTGAGCTAAGACCGTGTGTGATATACAGAGTGCTCCATTTTAATTTCCCCAGTCCAATATCTCGAGAACTAAGTCAGATGGTGATTAAGTTGTCAGGTGAAAGTTATAAGGGTTTTAAGAGAATCAAATTACAATGGCCTAGCTTTTACCTTTAAATCCATTTTCAAGACCAATTTCAGGTCAACTGTGGCTTTTTCTCAGTACTAAAGAAAACTTTTTACTCTTTAAGTCTTTGCTATTCCAGAAGCCTGCAGCATAATCGGCAATTTTACTATGGAAAGCTAGCAATCTCCTCCGACAGCCAAGCCGCTTTTAAAACTTTAAAGTCGGAGTCGCTCAAATGTAAATTAATGGAGCAAGGCAGGTTGAAACTAGCTAGGCTGGGGCGTCAGCTCGACATAACTTTTATATGGGTTCCAGCCTACAGGAACATTGAGGGTAATGGAAAGGCTGATGAATTAGACAGAATGGTTCCTCTCTTAACGAAACCGAACTTTGAAACGTGTACACATCCCGCTCGGTATAGTTAAGAAAAATGTGTCTTGCTTTTTCTTTCCGTGGCAGCAAAGAATTTGTAATACATCCATAGCAATATGGTCACCCCATAACAAATCAAAAACCATTGACCTACTATTTTTCTATTCCGTATTAATTATTCCAACATTTGAATATCAAAGTTCCATTGCGCAAACTGCTAAGGCGACGTTGTACCACCAGTTTTATATCATTCAGTCTTTTCATAGTCACGTTGTGCGATTTTTCTTCAAGCATATTAGTTGAAAACTATTTTTTAAACAATGTCTTTTAAGATAAATAAAATGTACCTACATAGCCTGCAGCACAAAATGAAACTCTTCCACAACATTCAATAAATAAATTTTAATGAACAAAATATTTTGCTAATACAAAAGTTATATACTAAAATAAATTACAAAAAGTAGAATAAATAGCCTAATAACTTATGAACAATATAAAAAAATAATTATTTAACAATTTTCAAACAAAATAAAAATAATTTTGTAACTAATTGCACTTAAGTAAAATCTCAACTTTCACATACAAAACGAAAAATAGTCAAAAACCGAAATTTTTTCTATTTAACTAAGAAAATGTGGCAAAAAAATTCATTATATTTTCCTATTCACTTAAATCAGTAGTTAAATGATTTTAATAAACAATTTATTTTATATTAAACTACAATTAAGATTTGCTCCATGTCAGATGCTACATGCCTACTGCCATTGATTTCGATACGCCAGATATTGCGGATCGTATTGTGATTGTGGCCTCGGCTGATAGCTATCGGTAGAGCCACCTTCACTCTTATCCTCAATTGATGGATCTGTTTGCAGTGAACGTTTCCAATAACCGCCACCGCCGCCGCCACCGCCTGGTTCGCTCCAATCATCAGGCTGCTCTTCATAGTGGTGCTGATGGTGTGCATGTTCAACATAAACAACCTGTTGTTAGAAAGATTTATTCTTTGAAGTGAGTAAAGCAAGGAAATACCAAAGATACCCAGGGGTTAGGTGTGTTGTTGGTTTTTTTTTTTTCATTTTTGTGTAGTATTGGTTTTGGATATACATAGATAATATTTGCTGTGTATTATGTCAGGCTAAAATTTTATAGTAATTAAGTATGTATGTATGTGTTATTGAGAAAAAATTATTTTTATTTCTATGTGAAATTGGCTAATGTTAGATTCACATAGATCATTTTATGGGACATTTGTAGAGTTTTGACTTTTATTTATTTTTTTTTTTTTATCAGAATTTGGTTATTAGAGAATTGCTTTATATAAAAACTAATAATGAGCAGCTTAAAACTTCATGAAACCATGGAAATCTATGTCTATAAAAACTATCACAATCAGATATAAAAACGTAACGGAAACTCTACAAATGTTCAGTTTAAAATTTCTATGCAAATTTGTTTGAATCAAACATAAAATCATTAATTTATCCCTGAATATGAACTACTGTGGTTCTTAAACTGCAATGTCTCCTAAGCTTAAGATATTGAAAGTTCAGAGAGATAAAGTTTCTTATTCAGATGCAGGAAGATATATTTTATAGAAGAGAGCTCAGAAGATCAAGAAAAGTGCAACATAAGTAATATAACTTTTTAGGAAAAAGATATATACAGATTGAGTTCAAATATAAAATATCTTTCACCAAATAATGCACATCAGATAAAATTTTCATTATCTAAATATTTGGGAAGTATTCGTTGAAATCAATTTTCATCTAACTTTATAATTTTATTTGTAAAAAAAAAAATGTTTAAATGCATAAAATACAGATATTGTAGCCTCAAAAAAAGTTGAAATTTGTGTTTGTTTTTTTTTTTTTTGTTTGGTTTGAGCTTAAAACTAAAAAGGTGCAAAAAGGCAGTAGTCAAAAAACGAAAAAAAAATAACAGAAAACAAAAACAAAACAAAAATTTTGCATAAAAAGAAACGAAAAATTGTAAAAAAAAACAACTGTTCTCGTTTGTCAGTTCTTTTTAATCCTCACAAGACATACGAACCTTTTGTGGTGTACCGCCGCGTTTCACATCAATCCAAAATCTTGCAATATTAATCAGTAGACCGATTAATGCGATGGCAAAGAATTTAATCTGCAAATGTGCGCCTAGAAGTTTCAGCAGCAGCTCAATTTTGGCCTTGAGGAAAGTACCCAATAAAATCAGTTTTGCAAGCGCCTTCTTCTTCTTCTTTTTCTTGCCGCGCGTCACTGTAGATTTTGAGTGAATAGAAATACTAAATATTAGTTAAATAAATAAAATGGTTTAAAGTTTGAAAATTAAATTCTTAAAAATATAAAATAAAATTAACTTTGGGAGGGTGGGTGTTTTTGTTAGTATGAAGTGCAATTTTGTGCATTATATATAGTATAGTAGAAGCTAAAGCATTTTCATATAATCATATTTACAATTCTTATAGAATATATACAATATAGTTACCATTTTAAGTCTAATAAGATCAAGTGTGGATGCACTATTGAGATTAAAGTGTTAGATATGTACTTTATATTATTTTTTAATTTAATTTTAAATTATAAATAGAGTTTTATGAACATTATCCCACACAATAATTTTTGATCGGTATAAAGCAGTGATGGCACTTGTACTAAGAGTCGAAATATAGTTTCGATCATATTCGGATTTTCCGACAATTTTACTATAACCATTTACAGAAGGTACGAGGTATTTTTTGTACTTTGAAAAATTTTCCAGCCGAGACAAAAGCTTATTATATATATTTGAATTTAAAACTATTAGTTCAAGCATAGCTCTTCTAAAAAATTCAAAAATTTTACAAATTTTCTTAAAAAAAGAGCATTTTACACAATGTTTAATTAATATATGTAAGTAGTTATGTCCACATGTTTTGATCGAATTGAGCGATATCAATGATTCAGGTGCCAAAATCTTTAAAATTTTTTTTTTTTTTCAATATGTTCATATTCATATCTTATTGTCTCTAAGTAACGTTCTAAGCTTCATTCTGAAATTAAGTTTATTTTTTTTAATTTAAAAAAAACATTACAGATGAAAACAGCAACACCTACGATGAAATGTTATCCAACTTTTTTGTTAGAAATGTTACTGGCTACAAAAACATATATACATTCGCCTTCTAAAAAGTACATTTCGAATCCAAATTCAGTACATTTTCAAAAAAAAAAACCCAACTACCATCACTGCTCAGTTTTCCGTTCATTAAAAGTAGTCACAAACTGTTCACAATATACATACATACATTATGTGTACAGTATTACCGACATCATTAACCATTCACTGTCTGTAAGCAGCACAATTTGGTTCATCACTAAGCTAAGCTCAAACATCTGGGTTCAACGCTAAGATAAGCTGCTTGAGCTTAGAGTCGAACCAAGTTGTTTGAGCTTAGCTTATACAAATATAATCATCACCACCAACTCCAAGAACAGAGTGTTAAGAAAACTTAAAATAAAAATAAAATTAAAAGCCAGTCATAATTTGTTGCAGTAAAAGCTCGCAAATCAGCTAAAAAAAGCTTTGGCAATAAGTCTACCTACTATATGCAATCAAAAGGTTTACGGAATTTTATAATTAAGCGGACTAAAAAGTTTTGCAGAAGTACACAATATTATACATAGAGTCAGCCAACAATAAAGTAAACATTAAATTCGAGTATTGATCATACCTCGTATACGATTTGAACTAAGCAAACTCTATCAAGCCAAATTAAGATCATAGGTTCAATTTGAGACACAGGTGCTGCCAAAAATAATACAGCATCATACGGCCAAGGAATGACTTAAAGATTTTTCCTTCTAGGCTATGGAAAAAATTCAACTCTTTTACAAAAGCGAGAAATTGCATAAATTTCTCAGACCTTAACTAATTTTCTTTCCCAACATTTTCAAATTGCTGGACACAAACAAACAAAAAAATGTTGAAATCAGTTTGATATACATAAATTGTTAATCAGAACTTATTTTGTTTTAAATTTCTTTCTCTCTGGGATCACGCCTATACCATTTGTCTTCTTCTTCATGGGTTTACTTCAAAAAATATTAAATGGAGAGTTACTTGACACCCAAAACCAACTCTCTATATACATACATATATGTATATATACTTGGGTATTGTCACTTGCTACAAACGAGACTATGAAAATAGTTTTCATATTATGTATTAAAAAAATCCATTTATAATTTACTAACGAGCTTTTACCACAACAAATTATATACCAACACCAATCTTGAGCGTGCGTCACCTCAAAGCACAACCAAACAAATACAAAGAACGTGTAGGAAACAGTGCTAAACAGTTAGTCAAACTACACGCAAACACACACCTCCGTTACTTCTACCATATTTTGATGAATGTTTAAACTTTTTTTTTCCACCGCCTCCTCCAAGTAAATCTTCAGCGCCGATTAATTTATCCAATAGTCCACCGAGCCCGAAATGACTTGATTGCGCCTCTGCAACGTGTACGGGACGCTGCTTCTTCTTACGCTTCCTCTTTTGTTTTCCACCATGACCATGACCACCAGAAACACCATGATCTTGTGCAACATCATTTTCATGCAGATCATGCTCTAATGGTTGAACCACCACAAGAGTTGCTGGTTGACCCAATGAAGACTGCTGACCCTTCTTTTTCTTGTTGCCTTTATTTCCCTTGTTACCGAAGCCAGGTCGTTTGAGTTGACCCAGTTTATTGACATCATCATTGATTTCAATAAATTCATCGCCACCAGATGTATTCACAGCTGTTTGTGCTGTGTTTTCTTTGGAATCTTCGTTTACATTTGCATTTTCAGCATAATCATCTTCATCGCTATCATCATCATCATCGTCATCGTTGCCTTGTGCTTCTTCTTCAGCTTCATCTTCAGCATCTTCCTCGACAGCTGTTTCAGTGTCGAAATCATCTTCATCCTCATCGGCCGTTTCACCATCATTATCTTCGGAATTTTGTACATTTTTAGTATTTGACATATATTCGTATTCGCGTCCAAGGAACCTGTTTTTTTTCCCGAATTTGGCACATTCGTTTGGTTGGTGATTATTTTGTAATGAGTTTTAATTAAATTTCGTACTTACCCGTCCATTGTCTCTGATAGATACTCCTTCATGAAACCTGTGCCGATTTCAATTTTCTTCAATATCGTTGAAGGTTTCTCTTTTGGAAACACTTCGGTTGCGCTGTAGCCACGTTTTTCGATGGTCGCATTTAGTTGACGATCCGCTTCCACTGAAATAAAAGGGAAACACAGTTGCATATTATATGAATTTTATGTAAATTGAACTTTATTTTGATTTTGTAATTTTGAATCCGATTGCGTGAAAGTGATATTTGGCATACACGGCAGGCTGCAAGCAAATTAAAATGCACAAGAAAAGTAGGCCGCACTGTCTTGTCCCTCGTGGCGTAAATTATCAGAAAATATATTAAGTTCCATTAGTAAAGATTAATTTTGCATGTTACTAAAACATATACCCCCTTATCTATATATATTTAACTAGGCATTGGCAAAACGGATCCATGCCTTTGTACATGTGATAACACAATTTAGTCGATTGAATTGCTTTTTGTTGGAAAAGTTGGGAAGAACACATATGCTGAATGTAATTTTTTTCTAATAGTAGGCGGTGCCCCCCTCTTACAGGGAAATATGTTTCTAATGACTAACAGACCGATTTTGATGAAATTCGGCATGAAGATGGATTGAGCTCTAAGGAAGGGTATTAAGTCCTAATTGAAAAAAAATGCTTCCACGGCTGAGATGCTACTCCATTTTTGATGAAATTTGTTATGGAAATGAATTAATTCCTGAGTAAAGATATTTGGTTTTAAGCTAATGGACCGATTTTTATAAAATTTGTATTTAATACTTTTGGATTTCGACTCTCACATCTATTCTATGGACTTTACCGAAATCTCGTTCCTTTCGACACCACACGGCATTTCTATATTTTTCTTATGAATCGACTTTAAGTTGAAAAAAAGAAGAATGATACTTAACCCAAATTCAGTGTTAAGATTTATTTTCGAATACATAAAAGTCTGAAAATCTTTTTCTGGCAACAATCAAAATAATTATTTCCGAATATTATGCATTCTCTAGTATTTGTGTCAAAGATTGACACAAAAATACTCAAACCTTAATGTACCTGTCGTACAAAGTTCAAAAAAATAAATTTCGTAATTTTACAACATTTTAAGTGGCAGATAGAACAAGAGAGTAATTAGTAACTACTAGTGCTAACCGCATTGCTTATGTCAAAAAAAAAAAAGTTGTATTTTCAGTATATCACTTTGTAACAACACATTTACGAGTGGACGGTTACTTTTCTTGTTAACGCATGGTTTTCTTCAAGTTTTATTTAGCAGGCAACATTGCAGACTACTGTAAATTTTCTTAACAAAGTCATAACTTCCTCAACAACAACATAAAGTTTTTCACTGTAAAAGAAAAACCGCGTAAATTTGCCAACAATGATGTTACCAACGTGGTTGGCAGACAGACAGACAGAAAAATATCGACCGAAATAGAAGTAGCCGGTTTATTTAACATTGACTTTCATGCCAATGAAAAGAAACAGAAAAAAATAAGAAAGAGCGTGACGTCTTTGGTATTTCAAATTAACAAAGAAATGCATTAAATTAGCAGTTTACACAAAGTTTTGCTTATGAGCAGACCTAGAAACTTTCAATCAAAATTTCATAATAAATACATTTTTTAAATACTTTTTTGAATAAAAGTCCAAAAATGGGTGTTATTAAAAAAAAAAATAATGCCTAAGTCCTTTGTTAAATAAATTATAAAATAGCACAATATCTTTTAATCCAAAAATAAAAATCAGCAAGAAAATATGGCTTTAAACAAAAACAACATTGCGTTTATTAGGTCAAACACAAAAAAAACGCGTATGTAAACGTACTCAAAAAGTAAAAGAAATTAAAACTTGCCGGTTTTATTGGCAACATATCATGCTACCAAACTAAAGTTTCTATGCATTTGTTTTCCTCATCTTTTATTCATTTAATACAGGATACACGTTTTCACGACTGCATGTTGGCTTAAAACGAGAGTTTCGTGTGTTAGAGATTTATAGTATAAATAACAAGTGTTAGTTAAAGTTAGCCAAGAAATTTTTAACATTGGAAATTATCGCATAAAAGAAAACCGAAAATTGTGTTGTTTTTATGGTTTATTGACTGCGAAATTATTGGACAGATTTTTCACTTTGACGAAACTAAAAGCAGTTGTATGCAAAACAAGAAAAATACGTCACTTTGTAGAAACAGTAAAACCTGTATAACTGGGATCTCCAAGGAGGGACCAAAACTTTTGTCTAAATGAAAGAGGTTCCCATTTACACAGTTTCCCAAATAACCAGATTTAAAATTGGGTTGTTCCATTTAAAGAGGGTAACACTAAGAGAGATCAAGATGAACCTTTTTTATGCAGAGGGGAAGAAATTTTCAATAAAAAAGCAAATTTTATGTAAATGACCATTCACAGCCTACTCAGACCGATAAAACGTGCATATTCAAATTCAAAATAACAAACTATAAATACATAAATATTATTTCCCACTTAAAGAGGTTATTTCTAAACCCGGTAATAGAGGTATTTTGATGTAAAAGTGCTGGGACCTTGAAGTGAGTCTCACTAGTAGAAGTTTCCCACTTATTCAGCTACCGCTTAAACAGGTTTTACTGTATATGAACACAAGTTTTGCGTTAGAGTTCATGTAATCAACACGAAAAAAATTGCGATTCTATGAAATTTGTTATAGCATTTGAAATACAAAATTGAGAAACTTCTCAAAGAATTTGTTGGTCAGATTTTTCATAAGGAAAATTTATGTCAAAGTGGATGACTCGTCAGTGACTGTGATTATTATTTTAGACCAAATCCATTTCATACCAAGCAGTCAGAGTGACTTCAAATTGCGAAATTGGTTGCCAATTAAATATGTTGTTTTTCAAAGTAATTAAGGGAACTTATCATACCCCGATTCGATTGAAAATCATTTCTTACGTAGTTATGCCCATTTAAAGTTTGAGTGTCAGAGCTTGAAAAACCGCTGAAAATATTATCAAAATAGTCGCATTTTCATCCAAATTATAATAATTAATTTTTGTATTTTTATTCTGATTCTCTGTCAGAATCTTTGAGAAATTTTGAAAATTGGCGGAGTTATATTATAGCGCTATTTATGAAAAATATCGAAGCTGATTACGCTTAAAATTTTACTGTAGATTTGTATTATTATGAGAGAGAAATGACATGAGTTTAATGCTTATTAAAACAGATTTGAGGTCAGTAGACTTTTTTTCCCAAAATCGAAATATCAATTTTTTGGTTTTCATCATTGCCACATTGCCACACTCTACGGTACTATTTTCAAAGCAAATAACAAAAACAACATACCAAATTACTTTCTGCAAATCATGCCTGCATTCTGCATACTTTTGTTTTACCATTATTTTCGTAATAGCTTTTTATTATGGGAAATATGTACCTATATGAAAACATTTAGTTTCGTTTATACTTCTTTTGGTCTGGAAGTAATGGGCCAATGAAATTACTTTGAAACCATAAAACATATAAACATATAAAATTCGATAAACATATATTTATAGGCTAAATGGCTTAGTAGTAGAACACCAATGTATGTGACTTAAAATAACTTTATATAATCTACCTTTAAGCTTTTGCCACTGTGTATGCAGCTCATCATCCCAAATATCTAATACTCTCCCAGATTGTTCACGTGCACAAGACCACGGTTGAGCTCTAATTGGACATAGCACTATGTCGATGTACGGTGAAACTGTTTTGAGGAGAAAACAAGAAAATATATTATTAATTTTAGAAAAGTTTTAAACTACACAAAAACTTAACTTAATATTAATTTTGAACCTTCCTATAAAAATCAGAGCATATCGAGAAAATTGATAGTTTGTTTTTTCAAATATTTTCATTTCAAATTCTTAACAATTCCTAAGTAATGCTTATCGATATGACTAGAGCGTCACTGCTTTTTGTAAATATATCGTTTTATACTATGTTAGTTATCAAGAAGCGTTAGATATGCTAGAGAGGTAGGAACTAAAGAAAATTTACTCTTTCGAATTGAGACATAATCAAATAAAGTAACTGAACTGCATCAAATTTTTATAATCAAAACTAAAAGACTACGTTAAAATTTATATGGTGATGGATTACAAAAGCGGCGATTTTTTTAATGCAAAAGTAGCAATTCAGAGTGCATAACGGTGCGATATATTGCCCTGAAGAGGTACTAGAGTTTTAAATGAACTTTACGCGGGAACGGTAACTACCTATCCGAAGAAATTTGGAAACCTTGCCATAAGAAATGTTTATAGGCTACAAAAACTATTATTAGTATAATTTTTTTTTTTTTACAAAATACATGGAGCAATGATTAATTAAAGGACATAATAATAAACAACATAACCATTTGAGTAAAATTCTGGTTAAAGTATTTTCATCTAGTTTAATATTAAAAGAATTTCGCTACAGATAATGCTTAGAAATGTTTTCAATTATGTATATTAAAATAAATCATTTTTACTATATTTGATCATTGTTCAATTGATTACAAAAAAAAATGTAAGCACTTCTGTGATGAAAAGTAATTCATCACAGAATCTTATCAAAAATCACCATCAGTGTGAAGAACAACTTTATTAGTAACATTTATGTTAACAAAAAAAAAAATGTTTCAAAAAAACGTAACAGTTTCTCAATCGATATAAATAATCTAAGTAGTGAAAGCAAAAAGCGCACCCAATGATGGACATACTGCGTAAGTATTAAGGCGCATGCGCACATCATTAATTGGTTTGCTTTTACTCTTTCAGTTGCTTTTTTATTGAATTATTAAATAGCAATACCAGTATGAGGAGCACAACCGTTGAGGTCTCTAATAAATTTCATTATTTGTTAAAAGAAAACATTTATTATTTCTAATAATTATGACATACTCTTGCAGTAAATTTTTACTAGACATAAATTATTTATGTGAAGCACGCGCACACGTACAACTTGATGTTTAACACCGCATACGGCAGCTGCTGTCAATCAGGCCTAACCACAATCAATTAGATTGTTTGTTGACAAGCTGTATGAGCTGGACCAAGTGAGCTTTTGTGCATTATCATTTATGTTTGTCATGAGAATTTAATGTATTTTTAATTGACAAATTGTTTTTTAAACTTTAATTTTTGCAGTAAATAAATAAAACATTTATTTGATCCCTATTTTTTAGCATTTTAATATTAACGATTTTTTGGTAATTTTCAGCACCAAAGATAATTTAATTATTCGATACATTTAATTTTTCGTCTACTCTCTGATATTGTTCGAAAGTTTTCGGTACTGTCCGATATGTTTTGATACTACATATTCGATATTTTTGTATTGAATTTTATGGACTTTACTCAATACCTTCTGATATTGTTTGTTTTTTCAATTGTTATCGACTATACACTATATTTCTACGACATAGGACTTTTAATAACTATTCGATATTTTTTGACATTATTCGATGCTTTCAGATTTCTTTGACATTTCATTACTTCTTGATACTTCGTTATACTCTGAGACTTTGCGATCGCTTTTCGATAAGACTCGATCTTTCAATGCTGCATGCACCAAAAATAATTTTAGCAGACACAATTTTCGATAGATTTAATCCTTCCTAAAAAATCTAATGCAAAACACTTGGACTTTACGCAAAAGAAATAATTCAATTGCAATCAAATATCTCAAATATGGCAAATATGGATCTTTTCTCAGTCCAGCAATTGTAATCACTGCTATTACTGACCCAAAGAAAATCTGATTGAACTCCGCAAGGTTAATTCAAAACACCATAAAATTAGAGGTGCGCTACTGTCAAATTATAGTAAAAATAAACAATAAACAACTCAATTGGAATTTTGAAATATTACCAACATCGAAGTTTCATTAGCCAAACAACAAAGAAAGTTAATCAATTCAACTGTAATTTCATAGCACGTGCATTAAAAGTGTTTATTAGAAAACATTACCAGGGTCCACTTAAGTGTTTCTCTTACATTTTTCTTAACATTCCCATGCAAGGGGTACAGCTCAAAGCTGATTAACACAAAAATTATCGATACATTACTCACAACATATTTGCTGACATTACTGCATTACAATGGGGCACTCATTATCAACTTAATGATAAATTATCATTACTGATTGATGTGTCGATGAGACCAACAATTGTGCTACTGTGATTATCTTGTTGTTGTTATTTGATCATTTTCACTTTTCCAATATTTCTTCCGTTCCAATTGCAATGCGGCTGATAGATAGATAAATAACCACGTTTTCTTATTACGAAGAAATTCCTATTTTAAGACTTTAATGAATGTTATGCCGTTCGTGAGGTGCGCATCACAACCGCATATGTTTGTTTATTTCAAAATAAAAACAAAAGTTGTTACCAACTTCTATGCAATCAACAACAGTCGCTATGATATACTAGTAATTGGCAAGAAGCTCACTATGGTTAACAAGCTATGGCTTTAAAGTCAACATGTCTGCACAGGTTAAGTCGTGACAGAGGGAAAATATCACAGCAACATATTAAATTTTAGATTATTTCAAATGAATCTCTAAGTCGTGTATTATTTGGGTCGAAAATTTAATTTAGATTGATTGAGAGAGAGAGTTATCATATAATATTGGTTTATAAAATCAATGTATTATATGTAGTTACTAATGTAAATCAAATGATAGCTATCAACAAAATACAAAATAATAAAAAAGCTCGAATGTTCCAACAAAATGCTAATTTCGAAATGTAATAAATAGTGCGATGAAATAGTCCTTGGCTTGCAAAAAGTGATGCATAAGAATTTAGGTTAGTGATGGCACTTAAGCTGTTTATGAATGTATCGAACTAAAGGTCGAATCTAATTTCCTTTCAATTAGACTGATACTGAAATATAAATTTTTCTGCCACGGATGGTAGTAATCTTTTCCTGGACATCAATATCATTGATTACTTCCACATTCTACAGTTGACAATATTGTTCTAATCGATTTATAATTTGTTGTTGAACTTCATGAGCCATTATGAAGATATATTCGACACATAGAAGCACTGCAATATTTTTGCCTGATACATTAACACCGCCACCAACAGACTCATGTAATTCATTTAGATAAAAAGCGAACAGTAATGGGGAAATCAAATCTTTTGAAATGTGATCTTTTACTCTAAACCCAGCCTAGTAAACGTTTTGTGAGTTTGATATTGAGAATTCCCATAAGGACATTGGGTATAATATTCAAAAATTATATATGGGACGTTTCACGTCAAGCAGATCACCTTCGCGGCCGCAAATTGGCTGGACCGATTAATACGTACGAGGTCTTAAAATGTTCGTCTCATGAAAATCTTTTAAAAGCCGTGTGGCCCGTTCAGAAATTCAAAATTCAAATCCTATATGGCTGCCGGAAGCTGGATAAAAGTAGTGTCCAGCAATAGAAATAAATAATTCGTGATCAGTGACCCTCAATACTCCCGTATACCAAATTTGGTGCAAATCGGTTGACTTTAAAAAATTTGGTCACCATATTGAATATTTGAACGCCATATTGCATCTGCCATCTTGGATTCTGTCAATCTACCACGAAAGCTTTTTCGGAGCTACAATTTGAGCCAAGAAGCAACCCGATCGGTTGTGAATTTTTATTTTTACAAGTTTCTTATGTTGGACACTCGATTTTTCTCCGGCTTCCGGCCGACATATTGGATCCACCCTTTTGAATTTCTGAATGGACATTTTAAGATCTCGTACGTCTTGATCGGTTAAGCCAATTTTTGGCCGCGAAGGTGATCCGCTTGACGTGAAAGGTCTCATATGTACCTCGATAGTTTGCCGGAACATTTGCATCTCCTTACTTAAATTGAATATTGGAATATCGTATCAAATGTAGTAGCCAGTGTGTCTAGAAATTCGTCTGGAGTATTTTTATAAAATTCATAAGGTATTCGGTCCTCATCGTTGGTTTTATTGAATTTAAGTCCCTAAAAGATCGTCAAATGGTAAAAAGTCACATTTTTTTTGTGGAAAAGTTGATGTACTTTTTTTCTCAATTTTGGCTATTTTAGATATTTTTGAACCCCTAGCAGAGCCCCAACTTTGGCTAGAAATTCCAAGCTTGACCAGTTCAATCCTGGTCAGAAAAAAAGGTCATCAAATTTTTCCCATAAGAAAATTTGACTTTTTACCATTTGAGGGAAAACTGTTTTTTTTTTTTAGAAAGCCGGGAATTGCAACTTTTCGACTTGGTAAACCTTGTCAATTTTGGAAATTTACGAGCCAAATCGCTCAGATTGTCGTCAATTTTTACTGGAAATTTAATTTTTTCATTTAAGAATTTTTGCAGGTTTTCTTAGAATCTGTTCTTTTCTTTAAGGAATAACTGTTGAAAAATATGCTTATATGATTTCTTATAGTATATTTCATTTGAAATATTGTAGTAATAGAAAACAACATACATAAGTTCCTAAAATATGACATCTTTTTGCATAACAATAAAACTATTGTTTCCAATCCAATACAAAATTTTCATGTTGTTTTGTTGTACGCATAAACTAACATTTTTGTTAATCAATTAAAATTTAATTGATAGAAAATAACTTAACACATTTCGCATTAAATTCATTGAATGGCTGTCAAAAAAAACAAAACAAACAAATTATTAATATAACGGTCTAGAAGAATTCTCATTATGAATTAGAGAACTGTAAAGTAATTAATAACCTGCACAGATTAAAAACCAAACGATTGTTAAACAAAGCCATTCCTGTGCTCTTTTGCTACAGCTACACATCAGTCAAAAGATTAAGAAGCAGCAGCAGCAACATTTTGTTGACAACATGGCTTATAGCACCCTCGGAATAGGAAAACAGTTAAGTGAAAGTTTTTGCTTTTTCGCTACTTTTTTTTTTTTTTTGTTAACTTATCAGTCAGTGTAGTACGTTTTAATGATCATCGCAATTTTAGCCCACTCGTACCTTCTTTTTTTTTGCTTTTCAATAGGATTGAATCCACATGTTTTGCCACTACAATGACTTTGTATAGCAAAATAACGACAGCAACAGCTGCTGTTGTGGCATTACTATGCTGCTGTCATTCAATTTTTACTTTCAGTAGCGCACCGACTTTTAACCTTTGATGCTTTAAAGGCATCGACCACTACAATGTGTGACATCTTCTGCATAAAATTTAATAACGCAAATAAACTTTTCGCTCTCGTCATTACATTTTCTCAATTTAATGAAGTTTTAAATTTTGTTAAGCATAGTGTACTATTTATTGTCTAAGCTACCTTGAGAGCTAACTAAAAAAAAAAAAAACACAAATTCAAAATTTATGTTACATCTTGCGGTCGAAATTTTTTTTCACTTTCCAATGTCTGTAGAAATGCTTGTGACTCACATAAATCTTAAGTCCCCAGAGTTTCAAGGAGCTTACAGTTTGTATATTTAAAATACGGAATTGCCATAAACTTACATTTATGGCTATTTGACAAAAATCTTGTGGTTTGTAAAAAAAATTGGCCATAAAGCAGTGGCAAGTTTTCCAAATTTTGTGAAACCAAATATATTTCGACAGTTTCATTAAAAGTTAAATAAATGAAATATATGAAAAGCATTAACAAACGACGAATAAGTTTAAGCAATGCTGTAGGCCCCAACAACAAAAACTATCGCCAAATGCATTAAAAAACTTTAACTTTTCGGAGCTAAGGCTTGATAGGAGAATCCTCAATGTAGCAGAAAAGACGGCCTTCCTAAATCAACTTAGTAGCGAACGCTAGCACAGGAAATACGTGACTCTGGGAAATGTTGGAGAAAATTGGAGGCACTCACTACTGATCGTGCACGTTGGAAAAGTTTTTTTGAGATCATATGCGTGGAGAGGAAATAAAGCACACAAGAGAGCTTATTAGTATTTGAAAAGGGAAAATTGCGGAATAATTTAGGGCCAGCTGAATTTTTACATGGAACTTTAGTTTGGCTTTTAAATTAATGTGTAAAAAGTCCTCATCGATATCATGTAAGCTAAAAAATATATATTTAAGGTCAAAGGTCAGTAGAAGCGGTCTTATTCAAATAACTCGTAAACTATTGGTTTTATGGCAACTTCAATATAAAATTTCTGTAGATTCTCTCCAATGTTTCGTATACCTTTCAGAAAGCTATCACATAAAATTCTGCAAAAATTTCAGTAACGTTTCATAAATCTTTCATTTCCACTTCAGAAAGCTTTGTACAATGTATCAGTGTCATCAGTTTGATTTAATTTGAAACGTTTCTAAAACGTTACCGAAATCTTGTAAGATTAAGGGGAAAAAATAAAAATATTTTACTACGTCTTCGGTCTCATTTTTTTTTCTGTGTGATCAGGATTCTTTATTATTATTTACCAAAACACTTCAGAATGATTGCGTGCGAAACATTACATTTGAAATATATAAAAAAGATTTATGCAACGTTCCGTTTGCACTACTTCAAATGAAATATTTTTGCCGACTGGGTATTGTTATTCTAATTATACCGGAATGAAGATGCAATCTTGCTTTTGTAAGTTTAATAAAGTTTTCTGATGTTTCTAGCAATCAATAATTGAGAACAATTCAATAAGGAGCACAATAGACCTAAAGGATGTATTACGAATATAATATAAATAAGCAATAATAAATTTTATTTAACAGACAGCATAAAGCTTGTTGTGCATTCATTTATTTATGTGAAGGAAATGTTTGCAATTCTGTTGCTAAAAATGCTTAATGACTTGACATAGTCCTAACACTATAATTCATAAACATCAAATTTCAAGAAAACTCATAAAAAATCTGCTATCACGACGCCTAACTGCCAACGGGTAAAAGCTGCCCAATCATCAGCTGATATTAAACCACAATGGGCGGGAGCTTTAAACAATATACGCAGCCCACTGAAATCAATGGTGATTGAGTGAACTGATAAAATTTTATGCGAGCTCATAACTATAAAGACAACAAAATTTATAACTTTGCAGAAAGACGTCCAAGAATGTTTTGCATAAATCAATTTATGCCGCTTGAGTGAAAGTCACTAAATGAAGACATCATCATTTGGCTAACCCATTGGTTACTGCAGCGGCACGCAAAACAAATTGTGTTTATCATTCTGGTAGTACAACGTTCAATTATTGAACTGTTGATCAACAAGCCAGTGGCAGTACATTGATTAAGTTATACAAATAAATGTCAATTGAGCAAAAATTATGAGTTTACTTAAAAATAATAAATGATAACAACTGGACCAGTGGCTAGAGCTTAAGGGAATAATGGGATTATAGAAATATATTGTAAGTTATTACACTAGTTAGCAGGTTTCTTTTCATCAAATAGAGAATGGTGAGATATAGAAAATTATAAATAATCATGAGCTACAAACAAAATTTGTACAGGCAACTCACTGATCAAAAGCAGGTGCTTCCAATATATTTGACGACAAAAAAAGCAAGACATATATACTTACACTCACAATAAAAGAAACTATATACAAACATTAATTTTATTTATATGTTAAATGTCAATTTTTTCAACTCTTCGAAAATACATTTGTATTTTCTCCCTTGATTATCTTATAATCTTACACAAAAAAAGTTAAGATGCTACTACGAAAGTCGTTGAATGCAACAAATTCAACATTAAATGCAACAGAAATAGCAACAGAAAAAAGCAAAATAAAGAATTTAGTAAACAACACTTGCAAATACTTGGCAAGAGTTTCACGATTTGCTCGTCTTGGACAAACTTTGAACCAATTTGTTGTATGAACTTTCTCTGATTGTCGCAAAGTTACTTGCAGTTTTATACGGTGCAAATACTTTTGGTAACATATCTAACGGATCCAGGCACTTACCATATTTGTGCAAATCGTAGGTATGATAATTTGTGTAGTTTCATTTTTCTAAGTATCGGATTTTTTTCTTCTCTCTGGCCATTTCAAGAGATGAGTTTATCTGCATAACATGGCAGAGGCTATTTGACCTTGCTTAGATGAAATGGGAAGTAAAAAAAATGCAAACTCTTTGTGAAGATGCGATGGGAAAACTATTTTTTGGTATTATTTTGAGTATTTATCTTTAGCTTAATCTGTGTTAGTCTTTGTCATTTACATATGTTTGTATGTGTGCATTTATATGTAAATCTAACGGTTGCTGCGTAATTTTTTTATTAAAAGAGTACAATATTTCATTTACGTTCTGTTAAGTGATTTGACTTATGCAATGTTCACGTGATTTTATGTCTCCATCAGATATACACAGCTCAAATTATGCACTTATGATCCAAATTAATAATTAAGTCTGGTGAGTGAAAATACTCATAGCGTGATATGAGAAGTTAGCAATGTTTCGCTATGTTATGAAGTGTCAAAAACTATCAAAGAGTAACGAAAAATATTGATAAATGCGAAAAAAACTAAGTAATTTGGAGAAGTATCGAAAAATAGATCAACTTGTATCAAAAAAAAAAATTGACAGAGATCAAAAAGAAACACATGTACGTCACGGTTTGCTTGAAGTAAGATCAAGATCGATAAAATTGTCAACCAAATCTGACAATGCACAATTATTATATAGTGTCTTGAGATTCCAAGTACATAATTCGCGAAATCGGATCTGCTCATTTATTCGTTTTATGGCCATTTTAAGGTTTTACTTTGGCCGACATGATTCGTTCCAAGCAAGATCAAAATCGGTAAAAATTGTCAACCAAATCTGATAAAACATTATTATTATGTAGTTTTCGGAGATTCCAAAAACATGATCCGCAAAATCCGAAAGTGTAGAAAAATTTCGAATAATATTTGGAAAAGTTTTGTCAAAGTCGAAAAACGTCAGAGAATTTGCAAAAGTCGATAAATATTGGAAAAACTGAAGAAGTCAAAAAGTTTTGAAAATGTCGAAAATTTTATTAACTGAACCTAAATTCAAAAAGTCAAGAGATGCCGGAAAAGTTGCAATATGTTGAAGAAGTCGATAATATTGATAATGAATAATTTGTGTGAAAATTGATGTCATTACTTGAAAAAATTTTCTTAGTGTTAGTTTTTCAAAGTTTTATTTCTATTGAGGATGCCACACTCTCCTGTAGAAATTCGTCAAGTTCTTGTCCAGAGCCTTTCCAAATAATTTCCTTTATCTGTGTGAAATTTTGTTCCATTACCTTAAATAATTTTCTCAGTATAACTTGTTGACATTTTTGCTTACATGGGAGGTGACACGCCCTCTTATCGAAATTCTTAAACTTTTTTCGAGCAAGCGTATTTGTGATCAAATTTCGTTAATTTTCAATACGAAAAACCTTACTTAAATCAATAAATTATCATGTTTAGCCTTCCCGCAATTGTGACTTTCACAGACACACCGATAAACAGATGGATATGACTAACTCGACTCAGTTCGAGACGCTTATCAAGAATATTCTTTATTCTTTTCTAAACCTACCAAGCCCCCATTGGTGCGTTACAAACAGAATGGCAAAGTGAGTATTTTTATACTAAAGAAACTATTGAATTTGATATCAGCACATGGTCGTTTTGGATAACTTTATTTAAAACTACGACTAAATATTTTTATATCACCCAAGAACCAACTGAAATTTAAATGAACTTAACCAACGGGAGATAAATGAAGTGATTTGTTCATAAAAATTTTGTACCCTTTATGCAACTAAATTTGTTTCTTTTATTTTGAATTTTTGCTCTTGATTTACAGTCCACGGTAATTAAAATTTTAATACAAAAAAAAAAAATATGATATTCATAGCCATTAGCTTTCACTACAAGTTAATACACACGAATTCGTATAAGCGCCGTATTGCGAATACCACAACACGCCAGCAAAAGCAGATACGCCAAATACTCGCAACGAGAAATGCGTGCGTATAATTCGGCGAAAATAAACATTTAAAAATAAAGCGATAATTTTATTAATTTTTTTTTTTTTTTTGCAAAAACGGAGCAAAATTTTTATCAAACGACAATAATTGTGGCTTGAGCCAGTATGACACGCCAAAAGAAAACCGGCCAACGCACACCACATCAGCAAGTTATGGCGTTAGGTATTCAGCAAAGCTGTTGTAGCACTCGCAATTGATAAGCTTGGCTTCCAAGTAATTTTGCTCTCTTTTTTTTTGGACAAACTCAGCTTTGGCATACAAATATATTATTGGAATTTCATTGAATTTATCATTTGTTTTGGTCTCGTTTTTTCATTCCTTAGATGAAATGATAGAAGTGTCTACAAAAAAAAAAAAAAAGGAAAACGTGCCGAAAAGTGGACTGAATAAAAATTAAGATCACACAAAAATAAGTAGGTAGGTGTTCGATCATAATATTTATAGCTTTTTGGACTTTATAAAAAATTACTCGTTATAAACTGATATGCCAATATCTTCAAGTAAAATCATGGTATAACTACCAAGAAACTCTGCGTATTAAATAAAACTTCCAACTGATTGTACAGAGATAACCCAATTTTGTGGTTTCAAAAAAGAAAAAATCAAATACTGCCAACCTCCTCTAACTTCTTTATGTAAGATCACATTTTTGTGTTGTTTTTGTTATTGTTCTTAATCATGTGAGTCTTAGGTTTTTTTGCTACTACTTTCAGCTGTCAACACTTTGTTAGTCTTCTTATCTTTTTGCTTTACTTCATTTTTTGTCTTAGTTAGTTTTCATAATGAGTTAAATGCGTTAACAAATCACCCTTTATATGTTATTTTTTTTATTGTTATTTTTTTGAAAATGTTTTTATATAATTTAGTTCTTTGTTAAATATCAGATTTTGCCATAATACCTGTTATGACTCTGGTTTTTTATTCATTCAGTTTATTAACCCGTTAGTATGTCAGATATGACCTATATTCGTACGTCAAGTGTGAGGCGCTCACAGCTAAAATGCAACTTTAATGACAATGAAACAAAAGTGACATTAAAAATGTAATCCAGTTTTTTGTTGTTGCTGATGTTTTTCTATATGTTCATATGTGCAATATGTTCTTGGCATGTTCTGAAGTACTATACTTCTTTATTATAAGTTTTTATAAATTAAGGCCTATTCGTTTGTGTTTGCTCATTGGTTGGTTCTGCAGCTTGCACATTTGAGCCACTTAATCTAGATAATTTGTTTAGGTTATGAACATATTTTAACAACAAAAACATTATTTTACATATGTATGTAAGTATATTCATTAGGGTGAACATTACATTAACAAAACATTTTTATTGGCGTAAACTTGATGGAATTTTTTGATTTCGATCGTAAATTTAACGTCATTACCTATATGAAATATTTTTATTTAAGGGCCTTCTTAATGTACACACATGTACATATTTATGTATATATACCTATGATATCAATTTCAAAAATTTATATTGTGTAACTTACAATTTTTTGTTGCTAATGTGTTAGAATACTTTAATGCAGCGGTGGGCATGAAAATCTAGCAAAAGGGCACAATAACAAAATCAAACAAAAAAAAAACGAAATTTAAATTTTTTTTTTTTTTCTTTCATTTCCAAATTCGCCAACAGCACAAAAAAACCAAATTGCACTACAAACAAAAACAATTGCTACATTCGTCGAGACACAATGCGATACCGTTGCTAATGCCTTGTTTTATTTTTCATTTGAACTCAAGTCAACGCTGTGGGTCGATAGCGTTGAAATTCTGCGAATATTTTTTTGGTTGCTTGTGCGTCAAATAACGGTTCGGGCTATGAGGGCGGAAAGTGCCACTACGTGCCCATCGCTGCTTTAATGCTTAACATGTTCATAATTTTTGGAAAAACTATCAAAGTCTGGGAAATATTGAAATATGAAGCATTTAATGAGAAATTGGCACAGGGGCTTGTAGGGTTAAATTAAACTTTATTCACTCTAGACTTTCACGAATACTATCTCTATAACAATGCAAGGAGTGTTTGGCGATGTTCAATCGCAATAGGCAGGACATTTTCATAACTGTAAAGAAAACTTGGATCGGCCACAACACGAAAAAACTAAGAATCTGCTGGGAACTCGAGACCGAAGAAAGCCAAAATGGATATGTCAGCTTACAAGGTGATGGTGATTTTTTGTTGTGCAGTCCGTGATATAATTCGCATCGATTGCCTTGAAAGGGGCAAAACAATCACCAGACAATATTATTCAGAGCTGTTGAACGGATTCGAAGCTGATTTGAAGCAGAAACGACGATATATGGCGGAGAAAAAGTACTTTTTTTTGGCCAGGACAATGCATCGTCATTTTACGAATTGCGCTACGTATTGGTTACATACCTATCATTTTCTCCGGATTCGGCCCACGTGATTATCTGTTTCCAAACTGAAATAAATGGCTTGTTGGAAAGAGACTTAAATCAAACGAAAAGGTCATATTTTAATCAATTGCCCATTTTGAAGACCTCGACAAATCGTATTATGCGGAAAGCATCAATGAAATTTGAGGACAGTTGAATTAAGTTTATTGAGCTAAAAGTAGACTATGTTGAAAAAAAATGTGATTACTTTCCAGCCCACCCTCGTACATTGGAAATGATCAAAAATACATATATTGATGAAAATTCTTTTGTTTTTCTTTTTAGTTTACCATTTGGCTACTCGGTGCACTTGTTAGCTCTAGTGGTAAAATAACCTGATACCTTCAATTCTTAGCAGATTTAAAATTTTTTTTTAATGCCCATTAGAATTTTCGCAGATATCTGATTTTGGAAAAAGTTATTACGCTTTAGCGCACATGGATCGTATTTTGAGACTTCATTTTTATTAAATTTTTTAATTTTATCGAAAGAAAAATAAATATTTAAAGAATATGACAAAATCAGTTATAGAGGAAGGCTCTGTTTTTAACCTAAAGTTGGCAAATGGACGCAGTGTGTGCTGTGAGCAGTTCCAAAATGACTTTGTGAAAAAACTTTATCAAATCACACTTTTTACATAAATCATTAATTTTTTGAATGTTTTTTCCTGACTTTTAAATAACAAACTATTTTTGCTCTTAAAATATTCAAGAACCAAGTTTTGAGTACAAAACCGTCGTTATCCTTTAAAAGGTTATATCACCTTTTTAAAACAACTAATATCAATATTTAACATACCATTTGTCGTTTGCATATCTCCCATCGCTTCACTATTTATCGCAGTCCAACATTTAGCTAATGGCAGCAGTGCCAATAGCATTAGGGCATAATTCCTCCAATCCATTTTGTGCACAAAACGGGTGTTACACAAACAAATTAAAAAATTATTCCAAACAAACACCTTACGGCGAACGATAATCAAATTTTACAAAAAAAAATACAACTCAAATAAACCGTTAAAGCAAGTTATTAACAAAACTCGATTCACTTTCACAACATCACATGAACTAAACACTGCGCCTTTTAGCCACGATTTTTGTTTTTTTTTCTTTTGTTTTCGTTTCAAATCATCTTGAATTCAATCAATTAAATCTTCTTCTTCTCGTTTTTTGTTTTGTCCGAAAGAAAACGATTTTCACCGCGTGCGTTGTTGTAAACGATGAAGAGCTGCTTCCAGCCACGACCAAGTTCAAGGTAAGATTAAACCATGACTTGCATACGAAAGAAGTTTTATACTCATTGTCAGACATCGGTGGTAGCGACAGTGGAGCTCAGCGCAACTCATGAGTAACAAATGGTGAAAAAACCACAATGAAAATTTTGTAAACAAAACTTTTTTTGTTGGTTGTTGCATGTGGCTAAGCGCAAAAAGAGCAGCACCAGAGAGTTTATTGCTTTCGAGTCTCGTTTTCTGTTACGGTCTTCTCAATTTTAACCACTTAGCTCGCATGTTTGGATGAATGATGTGTGAAAATTATGGGAAATTTTGTTTTAATTGGTAAAACCAAAAGTTGTGATAAATTAATTTTATAAAACAATTTAATATTCAATTTAAATCAATTAAGGCTGTTATTTTGACCACACTAAAAATTAAATACCCAATAGGGTTCGATTTTTTTTTAAATTTTCATCCACTGTTTGCTTAAAATAAATAAATAGTTTCTGACTTCATCCAAAAAAATGAACTTTTTGGGGTAGTAATTTATTTGCCCAAGTCTTTTGCTTAATTTGATGCTTTTTCAAATTTTTTAAACGTTGTTTTAGTAAATAAAGCCTAAAAATTTTAAAAACTTGGAAATACGCTATTACCAATCAGTATGACATTTCTTATATATATATATATATATTTTTTTTGTTACATTTATTACTTGAAATCAGTAACATTCCAGACGGAAAAATTTAATTTTTAAAAATTGGGAATAAACAGAATTAATCTGCAAAAAACTCAGTGTACAATTGACTTACAAACACGACCCAGACCATACTGTTGATCCTGGAAACCTACAATTTGACGTACATATTCCTTTCCGCCGTAAGCACCACTTAGAGATCATTTTTGAAAAAGCAGAAAAACGACAGACAGAGTTTTTTTGTATTGTAGTAAAAAAGTCGTTGCTTCCATATAAATTGTAATAAGAAACAAACGGTTTACGCCGTTCGCAGGTTTGATCAAGGAAACTGAAATTTTGGGTGAGATGCTTCCTGAAAAATTTAAGATCACAATAAGGTCTGAATAGCGTTATCACTGATGCTAATGTCACCCCCATTTTCGAGGATGCTGAACTCGATGGTGGTGCTAAGAATTTTTTTGGAAGTGGCCTCATGCCCCTAAATGGCAAAAAATGGTAACTTGGGTCCGTTGGGGCGGTTTTTGGCCACTTTGTGGGGTGTGACCAGTTCCAAAAAAAATTTTAAGCACCGCCATCGTGTTCAGCATCCTCGAAAAGGGGGGGGGGGGGGGGTGACAAATATTTTACCTATAGAAGACGCGGAATATGGGATTCCTCTTTTTTTGGGGCGGTTTTTGGCCATTTTAGGAGTGGGGTGAACTCCAAAATAATTTTAAACACCACCATCGTATTCAGCATCCTCGAAAACGGGAGGTAGAGGTGGTTTGGTTGCTGCTTTAAATATTTGTATTTTTCAAGTTTTTTTCCGACACTCAGAATCCATTATTAGCCCATTGTGCAGTGTTACAAATATATAAATAAAAATTACGTCAAGAGCGATCCATTTTTTTTTTCTCAACGGAATATTGTACTTTAATATTTTTAACATTTATATAATTTTTTTCGTTTTTCGATCGGACAGGGAAGACTGTTTTTCATTAACATTTAATAAATAAACATGTTTTAAACATTGAAAAATACATTATTCAAAATTGAAAAAAATCCCACTTATACTCTATTTCAATACGAATCGAACACCGTTTAAGTTAAGTTATAAGCTTTTGAAAAAATTTTCTCCCCGAATTTCAATTGCCTATAACAACAACAAAAAAAATAAAAAAAAAATCATTTCACATTTTAGTTTCTAGCACATACCACTATTTAAATAACAAAATTTCATTAAAAAATAAAATTTTTTTTTTAAAAGTGGCCCAGTTCGTAAATTCTAACCCCATATTTATTATAAATTTTATAAATTATTATAAATTTATCATCATTTTGAAAAGACGCCAATCTATACGAATAAAAATATTTTTCAAAATTTCCGAAAATATTTGCCGCCCTAGGCACGTGCCTACTCTGCCTGTATGGTAAATCCGAGCCTGGGGCCACCTGGTGTCTATAGGATCTCTCTATAATTTGTTCTGTATTAAAAATGTTATAATAAATTTAAACGTTATTTTACACCACCCTGATTGAATAGGGTTATGGCTTTTAATTCATGCACGCCAAAAGAACTCCGAAGTAAGCTCTTACAAACGTTGGACTAAAGGTACAGATTATTTTTCCGTTGCATTGACTTTCTTTTCAGATTGCAGATTATATAAGTGTAGTTCCGAAACTGTTTCTTCACAGAGTTTTTGTTTTATTTCTGAGGAAAGTGTCTTTAGTGCTAACAATACTGCAGCATAATGTGTGGGCGATCAAATATAAACTTCATTGGCCAACATCACAAGTATCTGTAAGATATCATCTTATCAACGCAAACATCTTTTAATCGCATAGTCGAGTGCAGACACTGGTTCGATTTCACTCTTTACCTACAAAGCAGTTTAGGTTACCTACTAAATCCTAAATATGGGTTTTTCATAACTTTTTCCCACTTGCAATTTCCACAGGTATTTAGATAATTATATTGCATTTCCTTTGTGGAAATCGATAAAATGATAAAACATTACGCACAGATATAAATCTTTGTCTTGTCTTTCAACAGCAGCCACGGTGATAATTCATCAATTTGGTCAATGTTGCATTTTTATGTCCGAACACATGTACCATCTGTCCAATTACTGTATGCCGTATGCTGCCGATGAAAACACCACCGCCACAATTGCACTTGTGCCGCTGCGCTGCGCTGCAACTTTTGCATTGCAGGCAGCTGTTTTTATTTTCTAGGAAAATAGTGAAATTTATTAACTATTAACGTTGTAATACCTAATTTAATTACAATTGCCGTTGTTTGAATAGCCATAATTGGGCTTTTTATTGCGCGTGGAAAAAAGATTTTTAGCTAATTAGCTGATTGGAAGTTGTTGTTTTTATTTTTTTTTTTTTTAAACAGATTTCAGTTGCATTGCATTAGTTTGCTTACTTGTGAATTTATCCTTTAGCTTCCTATCGGGATTTCTGAAGCGTTTTCGTATGTTTGAAACGCTATTGTATTTAAATATTAGCAATTGTCAAATTTTGAAATATTTTTTAACCTGTCTGCTATAAAAATTAAGTCATCAACTTGAAATAAAAAAGCTATAAATCTTTTATTATTATGGCTATGGAATTTGGCACTTGCAACTCACTGTACCGGTCGTTGTGGTAGCGACACACCAAAAATGGGTGTGTTTTGTCAGTTTTGACAAGCATCTCGCGCTGTTAACGTTTAAATTAAAAGAGACAACCGCATTATTTATCTTAACTGTCATTTACTTGGATAATTATGTTACCTATATCTTGTGTTGTGTTTCAAAATGAATTGTCTTTGAGCCGAAAAAAAAAATTTCCAAAAATGTGAAGATATTTTGTTTCATCGGCTATATGAAATTAAATGAAAAACGTATAACCGTTGATTCATTTCAAGAATCTTCATCACACCCAGCTATGTACGTCTTTGAATCCTCAGAGGAGATTAAATTCGATACATGAACTTATATTGTCTATCATTACATAGATCAAGGATGCACAGCTCGAAGCTCTTCCCGCTCTCACAACAAAAACTAAAAATGTCGAGCCTTTTCCACTATTCAAATTAAATAATTTTTGTTCACAACCACAGAATAATTTTTGTTTGTGTAATTTTGTCTCTAAAGCACTTACTCAAGTCAAGCAATTTGGGTTCGCTGTCGCCACATGCATTTTGTTAGTGTAATTTTGTTTTCAAGGCGAATCGGTTCGTTCAGCCATTGAATTGAATTGCTCCTTCAGCTTTAGTTTTTTTCTTTTGAGTTTTTTACCCAAATTGATATTTCTGTAACCAGCTATCGAAGCAGATTTTTGTGTACATCTCTGACATATGTATGTAGGTGGTATTATGTATGTATGTCATACACTAATGGACAGAAGCATTCACAATCAACGGATAATTTCTTCGCAAAGAACTATGATATCGGAGAAATTCAGAATAGATTTTGAAGGGGTTTTGGTGAGAAAAATAATTCGTTGTTTCTTGCATTTGTAGGTTAGGATATCTAGAAAACCAGACTTGATGGACTGTAACTTTCCTCGCAAAAATTGATCAGGACAACGTCAAAGAAATTACAAAAAGAAAACACTCCATCTGAGTTGCTTAGTCTTACGTAAAGGTTTTAAAATTGAAACAGATAGGGCTTTGTTGTAGTCCGAATAATTGCTCCAAATCAAAAATGAATAATTGCCCAAAAAATGGTTACAAATTTTTTGGGCTTTTCTGTATAATTTTCATGGGCGTGTTCCATCCATTTGCTTTAATCGGGTGTATATTCATAATGCACAGTCGATTAAACTATGAATTTCTGTTTTGAGCGTTGACTCCACACTCGACATGTAATTTTTCGTAAATCTTTCAGAAATCTTTCACATGAAATTTTACAAAGTTTCAGCTACGTTTAAGAAATCTTTCATTTCCATTTCAGAAATATTTTAAGCTTTTAGATTTCATTTGCAACGTTTCTGAAACGTTACAAAAATCTTCAAGATTCAAGGAAAAAAATAAACTTTTTTTTGTTACAAAATTGGCCTGTTTTTTATTTTGCTTCATTTGCGTTATTATTTTCGTCATCGGTACTTAGTTATTTTTTAGTGACGTTTCTGAATTTATAATTGACAATAAACTATACTTTTTACATATCACCAAACAAAGAATCTTAATGAAACTTTTCCGAAACAGTTCAAAATGATTGCATATGAAATATTACATTTTAAATATATGCATAAGAAAGGTTTCTGTAACGTTCTGTTTGAAATATTTCAAATGAAACATTTGTGGTACGTTACGTACTATTTTTGCAACGTTATATGCATAGTGAGTCAATTTGCTCAATTGCTTTGCAACATATAGTAGACGCCACAATTAATCACACAAACAAAAAAACAAACTTATTCCTTGATTTCAGAGCAAGATTCTACATACAAAGCAGTGCCACGGGATAAATTATTCTAATTAAATTAAAGCATTTAAATAGTAAAGAGTTAATAATAAAAATCACGTCTTAGTTTACCCATTTTAAAAAAAAAAAGAAAGTGGATTTCAATTGACTTACTCATTTCTATAAACTACTCGAAAACGTGTACTGCATGTAATTCAAAAAAAAAATTTCAAAAGAACACTTGAGCAAACGAACAAAAGCTTTGATTTGAATTTTAATTATTTTTTTATTTTTTATTTAATTCAAACTGAATTGGGTGCTGCATATGCAAATTTGAACGGACCCTTGAGGCACAATAAAACTTAGTAAAATAATAAGTGCATTTATATAAATTGGGGAATATTAAATTAAAACGTGCATTGACCAAGTTGTGAAAATTCATTTGTCAAACATTAAGCTACAAGTGGTCTCTGACTAAATGCCACTGTATAAATGAACTTAACCATTTTACTTTCAACTTTCATTTTTATAGTAAAAAATTTACCTAAAGTTTATTTTTTGTGGTAAAAATTAACACCTTCAAAGAATATTAGTTGCCAATACAAATCGCCAGTAAGAGTTTACTTTAGTATCATTTGAAGCAAACAAGTGACCAAGCATTTTCTGTTAAGCTCTTTTATTGCTAATTAGATAAATAAACTGTCATTATAGTCTCAAATAACATCTGTCAATCAATGATTACCTTTTTCTTACACATAGCTACGTATTTATGTTATGATAAAATTGTTAATGAAAATACTTTCATTTTCATTTTACAAACATTTGATGAATTGTAAGGGAAAATTTTAAAACACCTGGGCCCTGTTTCATAATAAAGCTAATACTTAGTATTAGTTTGTAAGTACAAGTTAACAAGCTACAATAACACTTTCTGTTTCATAATGAGGATATACTGACTAATACTATTAGTCATGTTATACAAACGAAATAGTATAAAGCACAAGTCAGCTGATCGGCTTGTACGTACATTTTAAATGTATTTAAAGAATTAATATTTCTTTGTAAAAACTTTCAGTATTGAGTTTCATAGAAAGAAATAGTTAAAAATTTGTAACGCATTGCGTATTTGTGATTGTTTTTTATAAAATTTTTTTTTTTAAATATTGACTGAGAGAAGGAAAATAAAAAAAAATCTATAGGGCTTTTAGTGAAAAATTAGGAAAGCCGAACAAAAATTGTTATTTCTTACTTTATAAAGGTGTAGCATACATACTTATATACAAATGCTCCTTTTCCTTAATGTTAATAATACTAATATTTCATAAATAGAAGATCTTAAAGTCATAGTTTGTTTCGTGGTATTTTAAATTATATAAATAAAAAAAATCTTCCTAGGCCATGAAATTTACAAGTTGATCTTGGCTTAACTTTGCTACAACTGCTAGATCTCCTCGTTTGTCTTCATCCAGATTTCCATGTTCCATAACAAAGTCCCTTTCAGCTTCTTCATTAACGAAAGCTTCCTCTATACCCGTCCTTGTATAGTTACAAAGAGTTGTGCAGCATTTGAAAAATTTTCTCAGTCGAAAGTAGCTTTAGCATAGAAAAATCTCTTTCAATATACCCAAAGCTCGTTCAATTATTTGTCTTTTTGCCTTCAGTTGCTGGTTGGACAGTTATTTCGATTCGATATATTTTACACCGTCGAGTCAAGGTCTACCGAATCACATGACCATCAAATAGTTCGTAATCACTACTAAATAGTTAATCATCCAACAATTTACGTAAAATAATGTAATTTAGAGTAGAGACTATTATTTCGATATTACACTTGTACATTTCAAATATTTGTAGTATAAGCGACTGTTTATGAAACAGAATCACTTGTACTTTTAAAAAATTCTTTTGTATTTTCGATTTTACAACTTGTAGTTGTACTTTTTTATTATGAAACGAAATTGTACTAAGTACAAGCTACAAGACAACGTTGTACTTTATTATGAAATAGGGCCCTGGTGTAAATAAACAAATTACAAATGTAGCACGTAAGCTCAAATGAAACTTAAATGAAAGGTTCGATTAGGTCAAAATTTTATTGTTTGTTTTCATTATAGCTATATGTATCGCAAACATATGTAGTTATATTAGTAATTTGTAAAAATTTCTGCATGCATTTTATGAATGATCGCTAAGCAAATTATTTTTTGCTTATCATTATTGAGTCCGGAAAATGTTTGCCCTTGCTTCTCAAAGTAATTCTCCGGTCTCATTGTCTATGGTTTTGAAAGTCTTCAAACTCTACACACAAGAAATTTTTGTGGTTTAAAATGTAAATAATTTTTTTTTTTAAGAAGAAATTATCATTTTTTCTTTCAACATTTATGTGGTAAAACTTTATGTATATTTACCAAGATTTTTTAAAAGAACACACTTTCTTTTTCACTATGTGCAAGCACCGTCATTGTGTTCAGCTCTAACTGGAATCACCGCTGGAACTGCATCTAGCCACTAAGGTTGGGATGAGTTCTGTACATGCTAGCATTATTCCAGAACAATGTCCACAGCGAATGATGGTCTTGGCTGAATACCGGCCGTAACTCAAATGCTTTGCTAAAGAACTCAACTGAAAAAGCGGTCAGTTTCCTATATCGTTAGAGAAGGAGCGTTATATGTAACATTACCAAGTCCGACAGAAACAAAGATCGGTCCTCAGAAAAAAAAAATTTTTTTATTTGAAATGGTAAAAAGTTAAATTTTTTGTGGAAAAAAAATTGTTGAGCTTTTTTACTAGCAATATTCAACTATGAATTCCTAAAATGGTAAAACGTTAATTTCTTCTTTGATGCTCGTTACAAAAATTTCAGTTAATTTCATAAAAATTCTTGGCTTTTCAGAAATTATTGAGTTCATAAAAGAAAAGAAGAAATTCGATTGAGAGCACCTGCTCTCCCTTTTACGCTTTTAGTGCAGTGTACCTTGTGCCCTTTATCTCCTCACAAAATTATGCCAACGTGCACGATGTATAGCGAGTGCCTTCAATTCTCTCCTATACTTCCCCGTTTAAAAAATTTCATGTTTCAGCGAACTTGCAGGGTAGTCTGGGAACTTAATATGAGTGCTACGTCGAGTTTCCTTCTTTGTTTTCTCCACATCTATTCAACTTTAATTTGGGTAAAGAATATCATACATAATACTTCAAAAATATGGAATAGTTTCCGATATAATTAATAGTAGCAATTCCCGTTTGGGCCATATTGATACCTATAGGGTATATAACTACATTAAATGTAGCACTGTCACACAGTTGTTCATAGAATAACCGGCACTTGCAGGCAGTACTCCCATAATGATATTTGACGAAAGCAAGCAATCCCACCGATTTTGTTACTGTCGCAAATTGTTGCATGTCTTTAGGCGCTACATTAAAATGTGCACAAAAAGAAGCAGTAATTTTGTTAAAGAAATGCATAACTCATGCTATTTTATAGCATATTTTTAGGCATACTAAAATTATGTGGCTATGAGTAAAAAATTGAAGTAAAACATTTCTTCAGTTTCTTGTTTGTAGTCGCCCATCAAAGAGGAAATGATTTTGTAGACGCAACCAGCACTTAGAAAGATACGAATTACAGTAAGTGCTACCACGCAGCTTTTAATTTTTATAACCAAAGACAAAGTAAATTATGACAGGTAATATTTAATTTTTTATCCCCAACCGTTTCACTTAATCTTTCGCCTAATAAAAAATTTAAACTTAAAAAAAAAAAAATAATTTTACAATTTTGCAATGAAAGTTTGCAATTTAAGTTAAGAACTATTAGCGCTACTTTTCTCAGCTTTCATTTTGAAAATCAAGTTCAAATTAAGATCAATTATATCCCAATAAATCATTTTAAGCACATTAACTTTTTGGATTTACTAATGGATTAAAAACTCGACCAATTTGATTGAAATAAATCGTAATAGTAATAATTTACCAAGTTTAAAGAAAAAATAAAAAAAATTTGACAGCAGCAGAAAGCCATAATTAATAACATCTATGCAAACACCATAGTTAACAGCGGTTTTAAATTCGCGCTACTCATTGAAAAAAAAAAAACATTTTGTCATGATTTTTGACACTGAATATATCATTTTTTGTATGGTTGATGGGGAGGGGCACTCTTTTGGGCTTGGCACGAGTTGCTTACTGAAGCAGCACTTTCTCAGTAGGAGCTGTCAATCAAATTAAGGTTTTTTATCATTAATTTCGCATTGTTTATAAACTCATGTGAAGACATCACCGGTATCTAAGAAAACTTGATGAATGCTGTTGACTTTTTGTTTATGAATCTGTCATTAATATGTTTATTTAGCGGATAAAATGTCGCTAAAGAATTTCTTAGTGAAGTTACGATTTTTTATTTCATTTTTTTTTTTTTTTTTTTTGTAAAATTAATTATCTAAGTACATACTTATTTACATGTATCAGATATTCAAGTTTGCATCTTTTGTTATAACTTTAGCTTTAGAACGAAATAGTAAGAGTTGTGTTTTTATCATTTATATAGATATCCGTAACTTGTAATACAATGGAAAATAAATTATTTCCTGATTCACGGCCTAACTGCAACGTTTAAGGAAAAGTACTGCGGCAAGCAAGTCAATAAAAACCGACCAATTTCATTGCACTATTGACAAGAGATCTTACATTCTACTTATCTTAATAGCTGAAAAATTCAACCGGACGACGTATTGGGTTTGAAAGCATTCTTATTCGGTAGTGCTTTGAATTATTTGCTCGTATTAGAAAGTAATGACCATAGACAGTTTTCATGGCTTAGGAGATGTTCCCAATAAGAAGTACAGTGCAATCTTGGTAATTCAGACACTTGCTAATTCGGACAATGCGGTGATCCGGACGCCCGATTACTTTCTATTGTAGACTCTGTAGTCCGGACACTACACTATTTATTAACCTCTTAAATCCGGATACTTTTTTTTAATCATTTTTGTCTGCTATTTTTTACCGGGATTCCCCATTTTCTATATGATTAACACAAAAAATGTTTGGATGACTGAGCATTTGTTTAAAAATTGGTTCGAAAAATCATTTGTTAAACAAATAAGAAGCTACTTAAAAGAAAAAAATATGCCAACCAAAGCATTTCTACTGCTAGACAGTGAAACTTGCCATCCAAAACCATTATCAGACTTTGAATGGAATTGCCTCCTGCAATTTTACGCCCCAGTAACTCGACTGAAATAGTTGACCTACTTGACGAAATATCTTCGGATGTATATAATGATAAGGAAATTGATGAATGGTTGAATGAAGACACAGAATTTATTGACGATGCGATTGAAGAAGACAATATCGAGAACAGCGATCATGATGAAAATGAAAATCAAGATCCAATAATTTGACACTCTCAAGCTATACTCGCATTTAATACGTGTATTAAATATTCAAAAGAGCAGGATTTTCCCGCCGGGACAATTTAAAACTTGTTGACCTGTAAGATGTTGCATACATAAAGAAAAATTAATTAAAACTTCGACAAAATTAATTTCTAATTTTTTTCAAACTCACTAAAAATACAAATAAATTTTTAAAGCATAAATATTTTGGATTTAATAAAAATTAGCTTAGTAGTATCTTTTCCGATTTTTTTTTTATCTTCGTAATCCGAACATTTTGGTAATTTGGTTTTTAATTGTCCGGATTATCGAGATTATACTGTATATGGTTTTTGGGTTGTAACGCATAAAGTATTCAATATTTTTTGTAACTATTTTCGGCAAAGTTGTAGCTAATATTCCAATTTTCAGTATTCAGTATGCTATTAAAGACATGTTGTTTAGTTTTACTCTGGCTACAATTTTGCTTAGCAAAGTAAGCAAAAAAATTTCATAGCTCAAGAACTTTAGTCAAAAAATTAAAAAAATCAAATTTTCATCAACATTTTGCCAATAAACTCCAACCAGTTACAATTTTATGATAAATATGTTCATAAAATTTGTTAACTGAACCCTTGGCTACAGCTTTTCTGGAGATGATGACAGAAAAATATTGAATACTTTACGAGTTATGACCGAAAATCCACTCAACCACAAAAACCTTATATGGTCCTTAATTCCTTATACGATGGCACGATGAGTTTAATTTGGTTATGTTCCTGGTATAAGAAAGTTTTAACAGAAGAGATCGTTGGTGAGATTGGACAGTATGTAAAGTGACCGAAAAAGTGACAGAAAAACGCAGGTGAAATATTCTGAAGAAACATTAACTGATTGACGTTTAAAATTAAACATTGGTAATGACATTTCAAACTTAAAGTCAGTACATTGAATTTTTAAAATAAAATCATGGATTTTAATATGAGATTATGTAAATAATTTCGGTTTTTTTTTTAATTTAGGAGGCGTAGCACCATCCACTTTTCACTGAAACTAGCTATAGCACGCACCTTTTATATACATATGAATGTACCAATTTTCATTCAACTCCGTCATATAGTTGAGCAGATATGATGAATTCGAATTTTCTAAACATATATATACCCCCACACAATGGCGAATCAAATTTTCATTGCAATATTTAATGATAAAAACTAGGTCATTGACAAAAACTGAGAAGGCGTGGTAACTCCCGTAAGAGCAAAATCATTAAGTCGCTTGGTTGATTTACATTCGAATAAATATAGCTCTACTTGATATCAGTAGCGTCAATTCGTTAGCGTTGGGGAGGGCATTGGCACCCCCCTCCCCCCTCCAAGGATCTAATACTAATTATTATTCGATACATCAATTTAATAAAACCATCTAATGTCGGTGACGCCATTGCTTGATATCAAAAATTAGTACTAAGAACAATTCATCGGGTTTGAACAAGCAAACGCTTGCATGTACTCGATTATTTATTTGTATTGATAAAGTCACATGTATAAGCCAATGAAATGCAAATGAATAAAAAGTAAAATATATTTTTTGCATTTTATTTTCATTTATAATACGAATTTAAATATTTTTTCTATTTTGCAAATTTTTATATTTGCTTACAATTTTGATAGTTTAAATTACTAAATTATATATATAACACTAATTAATAATACTTTAAATATTTACAAACAAAAAAGAAAAATTTCGCTTAAATTAATGACTCAGTAAAGCTGTTGCATACAAACTGCGGTTCCGAAAACAGAACAAAAATCAACAAATCAACTGTGTCATTTTCAAAATTGTCGATGATTCGAAGGATATTTATTGGCTTGAAATGACAGTGGCTGTGGAATGTTCCACTCATTATTCAATTCAGTGTTGAGCTGATTTTCCAATACCGCTGTTTCATCCTGTACCGCTGGATCATAGGCGGCATAAGGATCACCGCGACGCTGCCAATGCTGTTGCGCTGCATCACTACCATACGTGCTGTATGAATCAGCTGACACATGTGGTTGCGCTTGCCCACCGTGTATATGCAAATGAATTTCTTTACTAAGTTGGTGATGATGATCACCGCCGCCAGCAGGTGCTGTAGCCCAACCACCAGCGTAATGCGATGTAGTTGCTGAATTATGTTGATCTAAATGACCGATTAAGTTGGATTTCAGTGTAAGAAATTTACTAAATATCGCAACAATATTGATGAATAGCAAAACTTTAAGTAGGAAAATGGTTTTCATGCCGAGCAGCACTAAAAATCCAACCATCGCTGTTAGTAGACCAAATTTGAACATCAGTGGAATGAGCATCATTTGAAGACGACGTATTTTGCCAAATGTGCGTCCTTCTAAAAGTATAAGAATAAGAAAATAAAGAAATAGTGAGAATAGTTTTTACTTGCAAGCGAAAGTTTGTAGCTTAAGTCTTTTGTTTTGCGTGCGCACAGTTAGTGTGTGATGTCTTTCGTTATGTAAGTTTACAAAAAACAAATAAATAAAATTAATTGAATAAATTGATTTAATATATTGTATTCATAAAATACAATAAATTTTATTGTGCAAAATTAGTTTTTCCATGGGTTTTATTATCCCAACTGATTTCGTAACAACTAAAGCTTAACTTAACTTTCGAATCAACAACCCACCAGCATTGTAGATTAGCAAAATTGTTAAAAGAATAAGACACGGGGAAAAAAACAAAAAATCTTGCAAAAAAATAGACATAAATTTTAATTAAAATTGCTATAAACAGAAAATAAAATTTTGTCTAAAAAATATTAGTAAAGTTGCTTAAGACTAAATATAAAAATCTTTGTAAAATAAACGAGGTTACTCAAAGTTGATGCAGCTTCGTCATACATAAATCAATGGGAGCATCACTATTTTCGTTTGAAATGAGAAAAATTAACCATTCTTTAAATAATTTGTAGTACTTTTACTCAAAGTAAAATTTAGGGCATTTTCCTAACTCTGACTTACCTATACAATTTATCGTCGGATTAGAGGTAAAACTAATTAACCATGGCAAACTATAAATATAAATAAAAAAAACACCCAAAAAATCATGTTAATTTTTTTGAAAATAATTAAAAATAGCCAGAGCAGCGGGAGCCAATCGTGTGACTCACAGAAAGGAAAAAAAAACCAAAAAAAAAAAAGAGTGAGAAACATGTTATAAATAAATTTAGAAAATTTAAGTTTATAACTTAAGTCTTTTGTTTTACCAGCTTGCTGTTTCGTTATGAAGTCTTTCGTTATACAATTTTGCAAAAAAACAAATAAATTAAATTAAACGTATATTTTTACATAAAAAAACAATAAATTTTATCAAGAAAAAAAAATCTTTTGTTTTAAATTTTTGTAAATCAAACATTTAATTTATAGGGCTTACTATCTCCAGCTGATTTCGCAACTACGCTCAACTTTCGACGCCAGTTAAATAATCCAATAATAATATGGTCCTAATAAGAAAAACCGCAAATTATGCAAAAATTAACTAAAAATTTCATAATAAAAATAAAATAAAAAAAAGTTCACATCAATGGCTAGTCATAATTTTTATTGTTTTACTAATTTTTTTTTTTTTTTTTTTTGTTTTTATAACCTTATAAGAAGTTAAACACTTAACGTTTATAATAAAGCAGAAAACAACTGAAAGTGAAATTCCTAAAAGCTATATGATATGTAAAATGAAAAACAAATTTAAAGCATCTTGAGCAACTTTTTATTTGCACTGTACGTTAGCACCTTTCAAGCTCAATTTCATATAATGCACGTTTCAATTAATTTCATCTCATCTCTCAAAGCAACTCATCACATTCTGCTTTATTCTGCAGAAAGTCGTGCTTCAATGAAAACGAAAGCGAAAAAGCGCGTAAATTGCCGCTGCCACTGCTCTTCAATAGGCCAAGTTAACACCTTTGAAATTTCAATTGCATCGAGGCATAGAAATTGTAACAGTGATAATTGTGTGGTATAATAATTGACGCATTCAATGGGTATTTTAAGTGGTTCGGCTATGATTTTTAACTGTACATAGTTTTGATTTCTTTCACTTCTGGGAACAACTTTTGGTATTTTTACGACTTTTTTATATTTTTGCAATTTCATTAGATATAAAATCATAGTTATAATAAAACCAAACCCTCTTAGCTATTTCACTTATCACTATGACTTTTATTGCTGCTGCAAGCTTTGATTAACATAACTGAAATATTTGAGATTTTTTCTCAACTTTGCATAATAAAGTGAAATTGTATGATTTTTATTAAAATTAGCTTAACATTAACCTTCATTTAGCGTCTGTCTATTTTAGTTTGATCTAATTTTTATTGTGCAAAAAGTAAAAGCAACCACTTGTGTTCAAGTTATACAAACAGCATTATGCGTAACCAATAATTTTATTATTAAAATTTCTTAAATATCACAAAAAGTTCTATAGACAGCTTATAAGTTAGCGAATTAAATTCGAAGCCAAGAACAATTCAAATAGCATAAAGCTCAAATTAATGAACTTTCGCCTAAAAATTAAACGATTTAGATTCTTAATTTAAAAAACAATAAATGGCATAAAGAATCATTTGTAAAACAACAAATTAAAAAGTGAAAAGTTCTATTTAATTCTCTTAATTATACTTCTTTTTTATGAGTTTTATAGTGACTATCTTTAATCTGTGAACAAATAGTTTAATTTAAAGACAAATTCAACAGTTTCTATTAAAAAATTGAAAGTTTGGGAAACTAAAGAAGAGCAGATTTAAGCACATTTACTGATAAATATCTTGAATGCAAATTTATTATATATTAAATTAAATAGTTCTGGCCTTTTATAAAGAAAACTATCTCTCTGCTCAAGAAAATAAACTGGAAAATAAAACTTACTAGAAGCATTACTGATAAACTGTATCCAGAGGATTGGTTACCACCTCGGGATGCCCACATGATGGAGTTCTATAATAAGTTCAGCGTTATATTTAATCAAGCAATTGCTTTTTAATATGTGTGTGCTGCCCTCAGAAGCGGTAAAGGGCGTATCTAAAAAAAGTTCATATTCGTTATTCTTATAGCATCGGATAGCTTAAGAAATTATGCATCTAATGAACTACGTCAAATGCCGGTATCTTATTTCCTCTTTCTCAATTTTACCTGTATTTCAACAAATTGACTTAAACAAAAATCAATTATCTCGAATGCGTTTTTTTGAGACACGCCCTTTCCGGGCACTGAAGGCAGTGTAATAAACTTCAAACGTTCTTTAACCATTTCTTTATCACTAAACTTTGCAACTTTGCAAAAGCTGCATTAACACTGCCAAATGCATATGAATGAACAAAACGTTACTCAAACAATTACATCAACATTAAGTTACAAAAGTCATGTCATCTTTTCTACAACTTGCATCATAGTTCATGCTGCAATACACACAACTCCCAATGAGTTAATGCAACAAATGTTTTGCTTTTTCACATCCAAGATCAAAAGTTGTTCATAAAGTGAAGAAAAGGTTTAACTAACAAAAAACTACACATCATTGTTTACACACGTCAGAGTGAAAACACTTGCTGTAGAGAAACTCTTTCCGTATTCCATTGAAATGCTTAAGCGTCACTAATTAACACCCTAGTGACAATTACCTACTTTTTCTCAGGCCATTATAATGAAAGCGCAAGTGAAGCATTTTAAATTTAAAAGATTTCAATTAATCATTATACAATATAAAAATCAACCAAATGAGCGATATAAGTGGTTTGCTAACAATGTGGATGTTAGGGTGGACTTTAATAATTTTAAATTTAAAAAATTTTGACATTTTTAATTAATAACAATGGTATACAAGGGTTATGCTAATGAGATGTGACTAGATGTGTATGTCATAAATAGTTTATGATAAAATGAAGTTTTAGACTCCATAAAAGGCGTTTTTGTTCATATTTGGATGACCATGGCCCCTGAATTCGGGAACCTTGAACCTTTCAAAATGTCTAAAATCAAAGCTTGTCACTTTTTTTTTAGCTTTAATAAACTATCTGACTTTGAAAGAACTTAAGATCGAGGTACGTTGTCTATCAGCAACCCCATGATATGAAAAATTTGCTCAAATTATAATCCCTTACCAAAAGTACCAAATATAGTTATGCGTAAGGACACAACTTCTCTCTTGTATCAAGCATAGTCACCACGACGCACCCACAAGAATGCCTACCTCACACAATATACCCAGATATGGCCTATCGTGATAGAACAGTGTTGCAAAATAAAATCATCTCAAATAAAGTCTACAGCAGAGGTTACACCAAATGCTGTTTTAATTTTCATATTTCGTCAAATTCAATTCATTTCAATTCAATTTTATTTATCCATAATTTCGAATAATACAAAAATAAATACTTAACAATATAATGAGTTTTTATCAATTAAGATATTTCAGCAAATAAAATCTTTTTTTCCGTTGTGAAGTAAATAAGAATGCAAAATATATATTTCGTCAAAAAAGGAAGGTGCACTCTATTGAGAATACATAATTGATATCATCATCATCATCATCCTCACTTACCAACCGCTCTGTCATCACCGAAAATTCTATCTTTTAAATCATCTCTAAACCAACTCCATAGACTACGCATAACACTCCAAAGGCCAACCGAACTGACATCACTACCATCTTGCACTTCGCTCTTTAGCTCGTTATCAATTGCCGCATTGACAACGGCTACAATATCATCCTTGGCATCGCCATCGGCATTGTCATCTTCATCATTAGCATTTTTATCAGTGGCATCATCATCTTCATTAGCGTCATCATTAGCATTATCGTTGGCATCATCATCATCGGCATCATCATCATCAGCATCTTCATCATTTTCATTATTAGCTCTACCAATAGCTATAATCGATGCGTTCGTTATCGTTGCCGCATTTTTTTCCTCCGCTGCTAAACTGCTGCTGCTGTTTTTTGTTATAAGCGCGACCCTTGCTGATGCTGCATGTGCATCAAATGCCAAGCAGCAAAGTGTTAGCACGATGAACAGCATTATAGTATTTTTAAAAGTCTGAAAATAAAAAAAAAAAAATTATAAATTGGTTTTGTTTTTTTTAGCAATTTGTTGAGATGGAATTAATTAATTCAAAACGAAAGACTTAAGCAACAAACTTGTTAAAAATATATAATAAATATTTAATTTATAATAACACGTAGCAAATTAGTGTTGAATAATTTAATGCGATTGCAACATTTTTGTTATTTTTAAGTCATTGCACTTTTTAAATGACTAATTACTTATCGTTAAATGATATTTAAAGCATTTTTTCAATTATTTACAAAAAAATTAGAGGAAAATTTTAATTATTTTCCCATTTTACAAAAATTAAAAACACCTTAGGACTTTTGTCTTTTATCTCGGCTTATGCTATAAATTATAGCAGTAATTATCGGTATATATGTTCAAATAACTGCCATTTTTCATGTTATTGCGGTTGCGGTTTTTATTTTTAATACCAATTATGATTTCTTAAAAACAGCACGCCGAATTACGCATTTTCATATTTCAAAAAAAAAATCACTTTAAGGCAAGCAACAAACTTGATATCATAATATGTTAGAGGTTGCAAAAGAAGTGTGTTAAAAATTACATGACACCTATGGCTATACGTAGATTCTTTACCGTTTTTGCCATCAAAAGTGTGGAATGGAAATATTTCAGTTGACCCAAAAAACAAATTTTTATGGCAACTGCTCGTAGTAACCTTTAACTTGAACTGTCTGTTATGTAAGTTGCATTGCTGTACAAAAAATATTTCTAGTTTTAGAGTTTTATATTCAAGTTTTGTTATTGTAAGCAAAAAAGTTACGTGTGACAAAATGTCATCATAGGACTGTAGTAAATTGTTAGAGAAAGAAAACGTAGAGTTCACCCTGTAATTCGTAACTACATTAAATGTTTTGTAGCTTATTTTTTTACATTTTATTTTCATATGTTGTAATATTAAATGTTGCCAGTTAAAATGACAAATGTGCACTGCTGTTCAGCCAAAACAAAAGACTTAAGACACAAACTTTTTGTTCTTAATTTGATGTAAGCCATAAAGTAAAACAAAAATCAAACAAAAATCAAAAAGTTCTCATAATTTCGGCCACTTGCAAGCCACATTTAAATCAATATTGTAAAACAATTTTAAGCAGTTTAACATTTTTTATTGAAGACATTAACAAATTTTAAATCGGAGCTTAAATGGTGCAAACTCATTAATCTATAATGCAAACAATGAACACAAAAACTAATTTGTGGGCTAATAAGAGCAAATTTTATTATGCTATGAAAATAAAAGCAACAGTTAGTTTGGCCTAAAACAAACAGCCAACACAGTAACCCAACCACATAAATAGATATTTGACACATCTGGAGGCAGCAGTGACAGTTAAAATCGATGTATAAAATGTGTACGATATGCAAAATCTTATAGAACAAATAGCAAATAAAGAATCTCACAGCTCGTAAGATGTGAAAAGAATCATTTATCTGTGAAATAAAGAATTTTTTATCTACAAAAAAACAATAAAGAAATAATTTGCAAACAAACCGTAAGTGAGAGTTTTTTTTTTCATTTCGCTACTGCTCTTGTTAACATGTTGTATTGTGTTTATGTTTTTTTCGAATGTTTTGTTAAATTTAGTTTGATGAAATTAATTACAAAAGCATAGCAACATTTGTCTTGTAAAAGAAATTTTTTTTTTTTTTTTTTTTTGAATTCAGCACAACTTTTTGTAACATTTTTTTTTTTTTTGTCATATTTTTGGCGCATTGTCAAATTGCCTTTTAAAGTATTTTTTTTTTTTCTTTTGGCATTGTATTTAAATTAATTTCCCCCAGACAAAAAAAAAACAACAACTGTGAGTTGCATATATTTGAATGTCTTATTTTGTATTATAACTTTTGGCTAAATGCCTAAAAGATTTTATTTTATTTTATTTTATTCTATGATATGATTTCTTTTATATTTTTATTTTTCGCTTTGGATTTTAGTGAAAATGTCGCCCAGTTGCAACAATTTTAGTGAAATTTATTTAACATATTCATGCTTGATTCAAGGCAAGCAATGCAAATTGACTAAGAATGTATGTAAGTAGAGTATTTTCTCTTAACATGCCGAATCTTACATTGTTCTTAAATCAGCTAATACTTTAGCACAGATTTTTAAATATTTCATTACTTTCGTTTCAAGTTAATTTGAGTTTATTCCAAATACCCATGTTAATAACAACAGTGGAGTTATCTTTACGACATCACATTTAAATTTGCATAACTGTATTTAATTTTTTCATTTCCGTTTAATTTTAAATCTATGCCAGCAACGTGCAAAACTCAACCTGTTTACTTAATTTATTCCACAAATTTCGTAATTCTTTTTTTTTTCGGTGCTAATTTTTTATTTATCTATCTTGAAAAAGGAGAAATTTTACGTCTAAATATCGCACGTGTATTATTTTGACGCACCTATCATAAATTTTTAAATATTTGTTTGATAAATACTAACTGATGATAATCTGTTTCGTTAAGTAGCTAACACTATGACAGACAAAATGAAAATGAAATATATTGTGTTACACCAGCTTGTGGTCAGAGATTTGTAAAAAATAAATTGAGACATAATTTTTTAAAACAAACTACCTCTTTGTATCGCATTAAAAAGCTCTGGAATTATATTTCCCAAATTAGATCGTATTTCATCAAAGTAATAATATAATAGTTATAGAAATCTTGCATAAGGAAAAATCTAACGAAATTTATGCTTTCTGTAAAAATATTCTCCTTAATATTAGTGATTTTTGATACATAATTTTTTTAATTTTATCTTTAAGAAGAACTATAGTTAATTTTTTCATTAAACTATGTAAATAGAGTGGATATCATAGTATCAGTTTGATCCAAAATTTGGGGTTTAATCCCCTTAGGGGCTATTTTGAGCTCAAATATAGCCATTCAAGAAATTTTAGCATCCCTTTTGTTGTCGATTTAAAAGTGGTGTAGTATTTAATAGCACCATAAACTTTCCTAACTGAACAACGAAAGTTGGAGGCAATAGATCGGTATGACATTTTGAGTTTAAAAATTTTGACAATCGCTCTTCGGCTGGCTGGGTCACAGCTTCATGGTTTTCTCATTTCAAGAGTATCTAAAACCCAGTAAATTAATTTCTCCACAACTGGGGTGTTTGTCTGATTAATAACTTACCAGTAAAATTAATTCAAGTTCGAGAAATTTGCTACTGACTTGAACACAACTTATTGTTTCTAATTAGTTAGCCAGCCAAATTATGCACTTCTCTTGATTTTCACTTCAGCCATAGGTCACTACTTCAATAAAACTAACAACAAACACATAAACCGCAAGAGGACGCTTGTATAATAATAATAACAACAACAACAAAAACAACCGTTAACTGAAAAAGTTTTTTTTTAACGTAGTAAAAGCAAAGAGGACAAACTGTTTCTAATTAGCCATGGCCATGGCTGTATATTATTACATTGAATACTCACAATGTTAGGGTGTGGAAAAATTTACTTCATCAAAGCAACAAATAAGTTTTTAATTTTGCTTAATAAAAATTATAACTTCACTGTTAATTAATCCAAAACGATTAGATTTTTAACAGGAGTTAAGTATTTGGATTAACATCAGTGATGATAAAAATAACGTTTACCTAATTTTTGACATATTTTTAAGTGTTATGTAAAAATACTTGTTTAGCAAAATGAGCTAAAACGTGCGATATTACATAAAAAAGGAAACTAGAAATATTAAAATGAAGTGAAAAAAAAAATCAAAAACGAACGTAAAAGATTTAAATTCAAAACAAAAAAAAAATGTCACAAAAAAATTCAAAACAAACATAACACTTTTAATGTTGGTCATAACTTTACGACAACAACAATTTGTATAAGTACCTCTAAGCAGAGTTGTAAAAGGAAGAACTAATTTGACAATAAAATTTATTATATATGAGGAGACTAGTTACAATGGTGACTAGTTGATGAAGGCTTTTCTTTATCATTTCAGATGCCAGAATTACGAGAATTAAAAAAACGCTTATATTAAAATTTAGAAATAATCAATATAAACTTGGATTTAGTTATATTGCATTCATTTGACTTTGGAGCTGCTAAGAAGTTAGAATTTTTCCATTCCTGCAGGATTTTGAAATACTCGACTCGATTAGTGCCAAAAAACTACCTTCCTTAAGCTCTTAAAAATCTAAAAAAAATTCTACTTCGTTTTGGAGTTATCAATAACAAATCTATTTATTCTCTTTGATCTCTATAAGTGCCTACTTGTATAACCGAAAATATATATGCTTTGTTTAACAGCTCTGTTAATAAATAAGACATTATAAATTTCGTTTAAAATTTTTGATAAAATTACTAAAGCAAAAAAATACAAGTGGCAAAAAATGTAGATACAAAAGATAATCAAAATGAAGCAAAACATTTCTTTTTTTTTTTTAGTACCAAACACGCCAGCGTAGAAAGTTTGTGACAAATCGAGCGATAACTAGAGCTACGTGAATGCAAAGTCATTGTCAGATAGATAGATTTTGAAATAAAGTAACAAAAAACATAAAATATGGGAAATAAAAACATGGCCTGAACAAAACGTTGCTAAGCTGGGGTTTGATAATAAGTGCGTACTTGTTGGCAATGTTTTTTTTTTCTACTATAAGTGCTATTTTTTAAGTTTTAAACAAAAAATTAAGCAAAGCTTACAATGCGTTTGCTTATTTATTTTCAAAAGTCATAGTTTGTGCATGAAATAACAAACAACAACAAAAACAACTGAAATAATGAAAATTGTTTTCGACAAAAAAGAGATAAAATTCATACAAATATACATTTATTTGGCCTGAGGGCAAATAATATTTTTCAAAGAAATAATAACTTTTACAATAAATATAATTTTACTAAAAATCGAGGATCTCCTTAAATTGCAAATACAAGGCTAAGAGAAAAAATTCGACGCTTGGAGTAAACTTTTTTGGTATCAGTGCTTGTCGTGGTCTGCTGATAAACAAATTAACGGGCCCTCGAAGGGAACATTGGGTCAGAATTATTTAAACTCTTCATAGTGGCATAAGGTTATGATAATGCATATTTCAGGAAAATGTGAAAGAAATTCCATTAAGAATATCATTCAAAAGAGGAACGTTGCCAGGTTATGTTCTGAAGTTTCAACATTCAAAGTCTTACTTTACTTTAGTCAGTTTGAGGGATTGAAAGGGATTGCAAAATGTGAACGGCTGTAAACGCCAAAAACACAAAATTGTTACAAGGAGTGTGCCAAATCTACTTATCAGCCATTTTACTCTGTTCTAAAAATTAATTTTTATATAATTTTTGGTTCATCAAAACAATTTACGTTGCTAATTTTTTACTTTCTTTCCAAAAATTAAATTATTAAAAAATTATTAGGGAATATATTAAGCGCCTTTAGTTGTGATCTTTCTAAGAGCTAATCAGTTTATGTGGAGCCTTTTCTTGGACGCCACACTTAAAGTTAATTTTGATAAAAACAATTTCCCACAGTTATTATAACAAAAGCCGAAAGTCAAAGTTTGTATTAAAATATTTCTAAAACCTTTTATGGACAGTGTTGCCAAGTGGTTGGTTTTGATCCGGATCCGAGTCTTGGTTGCCATTGCATTTCCGTATGCAAAATGAATAATACCAAAACATTTAATTATGTTTTCATTAAAAACTTTTGCTTACAATTTGCAATGGCATTGAAAAGTATCATTACCCAGGTCTGTTAATTTTAGTCTTTTTTGTATCAACTTTTTGAAAAAAAAAACTCTGTGAACTTGCATCTAAATTTTTTGCACACACACTAACTAAAATATGTAAATATTGTAAAGAAATACAAATTCGTAAAAAATAATAATTGACTTATAAACTAGAGCTAATTTCCCAGAAAGTGTTAAGACCAGCCCCACACTCCTCTACTGATATTGTTTCTACTGAGCAAAAAAATACGGACATCAAGTTTTTTAAAATGACGACCAAACCAAAAAAAAAAGGTCATGAAATATAGCTGGCCAGCAACATTTTTAGGAAATATTATTTTAATTTGGTAAGGCAGGGAATTTCTTCTTATCAACTTAGCACCCTGTTCATGGACACTGGCAGATATGATTCTTCAAATGTTTTAAATGTTAAATAATTGCCCACTACAAAATCATCCAACATATCTTATGATTGTTCCCATATTGTTGAAACTAACTATTCAACTGCCTTAAACTTTTATAGCAACTAAAGGTCATCAACAGCTTATGAAATCAACAAAATGTCATATGTCCATTTGCTCCGAAAGCAAATATCAAATCGTTTATTTGTGGATGAAATCGATGTGATTTCATCTATTTAAACTTTTCAACTTCTTGTACGTCGACAGGCACCCAATTTTATTAGGTACAGCCTTAACTTTATCCTATGAAATTTAATTTATTTTAAGGTAAATGTGACACTTTAAAGTGTTCCGGACTTTATTTTTTTTTTTGGCATGAAATAAATTTTCTATAAAACTTTTTTTTTAAACTTAATGAAAAAAAAACATGTTTATAAGAAAGATAAATAAATAAACAAACTGAAAAGGAAATAAGAAATTAAGAAAATAAATTACTGGCCGAGAGCAATAAATTTTTAGTAGCATACACTACATATGTACATGTATGTACATAAATGCAGTAATTGAAAAAAATTTAAGAAAAGCAACAAAAAAATAATAACATTGATTTCAGCTGTAAAATGAAAACAATTTTTTTCGTTCAGCCAGAAAAAGGTGCCGACTAAAAGTAGGTAACTGTGTCAGTGTTGCCAATTGAATAGTGATTAGTTTGAGCCTGTTCAAAACGCATCTGATTGAAACTTACCATATTGGTTGCAGCTCTTTTGCTATTATAGTACGAATAATTTTTTTGAATATTAAATAATTAATCCTTATTTCCACTAATTTTTAAATTGTTATATAGGTATTTTTTTTATATTTCAATTAGTAAAATCCTTTTGAAATTTTTAACTAACATTCATGCGTAACTGAACTTTCACACGTTTTTCGATTTTTCTTAAATTTTTCCGTAGCACGTACCGCTGCGTACAAAGTGCGCTAAAAGACTGATCAGCAAGTTCCAGTCGAACGTGTTAAATGATTTTGTCTCAAAGTTTAAGCTGCATCTTGGCTTATTTGGCAATTTTTTTTTTTTTTTTTTTGTTCAACTCTTCTCACTTTACAGCCACTTTTTCGGAATTCCTTATCTTCTTTGTTTACATTTTCAACTGTGTGGTGCACACACAGTCTTTCTCTCATTTTGCATTTCTTTGTGTTACTGCCAACACTTTCTTCACACAGCGTTTATGTTTTCTGGTTACTGTTGGCTTACTCTTGGTTTCTTAAAAACATATTCAATCGCATGACGAATAGTGTTACCGGGTCAATACGAAATGAGTAGTAGAAGCATTTCAATTTTACCCTAAGAAAGCTATATTCCAATGCTGGAAAGTTCAACTTCTAAAACTCTTCTTATACTGAGTAGATACTTAATAATTGCGAAGATCGTCTGACTTTTTAATAATGCAATTTTCGATATAGTTCCATAATTCTTAGCATATAGTATATAGTTTTTATCAAATTTTAGCTAATTTTAGAAGCTATTTGATATTTCGACAATTTTCCAATAAATGCTGTTGCTTTTCAAAACTTTTTAATTGAATAGATTATTTTAAGGTTTCAATATTATGCAACACTTTTTGAAAATGTTTCGAAATTTCGATAATATATTTTTATAATTTTATCGATTTTAAAATATTTTCCGATACTTTTTAAAACAACGAAAAATCAAATAGTTTCGGTAATACTGGTAACATATATTATATGTATTTGGTTTTTCTTTTTCACTGCCTTACTAACAATATTTTTATTTCTTTTTTCGCTTGACCAAATTTTGCTCGTAGCCCGAATTCGTCACGTTGTCGGTGAGCGTGTAAAAATGTAAACAAACTTTAGATTGGCTTCTATCTACTGTACAATCGCTTACGGTGAGTTTCGGAGGCATGACGTCGTTAATGATGACGTTGCATCTTGAGCCGACGCTTCAAAGTGTTAGAGCCAAACATGTTGTAGCTGCCGCTATTGGTGTTGCATTGGCTTAAACGACCCACATCTGTTAAGTAACTGTTAACTTGGCCAATAACTTGTTCATTCACAATTTAGGCCTAATTAAATGTTGTTGTTGTATTTATAGTAGAACTTTTAATATTTATGGGTTATGCTTTTTAATGGCGTATCACGATTTGGTTCGTTTCATACGATGTCAATCTTCTGCAAGCAAATAACGAGCACGTCCAGTTTGTTGTTAATAGTGAAAGGTAATACTTCCAATAACATATCCTAGGATGCCTTACAGTCAGAGCACAAAAACAATTGTTTCGCTATCCGAGTGGGTGACAGCCGAGTGGTCAAAATATTTTGAAATATAAAAAATTTAATTAAGCCGTTTTCAAATTGAAGTACGTAAAATTTTTTGTTTTTCATGAAGGCTGCCGCGCTCACCTGTGGAAATTCGCTAAATTTTTGTCCAGAGCTTTTTCGAGTCAATCGAAATTGCATTGCTATTTTTCAAACGTGAAATGTGGAAAGCCAACAAAGTAGTTGGTAATGATGCTACCATTTTCACTGATAGCTCTATCTAAGAAGTTAAGACGCCTATCTGTCAGTAATGTAAGTCACGTGTTAATATATGTAGCGTAACTTCTAAACCAAAAATTCTTGACCAAATATTTATTGTGCTCTGCACAATTTAATTATATCATCTGCCAATAGAATACGGTATTGAAATGATAAAATTCTCAGCGCTTCCACATTTGTTGCAACTGGCCACAGTCAGTCATTTGTCTCTCACTGTGTTATTATGCAGTTCTTTCATTAACTGTTTTTAACAAATTATATAATAAAAATTATTAACCATTAAGCCAAGCTCATAAATTTAACAAAACGTGGCAAGAAAGAAGAATTCAGAGATAATGCGCTGCAACGGTGTTGTCTATCTGTTAACCTACACAAAAGTCAGGGTCACATTTGCATTGTAATCTTGACTGAATTGGTTTTGTTTTGTATGGTTTTTTTTTCTTTTGAATTTTCATATGTTATCTATTTGGAAAACACAATTTAACGGTGTTTATTTTGGTAATGATTTTTTTGGTGTTTTGTTATTATATTGTTTGTATTGTTCAATGGCTTACGAATAACATGAGCCTAATTTTTGAAATGTTACTTCAACAGATTCTAACTAGAACTTTTCTCATAAATTTGAAGATTTTTCCGTTATAGAATTTTAAATTTTTTTTATGTTTCATGCATCTTAACGGAATAGCAGATATTTCATAGTGGGTTTTCCTCTAAAAATACATTCTTTACTACGTATGCTGTGAGTCTGATTACATTCGTTCAATATTTGTGGATTATTATGTAGAACTGTTCTTTATACCACATTGATTCATATGCGAGGAAGTGATGGATTCAAATCTTAAGCTTTATTTCTCATCAATATTTTCTAACTGATAAACATTTTGACATAATTTTATAAATATTTACACTGGTGCTACCTCTTTTAGGTTATCATCTGGCATTATATTTTAATGAGGAAGTATATATTTTTTTTTTTTTTGTAATTTTTGAGAAATTAATAATTTATTTTTAATTTTTTATCAATGACTATCTCTTGCTAATTTGTAATATATTTTCACTTAAACAAAGATAAATGTTCCGTAGAATTAAAAAAAAATTTGGTTAAGTGAAATCGGAAAAAAACATTAAAACTACTTTGACTTTGAAGTCAAGATTTCTTTCCTTTTGACGCCAAAATTCAATTAATTTTTCATATATTCTCAATAATGTTCGAACTTTTTTAACCTTTTCCAATATATGAATTTCTCAAACTCAGCCCATTAGCATTTATGCACCAATTCCTTACGATATGAAGAACTTTTCCCTTTTCCAAGCGTATTTTTTATAAAAGGCGATAGAGCCGCACAGTATGGAATAATATTAAATAAAATAATCTATTCTGAAGCCAGATTCGCGAAAGTTCCTTCAGAAATGGTCCACATCTGTCCAACAACAAAACCTCGCAGAGCTGTGTTATCGATCGGTTACAATTCATCGATTTACTGAAGCAACACTTCAACAACAATATTATATCCCACTGGTGGTTCATACATATACCACATAGTTCTTGCATACTGACTGTTATTATGAACTATGTTGTTGTTTATTTCATTTGTTAAATTAATTTTTGTTTTCAAACTCAACCTGATGGATACCTACATTAAAAAAATATTCATTTGCTTCCGATCTGGCGGAAGTTCATGTTAAGATAATTATTTTGACCTGAATTTTAAAATGCGAATTTGAGTAGGCATTGTTTGAGTGAATTCCCATAATATAAAAATCTATCTGTATGTAGTATAAACGGTGGTCTACAAGCTATAAAACTTTGATTTCTTGACAAAAAAAAAAAAAAAAACAAAGAAAGAGTATGCGGAATTATAAGCTAGCCTTTATAGGCTTAGAGTCAAGTAATTGAATGAAATTGATTGCATACCAAAATTTTAAGCCATGCCAGAAATAAACTAGAAATTAAATGTATACAATATGTAGCTAATTTAAAAGATAGTTATTAGTGCTGGAACTTCACAAAGTTGAAGTTTGTAAGGAGAATTGTATGTATGAGTCCCTACAGCTCAAATATATCAAGGCATAGACCAATAATATACTATCGTTCTGACTGGAAGACAATTTCAGATACTTCTAAATAAATAAACCAAAACACAGTTGGAACAGATGGAACTATGGTTACAGATTTCGACACCCGTAGCATCTGCTGAGTCCTATATAATACATCTAGTTTTTCAAAAAAATTACAGTTCTAATAAAGTCCTTTCAACTGAGTTACATTTTTTTTAGAAATTAAAGCGTAACATTCATGAAACTTTGATAAAATCATTGAACCAAGAAATACGACATGAAGACATATAATGACCTTTTCGGCAAAAACGTGAAATTATACCATTGATTTTTTCTAAGGCTATATATGTACGTCGTAAAGAAATCTTCCAAAAAAGAAAACACATAATTTGGAACAAACGATTTAAAAAAATATGCTAACAGCCAGAAGGGCACTAATGAATTGGTCCATGTTTTGAAAAAGCTCGACCTGTGGTGCCTCATGCACACAAAATATACTGTTAGTAGTGAATTTTTTATACTAAAAATTATCTTTTTAATGAAGCGCATATTATATATATTTATTCCTAGTTTGCTATTGAAAATGCTAATCTATCTTGGCACGTTTTTCTGGGTCTTTTTCAGGAAATCTATCTATTCAAATTAAGCAATTTCTTGATTCAGCTATAAAGAATAACTTTTATTTTCTTAAATTTTTTATTAAAAAACTGAAACTTTTGATCACTTTAAGACCACCTTTTTCATAGTTCATTCAAATTTAAAGTAAATTCCAACAAAAAAAAAAAATTTTTTTTTTTTAAAAAGATGTATTTTATTATTAAGTGCTTAATACTAATTTGAACAATTAAAGCAATAATTTAACCACAAAATATATAACAAAAAATTCCCGCTTATGTAGTGGTTCTATAGCCATACCACGATGTTAAAAGATTTGGATTATAACTTGTAACCGGGTATGTGCCCGTGTTTGTACCATAAGTGCCGGTATTTGGATTATATACGCCCGTATTTGTACCATAAGTTCCGGTATTTGGATTATATGCGCTTGGGTTTGTTACATAAGTACCAGTATTTGGATTATATACCACATTCGGATTGTATGTATTTGTCGTTTGTAATGTTGGTCTCACATAATTGTAAGGATATCCAGTGTTGGCAACAACATAGGGCCAAACTCTAATTTGATTGTTAGTACTGCCATAGAGAGAACTCGTATCCGGATTAAGATCTGAAAATGTTGGCGAAGGTGGATTGTATGTTTGTAGTGGATAACCCGGATAGTTAACGTATTGAGGCTTAGTGCTAGCAAACTGTTGGAGTTAAAAAGAAAATTAGATTATTTTTGATTAGTTTTAGCTGAAACATTTTACTCACCTGTATGAATTTCACTAGCAAAATGACTAAAATATTTATAGATTTCATAATGTATTGGAATACTTTCTCTGTTCAGTTATGCGCTGATACTAAATTCAAATAGGTCGCTAACTTGGCTTAAATAGCCGCCTTGAATTTTCAAAAAAAAAAAAAAAACGATTTATTTGCATAAACAAACCAATTGCTAAAATTCGGTAAACTTTTCCGCATTTGCTATAGAGCATTTTTTGCGTAATTGTGTCGTCATTGAACTTGACTCATTAATAACAATAATGTGACAATTACACATAGCAACGAAATTTACAGTACATTTAATTTTTAAGCCGGTCCAATTATATTGAACTTGTATGCTGTATGTGACTCTTTAACTTTGTTTGGTTAATTTTTTTTTTTTTCAAAAGATTAACAAATTTAATTAAATTACCTCTAATATTTATACGATAAATTAAACCTAATAAAAATGTTTCCGAAATTGCAATGACTGTTCAAAGTTCAGAGATATTTCTCAAGTACCAGATAGTGTCAAAAAGCAACATCACTTATTATCGTTCGGAAACTGGTGGCAGAAGCTTTTCAAATGATTTTATCATGCGACAGAGCTTGAAAATAATAAAGTTCCAAGTAATATAAATAGTACGAACAATCAGTCTGTACGTTATTAATTGAGCGTCTTTTAAGACTGTTAAGAAAAAAAGTAATAAAAACCATTTCATCGCATCTGCCTTATATTCTAAGAAATGTGTCTTACCACAAAAATAAATTAATGCTGGAAGCAGACGTTTTTTATGCTGCACTTAAAAGTTATTAAATTTTTTTTTGTAAATTTTTTGATATACAAATACAAAAGTAAATGTTTTTAGCGTCAGGCAGATTACGATCATTCTAAGGATTTGTCATAAAAAGTGAGTTGTATAGCATCTGACACTTAGTTATTGCTGCATTTAAATACTGTCATATTATAAATATGTTCATGATAAATTGAGTAATAAATCATTTTATCGCGTCTGCCTCCCTGTTGACATATTCTTTTACTAAACAATAAAACATCAAAATAAGAATGGCAGACGGCTACAGCACTGATTTTTCAAAGGCAGACGTTTTTGAGCACTCAATATGCATTGAGTTCCAAACAATAATTTCATCGCGTCTATCTTATATTTTCAGAAATTTGTCGAAACTCAAAAACAGATAAGTGCAAGAGGCAGACGTTTTCGTTGTTGCACATAAAAGTAATAATTTTTTTATACATATATAAAAATATAAGTGATTTTATCGTCAGGCAGATTACGATAATTTTGAGAAGTAAAAAAACAAAAACTTTAAAACACTACATATACTAAGAGAATTATTTAACGAAATACCACCCAATTTTAAACAAATACTAGAAACGCTTTGGCCTAGCACCAAACAAAAGTTGTTACATTTTGAATAGAGGGCGTGGCACCTACCACATGAGTATAAGCTTTAAAATGTTATAGTTAAGAAGTTATTTAAGGTAGCGCAATCAATTTCCACACTAATACTAGCAATTGTTCGGAAAAGTTCTGGACAAAAATTATATAGATTTGAAGAAGGAGGCGTGGCACCTCCCATATAAGCAAGCAAAATTTTTGTTTTGAAAGCAACGAATTCGGTGGTTCCCCTAATAATGTGAATGTACAAATTTATGCCAAAAGTGTTGAGTAGATTTGGACTTTTTCGTTTATTCTAGTTCGCTGGTCTTTACGAATTTTCGAAAATCGATCAAAGTTTATTAAAATATTGAAGTACAATTTGAAAATCAAAGCGCCACTCCAGATATAAGCGAGTCTGAAGACGAAGCTGATAGAGAAATTGCTGATCCCATAGCTACATATGGTGAGGCACAGAAGCATGTTGCCCATTTGAAGCATTTCGTCCGAGATGATTTTATAGCATTTCTTCACATCAAGAATGTAGAGATGCATTTTGAAACCTAACACTTTAAGTTGAGCCAATTGAAATTAAAAATATCTACTCTGCAATGTGAAAATTTGTTGAACAAATTCAATAAACGGCAATTTCAAACAAAAAGTTTTTGTTCCTCTCCCATAAGCGGACATAAAACTGCGACAGTGGATGTCCGGTTATGGGGAATTTCACTGTACACACATACAGTTATTTAAGTAAACGCTGCCAGATTCAAATTTTAATAAAAAATTTAAGGCTTACACGCGCTTTTAATGCTGAGACGGTGAAAGATATTTAATTTTTGTCGAGGTCAAAGATAACACCTTTACTAGCTTTTAATTGACCTATTTCCTTCTGACTAACTTGGTTTGTTGACTGATATAGTTTTGTGTAACTCATCATCAACTTAATGTCAGTGGATATATAATAACCATAGGACTTTGTCTAGGACTCAAATACATTTGCTATCTGTATCCTTATCAATATTTTTCTTCAAATTTTGGAAAAATTATAATTCTTCTTTTCAGCATACATATGTACATTGTTATATTTTTAAAAGCTGGCGATTTTCTACTTCTTTCTATTTCATATTTAATTTACTTATAGCACCACACTAAATAAAAACATATCCGAGAAGTATATATTTTGTCATATATAATAAGGGAATCACCATAATAGTTGACAAAAATTAAAAATAAAAAATAAATGAAAATTTAAAAATAAAATTTTAATCGAAATAATTTGTTCACGCTAATAAATGTGTTTTTTTTTTTGTTGTACAGCAATTACAATTATTTTGATGGTGACTAATAAATAAATCAATGGAAAAAAACATTTTAGCAGTAAACAAAAAAAATTATAATACGGTGACAGAATGCGCTTAGCACCCAATCATTTAAATCTTTTTGTTAAATTTATTTAGCGCGCTTAAATTAAAAATTTATTTAATTTCATAACATGGTGGAGTAAGGCGTATTTATTAGTTCCATTTGCGTACAATGGAAACTTTTTGGTTTTATTACAAAGTATACAATTCGTATACTTACAAGAATTTTTGCAAACATGTTTATCATGTAATAATTACATTTAATGTAACATAAAACACTGATATTTTACATTTACGCATTTAATAATTTCATTTAAACATTTTTTTTTTACTTTTCATTTGCTCTTTATATCATCTGCTTTTATTAAAAAATTATTTAACAATTTGACAACATTTATATAATTTTCTCTTTTAAGTACAAAACAAATATACAAAACATACTTAGAATTAATTAATGAAATTAGTTTTCACAATTTTTAAGTATTTTACAAAACAAAGCAATTTCATTTAAATTGCATTTCGAAAATTTAATTAACAACATATGGTCTTATTCGCTTCTATACAAAAGTAAACATTATTACAACTTTAATTACACGATCGATCTTATTTTGTTTAATTAATTTCTGTTTCTTTTTTCTTTTGTTAATAATTTAATAGTCATCTTCATCGGGCGGATCTGTGGCATACGTTAGCTGATTCAGGTAGAACCATTTCTGGAAGAAAATAAAAATTAATCGTGAGTGAATTTTAAATTTTTTGACTTTAATCTAAAATTATTCTTGCTTACCGGCGACTCGGTACAGTTAAAATTGTAATCCCAATCACAGATTCTGTACTCCTGATTAAAGGAAGTCTCATTGGCGCATAAATGCGGTATGCGATTACCTTCCTCGTCGCACATATGGAAAATCTAAACGAAAGAAGATAAAAATAAAAAATTATGCAAAGTTGTTACTAATCAAAATGTCAAAAAAAATATAGCATACTTTTTGGCTTTACTTTGGAATAAGAGCTTTAATTACAACAAAAAGCTTTCGTATAAATATTTATGCTACATACAACTTCGTTAGCATTAATGGCAACTGTTAACTCACCTGGCAATTGTATTCCATGTCAGCGTAAAAGCCCACTGAACGTCGTGTACAGTCGAAGGAGAAGGTGATGTTGTCTAAATTCGTCCATTCCTTGGTTTTATAATTTTGAAATACTGGACTGGCTGTGTCTTGTAAAGCGACTGACACTAACAAAATGGGACCTAAGAGGATTATAAGAGATTTTTAATTAATGCACTGTGCAACATGAAATTGTTAACATACTGAAATAGAACAAAGTACGTTTATAAAATGTTTTTAAGTTGCCAAATCGACATTTTTTTTTTTTTTTTTTGTTCAAAAATTGCTAGAGAGCGCAAATCTGGCCGGAAATGAACAATTTTTTTTTTAAATTATTTAAGTTTGAGGTGAAAAAATGTAAATATTTCATAGAAATTTTTTAAAGAAAGACATAAAAATTATTCAAAAATAGTTTGGATAACTTGGAATATTTTTGGAATTCAATAATTTCCCTAAAAATTTTTAGTTTTTGCGTAAGTGATAAAAAAAGAGTTCTAGTCATAATTTCAACATTTATGACTTTTTTCTCTTAAACTATTCGTTTTCAGTAAAAATCGTTCGGAGTAAAAAGCTCTCAAAATTAATTAAAATCTTCAGAACAATAATTTTTTTTTAATTGTAGCTATTTTTTTCTTTCTATGACGTCATAAATTTCCCCATAGTCTAGATCTTTCAACAAATATCTAATTAGGTGGCTTAAACTTTTTCGCTAACATATGCACTCATATTTATGTCACTTATTTAATGGTAACCATATACTAGCCAAACGCCATTTGAATGTTAATTCGATAGTGTTAGAGCTTCGCTTCAAAAAAGCAAAATTTTATTTTTTCGGTTTATAATCCATAAATGACAGTGTCCCATTTCAAATTAATCTTTACTTATACTTTCTTCTGCTAGACATCAAAATAAAAGAACTTCGAAAAAAAAAAAGAATAATATACAAATTGGAGCGTTAAATCACAATTTTGAGTTATAGCCGATTAGTTGTCATACTGTCAGTCTGAACTTGTCTTACGTTTTCCTATGAGTATTCAAAACGTTCATGCTCCGATATTGAAAGTACTTACCTAATAATATACCAATTAGCCATAATAATCTATAACTGTAATCCATTTTCGTCCATAGACTCCGATAAACTTGAGCTTTATGCTGGTTTCTAAAGACTGTGGAGTTTCTGTGGTGGTGGTGGTTTCTTCTTAGCTGTTATGTTTCCATTTGAGACGTATTTTCGTTGCGAGTTGCAATTTATGAAAGATGGCACTTTAAAGGTGGCGCCAAAGGTTTAATTATTTCTGAATTCAAACACTCATATTTAGTGTAGCTGGAAAGAATCGAATAAAAAAAATTTTTCATTAACCAAAATTAAATTAAAAAAAATTAGAAAATTAAAGTAGGAAATATAAAATTACATATATGCAAATATATGTCGGTGAAAAAACGTATAACATGAAAAATTAAAACTTATTTAATAGCCGGAAGACTATAGCAAATATTCGATTGATTAATTCGATAAGCTGTATGTATGCATAAGTAAAATTTGATGAGCTTTGTCTAAATTTTGCAACAACTTTTGGTTGATGTGCCGTTCCATATTCATTCAGTTCATTTGCTAAGCACAGCCAAAAGCTGTTGCTAACTTTAGACTACACTTATCCAGCATATATGAATGTGCGCCCAAATATTTCAAATGCTATAAGAAAATACACTGGAAAATTATATGATTCAAAAATTTTCTTTTTTTTTCATCTTTAACCCTGTATATTTCCCAAAAGAGATAACAACAGAGATAAATCTAATTATGAATATAAACTAATTTTTTAGTTCAAGATCCGGCGATGCTTTTTTCAGGGTCACTTTATTCCGCTTAATTGTTTTTTGTAAACATTTTTTTTGTTTTCGACTCTCACAACCAGCAAACATCTGACTTTAGATCTTCATATTACTGCCCGATGTCATTTGCAACGCTGCCTTCCGGACTATGTCTTACAATTTTTCAGAGATTTTTAAAGTAAAATATTCATAAAATTCGTGAAAGAAGAAGAATCGTCAAACATCACATCAAAAATAATGAAATGCAGTTCAGATATGGTCACTGTAACTTCTTAACAAAATGACATCTTCCTTCAAAATCATAAACGCGAAATGCGATATGCATGCTTCAGAAAGATATTATACTGTAATGTCCAAATTTCTAAGAATCACCGCTTCATTTCAGCAGTTGATTTCACCGACACTTTCAAGAATAACCGAATATTATTTTACTGTTTTTTAAATTTTGTTCACAGCAGCATTTCACTCTCTCTCGTGTCACTGTATGACACATTTCATAAGTCACTCTCTATCTCTATTCGTCTTGATTGATCAAGTGTCTTCAAGGTCATTAAGTTGCGCTAAATTCGCCATTGATTGAGGTTAGCAACAATTAAGTTTATCCAAAAAATTTTTAACTTAAGTGTTGCCAATTGATTTCCTTAATCTTTTTCATATGCGCTTTGGTACTTATAACAGCTGATGCTGTTGTTGTTGCTGTTGTTTTTGTATCATTTGACCTTTTTAATTATGGTCTTGATGGTAATTCATGAGAAAATAAATTCGACAACAACATCAACTAAATAAATAAACAAACGATTAACTAATTAACGAGATACATACAACAACTGAAAGCTTAAACGGATTAAGAGCCACATACATATAGATGTACGTACAACACTTAAGTGTTGCCTTTTGCGAATGATTTGACGAATTTTGATCTATTTTTCTATAATTGTTTTCGCAGTTATTACTATGTATGTAGATATATGTATATATATTGAGTCCAATTGCGTTGTTGTACGTGTCGTTTTTAAAGTAGTGGCTATATATATCTGTAAAAAGCATATTATAATTAGCCGCGATACCAAATTAAATTTTTTGATTAATGATCCTGTCGATAATTTAATTGAACAGGTGTGAAAGGTCTCTTATCTAAAGTATACGCGTAAATCATTAGTTTTATTGATATCTATGTTTCTAATTAAGTTATTATTACAATTATTTTTTATTATTTTTTTTTTTTATTGGACTTACGCCATTAATTTATGTTGAATTATTTTGTTCAACACTAAGGTGACAGTTTCGATTATTTCATGTACTTTTTCTCTTATTATTTATGTCATTTCGTATAGATGCAAAATCCTTTTTGCCAGTCCACGCTAATTCTGGACCATAAATAATGACACATTGCCAAATCTGATTGTGAGATAGCAATTAAGCTGAAATTTAAATTTGTAAACATTTTTCTGATTTGAGAATTATTTTGAATAATAACTAAATTTTTGATAGCATTCAAATTCAGTGATTGAGCTTGTGGAAAATATGGGTCGGTTTATAATCATTATACTCTGATTATTAATCTAACAATTTTGACAGCTGGTGCAGCTACCTCGTTACATTTTTGGGAGCCATTCCATTACATTGGTTTATGTTTTGGAAAAAAAAAATATAAAAACATTTCTAATGTGCGTGGTTTTTCCCAACAAATTAAATTTCTGTTCCTACATCATTTTCAAAAAATATTCTTCAAAAATTTTGCCAAAAAAAACTAAATTAAATTACAGCCAAAATTTCAAAGAGGTGTGATCAAGTGAATCATATTGCATTACAAACTCATATGACAAAATCATCAAATTCTATGATTCATTCCGCATTTGAATTCTAACTTGAAAATATTTTAATTGATTTTTAAACCAACACGCAATTTCATTTTTCGCGTCATAAAATAAATGTAGGTATTAATGTCAGCACCAAATACTGGCAAGTGCCATACCTATGTACTTAATACCCACAATAACCACGTGCCACGAGTACCTACTGCCAACTTTTCAATTTGCATCATTAACAAAATACGCAATATAGTAGTGGGTGTTGCTCTTTAACTTTGGCCTAAGGTAATACATAATTTTTGTTGTTTTATTTCATTTATTTATTACAAGAATTTTAATGTTCAGAGTTTTTTTAGCTGTTAATTTTTGCCATCAATACCTTGTCGTTAAGATATCGCGCCGATAACCTTTGTATCACTGATATGTTTGTTGATTACTTATATTACGGAACAGGGAGTGTATGTAGTCTACATTATAAAGTCTTGTAATTATAATTAAGTTAATAATAAATTACTCTTTGACACGTTATTAACATTAATAACTTGTTATTACATAATACAATGTTAACCAAAATGGTGCTGGAAAATATACATAACTGTATAGGTTTTGTCACCATTTTTATAAAAAGAAAAATTGCGTGTTTTGTGCACATAATGGAAAAAAATGTGTCCTTCAATTTGAAACCGCCCTGGGTACAAAAATATTAGAAAATTATTGAAGTCATACTTGCGATAAAAATAAGTATGCAATAATCTGGTTCTGGTTTCTAGCATAGCCAATTTATACCCATAACAGAAACGAAATGCAAACTAAAAAATTATTGAATATCAAAGTGTTGTATGTACATATATCGTTTGAAAGGTTTAGTTTTTAATATAATTTTACTTTAAATGGCATATGAGAAGCCACAAATTTGTGTCAATTCTACCTAATACCTAGAATTACTAAAACTTTTATTGAGGAAATAACGTTATATTTTGTGTTCGTCACTACCAATATCAATATCATTCGAAATATCTTTTTCAAAACAAGGTTAGGTTAGAGTAGGTTAGGTTAAAAAGGGTTGCTTGCATAGCAAGATGCACTCGGAGGCAGTTTGCCCATTGTGATGCCCTACATATATATAAAAATGTTCCCCTCTTTCTCCTTTAAAAGTCCTATTGAATGGGGGCAAACTACCCAGAAGCCTTGGTGAAGTTGAGAATGCTGGTGAGTTCCAACTCAGCTAGTTCCTCAAGACCAACTAAGAACGCAGAACCAAAATATTTGATTCGTCTCCTCAATAGCCCAGGGCATTCGCAGAGCAGGTGTTTAGCTGTCTCAGCCTCTTCTTCATCTCTGCAGCTCCTACAAAAATCTCTGAAAGCAGCATTATATCGGGCGGCCGTAGGGCCAATAACACAGTGCCCCGTCAGTACTCCTACAACAGTCCCAAGCTCTCCTCTTCTAAATTTTAAGAGAGATTGCGTCATTCCCAGATTAATTTTAGGCCATATGATACGAGACGTTCTGCATCCGGCGGTAAGATTCACACCTTCTGATCGTTTGTTTCTTGATTATGCCCTCTATTCGATAGTGTAGTTCCGCCAATGGTATCTTAAGGTCTACCACTTGTTGATTCTCTGGTAGTTTTGATCCTATTCTGGCGCGTTCGTCAGCTGTCTCATTTCCGGAGATACCCATATAACCGAGCACCCAGCAGTGCTCTATAGCATGTTATCGGATTGAACGTAATGATTCTTGCAGTGTAAAGCCCTAATTAACTGAATGATAAATATTGCTATTCTTCTTCTATCTAATTTTAAAAACTTGCCAACTTATAGAAATCCTCAAAGAGATTAAGTTGGTGTGTGAAAACAATTTAAAAAATTTATGATGAAAAAGGTCATGGAACAACAATAGCAACAACGACAACGGCAGCAACAATAATAAAAGTTATGTTTTACACAACAATAAAAGTATTTGCCTCCAACAGAGAGACAAAAAAAAAAACAACGCAAAACAGAGAAGGCACAGATTTATCCAACAAGAAACGTACGTTGAGTACAAGATAATAAACTGCATCCACAAACAGATTGTCTTTCACCTTTTGCATTTAAAATATTGAGCTTCATGTCGCATATGATATGAGTAACTTACTCACTCATAGATACTACACGCAAGTATACATGTATGGATGTATGTATGAGCTCTTTAAGCAATTGCACAAAGACAAGCACATAGCCTTAGAGTCGTGTATATGGTAATAACTAATTATAAATATGCATTGAACGGAAATTTTTATTGTATTTATTGAAAACAAAAAAAAAAAAACATAGCCAACATAGCAAGTAAATAGCATCTTGAACACTGGCAATATCCATCAAAGTCAACGTGATGAACGTGGTTCCGCATTGATTGGAAGACTCACAATCAGTCAGCCTCCGCTCTATTTGACATGGTTTGACAAGTGTGTGAACCATGAACCAAAGCCAAAAATGATTATGACACTCTAATGTGGGAATGGGAAACTCCGCTATAAATTTGCTGCACTCTAATTTTTGCTTTTGAATTTATGTATGTGGCAGGGCAATTAATAAAAATCCAAGCGAAACACTTTGTTGAGAATTAGGCAAATCTCAACTGTAGCTAAAATTTATGTGCTGTAATTCTGTAAAAAAAAACAACAACGTGGTCTAATTGAAATCACAGTTTTTCTATTAATTTTATGTTTAACTCCGATGAACTCAAATTTTTCGCATATATAACCTATGACGTGAATTTCAAGATTTTGAGCTCTGACAGACCAAGGCACCTATATAAGTTTTATGCTCAATTTATGATTCTACTTATCTCATACTTCTGATTATATAGACTTTTGATCTTAATACTCCATACAACATTATATATAATTCAATTTGATTGAAAAATAATTTTTCATAAAAAAAAAAAGTTCGCGGTCCTTTTATTATGACGTAGTTTATATAATTCAGACCACAAGTCTATGTGGTGTCAAGCCAATGTCACTCAACATTTCCCGTCCCTCCTATTTTGCATATGCACTTCCTTTCAGCATCCGCTCCAATTAGTGAATTTCAAACTTCGGCTTGATTAATTCAATTTAATTGTTCGCAACTACTTATACCAAATAAGTCCGAATTAGACCATTTTAAACAAGTTGGTATTTTATTGCCATTGGCAATAGTGTCACACATTTAATGTGGGCTGATGTAGGTAGCAATGCCATAAGCACTCCATTAGCCATCTTCAACTGGATTTGATGTTAGCTTATTTAATTTTTATTGTCACATGACTATTTCATTCGAAATGCATTAAACACAAAATTAATTTAATCCAATTTTATCGTCACATGGCTGTCTGAACCGAAAGCAACACCCGCAGTGCAGCAGCATCAACAACAGGCAATTAACTACCATCATCGACCATCATCAGTCAGTCTATCTGTCAGTTGAAGAAAAGAAACAGCATCAGTCGGTAACCGGTCTCGGGCTTTGAGCCAACATATTTAGTTCGATTATGTTTTCGATGCCCTTGTAACGCATTTCGTCATTTTTAATGATTTTCAGTTTTGGTTTTTCTTCTTCTTCTTAACTTTTTTGCTTGGATTTTTTTACAATTTAACTTTTTGTTGGTCATAACTCTGCGAAAGCGGATGACGATGTTTAATGGAATTTCAAACGTGATCTTCTTTTTTTGAATGGATTTTTATCACTCTTTGCAAAAAATTAATAACGATATACAAATTGAAGTAAAAAAAAAACAAAAATGATTAAAGTCATTCAAATAAACTTGAGAAATTAATGATGTTGCTAACAGCAATAATTAATTGTTTTTAAAAAACAACAAACTATGAAGTATTTCGGTGAAATTGCTTGCATATATGGGGTATTCTTTGCCAAAACAAAATGTGTTGAAACTTGAGATTGAGAAATGTTTTGGTATATTTTTTCTGGATAGCATCTTAATATGTTAATTGTTGATTGTTATAAATCATTGTGGCATGAGTCGAAACATTGCTGCTCAAGTTTTTTTTTTAACTTAAAATATCTACATTTAGTTTTTTTTTTTTTTTGAATTTTCCAAAACTTTTTCGTGAAGCTGATGTTCTCAGAGCTACAAAATAATTTTAAAAAAATGTTTATTTTTTTTTATTTTTGGTGAATCAGCAACCAACAAATCATAGCCACAAAATAAAATCAGCAAAATCATAGATCTGAGGGTTTTGGCAAAGAATGCTCCTTATAGGGTGAACTATTTATAATGGAAAGCGAATATTTTCTTTTTTTTTTAATGTGGATTTTTTTATTGGAAAGTAAAATGCTTCTAGTGAGTTATGAAACACTATTTCATTCAGATGGCTTTCTCGGTTGGCCTATTAGTAGCCCTTACGATGAACTCAATTTGTCATTCCATTTTCGAATATAAGGTGCTCTATTTGACTCATGGCTGCATCTATTTCGTCCTAAAGAGCCTCAGCCATTGATTGATGGTTAGAGTAACACTTATCTTTAAAACGGTTCCCCACAAATGATAGTCCAATGGAGTCAAATCGCACATTAGCAAAACTGCTAATAATGCGATTTTCAAACTTTTCACTCAAAAGGTTGAATGTTGCATTACTTGTGTGCTACGGCGCGCCATTCTGTTGAAACCAAATGTTGTCCAAACTCATATCTTTGCACAAATATGCAGTACTCATTACGAGTTACCGCTCACCATTCAAAGAAAAATTACCCAATGATAGCGCCGATACAGAAAACACACCAGAGAGTTTCTAGGTGAGGGTGCTTTGGCTTCACAACAATCACGAGTGGATTTTCTGTGCTCCAGAAGCGACAATTTTGCTTATTTACGTAACCACCGAGGTGGAAATGAGCTTCCAGAATCTGCAACATAATTTTCTAACAGTTTCGGTAGAAGCATTTAGCAAGTTAATTTTTAACGTATCGCAACTTTGTTCAAGCGTATAAGCGTGTATAAAACTAAGTTTCTGTCATAATACGAATAACGTTATAGTTCTGTAGTTCAAATTACAAACGCTAAATGGACCACCCTGTGTATTTGTATACAAAACGAACTTAAGTTTTACGATTTTGATATTGAATCAAGTTTTATTTATTATATGCGAAATTAGAAATTATTTCTAAAGAACTTTCTAAGCTTTAAAGAATAGATAGATATAAACCTTAAAGCCATCTTCAAACAAAAAATGTGTTCAACACAGTAAACTTGTTTCCCGGCTTACATTTGTAGTAGGTATGTAGTAGTTCAAAGTCAAGTTCAAATGCAACATTAAGAAAAATAACGCTCTCAACAAAACATTTATGTACTGGTGATAACAAGTTTTTCTGTCATCATTTTTATTATTTTTTTATTGTTGGAAAAATATGTTGGCATTACAATAACAACACGCCCCGAATTTCCTCAAGCATTCAAACTGTTAGACAATATAATTATATTGAAAATTTATTGTTATTGCCAAACAGGATGATATCAATAATTTTGAGAAAACTAAAATATCAAGTCAAAACTTGATAAAAAATATCATGGAAATTTTAAGCAAAAATAAATTATTAAATTTCCTTATGTTAACAATAGGGGTATTTATAAATTGTCACAAATATTTGTGTTTGTTTTGTGAATACCCCCCCATGATAAACACACAACATATGTATGGGGTAGAGAGAAAAAAGAAGAAACCGGTTTTCATAATTTACGATTTTCTTTTTTCACCGCATTTTCTTTGACAATAACAAAACAAAAAAAAAAAAAAATTAAAACTAAAGAAAATGTTAAGAAAAACCTGCGCTAAAGCATTGCATAGTTCCGCTAATTAGCGCAGTTGTGCTTGCGCTTCCGTCGCAATTTTAGCGCGAAACCACATTGCGACAAAAATGTTATGGTCGCCAATTAAAATGACAGTAAACCCCAATTAATTTGAGTTTTGATTATTGTTATTTAAAGCGATGAGTTTAGTAACATAAGAAGAAGTGCAGATTGACATCCATGGTGCATCTGAAGTTGAAATAATCAAACTATTAGACTGTTGTTGTTTCAAATTGAAATAAAATACTAAAAACTGTATAAGTGACCCAATTTTTGGCTATATTAGCTAGATAATTTTATGCCATTTAGTCTTTTTATAATAAGATTTCAGGCATGTAAGTACCTCAACTGTGGAATATTTAGCACAGTCTGAAGATCAAATTCTCGATCACTTTTCCAGCATTTTCTAAAATAACACGAGTTCTGTTAATTTTCATTACGTTATAAGCCAAAAATTTCACATACTGCCACAAGAAATACACCAGGGGTGTCAAATCTTGCGATCTTGGTGCTCAGTTAACTTCATGATTGCAAAAAATTATATGAACTTTAAGTGAATTTAAATCTGGAATTTAAGTGAATTCAGTAAATTTCCACAATTTGGAAGCGTTGCTCTGACGTAATTTATTAATGATAAAATGCCAAAATATATTAAGTACAAATCAACTATCAACTGTCATAGTTTGATAATCAAGGTCTACTCTCAAGGAATTTCTTGGAAAAGACAGAGATTCCTTATCTTATGGCAACAAACAATAGGACCAAACAAAGCATTAGCATATACCCTGGCACCTATTATGTGCATGTGCTATGAAAACTCTTCGCACATGCACTTGTACAGAGATACGAATACATGAGCTGTATCCATGCGAATGTTAAATTATTGCGAAATTCCATAACAGAGCGTTAATTTGAACGCAAAGCTTTATGAGTTGGGGTTTTTCTTTTTGCAATATCGCTAAACGCTGACTGTTTGGTTACCGCCGTTTTGATGTTGGTGCTGCTACTGCTGTTAACAAAATGTTGTTGACTTTGTTGTTTTTATTGCTGTTGCCACTAGCGCATGTTGTTAAAGTTATAGTGTTGTTTTTGCTGCTCCAGTACATACATACATAATATAGATATTGTAGCGCATCGGTGTGACAAAATGTTTATTAATTGAATAATAAAAACTAAATTAAATTGAAATGCGCGTTTAGTGATCGCATTTTTTTTTATAGACGAATGTTTAGTTTTGTTGTTTTGGTTTTTTTTTGTGATTAGCATTTGTTGGAACTGGTTAAAAAGCTTCGGTTTTGATTGATATTTTATGATTTATAAAACGTTTTTCAATGTTTCATTTTTATTGGTACAACTTTTACCTCAACAATTTTGATTGACTTACGTCAAATTGTATGCAAGAAATGAATACACCAATGAAATAAAAATAGCGAAATTATATAATAAAATATCAGTTTTTATAGTTTATAAAAATCGTAATTAATCTTAGAAACTATACATTCAAAAACGGCTTAAAAATTTTTGTGTTTTCTTAGACCGTTTTTGTTTTTGTTTTTTACTTGTTACTTGTTTTTTTCATAATGAAATTTCTCTCTTAACATTTCGTTCTAACTTCCCTCTTCTACAGTAACAAAAAAAAAACAATTGAAAGAGAGTTCGTCCTTTGAACTTCAAAGCCAAATACAAACGATATAAATAAGATGAAACAAAACAAAATAATAACAACACAGCAGCATAAGCAACGAAACATCAAAGGACAATTTTTGTGTGAGGTTTTGCAAAAACTTAGTCTCACAAAAAAAAAGGATTTTTAGCTTTGGATAAATAAGTATCCAATAACCTTTTTTAGCACAAATATGTTATTTTAAAAAAGAAACTATTAAAATCGGTTCAGTATATTTTGCGCCAAAGCGTTACAAACCATTTCCATGTAAGCAATTTAATATAAATACATAGTATAGATGACCTACACTGTTCACAAATGCGATAAATTCCTTGAAACGCGTGATGTCCAAATTTGATAAAAATTTTCAAAAAATGGGGTAGAGGGCAAAAGAGTGTTTATGCACATATAAAATGAACTTCTGCTGAAAGTTTTTTCTTAGTTCAACAACTTTTATATAAGTTTCACATGGAAGGCACCATAATTCGAAAAATACAACATAATTACATTTGTGTGTATTTTACTGGACAGTTATTTTGACCTCTGGAGTCTCTCATCTATAATGTATACCATGAATACGGAACAAAAGTTGCTTAACTTAGAAACACCTGTCAAATAAGGAACACTTACCATTTGAGGGAAAAATTATTTTTTCTTAGTATTGCTTTTTTTCAACTTGGCAACCCTGTTCGTATGTGTACAGACAGTTTTTTCTCACTCATTCCTCATATAGAAAATTAAAAATATTAATAATTTTTTGCGAATGCTTTGCCATTTATTAAAAGGGTATTACTGTAGAACCTCTGTAAGTCGAACTTGAAGGGAAACGCCAAAAAATTCGATTTATAGAGTTTTCAACTTTTCGAATTTTGTCAGGAAATGTTCGACTTATAGAGGTTAAGATTTATTTCAACTAATGATGTACATTGTCGGCATATTCTTATTTTTCTACGAGCAATAGAGATAATTCGTTTCAAATAATCGAGTTGTATAGGTTGTAAAATCAAACATTACTATGTTCGAGATGCAGAGGTCAAATTTATTTTTTCGACTTATAGAGGGATCAGATTTCGAGCTTTGGGCTTGAAGGGAAGGGAACTCAACATTTTTTCGAGTTTGGGATGTTTTCGACTTATCGAGGTTCGAATTAAAGCGGTTCCATTGTATTTCCCACTTGTAAATGCGCTCTTTTTTCCCCTTAGTGCTGATCCAAACCATTCCCATTCATTGTTTGGAGTTTGGTTGCATTACCTTAAATAAATCTCTCGATAAAGGATTTTAAACTTTTTGTTTATATGGGAGGTGTCCACCCTACTCTTTTTTTAGTGATAGTTCAAATTATTGCAAGTATTTCTTTGAAATTTGGAAACTTAAATACTCGCTCAGTATAGCGCTCTGAAGACTTTGCCTGTTTCCAAATTTTTAAAAATTTTTTTTTAAAGTTTTTTCTGTTTTTTTTTTTATTTGTTCCACGAATTAATTAAAAACTTAATGTTTTCTAAATTTTTATTCGAACTTTTTCTGTCGAAATTTTTTTTTGCGAATTCTTTTTTTTTCTTAAAATTTTTCGATATTTTTGTTTTCAAGTTCGTTTTCCAGATTTTATAAATTTCATGTTTTTGAAACTAGAGCATTCGAAATATATTGTCCCAAGTCCCAAATCGAGTTTTATGAAATACATCTTTTACTAAAGATACATAATTCTTATTACAATCAATTTCTGACAAAATTTGTATTTTCATTCAATCTTTTGTTCAAACGTGTTTCCAATTAGAATTAATTTTCATATTTTATAGTTTACGTCAGCTCTAAAAAATATTATGACATATTAACACGTTCTGTTATTTTGAAACAAAAAATTTGAATGCAAATGCAACACAAGTGTTACGCATACGCCCCGTGGTATGGAAATTACACATTCAGCGCAACAGCGTATTTGTAACGATAACATCATAAATAATAAATCTGACTCATAAAATTGTATTTATGACAATAACGTAATACATTTAAGTTTATAATTAATAAATTTTCTAGTTTTTAATAAATGAATTAAAAAATATTAGCTGTACTGCGTGCGTATTATTGTGATATTACAGCATTGCATTACTCATGTTTTCTTGATTTAAAATATTAAAATAATTAATCAAATGTTACATAAAACATTATTTTACTTAAGTATAAAGTAGGTGACACTGTGAATACTTGATCCTTTATGGAATTTGAATAATTTGCTGATATTTCGGTTTTTGAAAAACATTTTTTACTTATCCCTAGCAACGCATACTGGTTCCAAATCAGGTACTTTGCTTCAAAAATGACAATAAATGGCAATTTGCGAAACCCGAATTTAGAAAAACAAAATGTAGTTATATTGCACATTTTCGAACTTTTAATCTAAAAGAAGGCGTTATCAAAGTTCAAAGAAGGGGATTAATAAAGGCGGCATTTTCTCTAAAGAGCTCAACTTATAGCTCGCCCAAACTACTGTAGTATCTTTCAAGCGGAGGTCGGTGCAATTCTTAAAGCATCGAGTTGCTAAAATGTAATGGCCTTTCTTCAAAAGTTGCACCGTCGCAGATAGTCAGACCGCTATCAAATCCCTCAGCTTCGTCTCCTAAAATCCTCTTATTATTGCTGGATGCCAATAGACTCTAAATTTGATTGCCAGGGCAATCAAATCAATCAATCAATCTTTGCTGGGTGCCAGGGCTTCTGTGAGATAATCGAAAAGGCTGACGAGCTCGCTAGACAAGGCAAATCAATGCCTTTACTACCCGACAACATTTTTAAAATTCTCTGAACTTCTTGACTAGGAAAAGTTTTAAAGCTTGATTCATCACGATTGATCTTGTTTCAAGCTTAACGTAGCACTATTGTCATTTGAAAAGGTGCATATTGCCTTCATTTCGGTCGATAGGACTGCTGATTAAAATCTTTCATTGATTAAATCTACTTATTATTATTATTTCATGGTTCAACTGAGTCAAATCGGTAACGTTGGATTATAGCGCTTTTCCTCTCTCCTTTATTTCACCTAACGCTTTTACAGTCAGATGTATTAAACTGTTGGGTATTTAACATTTTCCCTTAACCTAAGCTTAGTGAATATTCGAGTTCAGACTTGAGTAAACTGTGAAGTATAGCGTATTATATCTTGCTCCATTCATCAAGCTAGACCACCGATTAAAATGGATATGCAAAAATTTCATAGTAGAACTCTTAGAGTCTCTTTAAAGGCCGTTGCTGCGAAGAAGAGGTGAAAAATGTTAAGCCCTTGTAATTATCCTGATTTTTGTAGATTACCTTATTCAATAATCTAGCTAACTAAGTCAACATTAGATTATGTAATCTCCTTCTTATTAAAGAATCAAAATGGTTGTTGGAGTTGCGGAGCCGTTCGTTTCATTTTGAGGTTATCACAATCATACTCGGGTCTATGTGTGTCCACAAATTAGCTTAGTGGAGAGCCCTGATGGAAGGGCCATTTTATGTCATTCTTAAGCCTCGTTCAAAGTAATGACATCTCGACATCCATTTGGATACCAGCTTTCCTTATACATATATGTAGAGGCACTCATTGTTTTTCATGGTACCTGTGCATATCTTTACTGGACGCTATACTGTGTGCTCTATTTAAGTTGATGTAACTGAATTTCATATAGGAATCTAATGCATTATTTATAACTTCATTTGGGAAAATTTTGTATATATTTTTTTACATTCAGCAAAAAATTGTTTTCAAATTCCACGAAATGTTAAAATTTATTTGTTATAGTTTTTCATTAGTTATTGCAATTAATGTGTAGTTGTTATTCTTGTTTTTGTTGCTTCCATGAAAGAATGTGATGGTCAGTTTGTTGCTATTGGTATTGCTGGCGGTTTGTGAAACCAGTTTTATGAAGTTGCAATTATATTTTTTCGCTGGTAAAAACAACGGATATTGCAAATATCGAATATATTAACTTTTTTTTAATTAACACCTGCTTTTAATAAGCTACATACTTCGTTAAAAAGTTAAGTAACTTTTCGTCATCCTCTATTGCAAAAAGCTCAAGTTAATCTTTAAAATTCTTGAATAACTTTCAAATAAGGCGGTCGTTCTTTCTTTTTTGAAGCTTTCATATGACAATCATATTTGGAAAACCAATACAGAAACTTATGGTGATTTTTTATAAATGATTTATCTATATATATATATATATATATATATATGTAAGCTTTTTTGTCCACATTTTTTTTGGGAGCTAAACTAAATTTGTTCCAGTTTTTTTTAAAAAATGTTTATTTAAATAGAGGTTTCCAAAGCTCATGCATACATATTTCAAATTTGAATGAATTGCTTCATAAAAAAGTTAAAGAGTACTGCTGGAGGAATAGTGTGAATTGAAAAAATATTTGTCTTTTCATGAGGAACAACTTAACTTCAATCACTAAACGTCTCAGACTTAAAATAAAAAATGGCGGTAGAGCTTTTTTAATCGTATCAATGGTAATCCCAAAAATTAATTTTTCTCAAAAACTCATTTTTTTCAAAAACTCATTTGTCTCAAAATCTAATTTTTTTTTAAAAAGCTCATATTTCTCAAAAACGCATTTTTCTTAAAAACACCTTTTTCTCAAAAACGCATTTTCTCAAAACGCATTATTCTCAAAAACACCTTTTTCTCAAAAATGCTCTTATATTTATAAGACTATAGACAGTCTAAGGAACACTTTCTCATAATGGTACATGCAATTTTTAATCATCTTTCGGAAAAAGTTGACCTCTACAACTGTGTCTGCAACTATTTATGGTAATAAATAAATATCCTTGAAAATCATATTATAAGACAGTGCACTCAGAGGCGTACCGTGCATATTTAACACCCGGGACGAACAGTTGCAATGCCGCCCCCTATCTAAGAAAAAATTATTATTGGTTTCCATTATCAAAAGATTTTTGTTGAGCTAAAAAAAAATCAAAGGTCTTCACTTTTGGCTTACAAAAACTCTACCAACATCAGATATCTTTCACTTTAAATTCTCCACCTAAACATTAAAATTTACTTCATCGAACTATTTCATTTACTAAAAAAAGAAGTCCTCACTTTTAACTTTCAAAAAAACTCTAGCAAAATGGCACATATTTCACGACTATTTTGCAGCCCCATAAGCCTTGAGCTCGGGGTGACCGCCCCCTCCCCTAGGTACGCTATTGAGTGCACTTTAACTATTTGCATTCCGTGTATATAAGAATTATACGAATATAAAAATGAAAAAAAAAAATCATTATATTTTAAAGAGCATAACATTTTCAAAACGTTTGAATGAAAGAATGCATTCGCTTATACCCATGCCAAGTATTCACATATTTTCTAAGGCCGATCAGTAAGGTTCGATCACAATCGGGGTACATTAACATATTTATATGAAAATGGCAAATTATTTCGAACACGAAAAAAAAATTCAGTACAACGAACGCAAGTTAACTTTCGGTTTCATTTCCATTTTATTTGGTGCATGGTATTATGATTGCATAACCGCGACTTAAAGTGTTGCCATTGTATAATGACTGTGTGCGCTAGGTAGCGTAAAAAAAACGATAACAACGCCAAATGTTGTATGAAATATATTGGAAAAAAATATGTTAAAATATCTACCATGTTAAAATTATAGAAAAATTTAAAGAAAAAAAAGATTATGTGTAACACACCTCGTTCTGTTGCAAACAATTGATGATGATGATGAGTTGCCAAAAAAATATTTAAAGAAAAATTAACTTTTTTTTGTTAGCTACTGCACCTCTCTGTGTTCACGGTTGATCCGATCGGTTGTATCCAAATGAATTGCGAAAATTGAGGATTTTTCTTTTGTTAAAAATGACTTTCTTTTTCTTTTGGAAAAAATAAATAAATAAATTTATTATTTGCAATTTTTTTTTTACCTCAAAAAAATTTAAAATAAAACACTATTTTGCTTCAAAAGAAACACAAATTCCTAGGCACTGTGGATATTTCTCTTTGGAATTTTTTTTTTTTTGTTTTGCACAAAATGGTTGAAATAATTTTATTTTTTTACCAATATATTTGAAGTAAATTTTTTTTTCTTGCACACTTTATTTCGTTCACTCAATTAAGAAAACAAAAAAAAAATAAAATTTATATATATTTCTATATATATATAAAATCTTGAACCGATCAACCGTCCGCTGATAACGTCTCAATACAAATGCGATATAGAAAACTTTACAGTAACTTTGGTAGCACACAACGTTTACTGCTGCTGCTGCTACTGCGTTTTCAAATGTCTTTGCGGAGCGGAGCGAAGCGCAACTGGTTCGTAGCGATTTCAAGCAATTTATTTTATATGCAGAGCAAAGAGCAAGAGACAGACAGACAGACAGAGAGTGAGCGCACGTCGTCGCGCATGTGTCATTATTATTGCTCTTCACTGGCAAAAGATGATATTGGAAAAACAAATTCATCGCCACTACTTCATTAGCTTGAGGCAAACTTGGCCTAAACATCAGAGTACGTACACTTGGCCAAAAGCAAATCAATGCAAATGCAAGAGTAACAGCCGCATGCGCATGCAAAAGCTCATGACTTCATTCATATGAGGGGCTCTTGTCGACAATCTAGTAGCGTTGAGCTTACAAGGCTTTTCGAAGGCATTTTTGTGAATTGAGGTAGGTTGTCTTGTGTCAACTTTAAGAGAGCTCCAACAAATTGTTGGACTTACGGAGAATTGCAATTAAAAAATTCAAATTTTTTCATTTTTCTTAAGAGCAACTGAAAACGAGCTTTTAAAAGAGTTGCCGTTGCATAAATATTATTCTTCAGAAATTACGAATGTACCTTAAAATGTACGGTAACATTTGAAATTAAACCTACTTTATCTCCTCACGAACCATAGAATCTCCACAAAACTTTACCAATGTTAACAATCACTTGCGAATGTCATCAATTATTTATAATATTTCCAAGGTATATGCCATTCAGCACTAATGAGTTTTAAGGAAAACGGTCATTATGTTTGAAGAAATTTTATATATCAAGTTGTTCCTGTAGCTTACAATTCTAATTATATACGAAGAATACTAATATAGGATTTTATTGAAATTATTATTCGAATAATTAGTTGTGCATAATATTTATCAGATATATCTTATCTTCCCAAATCATTTCTCTTTAAATATGTACATATATTCTTTTATGGAAACATACGATATACATACCTTCCATACATAAATTAAAAGAGTTCACAGAAAAAGTGCTGATCTGTTGCCAACTAATGGCAAGCAACTTTTTTTCCCCATAAGGTGCCGTAATAAGATCAATTTATAAACAAATAAAAACAGTTAAGAAGAAAAAAAAAAATGTTAGCTGGAGCAACTAACATGTTAGCTTAGTATGTTAATTTAGGCAACAAAAAAAAAAAACACATTTCGATAACACTGAGACTCTTTTTAACTACATTTTTATGCAAAATTCTTGCTAAGTTGGTTTTTGCTCCTCCACACTACACGCAATTAAATAAATTAACTAAAAAATTGAAATGGTTTCATGTTTTTTCCTTTTTAATTTTATTTATTTTAGTTAATTGTTAAAGTTGAACATAATAATAAAAGTAGCACTAAATAAAACCACAATTCATTCATAAAAAAAAAGTTGAATCTCTATGGGTAGAAGAATTTTTCTAAAGGTCAAAATAATTAAAGCGAAACGAATTGACAATTTATAGCTTCATCGGTGTAAAAATGGCTAAAAGCAATAAAATCTAAGAGAATGTGTTGTTAAAGGTTTATCCAACCATAATTATATGCCATATGCGAATATAAGGCAATTCTATTGCATCCTAAGCTTAAAATGTTTCCAACAAGAAACAGTCAAGCTGCACATTAAAAAATTTAGTGCAGCTTAATTGGACTAATCTGCAAAGAGAAAAAGTCATTAGCTACAAAGGAAGACAATAGGAGCAAAATACCAACCTGTATATGAGTTGGAGGACAACAATTCCCAATCAAAGATATGTATCTAATATTATTAAACGAGCTAAAATTGTATGTATATATATATATATATTTTCAGACTTTATTTCCAAAACGGGTGCAGCGATTTTGATGAAACTTGGGGGTTAGGTACATATGTGAACAAAATTAAGATTGGGCTGGGTTTTAACTTATCAAAGGCTCCTGGAGGGGCGTGGCACAGCCCTAAACTTTTATTTTCATAACGTCATATCTTGAAAACTATTCAAGATATTGTGATGAAATTTGGTACACAGATGCAGATCATAAATGTCTTAAATTTTGCCAAAAGTGGGCGGAATCGGAAAAGTGGGCGTGGCACTTTTCAATAATTGAAAATTTTGATTCAATATTACTCAAAAACGGCACTGAGGATTTTCATAAAAATTTTATAGATAATACCACTAAGAGCAGTCATCATAACATGCTATGTCACTATACTGGCAAAATTCGTTTACGGGCGTGGCACAGCCCACAATATTTATAAACATTATAATAAGAGAATTAACAACACAATCGTTCTGAAATTTCATATGGTGGATATACTTGCTATAAGGTACCTCAAGACGAAAAATGGGTGTAATAGTACCAGTGGGCGTGGCACCTCCCATACAAGCAAAACAGGTTAAATGTTATATTTATTGTACTATGAGAGTAATCTTCTTAAAATTTGGTGAGGAGTTGTCGGTTACTATAAGCTTTGAAATTAAATGCATTTCGACGGGATTGCTTCAGTGGGCGTGGCACCTCCCATACAAACAAAAACCGTTAAATGTTATATTAAGTGCACTATGGGAGTAATCTCATTAAAATTTGGTACAGAGATGTCGGTTACCAAAAATTTTTAAGTTAAATGGACTTCGACGAGATTTCGTTAGTGGGCGTGGCACGTCCCATATATACGAAAATCGTTGAATGTTGTATTTAGTGCACTATGGGAGGTATTTTCTTTAAATTTGGTGTAGAGGTGTCGATTACTATAAGCTTTGAAATTATATGGATTTCAACGGGATTGCGTAAGTTGGCGTGGCACCTCCCATACGTACGAAAAACGTTAAATGTTATTTAGTGTACTATGGGAGTAATTTTTTTAAATTTTTTGTTCCAATCGATAGAGAAAGCACGAAAAATAAAAAAAATTTTTTGTTCCAATAGACTTTTAATTACAGTGGTGTAGTGTTAATATTGTAGTGGTCATTTTTAATATTTGATCACTTAGTGCGTCCTGAGCGATTTGCGGAATTTGTTGCTGTAAGGATATTTTCCTTGTCCTTTGGAGTATCCCGGAAGTAGTCACTCCATAAGTGACTACTTATCGAGGCGGTTCACTCCGAGTCACTTTGGGTCACTTGGAGTCACCGAGGTGAGTGAAAATCGCAATTTTGTGGTTTGCGTGCGATTTTGGTAGAATTGGTCTATAACACCTATAGGCCACGTTGGTGCAAACTCTTAGCGCACCTAATTATGTTTTGCGATGCGTGCGATTTTTTGGATATTATTGCTGTAAGGATATTTTCCTTGTCCTTTGGAGTATCCAGGAAGTAGTCACTCCATAAGTGACTACTTATCGAGGCGGTTCACTCCGAGTCACTTTGGGTCACTTGGAGTCACCGAGGTGAGTGGAAATCGCAATTTTGTGGTTTGCGTGCGATTTTGGTAGAATTGGTCTATAACACCTATAGGCCACGTTGGTGCAAACTCTTATCGCACCTAATTATGTTTTGCGATGCGTGCGATTTTTTGGATATTATTGCTGTAGGAATATTTTCCTTGTCCTTTGGAGTATCCCGGAAGTAGTCACTCCATAAGTGACTACTTATCGAGGCGGTTCACTCCGAGTCACTTTGGGTCACTTGGAGTCACCGAGGTGAGTGGAAATCGCAATTTTGTGGTTTGCGTGCGATTTTTGTAGAATTGGTCAATAACACCTATGGGCCACGTTGGTACAAACTCTTAGCGCATCTAATTATGTTTTGCGGTGCGTGCGATTTTTTGATTTTATTACTGTAAGGATATTTTCCTTGTTCTTCGGATTATCCCGGAGGTAATCACTCCATAAGTGACTACTCATCGAGGTGGTTCAGCCCGAGTCACTTTGGGTCACTTGAAGTCACCGAGATGAGTGAAAATCGCGATATTGCGGTTTGCGTGCGATTTTTGTAGAATTGCTCTATAACACCTATTGGCCACGTTGGTGTAAAAACTTTGCGCACCTAATAACGTTTTGCGGTGCGTGCGATTTTTTGGATTTTATTGCTGTAAGGATATTTTCCTTGTTCTTCGGATTATCCCTGAGGTAATTATTCCATAACAAACTACTCATCGAGGCGGTTCACCCCGAGTCACTTGGAGTCACCGAGGTGAGTGTTAATCGCGATTTTGTGGTATGCGTGCGATTTTTGTAGAATTGCACTATAACACCTTTAGGCCACCTTGTTGCAAAAACGTTGCTTATTACGTTTTGCGGTGCGTGGATTTTTTTTTTTTTTGGATTTTTACGAATTTCGTGAACCAAAGTGACTTTAAGTGACCCAATGTTACTCGGGGTGAACCGCCTCGATGAGTTGTCACTTATAGAGTGATTACCTTCGGGATAAGCCGAAGAACAAGGAAATATCCTTACAGCAATAAAATTTAAAAAATAGCACCAACCGCAAAACGTAATAAGGTGCAATAAGTTTTTGTACCAAAGTGGCTTATAGGTTTTACCCCTCGTACTAACTGTACAATCGGTAGCGTTCTTCTATATAAATGCTGCGATATCTCAGTCGATTTAGTGTCCAATTTAAATGAAATCGAGCCATTTTGAATTATCCTTTTCATTTCTATTCACTATTGGTCCTAATCCACTCTTTTTATAAAAACTTTTGCATCAGACAACAATTTGACGAAACTAAAAGCGAAGCAAAATTGTTGAAAAAAATGGAACAGAAAAAAGTAAAGAGAAGTTGAAGCGTGAAAGTGAAAAGTCAACTTTTTTTAACAAATTCCATATTTTTTCGATTTTTTCAACCTCAAAACGAAAAACCGAACAGTGGTCGGTCTCCAGGTACTGATAATTATACTTGAGCTGAGTCATCAAAAAGTTTACTTAGCATTGCATTTATTTCATGCGGACGACATTTAACATATTTATCTGGTATCGGCGATAAAAAAATATGCTATATGTCATAGAATCGGTTATATTTGGGAATTATATGCTCAACATTATCACGCTTAATGCCTTCACGAAGTATAACATCTTGAATTGAAATAGCACGTTAATTTTTGCAAGCTTCCTAGAAGTCCTTATTGAATGTCTGAAATTATATTTAGACATATTCACAATAACTTTCGACCAGGTCTTTTGAATTTTAATTCGCGTATCATATCTAAATAACTGCGTTCACATTCTTAAGTATATAATGAATGTTATTTAAACGAAATAAGCAGGCCCGGATTTACCTTAGAGGTACACTAGGCCAGTGCCTAGGGCGGCAAACATTGGGAACTTTGAAATTTTTTAAATTTATTTACACAGGGGGAAAAAAGTGCAAATACTTGGAATGTCGCTCCCTAAATTACCTGAAAAATAATGACAAGCAAAAAAAAAAAAAATGTTCTCACTTTTGATATTAGTAAAAAATTTTTCCATATTCACTAGTGAAGAAGGGCGACAATTTGTGAATGGCCTAAGGGCGGAAATAGGTGTTTGGTTGCTATACTGTTCACATTTGTTCAAGTTTAGTTCGGCAAGTATTTTTTCTGAAGCGTAAATAAAATCAAGCATTAGAGTATTTAACCAAATGTTTCTACTCGCATTAGTTATTGTCATACTTATGTAAATTGCTAACAAGGCTTTATTTTGCTCTTCAGCTGTTAATGATTTTTTCATCAAAATTGTGTAGAATGCAGGACATCCTGTTGCAATGATTGTATAAGTGTTCCAGAAACCAAATTGTGTTTGAGTTCAACTTATGCACTGTAGCATCTTTCAGCACATTACAATAACCATATATGTATGTGCGAAATCTTCAGAGATGGATCAAATATTGACAAAAACAAAGGAAGAGGATTCTACTCAAAACTGCTCTTGCTTTGCGAATCGTTTAGATGCCATCAGACAAGTACCAGATTTGTCACTCCACGCTAATACCTTTCGAATGGTATTGAAATTAAAGAATGCACATACACCTTTGAAAAATGGTCATACAGAGTTGAGTGCAACTTTTGAGGTTCAATAAAACACGCTTCGTATATTAAGAGAAAAAAAATAAACAGATTGTGGTTAACTGTTTATTTATTTTTTTTTTTTTTGCTACATGACGGCAAAAAAATGTGACATATAAATGCAAATTTTCTACTAAGTTTTATTATAGATTTTACAAATCAACTTAGCGGATATTCATACAAAATATTCTCTTTTCTTCAGTCTTTAAAGCAATCACTTTAATCTCGATTCTCCGATGTTGAGCTTAGTATCAGCTTACTTAATTTGTCCCAACCTTTAAGTTCCGCAAATTTCTTGTTAAACGTCGTTCCTATATATCGAAAATGTCCTTTCAGGAGTTCACTTTGAAGCAAGTTAGGTTGCTAACATTTTTTGTAGCTAATGAGGATTCGGATAAACTTCTTGATTGTACTTTTCTGGAGCTTTAATAACAGAAGCCGAACGGTTTGTACTAGCGAGTCCTATTCCTTCGAGTCCTTCTGATAAAAAAAAAAACAAATGAATTTCCATACACATCCCCACATCTGTTTATTCCACATACTGGGGACATTAAAATATGAAGATAAACTAATGTAAATCTATGATCAAATGTTTTTCGCAGCTGAATAAAAAATCATCAAATAGCAAAATCATCATGGTGATTCTATAATATGTATCTTTCCGGTCTTCTGCATGAATCGTAATTCAATGCGTGTAACTTTTATCAGTGCATCTACATTTGCAAACATTTCCTGTGTATAGTTGTGTGTCTCTACGAAGTTTGAATCGGCTTTTGACAAAGAAGCGACACAAGCCTATTTTAAATTTGATTGTAAAACTTTAACACAAGAACGAACTCTGCTTTGATGACGTCTCAGAATCCAGAAAACTTGAAACATTTTTTTGAAATCATCGTCAAATTTGCCTTTCAGTTCAATGAACCTTCTAACATCTAAAATATTTTGCTGAAGTAAAGTATTGCCTGAGGAAGCATCCAAAGCACTCAAAAATCAGTGCTGGGAATAGAGTTATCACCATCAGATGTAGGTTTAATTTGCTTGTTGATAGAAGTATGTGTATATCAATTAGTGTGATATTGTCTTCAATCCCAATTTTCCTGGATTATTACAATACTGAACACCATATTTTTTTCTTAGTTCATTTTGAAATTACATATTTTGCATCTATTGCAATAGAAATGAGAGTATTCGAATATTAAGCAATGCTCAGAATGTAATGCAGTGGAACAGAGTTATCTTAGAAGCTTCCGATTATTTTATATTTTTGAAATGTGTAGGGATCTTGGCGAAAATAAGACATTAGCCATAATTTTTGTATTACCACGATTAAGATTGAGGCTTTAATAAAAAATATTTTCCTTTTTGAGGCAGTATACTATGTATAGTCAAGACCATAACAATTACTATGTTAAAGGCTTATTATGATTGATTTGTTATATTAATTCTACGTAGATTTTCAAGTGTGGACTTTTTTACTCACCAATTCGCACGATTCCTTGCAAAATTGCAATTTAATATATTTTGATAATTTTCATTGATTTCCGATACATTACGACTTTAATTTAATTTTAATAAATTTCGAAACTTGCATTTTTCTTTTTTGCCTTTTTCAATAACTTTTTAGTCTTAGTAGTCAAGTTCCCTTTTATTTACACAAAGCTCCATGGACATCTTATTGCTACTACAACTTTAAACTCAAACGAGGTAGATACATTTACTTAACATTTTTAAAAAAAAAAAACTTGTTATATGACACGTTTTAATGATGTGTCAATTTGCACACATCAAGAAGGTGATAAAGCACAATCCTTTTAACCGCACAATTAAGACACTTTAAATCAATGATCTTCCGGAATAACCAAGTGACCTACTTTCATCATTGAAATCTGAGTCAACAGATGAATTTATTTTTAAGCGACGCTCTCTTAAAACCAGATCAATAAGTGACAACAACTGCAGCAGTGTGCAACTCAAGCAGCCCTGCGTGCATTCAAATTCACTGTTACATTCGATGCAGGGTTGTTTTGCAAACAATGTTGCCAACAGCGCTGACTGGAATTGTTGCCAGGTTGCCGCCGTTGCTGCTGCTTCTGTTTATGCATTGTTTGGTTGTACGTAAAATAATTATAAAACGATGCAATTCTAAGATTAAATTACAACGTTTTGCAGTGCAATTGAGAAATTAAGTTGGTTCTTTTTTTTACAAAGTTTTTACATTCGGCACAAAATCTCAATGAGTGCAAATAAAAAAAAAACTAAACAAAACTGACAGCAACACCTTGGTATGCAGCAGTAGCAGCATTTGAAAAAGTGCATAGTGGATATCAATTGCACTTTTAGGATATAAAACCAAAAAAGTCTAGAAAATCTCCGACTTTGTATACGAGTCTTACTCTATTACATCTACATATACATTTAACTTTTTAACACTTTTTAATAAATCTTTCACAATACTTATTGATACTTTACGAATTTTTGATACTTTTCTTACTTATCGATTATATTTGATAGTCTTAATTAGTGTTAAATTTTTATCGATTCGTTTATAATTTTTGGAATTCTTCGACTTTTTGATGCTATAATAGGAATTATATCCGATACTGTTCGATATTTTTCGACAATTATATATTTTTTGATTCTGTTAAATATTTTCTATAGTTTTCGACGTTTCTCAACTTTTCAATAATTTTTGACTTTTATCGTCTGACTTTTTCGATGGTATTATCTTGAAATTCTCAAAGTCATCCTCAGAACATTGTTTTATAGTAATATCTCCAAAGTTCAGCATGCCGAATAACTTTTTGATAGCATGCGAACGATTCTTTTTCGATGCTTTTATGTAGTCTTCGATTTTCATCGATGTTTATCGAAACCATTCGAGACTTACATATGTACTGACTTTTTCGATATTTTTCAACTTTTTTGATACTTTTGGATTTTTGGCAACTTTTCCTTTTATTTTTATATATCGATATTTTTAATTTCAGCTTCAATTCTTTCGAAATTTTCCAACATTGACTCAAAGACTTTTCTCGTATTTTTCATTTCTGAGATTTTTAATATGTATCGATACTACATATTTGAGATACACTCCAACTTTTTCAATGTTTTCGTTACTTTCCGATTGCTATCGATTTCTCGAAATTTTTTCATTGATATCAATATTTTTCGGCTTCATAGATTTTTTCAAATGATCTTCGATACTTTTCAATAATTTTAGAATATCAACGACTATCTATTTTTCCATAAAAATTTTTCTTTATGTCCTAGGATCAATTTGCATTTCATCAAGGCAATCTCTGAAATGAAGCTTTATACATTTTCCGCGCTCACAAAGAACTTTGCGACTACAGTGCAATATCGATCACTAGAGAAAAAAAATAAAAGTCATGCTATTACTTGTAGTAGTCGGATCGTTGTCTAAGAATTTTCACTTTTTTGTTATTGTGGATTTTGTAAGCAACATTTTTTTTTATTCGTTAATATAATTCACTGACCAGAGCCAGATCCAGTGATTCGCTTGCTCGTTCGTTTTGGTCAAATGCACCAAGCGTACCATAACTTTTAGTGAGCGTCTAATTTAATGGTGTGTAATGGCCAATGGGTAGCACCCGACCATCAACTCAGTAACTTACTCGTAAGTAACGATGAATAGAATTGGCTTTGCATTGCTGATAAAGAGTTAATGGTAAGCGAGCGTAATCCAAAAGTAAACCAAACGGAATGTTGAGTGGGGAGCTTTTAAAAACTAAAAAAAAAGTGTTGATACAAAAATTTGGTTCAATTGACACGGAGAAAAAAACTTAATCAACGTTAAACTATTTCAGTTTAAGAAAAAAATATACTAGGACGCAAAATATTTGGAGAAACTTTAATTTCCTATTAAACGACAGGTCACTAACTAAGACTGACTTTGATGCCTGAGTTTCTATTATAATGACCTCAGAGCACTATCTGTGCCAGTTATACCCTTATTTTAGCGATGACTAACTTTATTCTTCAATAAGAAGAAATTCACTTCATCAGGCCATTCCATGAGACACAATTATTCAAGTCGCTGAGTATTGAAAATTTTGGCCAAATTTATTTGCCATTTCTAAACTCCTTAAAATCAAAAACTTTACTATCTACGCGGAATCATCAGTGACTTTTTAGCCGCTTAGTAACAATTTTTAAGCCAACCAGTTCTTTTCAAACTTCAAATGTCAAAATGTTCGAAAAACAAGTTCAAAAATATTTTCTCGCAGTGTTTTATTTTATATCATTTGCCTTTTAAAAATTAGTAATAAAATATGCCACAAACATCGTCTGAATCTGAGCTCAAGCTATCATACTTCCTTCACGCCATGCTAACTACATATACTGCTGCTGCCAACATTGGTCGAGTGAATTTCGTGCACAAGGTTAACCCCTTTCCTTTTCGATCATTTGGCAAAAAGCCAAACTAAGTCAAGCCAACAAGCACAAACCGACAAACGGATAGAGAGACAGACAAACAAACTGACATACCAATTGATAGACCAACTAGCATTCCAAACTTTTTTGTGTGATACATATTAATATTTCTTTTAAGCCAGAAATCAAAAAAATATATATATACCAAATCGCAACCAACTTTAATAGGCCTATAATAAAGCTCTCTCTTGAGTCTTCATTTGCTCACCATTTGGCTATCTCACAACTTCTCTTAACTGCTTTGAGCTTCTCCCAATTACAAACTTTAATTTAAATACTCGTACTATTTTTGACAAAACTGACGATTGAGCTGCTGACCCATATCTTAGGCTTTAGTTTTTTGCTTCCAAGAGTCATACACAAGAAAAACGCAGACAAGGAAAAGGCAATGGGTAATAAAAAAAAATGTAATTCGTTAAGCCATTATGACACTTCATATTAATTTATTTTACTCATATACGTAGGAGGCCATATAAGGACGAGGATGTGAAATGAAAAAGTATGGTGTACTGATATATAAAAATTTTTATCTCGGGAAAATCTCTAAAAAAAAGAAAACTCTTTTCAGAAAAATTGAAATCTGCACTTTTTTTTAGATTTTTATAAGACTTGGTCTCCATTAAAGTGTTTCAGAAAAAAATTCACCATCAGTAATTTTTTTAAGTGGTTCGAATTCGGCCTGCAAGTTGAGAAATATTACTTAATAAACAAAGTCCAGTCGATTTGGAAAATATTAAGGTCAAAGGTCAACAAAGACTAATAGTACCGAATCATATTAATAAATTCGAAAAATGTTGAAAAATTTCAATATGGAATAAGTCGAAAAATGATAAAACAAAGTTGAAAAGGCTTCGAAAATATTGACAAATGTTGAAAAATTCAATATAAAGGGTGTCCCAGAAGGATGACACAAGAAGTAATTTTGATAGAAAACAGAGATTTTAAATTAAAAATTGTATATTCTTATTGACAAAGGTTATGTATGGAATAGCATATCGGGTAAATGGTTATGGCTTAACTGGGTAATGGCTCAACTGACACATGCGACGCACTCAGAAATGATGTGCCCGTAATCTGTACGTTTTTTACTGTCAGTAACAATTTAAAAAAATATCCCAAAAATGTAAGGATGAAAAAGGTGCCATGATATCTTACAACGTAAAACGGTATAATACTTAGTAGTCAATGTCTTTTGAATTTCATTATTATTATTTTAATTTTTTAATTTTTTCTGCTGTTTAATATATAACTATCAGCATTTTTATTTTAATTAAAAGTAAGATAATATATACAATGTACGCGAAAAGGCATAAAATTCAATTTACGTCCACGCCTTCGACTAATTTAAGTGCGAAACCGATCATTTATTTGAATTCCATTATTTCTTAGCTGGCCATCATCATCATCAACCATTCAAGCTGGATGAGTCAATCAGTCATTCGGCCATTCTTCTTCATTCATTCATTAATTAATTTTTGATCCCATACGAGTTTTTTTTTTTTTTGTTTTGTCCGCTTTAAATTTTTTAATTTGGCATAATTTATGGTTTTTTTTTTTTTTTTTGTTTATGAACTCCTCTTTTATGCCGCTGTTTGGCATATGATTTGGTTGTTAAAATTAATTGCTACTTTACAATTTGGTTGATGAAAATATCAAATACTTTTATGAATTGCTTTTATGAACAGTTTCCTTTTTAATTTGTGCCCTGTAATAAAAAAAAGCAAAAAATATTAAAACTAAATGGATTGATGGAGTTGCACAAGAATTGTTAGCTTTAATTTTTTATGGGCTACCTTAAAGTTTCCTAAGGTGGTATATTAATAATTATTTGATCTACTCCGAAAAATTTAAAACAGTTGCTGGGATTGGGTAATGCGTAATTGATGCTGTGGAAAGTTTTATTGGTAGCAACTTGGTTGAAAAATTTGGCGGATTCAATGTATTTGATGAATTGAAGCAATTAAACAGTTTCTTGATAGATTTATAGATCGATTGAATTGTATTTTGAGTCGCAACTGTACTATTACTCTTTTATTTGACAAATTTCAATTTTAACTATAATTTAGCAATTTATTTGTTACCTAGAGACTGTACAAAGAAGGCTCTGACGCTTGATATCAATGATTTGCTTGTATCGCAGCTCAACCTTCCTGTCATTTAAAGCTGAGAAGGTGCTCAATTTTCTTGTATCTCACACAGCAAAAACGATTTTTAAGACAATGCAATTAAAGCTTGCGGTTGAATAAAATGTCTTTAATGTGTAGCTATAACACAATGGGAAAAGAGTATGTTTCCTTCAAACAAATGTATATGGTTGCTAGATATTTCAAATATTTATTAATATTCAATACAGTTTGGTAAATATTACTATGCCTTTGATATTGAATATTTTTATTTGATTTCACTTTACATTAATACTATACAATTCTCAACATATTTAAGCAATACACTAGTTAATTACCATCTGCTTGTCACACAATTTAGTTATTTATAATTGTGTAAATTCCAACGACATAAAATATACAGATGTGACGTTATTAGAAAATATCGATATATTTATGAATCAATATTTTAGATATCGGTTTTTTGCTTTTGAGTTTTTAACTAAATCGATAATATTAATGTATACTATACGTTAACGACAAAGCAATATTTCTTCGACTTATTTCTTAATCGATATTTTCAAATATCGAATTTTTGCTGATCGGTAATTACCAATTACGTTAGCGACAAAACATTAAATTTTCCACCTAATGTATGATTTGGTGATTATTAACATGTGAATGTTTGCAACAGAAAAAATGTATTTCAAACCAAAGGTATCATGTCATAATTATTACCAAGCGTATGTTTAATACAATAATATTATTTAATTTTGCAGAATCTACAAATTGTTAACTTATATCAAATATTTATTTTGCAAATATCAAATATATAATTTGTTAATTATAACTAAGTCTCGATGTATATGATAAGAAACTATCATTGCACAATGCTGCAACTACATATTTTATGTTATTTTAACTAAAAGTTGTTTGGTTTAGCAAGGAAGGGGTTCAGACTTTTTCAGCGCAAACTTAGACATTCGCGAGTGAGAAAAATCCCACCTAAATGAGGTCTTTTATATATTCAAGTCCTAAGTTGCAAACTTGTTTGTTTGTTGCTTTTGGCTCAGACACAACAGTACTTTGAGGCCGTTTAAAGAAGCTTCTGAAGTTAATTAAGTTTACTAGCTTATTTTATTATTTAAAAAACAACAATAATATTGCTGTTATCGCAATTTTTTCATTATAAATTCGTACATTGCATGTTAGCATTTTTTGGATATATATTTTTGAAAATAAATTTATTTGGGGTGTTTTTTTATCAAATCTGGCAACGTGGGTGTGATTTATGTACAGTAAAGTTTGCCATTTTTTATTTTTGTTTTTTAAAAAAACTCTTCTATGACCCAATCCCTTCTCTTTTATGAGATCGATTTATAAAATGATGCAATTTGCCATAACAGATAAAGTATTATTCATAAAAATGTTTTATTAGATAAAAAGTATAAATTTATCTTTATTAATACCCAAAGTAATAAAAATAAATTTATACCACAAAAAGTTTACGACCCAGATCAATACTTTGTATAGTGAACATATAGTCAGTATTATGGTTTATTTAAATATGAATAAGAAAACTACATTTTATTACGTTATTTTTGCAAAAAATTTACGAAAATCTTTTTTGACTTTAAAGAGCATTAATTCTGAACTTAATGCACGATCAGCAATAATGGTACTACTATAATATATATATGTGAGTTAATTTCCTAAAAAACCTTCTCACTTTATTGCTCTACCTCTGTTACTAAGAAAGTTATGAGTTAATATTTGTTTATAAGTACTGCTCCAAAGGAAAGAGTTAAACACCCTATAGCTCAGTGGGTGTTCAAGATAGACCCTCCCCTCACTATTCCCACATAAGTTTTTGCCCACAATGAATGAATGGGATATCAATTTCTTAGGTTTCCTTTGAGCTCATTTAAATGCATACATTTTTTATCATTGTAAATGGTTATTAAAGAAAAAGTATTTTCATTCCAGTCTAATATATATCCTTTTTTTTTTGCTAAAAAAAAACATAAAAACTTTCAGCATAAAATAATGGTAATAATTTTAAACACTGACATAAAGAAAAAGTTAAAGCATCATCCACCACTCAATGACCTTTTGATCTGCCAGTGGTTTTACAGCTTACAAAATTTACAACAAAACAACGGCATGCTGACACACAAATCTAAAGAAATATACAAGGGAACAACAGGCAGATGAATCAGGCGTTTTTTTTTCTACAGCCAAAAGATTTGAATCGCCGTAAAGCACAGCACTATGCTCAGTGTGGCACAAAGTCGGTTATAGTCAAGCGAGAAAAGACAAGACTAATCCTCTGCATTAGTCACTCCTTGGAAGAAGAAGAGTGATAAACTAAGTAAATGTGGGTTAAATGTGAAGCGATGAATTCACAACATGGAAGGTATGAAGGAAATATTACATAACAACTTAAGTAATGACAACGGCTATAACATAAATTCTGATAAAAAAAAACAAAAACAATGGCAATAATTAAGCGGACGGCTACACATACATATGCACATTCTTTCACATTTAGAGGTCAGCGCATTTTTAAAATTTGTTAATGACTTTATTACTGGTCACCTAGTGAGATAAGAACACTTGAGATGGTCATGTGATAGATGATATATGAGGTGTAGGCGAACGGAACGGCATATGTCCAATTGCTAAATTTTATCAGAAATCGCAAAAAACTACTTATGACTCTGAACTGAACAGAGGAAAAGCTTCACTTTGCAATGAAAAAAGTATGAAATCTAGTGAAATTACCTGAAGTATAGCGTAATGAACACGATTCCATCAATAAACTCAAAACGATAATATTGTGTTCAACTATTTTAAAATTGCCCCAGTTTCTTAAAGTTGACGTATCAATCAAACTTTAGAAAATGTGCTTGCAAGGTCTCTTCCAATGCACATTTAAATATTTTCATTAAGTTTTTTTTTTACCTTAACATAAATCTGTTAGCTAAAATAGCTAAGAATAGCTAATAGCTGCAGTAGCTTAGTACTACTCGTATTATTACTATTAGTAACTTCTTTCTCAGCAATAATTGGCTCGAAATACTCATCTTTCCAAATATTTGTGCAAGTTCGTTCAGCACTTTAAAATCACTATTCTTTGTCTTCACATATTCCAAATGAGAATATGCAATTCTTCTGATTAGAGGTATAAGAAATTTGGCATTTTCATAATTTATTTATGTTTCAGTTTCGTGGCCTCACTTGTTTCCACAGTAAAAATTTTCTCAATATGTCCTTCAACGCTGCACTTGATGAGCAAAGAAAAAGTTCAATTCCAAAATGAAGTTTCTTGCCTCCTTAAATCCGGCGCTGTAGTACTTTAAGTTCAGTGCTGAATATAATTTCGTACTTACGGAAAGTTACCAAATATAGTACAATTTCAGCACTTTTCACAAATTGTCACTATTCAGAAATTTGTTAAGTTTTTATTAAAAGTTCATTAAAAATCAATAAATCCTTATGTGTGAGAGAACTGTTTGTGTATTTTAAAACAATAAATTGCTACATATTGCAATCGCTTATCGTCTCGCTGCTGATTGAAATTCGATTGTCTTCCTTATTTGTGAATTTTATATTCAATGACTGATATAAATTGTTAAAGATTTCCTCTTAGCAAACAATAGAAAAAGCTTTTAGTTATGGTGGGAGTTAATGCTATAAAATAAACAAATGGCTTAAGTATGAAGTGGAAGTAAAAATACAGATAATAACATGCTATGGCTGAAGTTGTCTAGACTGTAGATTTTTGGCAAATATTGCACCAACAATCATTATTTAAACCTATTACATATATTTTATATAAAAAATGTGTTGGATGGAAAAAATGAAAAAGCTGAAAAACGAATTGATATTTTTCGTACGTTTTAATATAAACGTCGTTTTTTTCATATGAATTGTAATTGGAAACAAACTGTTTGATGATCTAAGTAGCTGAAATTTTGAGAGAATTTTCATAAAACCCAATTTTATAGCATAAGTCTATGGGACCGCAAAAAAATAAAAGCAAAAAAAAATCACTTTCGGGTGTATATTGCTCGCATTTTCATGTATGATGTAGAAAATTTCAATTTATGATATCTCAGAGAAAAAAAAAGATATCGACATAATTTAAAATGAGTTTTGAAGGGGAAGAGCAATAATTTCGCACGCCGCAACAAATTTTCATGACAAATTAAATTCGCGGTGTGATATACTCCCGAATATAAGAAACGGTACCTCTTAGAAAAAAAAGCGCCCGAGGGATTTTTATTTCTTTTGCAGAAAAATGGTCTGAGTTACCTCGAATGCGTAACACTATGAATTTTTGGAAGGAAGCAACTTAAAGGTTAAAACTTTTTCCAGACAACCGTGTCTATGCGATAGCTTAGTTCGTTTGACCGAATACCGATCGGAAATCGTGCAAGAGTCGACACACTTCGTGCGTTCAAAAAGCTTTGAATTTTTGTCTTATGCAGGTGTTCTGAATAATGGCATGGCCCACTCAATCAAATGATGTCGCATACGCGTATTTAATGTTTATTGCGTGGACGTAAATGCAATAAAAGAACAAAAACAAATAATCGAAATCCTATAGACCAAAAAAAAAACTTTTAGAAAACTAAAGTGCGATATGAGCCGTATATATTTATTAAAATGATAAAAATTGACGGCATCTAGAATGGCTACAGCAGTAAATGATAGCAGAGTTCACTAAAACTATCAGCTTTGAGATCGGTCAACCAAAAGCTGAGGTATAAACGTGAAAAGAATTGCAATTTTTTAAATTCACTGATTAACTACCAAAGCCTATTCTAGATCCTGTCCGTCTCATTCTTTCGCAGTTTAGTTTTCTGAAGGTTTCACTTCTACCGCGTGTGAACTGCACACATATATTTTTTTTATACTACGATATCTTACGTTGAGGGGTAGGTGTTTCAAAAGAAACTCTTAAATTAAAAATGTAGGAAAATACATAAATTTCTATTAAAATAGCTGAATTTGCTTGCAAATGAATAAAAGGCATATAATAAATTTGATAAATTGTATTTAAAAAATGCTCAAAGTTTCTTAACAAAAAATTAAGCAAAATTAAACTAAAAATATATTAGCATAAGCTTCACATATTCGATACCGACAAAGTGATGAAGTCAACTGAAGATTAAAATCTTCTATTTAAGCTCAGTTCTATTACATTATTCCATATCTATTCTTCTCATAATTATAAAAAGCTTCATCTACTTATATAATTACAAGTTTTTTAATAGACATAAGATGTATGTATAATATTTTTATTTATCTGCCTCTATAGAGACATCATGTGCAATATGCTCAAATTTATGTGTCAACAGTTGGTTTGCAATACAATCTGCGCATTGATTGAGATAACAATAGCATGTATTGCAGCGCCAGCGAGTAATAGAAATGGGTGCCGATTGACAATATTCGCATTTCGATGCAAGCGGATCCAAATGATAGCCATCAAACATCATTTTTTTTTCATCACGTATTACTTCAAGCATATGCACTATGCGCTGTTTAACTTCTGGCTTATCATAAATATATTCATTACTACTATCATCATTCACATATAATGATGGATCACTTGGTGAATTGATATTTTGTAAGTCTGGCAGTAAGAAATCATCTTCAGACATATGCACTGGTACATTGTGAGCTGGAAAGAAGGTTGATGGCCGATAAAAACTTTTCATTTTTGACTGTCCGGGGCGACGATTTTTCGGTATCCGACCTGGAATCGGCATACCTGCATCATATAACTTTTTGAAATATTTTTGTACACGACTAGCAACTTGTTGCGGAGTGCGATTGCCCAAAGATTTTGCTATTTTAGCAAAACGACGCATTTCAATTGCTTCAACAGGATATTCATTAAGAAGCTGTTCAAGACGACGCTGTTCCTCGCACGTCCAGTACTAAAATTAAACACTTTAATTATTTATACTAATTTATCAGTTTCAGTTACGCTAAAATTTACCCGATTAAATGTTTCCGGCTTTGATTCATCGTATAGTCGACCACGTACTGACTGCTGTTTAAAACTGATATCTTCTTCTTCTTGGATTTTCACTTCTTTTGGCGGAAATGTAGTATAGTGGCCAATATCTGGTAACTATTACAAATGAAATAGAAAATCTTAGTTATAAATGTTTTCTGATCTGAATTTTTTTTTTAACAATTTTAGAACTCGCCAAAAACCTAACCTAACAAAAATTAAGCTATTGTCTAAACTTTATGTAGAATTAAGTACTGTGGCTAGCAAAGTCGGTGTTAGATATTGCATGTAGGATGTAAGCGCTTTTCAAGCTCAAAAAATATGAAGGAGGCGCTTGCGCGCACATTATACATTTTCTGAAAAAAATATTTTGCAAGACTCACCGACGCAATTGTTATACGGTTTGGCGGAATTACTTCCTGGTTGTTTTTCAGTTTCTCCAATAACAATTCAGGGTTTTCTAGATAGCGTTTTTTAGCCATCTCCAATTCTTCCAATTGTTGATGAACCCGGATACGTTGCGTCTCCAATACGGCTATAGTGCGCAGTACTTTTGAGTAGTCGCGGTTACCACGTAGAGCTAAATGGTCACTTTCGAAGTAAAAAACATCATCTTCTTCAACGCTTTCATTGTCACTATTCATTGTAGATGTATGAGCTTCGTATCTTTTTTGCAGATTCCTTGAGAAAATTAAATTAAATTTATTTTTCGTTGCTGCTAAAAGCAAGAGGCAGCTGTCGATTGTAATAGATCGAATGTCAACAGAATGTCCAGTGCTGCAAGACAATTTTTAACAAACAAAAATTTTATCGCTTTATAATCGATGTGTATTCTACAGCAGTCGGCAAATTTTAATATGTACTTGCGTTTAGTATAATAAAGGGTTATCCACTAAGATTTCTAAATGTCCAATAGTGTAAAATTGGTTCGAAGTTTGGTGATGGTGTTACGAATAGTGCGCTCAGTTGGACGCTCATGACGATCAAAATGATGTTGAAGATCATGATTTTGGTAGTAAGTTTCGACAATTAATTAACGTTGTTCAGGAGTAAGTTTATTCATGATTGAGTTGTATGTGACACATGACAGCTGTCAAAACAACCCAATTGGAAAAGGGACCTCGTATTAGATCACTCTTTTTAACAATGTATCATTAGAGTTTAAAACTTGCTACATAGTTTTCAAGATATTGCAATTTATTTAAAATTTTGACAGTTTTTTCCAAAAAAAAAACATTATTTGTACCAAAAAATGTGGTATGTACAGTACAGTAAAGTATGCTACTGTACAGTATAAAACTATGTAATCACCTTTAGTTTTATTAACTTATATAGCATGGCACAATTATTATTATCAGCAGCAATTTTAAATGGCAGTGCTTCTTCTCTGTATTTAGGGCTACCTTTTCCGTTAAAATCAAATAAGATTAGACACTGACATTTTTAAGATGTGACCTAATTTTTGAAGGAATATTGACTGATGTCAATTAACTTATGGATATTTGTAGTCGCTGAACTCGAATCTGAGGGATTTGGTGACTGAGGCACTAAGTAAATGTGCCACCCTTCATACAAGTAGATTTTTTTTCAAGTTTCTATCAATGGTAATAATGGTCGATTTTCTGGTAGTATTTCGATATGACGCACTCTTTTTGAGTAAATGAGCGAAAACACTTTCTTTTTCCAAAGCTTAATAATAGAAATAATTAGTCGTTCAAAAATGTAGAATTAAATTTTTCCGAGGCTTATAACATTTTAGAACTAAGGTTTATACAAATATATAAATAATTTTGAGAAAAACTGGTGCATTGAAAACGCGGGGCTTAAAATGTTGGCAATTTGCAGTCTCCTATTACCAATTTTTTTTTTTCCAACAAAAGTTTTTAATATACATACCTACTAGAAAAAAAATGGTCATCACTTTTCACCCAAACGAAATGACAGGCTCTGCACATTGTATACTATGTATGTACAATTTTTAAATATATAAATAAGCGGGCTATAGGTCAGAGTTAATTTACAACTTTTACTAAAAATAAAATTAAAGAAAATTTGGTAGTTATGCTAAAACCTAAATTTGAATATCATAACCGTGGATCATTTTGCCCTCCGCCCTAGGCACGCTAATGCCTAAGTTCCACAGAAGTATAATTCGGAAATGAATTACATTTTTAAATTTCTTAACATGCATCTATCTCTCCTAAAATATTGAAATCAATAATTAATTTTGTTTGGCTTTAGGCGAAGAAGTGGTTTCCATTTTACTTTGAAAGCATCAACTTTTAAAAAAAAACTAAACGGATTACTTTTGAAATTTTATGCGGAGCATCACTGTTGAGATGAGTTTTATTTACTATAAGTTTTATAGCTTGATAACAAATGAAAATAATATTCGCGGATTTTCCAAGGAAAATCGAAAACAAAAATATTTACATGTTGCAACTAAAAATGTTAAAACCAAATATTTACTTGAAAAAACAGTAAACTTCAAAAGGAATACCATGAAAATTTAAATCGAAAGCATTCATTTCCTCTTTATTTTAAGGAGGCATCAATTGAATTAAACTGCAGGTCAAGTTTATTTATTTTTAATTAAAGCTCCATAATAAACTCTCTATATTAACTTATTAATTAATAAAAATAAATCATCTACTATCGGGTTACTAGATACTCCGTTTTTTAAATATATCCAGCTTTAAACTAAAACATGCTTTCCAATTTAAGCTAATTAGAAAACAATACTTCAAGAACAATTTATATTGTCTATCAAATTTTTCGAATCTTTCGTATCGATCAAAAAAATTAAATTTGTGATATTTCAGAATGTGTGGAGACCCTATACCTGTTAAATTTAATCGTTTGGAAAAAAGGTGTAAACTATCACAATACAACCAACATAAGCAAGAACATTTTAAATCAAATTTCAAATTTATGTGTTATTTCCAAATTTTTGTTTACTACAATTAGCACAGACAATGAACGCTAACAACTATTTTGGTACACTAGATTCACTTTTATTTTGATCCCTATCAGCTTTCGGTAAAGATTCAGACTGCGCCGTGTCGCTAGCTATTTTCGCAGCCAGTTGCGCCAACTTTTCACGTCTATAGTCCTTACGTGCTTCATCCAACAATACATTATGTATTAAATTCCTATTTTGGATAAGATCCGGTAGCAAAGATGGGTATGGATTTCCACGCAGCTCAAGTACAGCTTTTTTGTAGAACATTCCCGGATAATCACGCGGCGCTTTGTACATTCGCGTATAAGACACGTTGCATGTCTCAAAACGCGGAACCAACACTTTGAACAGTTTATGCACTAACTGTTTTTCCAGTAACCAAAAATCTGCAAGTTCCATGGTAGCTCCATGACGATCACCATTACGAATTGCATTTGAAATCAACTGTGGGCGAATAAAAAATACTTTTTAGCATGATATAAAATGAGTTTTTGTGATTTGAAATCATTACCAACTCCACGTATCCGCGCGCTTCATCCGCTCTGTTATGGTATAATTCGATGCGTTCATGCTTCACCAGAGCGGTGACAGTTTTCCGGAGTTTCAAAAGCCGACCTTCGGGGCCATCGATATTTTTGAGGTTGCGTTTGTTCGGTCGTACAGCGATGCGTAGTTGTGATATTAACTTAGTTACATCAGCTTGATTCATTTTTACCTATTTTTGTTTCATAAAGTTGAGGTGGAAAGTTTTTGCTAATATTTCGGAAATTTACGTAAACATTACTGCATGTGAATTTTCTTTGAACAGCTGGCATTTTAGAAGTCAAAAATATAGAGCTGCCAACCGCATTTTTTGTACAAAAATCAAGCATACTACAAGTGATGAATTGATATGAATATGTACTTCCTTTTATAGATCACCTACGAGATTATTATGAACCTAATTTAAGCTGGAAACACACGCGCATTGTCAACAACGTGTGGCCAATTGTAGAATGCTGAAACGTGCATTAGCTAGCGCGCGTTGAAAAATCGCCCGTGTAGCATAGTCTTTAGTGTAAATTAATCAAAACTTTGCTTAGCCAATCGTTAGATGCTTGCTAGTATTCGCTTATTAGTTCAAAAATTAGGTTGAGTCCTCTTACAATAACTGTAGTTATTTGATGCAGATATCGGTCGTTTTCCCAGTGATTAAAAAACGCGATCAGTACTTACATATTCTCTTAACTGAATTTTGCAGCATTTTAATGAAACTGTCAAATAGTTGTGCTCCTTTTGATGTGTTGTCTTCCTTGACGAGTTACATCAATTTTCTGGTTGAAGTTCATTTACATATATACAACATTTAATTTGAGCATAAATCTTAATAAACTTAAAAATCTTTGTTGTTCCATTTAGTGTAAGAAACAGAGAGTAAAAATATTTATTAATTTATAATCATATTTTATAAATCTTTTACTTCACAGTTTCACCGAACCATCACTAATAGCCTTTGTAATTGGCAGCATTTTTTCACAGCTGATCAAACGTCATTTTTGTTTGCTAAATTTACATTACATCTTAAAAATTTTTAATAAATATATGCAAATGACGACTGCAATTCCAAAAACTTCTGAAAAGTTGAATATAATTGATCAGACGACTTTTGAAAGCTATCGACACGATGAAACTCCCAGTAGCAAAACAATGACTATACGCAATTCCAAATATAAAAAGACAAGAACTGCCTTCAATCTGATGCAATTTCTGACTCAAAAACCCAAGAAATGCAAAACGTCAAAGCATGGTAAAAAAACTGCATTTTTGTCTGCAACTCGAGGAAAACTTATCACTTCATTTAATTTACCAAAGAGAAAACGTGGCAAGCAACGCGAAGGAGAACGAAAAATTAGAAAGTCTCGCCTTAAAAAGGCCATACTACGTTACAGGAAACAGAAACGCCAAGCCGAACAGCTATATCAAAGTGTTGACGAAGCTACTGACAAATTAAATGCTTTGGAGCTTGTAACGAGCACAACAGTAACACATGGCATGGAAAATGAAATTCCAATGCAAACGGCGGAATTAACAAAACCAAGCGGCTTACATTCTTTGCGATTTCGAGAGTATGTAATTAAACGATAAAAAATTAAACGACTAAAATTTTTTCTAAATAGCTATTGTGATAATTGCACGACAACACGTCTCCATCAACTATCAGATTTACTATTACGAGAACTAAATCGATTTCAATTGCGCGCACTTAGCGTAAACGAAATTAAGGCACGGGCTCATAGACGCTTTGTCCTTGGATTTCGAGAAGTTCAAAATTTTATGGATATCAACAAAGTTAAGCTATTGCTTATTGCACCCGATTGCGAGGTGTGCAGCGGTGAAGGTAAAACGCTTTATTTTATGTATTTTAAAATTTGGCTAAACATAATATTGAGTAAAGAGTAATCTTGTACTTTTCCAATTAAAATACTCATTGTATAATGGAGGGCATAGTTATTCGAAAAAAATCGAAACAAGTTAGATTTTAAAAGCTTCCAATTTTTCTCTACACAATAAAGCGGATAAAATATAATAGTTAGTTGTTGCTTAAAACAACAAATATTTTCCTCTTATGCTCGCAACTGGATAACTCTTATAACTACACTTTGAAACAACTACCGTTTTTTAGGGTTCAACCTATTTCTGTGTCAAATTTCATTAAAATCGTTTAGTCGTGGAAACGTTAGGGGCGTGGCACCGCCTACTATTGAAAAAAAAGTATACATGTCCCCTTCTCTCTTCTGTTTTGGATCCAAATAATAGCAGGTACAAGTGCTTGGGCTTGGGGTCATGACTCACCCCTCGAGAATAGAAGCTTTCTGTAGAATTTTTATTCAATTAGAAAACTAAAAGTACAGGCGTGAACACCTGTGCGGATTCAAGTTCATTAGATTTCCATATACCGGAATATCACTTACTACCATTGTTCTCAAATTTTTTTATTTGAAATTTAATCTTTTTTGCTTAATATTTAATGCTCATTCAAATTTCACCCAAAATGCATTTATTTATTTTATTAAAAAATTTATAAAAAATACACTGAATTTTAAAAAAACGTTGGTTTTTTCAAAAATTTCAGCTGGCATAGATGAAACGATAGCATCTCTGAAAAATCAGTGCCGAGATAAAAACATACCATATGCATTTTCATTACGACGTCGACAAATGGCCTATGCGCTGTACAAAAAAGTTCCTGTCAGCTGTGTGGGCATCTTGACCTACGATGGAGCACATGAAATATTTACGCAATTAATTGAGGAACTTAAACTAGCACGGTCTGAATATCAGAAATTGCTACAATCTAAATAAAAAAAAATAGAATTCGATGAAAGCGATTTAATTTTTAATTTATTTAAAACATTTAGTATAATATGGCGTGCACAGATTTGTTATTTTGTTACATTAATTAAATTTGTAAGCTCAAAATTTGAAGTACTTAATTGAATCGTTCATTTCAAAAAAAATTGAGTCAGATACAAGTTATATGGGACTTAACTTGGTTTTGAAACAAACAAATCAATTGACATTTAAACGTTCCATTCAAAATTTCATTAAAATACATTTATCTAACAAGAAATTGAAAAAAAAAATTTTTGACTTACACTTCGTTACAAAGTTTCAATTTTAATGCCATAATTTATCCATTGGTGTAACAAGGTATTAACTAACATTTTTATTATTTCCAGAAAGCGAAAAATTTATTTTGTATTAATTTTTACTTATAAGTTATTAATTTTTAATTATGCTGCAGTGTTGCTTTTTGTTGAAAAAATGTTAAGCTACTGAATAGAGCACTTGCCTTTAAATTCTTTGACGTCATAATCTCATGTTCATGAAATTTATAGCTAATTCCTGCATTATCTCTAAACTTTGCATTATCTATTATTAAAGTTTTGAGTACTTTTTCGCAATTTATCAATTTGTTAACAAATCAACCAAAATTAATTAAATAAAATTAATTTGTAACATAATCATCTGAATTAGTAGTTGTTGATATGATTGTAGTCGTCATGTAATTTAAAAAACTTGTTACACCTCCTTCGCCTGCAATCAAATTTGCCGTCTCATTAAAATTGCTGAAAATGTGTATGCCTTCTTTGGCTTGCTGTGCTGCTAAATTGAATTGTATAAGAATGATGAGGTAACTTGTGATACCACCACTGACCTAAGATGAAAATTAATTAGCTTGGCTAATATTTGTAAAAATTGTAAAATACACATACAATTTTTATGAGGGTAATGTTAACTACATCATACTAAAAATAAAAACCATCAATCTGTAGAAACCTTACAGCTGTCAATAGACTCGAAAAATTCATATGGCGGAAAGATCAAACGCGTTCGCTTACATGAAATCGCATAAGTTATTTAAATAATATTATTAATTAATCCTTTCGTCGGATGAACATTTTTCAGACGAAAATATTCCTACACGTGTTTTAGGAAAAACACCTTTGGTCAAATTGACTGAAACTTTGGTGTAATGTAGATTATACCTAACGTAGAGTATCCTGATTGGCCCGTATGGGACAAAACATGCATTTAAAGGTAAGAGGCATCTGTTTCCTTTACTCTGTAGAATACGAGCACTGATTTATATTTATGCTCTTTGTAATAAATTTTATTTCTCTTAAAATAAAAGTTGTCCCAGTCCCTAGAGAAACGGTATTCACCAGAGTTCCTAACTAAGCTCAAAATCTTTGAGTCTGTTAAACCTTGTTACCTCCGTGAGGGTGTAAAAGATACCAGGGAAACAATAATTATTGAACAACCACCTGCACTCCGCTAGATATTTTTAAGAAGGGATTCGAAGGCCAAAGAAATTTCATGAACAGTGATCTAGATAACAGAAGTGACATTAAGCTCTTGTCTGTGCATAACTTATTCTTTCAAAATATACACATATGTACATGAATTCTGTTTTCTTACTCGTATCAACGAGGATATTTCAAATTAAAGTTCAGAAAAGTAGTGTTCATGCCTAAGGATGTGCCGTCACACACATAGTTTGTATGCATTGACACTTAACCCTTTTTGCAGCATAGAATTTTTTATAGCGAATTTTTGGGCAATTAGCAAAAGCTGTACTTACCCCATAAAGAGTCTCCATATCTAATGTAAAAAAGCCACAAGCAGAAAAATCTACGGAATGATTTAACAATTTCAACGATAAATGATTGACCTGTGAAATAAAATTAAATTAAATTAAAAATATTAAATGTTTTGTAGATGTGTATAGATAATTGCATTTGGAATTTCTAGTTACAATTTCATAAAGTGAATTATTATCCGCTGCTACACCACATTTATGTAAGCATATTCCAGTCCGTTTCGATTCTAATGCTGTCTTCCAACTGAGATAAATCAAGTAAATACATTTACCGGAGGTGTATGCAAGACTTATAGTAGTAATCCAAGGATTTTTCGCTGAGCGAAATAATGATGGTATTGCCTATGACAAATTCAATATTTGTATGTATTTGACTAATAAAAGCGTGACTAGTAAAAAATTTACAAACAATACAGTACAATATACAAATATGCCTATAGCTTATTATAAGTTTAATACGCTTAATTTTTAACAAATGATAATACCTCTTTGTAATCGTTAGTTTTTGCTATAATTATATGTGCTTAAATAAGTGAATCTATCTAGTCTCATTCCTAATTCTTTTCTGTAATAGTGTGAGTTTAAGAACAAATTATATTAATATCTTTTCCTTAGGTTTATTTCAATAAATGATTAAAAGTATAGTCCCAGTATTTTATTTATTAACATTAACATGATAGTAGAGCGAAATTATAAAAAACTAGTAAAGGTTGGCCACACACAACCAAATCACACCAATGTATGCTAAAATACAACACAAGAACCAAAAGAAGACAAAAAACATTTGGAGAAAATCGGAGAAAAAGAGTGCAAGTGCTATTTCTTTTCTTCTGAATCTATTAAGAAAGTGCGAAAAACCAATATCCAAGTTGCAACAAATATGAAATAGTATGACCTATGCATTTCTAAATGGACATCAATTTCAAAGTTCATTGATTACCTGTTCTTGCGTTGCGCAGTATAAAAAATACAACTGAGCCGTAAATATCAGAAATCCATAAGCCATCAGTACCAAAATTGGATAACTCCAGAGTTCATTTAATGTTTTACCAATCTCGCAAATCTCATCATGTAACTGACAAAAATTATTTAATTTTTCTTCCACTTTACTAATGTTACTTAATTCGCTCTCATAGGCCATTACTATCATGGGCTTCATTTTTTGTGGTGTATCAATACCCTCACCAAAAGAATTGTAGGATGTTGCAACTGTTTACCATAAAAATAAATACGTTAGATTTCAATGATTACTCTTATAAGTAAACGAAAATAAAATACTTACTGGGAGCAACTTTATTCTTGCCAGAACCTTTGAATGAATGTGCCTCCAATACATTTAATTCCTTGTACAAATATCCCAAGTTATAATCATATTGACTTGCGGATGATGGTGGTAAATGTTGACCCATTTTCGGCGTTGTTTCATTATTGGTCCCAAAGCTTAATGAATTCAATTTTTCATGTGTATCGACCATCTCTTCCAGGGCAGTGTTAATTGCTTGAAATCGTTGCTTTAATGCGCAAAGCATGCCAGCAAACCAAATTTTATCCAACGAGCTATAAAAAGTCGGAACGCTCGTAAATATCCACAGTATTGATAACCAGTGTGAGTAATCAACCAATAAAATATAAGAGGATATCATAATAAGAAGTTCACTGCCAACTGTAAGCAAAATCATGATACGTATACGTAATGTAATACAACTGTTGTCGATTTCGATATGCTCTCGAAATAGGCGTTCATCTACAGCCATAATACGATCAAAAACAGCACCAACATTATCCTGATTACGTATAGCGGTAAGCTGATCAGTGGCCATCATTACCAAGCCAATGTATGTGAGAAAAAGACCAATCACAAAGGTCAGTGTGCCTTTAATGGATATGTCAATTAAAATTTTATAATCAAATACACATATGTACAATAAAAAAAAAAATAGAAGGCCTAATACAGTGCATTTTAGGAGGAACAAAATTGTAAACTTTTTTGTCATATTCATAAGGGGAAAAAAAAACTTTTTTAAAGAGTGTCTTTTGAGATAAAATAAATGCATACTTGAAAATTTTAACACTAAAATTTTTAATAGCTGAAATCTCAAATAAACTAATTTTTTTGGGTTCATTCATTAACTTTTTTCCGCTAAAAACGACCGAGTATATCCGTTAGCATTAAACTGCATCATTACTTTTTTCAAAATATTGTTCGTATCCAGTGTCTGTAGTCAAAAAAGTGTATTTCAGAAACTAAGAAAACTTATGAATAATATTTCAGAAGATAAATACAGAAATGTTTGCCGAATTTTTTCGATTTGTTTTCTTTCTATTTATTTTCCCTATGAAACTTGATAATGAGATTACAAAGATAATCTTGTCTATAGGCAACTAGGGGCAGCAAATATTTAATTTTTTTTTTTTGGTTTTGGGTGCAAAAATTTTAGGATTCATCTCGAGAGCCATTAAATTAATTCTAACAAAGTTAAGATTCTGACTGTTACTGGCTAATTTTGTAGAAAAGATGGATGGGACACATTAATTGTAATTTAACACTTTAACACAAACTGTATGTGAAAACGTCTATTGTTTTCATCTTTATGCACAAATTTTTCAATAATTTTGGACGCTAAAGTGATTTGGCCAAACTCCTTTGAAAATGCAGTTACAGCATGGCCGAAATTGATTTATTGGATCTAGAAGACATGTGTTTTCAGCCCCACATTTTTTCTTTGGAACCTTTTAAAGTTAAAAGTGCACACAAATAATTCCTAAGCTTATGGCAGATATGCAACGTTTTATAGATACATATAATTGTTTCTATAATGAAAACAATAGACGTTTTCAAATACAATTTGTGTTAAAGTGTTAAATTACAATTAATGTGTCCATCTTTTCCACAAAATTAGCTAGTAACTTACTTACTTTGTGTAGCCTTTAGTGACCGATCTTCCTCTTGAAATGAATATATTAGCAAATTGTAAAAGACAACAATCGTCACCAATGCTGCTATAACGATTCCGGTGCCGACTTTAGATTTTTGCAAAGATTTTTCATGCTGAAACTTTTGAAGATCTTGTGGATAGATGCCGAGCACTTTACAAATGAAAAATATTTGATTGAAATTTAGTAGCAGCGACTGGACTGGTCGTGAATGCGGCATATTCTTGCTTTGCTTACTGTTTTTCTAAAGCCTAAAAACAGACGTCGTTGCTCTCTTAACAAAAACTAAACTCAAATGTTGTCTAACGCTAACCATAAGAGCTTGAATTTGAAGAGAACAGATAAAATCAATCGTAGCACTTAGTTTAATTAAAAGAATTTAATATGTTAATGCATTTAACACTAATCGAAGTTATCAGCTGAATATGATAGAATTTTACGCAACGTGTTGTTCAACCATTGGATATTGCAGATGTAACTTGATGAAAAACGATTTTAGAAGATTATAATGTATGTAATAAATAAAAGTACCCAGTCGGGCATTCATATTAAAATTTTTACGGAATTTTTTACTTCATGTGTGACCCATGATGGAAACTTTCGAATAAGAGTGTATGGTATTCATCAATGAATCGTTAAGAGAAACATGCCAAAACTTCCTTAGCGAATTCAACAAAAAACGATAAGGTAATTTCATAAATAGACGTATAACAAAAACTATGAATAAAATAATATAAACGAAATTTATATACAATTTTGATGAGTCAAAAAAAAAAAAAGATTGCAATTATGCTAGTGTTGTTAGGGTCCTTGCGTGGGATACTGGTAACACGGGCTCAAATCTGTAAGAAATAATATTTTTAATTTATTTATATATGTATATAGAAATGACTTAAAAAAACTAATGTATTTGACGTAAGGATTTGTTGAAACAATGAATCATAATGGAGTAATTAAAACAATTCTTTGACGAAATGTTTTCCTTCTGGGTAGATATACATACATATACATACATATGTATGTTCCTATGTACTAGTGCACATATGCCTGCCTCCTCCTTTAAACTGTAACCGAAAATCGGTCCGCTTTAATTAGTTGTTAAAGTTTTATAATTAATGCAAAAAATAAATTAGATGGAGTATACAAATCGATTGTACAAACAAACAAACGCACATAAACAATGTTGATAACAAGCAGGGTTACGAAGATGAAAACAAGGAATTAACGGCCTTCCCAAATAAAATATAATATTTTCCACGAAAAGGATACCAATTTTTTTTTTTTAGAAAAGTTGATGAAATTAGTCACCAAATTTAAAAATTGAAGAAGGTACATATAACAAAAACCCTCCAATTAACGGCTTTTTCCGAAATTTTATAATTCCTACGAAACCCACGGCTTTAAGATGCAATTAGCGGCCACTTGGTAATCCTGGGTCCGTGAGTTATATTCGTTTGTTTTAGATTCTTTTATCATTTATTCGGAAGAATGGAATAATTTTAAATTGACTAGATTTAAGTATCCAACATCGAAAAATCCATGGGAATAAGACGTCTGAAATTTGTTTTTGCATACTTTCAAAGTTCATAAAACAAAAAGTATTTAAAAATTACTTTTCACTAGTTTTTAGATCGACGAGAAATTTGGTCTTCGATTTTTTCCAAGAAAAATGGTAAATAACACAAAAAACAAGCATATTTTTTTCAAATTAGTGGCTGCATTGTGTTCAGCGACTCTAAAAACATGAAAAATAATAGTCATAAGGTCTTTTAAAATTAAACATACATTTCGCTTGATTTTACAAGCCGAGAATTGGCTGATATTTTATACTGAGGTTTATTTAAAGTGTTATAGAACCGTCTCAGACTAGGAGACCCAAAAATTTCTAACGGTCGATTTCTTCTTGTCGCCCAGTGTCGACCACTTTGAGCATCCACCAGTCGGAACTGATCACGAACCTGATATTTAGCACACTCAATTACCCCCAGCGCCTGCACTATAGGCAAAATAAAAAACATCAGCTTTTTTACCTTTTGCAAATTTATTTAATATTTAATATTAATTTTTTCAAGTACAATTTTCATAAATTTAGAAAACAAATGAATCTAAAGGTTTTTACGTAGTTTTTTTTTAATTAAACGAATTCCCAAAAATAAGGTTAAAAATTCTTATTATTAATGAATACACATCCAAAATCCGAATTAATTGATTGACTCGATGAGCAATTGTTTTGAAAACTGCATTATAATAATCCTTTTTGGAGATCTGCAATTTTATTCCATTTAGCGATTTTTACGCCTCTCATTCTGCTTACGTTCCTCCTAAAATAAAGAATAAAATGTGTAGAAGAGTATAAGTTTTCAGAAAATCTTTATGTAAAGCAAAAATTATGGAAAATTTAAAGATATACTCTTGGGTAACGCACCAATTTTAAAATTCATTTTCATGCAAATTTGACTTGAAGGATTTTATACATGCTTTTTTTCTGTCTGACTTCTTCTACAAAACGTAGTGTTTCTAGATTGCTAGGCATAGGTTTTATCTAGGAAAGCAAATAGTCTTTTAGCTGAAAAGACGACTTCAAATTTAGTTGATTTTAAAACATGTTATATGTAAATATAAAAGGAGTAAAAATCAGACATACTTTAAATGAATTTTAAAATGTTTACTATTTTAAACTAAAACTAATATATTTGAATATAATAATTAATGCAAAAATACAAGTATGTAACTGTATTAAATTTTTATAAAATTCTTACTGTTTTACGCAAAGTTAAGAAAAAATTTAAATAATTATTTTATTTGGAATAAAAACGAAAAGATGGCATATTTATGCACTAAGGGTTAATGAAGCCTGTGTCAAGTAATAATACTTTCTACTTTGCACTGAATTAGAAACATTAAAAAAATGTAATTGAACATAACACGATGTTCGAAATTTCAGTTCCTTGTTGTAATTGCTTTATTGCAAAGAAAAATTTGAGCTAAACGCACAAAGTTAAAATTTTGTATTGCGCAAAGTTAAGAAAAAATTTAAATAATTATTTTATTTGGAATAAAAACGAAAAGACGGCATATTTATGCATTTAGGGTCAAACCTGCGTAATAGACAGACACAGTAGCCATTAGGGACTTCCCTAATATTCTATAAATACTATTTAACTAAGATTAACATATGTTTCAACGTACCTTCTGAGTCAAAATGATTAACAAACGTCTGAACATGCTTAATACATCAAAGAATAAGTCCAATGCATGTTGAACAACATCCCGATTGCCTAAGCGACATTTTTCAATAATGCTTTGTGTGTCGTAGACAATAAATGCAGCCATAACAAATACGCCAATATATAGTTGAGCCTAAAAAATATTATATACATAAATTTACATGGATATACATATATTTGAAAATAAATCTAACTTACCAGCTGCACAAAGTACGACTGGAAGAACATATTGAACAAGCTTAGTATGGCCATTGTATTAATGATGCTCACTAGTAAGCCGCCTAAATACAAATATTTTCCACGCTCGGCTAGCAATGCGGCCAAAGAAAGTGAAGCAAAAGTTACCGCTGTACCCATCAATGCAGTAAATATAATGGCTGGATTTATTGTGATTATGTACTGCATCAGTGGGCCCAATGTTTGTCCCGAACAAAAGCCAAATGCGAGCAACATTCCCAGACGCGTATAATAATTCTTGCCGTCATCTCTGTAAAAATGTAAGCCCAATACGAGTATCAATGAACCAATAGCTGCTAGTACTCCGGCGTCAATTATATGATTTATTTGCAAAATTGCACCGAACGCAGCTGACAATGTGGTGCCACCAAGCACCATATAAACAGTGGCCAAATGTTGACGGACATAGGGTTCACTACAAAATAAAAAAAGCTTAAGTTTTAAATCAATTTATTTATTAATTACTTATACGTTATTCCCTTCTAGTCTTCAAGCATCATCTTTACAATTCATTTTTTGTACGAGAATAATTAGTGGCATTATTATTTTCAAATGATGGCAATAAGAAATCAATATTTCAATACGCTTTCAATACGAAAAACATGATCGATAGTAAGTTGATTAAACGTATGTATTTTTTAGTTAAAAATATTTTAAATCAAAGATTGTTACAAAATTTATAACACTTTAGTAAATGTAATGTTATTTTTACCGTTTTTAAACTGTTGAAATAATAATATCAAGTCTTGCTGAAAATTTGCGTATAGCTTGCTATTTATTTGAAAAAGGTCGATCGCACTTTGAAAGATTTTTCCTTAAATTTTTATTCATAAAGATTTAGCTTAAAAACTAACTAACTACTGGAGCTCGGAAAATTTATATGAGTAAGTATCACCGTGAAATAATTATAATTATATATCTATATATTAATACGTGAACATCGAAACTTATGGTACACGTTTTTAGTAGTTATTATAAAGAGAGGGGAATGAAACTTATATCATTGGAAAGGTACTGTTTGATAGATGTGCACAAAAAAATGTGTAATAAGTGCCGTAAGACAGGTAAAATATACAAAACGCTTTCACCAACGCATTTTGATGGTAGAGGCAAGGTGAGGTGAGGTGAAATGAGGTGAGGTGAAATGAGGTGAGGTGAAATAAGGTAAGGTGAAAAGTGAAACTAAATAAGATTCATGGTCCATGGACAAAGACGTTTTGTTCGTCATAGGTCGGCAAAATTGTTCCAAAGTTAAAAGTTGGTGGGTACCGTGGAGTTTCGACCACAATACGATACGAGTTCATATAAAAAGTCGAACCAAACGGAGGAAATATATGATGTATTTACAATATAAAATCATTTTATTACAAATCTCTTCGTTCAAAGTTCAGGAACGCTTTTTTTTAGTTTTAATTAAAAAAAATTTACATTATTTTGACACGCAATTTCACAAAGTTTTATCACACATTACCAATAAAACAGAATTGAAAATTTAAAAATCTTAAAAATCCTTTATAGGTTTAGTATATAAAAAAAATAAATGAAATCAAAAATTCATGAAATATGCATGGAGACGTGCGTGTATTGGATGATAATGCCATACTAAATATGTACTGGAAAGGCCACGAATAGAAGTTGGCGGTAAGGCCGCTGAACAGGGTTGCCAAGTTGAAAATGAGAAATTAACAATCTTCCAAAAAAAAAATGTTTAAAATGTTAAAATTTTTTGGGAAAAAGTGATGTTTTTTTTGATTACCAATATGAAAAAAAAAAATATGTAAAAGTATGTACCGAAACTAAGCCTCTCAAGCAACTTTGGATTAATTTCAGATATTTTCTCCTTCCATTTGTTTTTTTATGTTTTTGTATAAATATTTTGTACTAACTGTGCCGTTCTTATAGACGAGTACTGCCGCGTGAAAAACGATTAAATTTATGAATCCTGAAGTCATCTAAAATGCCTTCTTTTAAATTTATATCAAATTCAAGAAATCATACGTACATATCTAATTGAATTTTATGATACCTTTATTATATCTACTTCACGCTAGTAAACCTAACCTCTGACTTAAACTTTTTTATTTAATTGATTTCTAATACTTAAAGCATTACAAATCTCTTAATATGGAACAATAGTTTATCACCACGTAATTTGTATACATAACACTTGGTTGAATGTGTCATAAATGCGTGCAAAATATTATTTTAGAAAAACAAAGAATTTACATAGGGTGGGGCAGCTAGTGAAAAATCCGGCAAGATGAAATTTCATCCAAAAATAATATAAATTAGCACAGGGTTATCCATTTTGAGGTTTGATTTTATGGCACTCCCTATAATCCTGCTTAACGTATAAAAAGCTATTTAAATCGCGGAAAAATTTCAATGCATGCTCACTGTGCGTACCAGTCAAAGACGCTACAATCTGCAGCCAACCCAATGTTTGTATGCATGAGTTGCGAGCGCTTTACCTTTAAAAATTTGAAATAAACAAAACCTGGGTAGCAGATCAAAGTACAAGCAAAGGCCAATATAATATGAATTTTATCAGCTGATACCATGATAAGTAAAAAAAACTAAGTAAATTCGTTGTTTCATAACTTTTATTGATGATAAAACGTCCAGAAATTACCTCAGATGTCTCATATTATATATTTGTTGCACAAATATTAAGTCGTATATAAATATGCACATACATATGTACCTACATATTTACATATATTTTTTTAACGAAGCGTATTATAAAAGAAATATAAATTTAACTTACTATCTCTCGCCTAGACTTTTCGTGAAACGTTGAAAATGTGAATTAAGTGTCGCCGCCGACATTTTCTTAGGCTTCTGTCGTTTCTCCGGGGGAGACTTGCGTTCAACTTTTCTTTGTGGCTCAACACAAATTTTTTTACTAAAAATTTTCTATTGTGTAAATTTTTTGACAATTTGAACAAAAAACTCAATGCTAAAACAGTTCAGAAAAATGTTCTCGATGAATTCGTTATTTTGCACTGAGATATCACAAGTAATATTTTCAATAAATTATTTCTGGCTCACTGATAAGTCTGCTGATTAGGCACCTGCTAAGTTTTATAGTATTTTCCGTAATAAAATGCAATGATTTGATTGTCAATTCGAGTGGTGTAAAGAATTATTGAAATTAGTACGAATTGTGGTGAAATTGTTAAATGGTAGGTTTTGTCTAAAATATACACGTCAGTAATTTGGCGGCAGTGTTCACTGCGGCGTTGCTAGTGAACTTGACTTAAGCCAATTATATTTTTTGAATTTCGGTGTACATATATCTTAATTATGATGCTATAAAATTATAGCAAGTCACTGTTTTGCTACTTCCTCGGTTGATATGGTGTAGTATTGTAGACACTTACGGTATAAAATCTCAATCAGGTTTTGGACACAACAAACTGTTTTCATATTCGTATTTCGTGCATTAATTTTCACATCACCGAGGCAGAATGCAAAGCGGACTTTCGTTATTTTCCCGGAAAGATGAAAGAATGATATATGAATGAATATTAATGTAAATATTTTCTTATATAAAAGAATTGATTGAATATTCGAATCAGAAGAAGTTTTTTCATATTTATCGGCATTTTATGTATTATACGCGGTAGAAAGGTTGTGAAAAAGAATTAAAAACAGACTGGGGCAGTAGAGTGGGGTGAAGCTAGCTGTCTTCATGACCGCAAAGGATTAGGAGAAGGGGTGAAAAAGTTGTCCTCGTGATATTAATTTAAAAACATTAAAATTTTTAATTATATTTTGTGAAAGTTTTGTTCCATGGCAGGGAGCGGTGCATTAGATCTTCGCTTCGGGTGGCAAATATTCACACTATTCGACAAAGAGGGGAGCAGGTAGATCTTCCAAGGCCATAACACAGTACAGACTGACAAAAAGTTGTGTGAAGTGTTTAGAAAGACTGCAGCAAGAACTCGAGCCAGCCAAAGATGGTTGCGAAATCCCGATCAAGTAAAAATTTGAAAATATAAAAACGATAACACACAATTTTTATTGGAGTCGGTCATACTCGATCCGGTTTACCTTAAGTTCGATTGCAATTACCAAACTTTTGAACTTGAATTTCACAAAAATGGTTGGAGAGACATCAAAAAAAGAAGACAATTTTATGTTGGTTTTGGTCTGTCCAATAGGAAGCGATATACATATGTATAAGCGAAAAACTTATTTTTGCGACTCTTGTTCTAAAATATCTTGCAGACAGTTAACATAACAATATATGTTACCTTTTTTTAAACTGTATTTTTTTCGGTTAGCGTATGGGTGTAGAAAACCAGCAGGCTATAATAAAAACTAGTTTTTCCTGGCCAATAGGTTAATTGCTTACTTGAACAGCCTGATTTTCTTGAAATTTTATTGTGATAGGGTAAGTGGGCTACCCTTGGCCACGGCTTAGGGATTACTTCTTCTAATATGTTCAAATGAAGAAATGAGAAGTTTTTTTTGCTAAAATGAACCAAACACGATCTCTTCCATATTCGCGCCAAACCCTATTGACATCCAAAATAAATTTTTAAACTTTCCCAATCGATTGGTGGCGAAATTTTTTTTTTTTCACACATGGGACCAAAACGGCCCCTTTCAGAGTTTGAACTCCCTCTAGTGATGTCCAAATTCCATTTTCGACAATTCCTTGTCGATTGGTGAAGAATTTTTTTTCACAAACGGCTAAAAATCTATTTAATATTCCCCCCATTCCTTTCGAAGAATCCGGGGCCGTTTCTAATTATGTTCAAAGTTTATTTACGACATTCCCCCATCAATTGAATCAATTGTCAGTATATGGGGTCAAAACGGTTCCTTCCAGGATCTGTGACGCCTCTAGTGATGTTAAAAATTATTTTTCGACCTTTTTTAAGCGAAATCCCTTGGAATTCATAGATAAAATCTTTTTGAAAATTTTAAGAGATTTTCATATAAATTTTACGTAAATACGTTGTCATTTCTTTGCTTTTAGAAGAAACAAAAATATATTTTGCTTCTGTTCTCATTCAAATCAACTATATAATTATTTTTATTTTAATTTGTTAATATATTTGAAATTTCTAAATTCTAAAACGTTTTAAAAATGACCAGCTATTTTTATGATACAAGACCAGTGGCGTCACTTCTCCAAAACATTGAGGGGATAGAATTATAATTCCACCACTATTCGATGGTTTTATGGAATTGATGTATTGAATAACTAGAATCAGATGTTTGGGGGGAGGGGGCAATGCCCTCCCCAGCCCTACCGAACGCCACTGTACAAGACCGATATCGTTTAAATAGTATAAAACACAGGACTATAAATTTTAGAGTTGATTAAAAATTATATGTTATTTTGAAGTATGTACTTGTATTTTTCGCACCAAATAAGTCAACCCTCATCTATGACTAATATTATTGGCATTTATCATGAAAACGGTGCATTATACTGAAAATTTAAGTGAATTTTCTTTTAATAGAAAATCAAGGTATTTAACTAAAATTTAAAGTTCCATTTTGATAACAAGAACAAGAACAGATTCAAAATATCTTTGATTTGTTATTTCAAATACAATAAAACAAGGATATGCCAACCACGTCGAAGCAAAAAACCTAATTTATTCTTCATTTTCTTATTCTTTCATTTTTACCACTTTCAAATATAACAGCTCATTTGTTTCACTACAGGGTTATTTACATTTTCAAGCAAGGATGTGTCGGAATCTTTGCATGATCCAAAACACTTGATAATAGATTCTTACAAAAATTGTAGTCTTCCACATATTCTCTTAAAATGCTCGAAGCCAAATGGTAGTTTTTGTGGAATTACCTTTCTACAACTTTTTCCTAAAATGAGGGTCAAGTTTAAACACTCATATAACTCTGAAAAATTTTCAAATAAGTAGTAAAAAGTTAAAATAATTGTTTTTTTTTTAATTTAATTGGACCAAATCTGATGAATAAATACCATATGGTCTTAAAACCCAATAATTTCAAGAAACGTTTTAAAATTACTTACTTTACCTTAATTCGAGACGTACTTACTTCAATTCAAAACTTTTATTCAAATTATTCATTGATGATTTTTTAAAGAAAGCGATATCTTTAACGACTAGGCATATATGTATGTATAAAGTGTGTTTTGGTTTTTTATATCACAGCAAATAAATAAATTAAGTCTTAACCTATGTATATTTTTTGATTTTGACAATATTCAATAAAATTGTTAACTTTATTTTATCACAGATATGTAGACAATTAATAATACATTCATTCATACTGATTTCCAAATTCCAATACATGTGAATCGTTCATTTCAGAATCAACAAAATACTACACTCTTTTGAAATGCTCTAAAATTACCAATTTTTCAATATAAAAATGCAATTCATAAAAATTTTTTAATTAAAAATATGTACCTACCTACCTATCTACTCTTACAAAATAATCATCATTAGCTATTGCTATTGTACTAAATCCTAATATAATTAATATTGAATGCTTAAAAATTAATTTCATAAATAATTTAATTGATAATGGTGTAAATAGTTGGGAGATAGCGTTGTAACGCAGTTTTAATTATAAAAAAAAATCACTATGCAGCTAGGGTTTTTGATTATACTGATGTCAGAAGCGAAATAGGCGTATCTCAAAAAAATTGATATTCGGTGTCATCGGATAGCTTAAGAAATTACGCATCTAATGAATTGCGTCTAATCCCGGTATCTTAGTTCAAACCTATAAAAAATCGCCTAAGGAAATGACCTATTTCACAATTTTACATGTATTTCAACAAATTGACATAAACAAAACATCAATTATCTCGAAACGAGTTTTTTTGAGATACGCCTCTTTCGCTTCTGACGGCAGAATAGTCTTTAAGAAATTAATAATTTAAAAAATTTTTTTTATTAATTAAATAATAACCGTCATTTGGCCAGAGATCAGGACAAATAAATTTCTGACTTAAGTTTCTTGTCTAAATTCAAATTCTTTTGAAAAAATATTTATTTTCAATAAAACCTAAAATGCATATTAATTGTTTTTGGATAGTAATTTACGATTAAAATTTTTTCAAACTAAAAATTACAATCATTTCTGATGTTTTTGCTGTCTTTTTTGATATTTTTTATCACTAATAACCCTCATTTCAATTAGTTTTTTTTCTATCAATAATAACTGTAATTTTTGATTACGGCTAGTATTGCTTGAAAAAAAAGTGGAATGATGTTTGTCTACAGAAGACCAATGACTTAGCGGCGTGGGATTTAGTAGTCAATTTCAGGCATTTTTAGTTTACTGAATACGAAAATAATATCGGATCAAAAATTAGGTATGTATCAAATAAAACTAAATAAGTTATTCTTTCAAAATTTTCAGATTGAGCAGGACTAGTCCACCCTAGATACTCTAATATCTACGGCCGCAAACTTTTTTGGTCAACTGTGCTGTTATTTGTAGAGCTATATCGTTCCAGTTTTTGATTTGTTTTTTTTTTTAACTTGTCAAACAAGGAAAATTAATTATTCATAAATCAATGTAAGACCATTTCTATTTATTCTATACTCCAGAAAAAATTAACAAAGACAACTGAGTTTGATTGTAAAACTCTATACCTTTTATTCTAACTCAGAAAATGACTAGGGATTAGCCCTTGAGTCTAAATTTAAATTTATCGGGGCTTCAGGTTCTATTAAAAGGGTTTTATTAAAATATAGTACAGTACTGTTTCAAACTGAAGTTTACGCTACCGCACGAATAGCGTGTAATTGAAATCTAGCGAGTTTTGGGTATAAGGGTATTTTAAAGTACAACACAGTAGGGCAAATTTAAAAAGCAGTAAAGGTATTTTAGAAATTCGTCTTGAGAATGATCGCTTAGCTTTAAAAAAGTACCAAAAAAAAACATTTTTCGTCAGACTTCTCGAAATCGAAGTTTCTAACGAATTTCATAAATTTGGTACACTCGCAGTAAGAACACCATATTTATTTTTTTAACTTTATCGAATTTCGGAACGGCCAAAAATATTCCCAAAGGATTCTCATCCTTGGTACATGGAAATGATAAAAAGCCAAAAAATTAATTTTTAAGATGCATGTGTTTAACAGTCGTATTTTTAAGGTGTTCTCTTTTTAAAAAAAGATAAACGTTTTATTATGTGTAGATACTCAAACTTATATTCATACTCAAGCCAAATTTCAGGAGTAATTGCTAGTTAAATTTTGTAAAAGCCCATCATGACAGCTTTTATTTACAAAGTAAAATCTCTAAGGAACCATATTATTAGTACATACTCTAATATATTTATAAAAACTAATGATCTATGACCAATAGCTCTATCTGCAAGACCCTAAAGATCAAAATAAGTTACTATACCAACTCTTTAATGGAGAGTGCCACTGTGGCCTCTCTATGAGAATGCGCAAAAGCCCTATTAATAGTTTACATTTAAAGTTACCAGGTGGCACTCTGTCGGCTGACTATTTATCTGAACTATGCTCTCGCCCTAAGATTTATGTATATTAAGGTATTATGACGACCTGTAGTGTAACTCATATATTATACGAAACATTTATTTCTCATATATAAATATAGTTTAAGAAAGTGCAAAAACATGAAATTTAAAATTTAAAGTGACCCTCATAGACCTATATCAAGTCATTTCATGCAATAAAATTGCAGGTAAAGAGTTTTGCAATAAAAATGTCTTTCTAGACTAATAATAACTAATTGTTAGCTTAACAAAAAGTTAAACCATTTCATTATATAAAAAAAGAAATGCAGCGAAAGCAAAATATCGGCTACATCCAAAGTATCGGTAAATGCAACAAACCGCAGGTTTGAAGTTGTTTGAAAAATCCCACCGGTCAATTTTGTTTGAGGATTCTGCTGTTGTCAATATGCTGTGATGTTTACCAACAATATTTGGATGCTTCTTCAGTACAATCTTATGCCATCTTTATTATTTGATAAAAGAAAGTACCAACGAACTACCAAATGAGGAGTTATTGGATTTTTTTTCGTGAAATTGTTAAATGGAAAGATGAGTAATTTTATAACATAAAGCAAAAACCCTGTACTCTTTTTTTATAAATTGCCAAAATTTAATTAGACTCAACATTGCAAGAATTTATGCTTTGAAAAAACTCCTCCTTGCTTCATGAGCGAAAAATATTCCATTTGCAATATCTCTCTGTCAAAGTTGATCTTTATGTAAGCATTACATATTTTTACAGAAATAAGTAGTTTCTTTTTATTTTAGGGAGTATTTTTGAGTAAGAGAAACAGATTTGTGTAGAGAATCAAACGGGCACGCTGTAAAAAAACTTGACCCTTATCTTTAACTAATTGGAATAATAGATTTACTGAAACAAATATTATATGAAAAATATGTATGGATTGATTAACCAATAAAATCACCTTTTTCAAAAATCATTTTAATGGTCCCTGAAAATTTGTTTCTTGACTTAAATCCTGCGATTAGATTAACTATCATCCAAACTTTGTGAAATATTTCAAAAATGCGGATGAAGTACTCAAAATACATACAATATTAATATTCTTTACAAACATTTCTACAAATTTATGTGATTTTACATTTTTAATCAAGATTACAGAAACCAAGTTTTTTAGTAAGGCTTGTAATATTTTGCAAAACATGTTTGTTCGTTTTAATGACTGTAAAACATTTTAAATACAGTCAAAAAAAAAAGGTTTAAATTATAGAAATCTAAAAATAAAGAATTGTTCTTATATAAATATCAATATTCGACAATCTTTGACTAACCTGAAAGTAATACCATTTTGGTTTTTGTTAAATAATTATAAATAATGTTAGTAAAATAAATTAAAATACAAATCAATAAAATATAAAAGGAAAATTTAAAAAAATTATTAAATTGAGAAAAAATAATAAAGAAATTACAGAGATCCATTACCATTCGCGAGTCGATCAGAATAATATGTTTTGATATCACGTTTTGTAAAATTAGTAATAATCATGGAATAACTTAATTAAAGTTCGACTTAGCTTATATTTTAAGTATGTCGACGAGCTCATCAACATGTTTTCATTTCTTCGAACATACAACATAATTTTAAAATTCGATTTGCGTACAGTAATAGGACCCAAAATTAAGTATAAAGTTAACAATTATGTAATAATATTCACAAAATAGCAAACGAGTATTTAAATGCAATAAAGACAATACAATTTTTGTTTGTTTTTAATTTTTTCTTTTTTTAATTTATATATTTATTAATATTCTGAAATATCAATACATTCTTCTTTGTTGTTGTTATAGTTGTCTGAAGTAAAGCAGAGATTTGTTGAAATGCCCCAGCAATGATGTAAATTTTCTCCGTGTGAAATTAGTTGTTTATGATTCTTGTAGCTGAAAGTTATGAAAAAATGTCATCTTGTAAATTTCATATGGTCTCTTCTTGCATACGTTCAGTATCTTGTGATAGTGATTTGATAAACAAAACTTTAAAATTTTCGAAATTTTCAGAACTTTGTTTTCTATCTAGACTTCAATCGCATTCCACGTTTGTCTAGAATATTTGTTTGCTTAAATATTGTATTAAGAATCTTTCTACACTAGATGTATATAAAGAATCAATGATATCGTTAAATATTCATTTATCTTCGATTGGTAATCATATTAATTAATTTTAGGTTTAATAATTATATATGTTTGCAATATTTTTGAAGTTTGTTTTTCTTTTTCTTAATATTCTTTCTGAATTCCATTACAGCAAAATTAATGCCTGGAACGGTGTTCTTCGCGTCTATCACGCTCGCGTTCACGATCGCGATCTCTATCGCGCTCACGATCACGGTCACGTTCACGCTCGCGATCACGATCCCTATCTGATGAGCGATACCTTTCTTCGTAATAGCTTCGTTTAGATGTGGTTTCGGCTACTGGTTCTACTGTAGCGTCTGGTGATTTTCGTTGACGTGTCGAACGGCTTGAGCTAAGACAAACGAAACAAAAGTTTACTTTATTGCAAGTAATAAAATAGATTTACAAGTTTACCTATCATCTCTATAGTGATCAGGAACAGCGCGCTCTCTCTCCCGACTTCTAGATCGCTCGCGATAACTACTAAAAATTTTATGTTTCAATAATTTGAAATATATTATAACAATGAATAAACTTACCCAGCTTCGCGATCGCGTTCTCTCTCACGTTCCCTAGATCGCTCACGGTATCGAGAAGATGAACGCTCCCTACGAGGGCGTGTACGATGTGTACGTTCACGTGACCTTGACCGTTCTCGCCGATTATAACTTTTTGTCTCAATGCCATGAAGTGTATCCTGTAACGAGCTGATCAAAATCTTACAACGTTCATCATGCGCTACCTTAGACTGTTTGATGAGCGAAATAGCTGTCACCAATGTTTCGATCGCGCTTGAATATTCACCTGCGGCAGCATCAGAAACAGCTCTATAAAATCAAACAGGAAAAATGTTTGTTAACATTGAAGAAATCTATTTGAATTGTAATATTTTTACTGAACAAAATATTGGGTATCGTTCATTTCTTAAATAATTGCAAAAACTTAACTAAATTTATAAAACTTTAGTCACAACTTTTTAAAACTATGTAAATAATAATTTTTTTAAATAAGAATATTAAATTATATTTTTGCCATATTAATCGATTAAATTAAGTCAAAAACGCTAGTGGATTCTAAATTGTTATAACCACATATCTGTTTTTCAAAAACCAGTATTCAGACTTAGCAAACTAAAATATAAATAAATAGCTGGAATAGGGAATATCTGGCAGGATCCTCAATTTGTGGATTGAGAATATCATGCTTTAAATACAAACGATTTCAGCGAACAATTAGTTAATTTAAAATCGATTCCATACCTGGCAATTGCTGAACTGCTCACTGTGCGATTTCTTCCCATAATCTCTTCAAATTCCACTTCGGTCAATTGTGGTCCGACCATAACCTGCTCAGGGAACGGACCTTGTGGTTTAGGCTGTGGTGGGCCTGGCCATGGCCCACGCGGTACTCCTTGCTGGCTAAAGTGTGGTGGAGGACCATGCTGTGGCGGCATACTCATACCTTGTTGAGGTGGACCAGGAGGACCATGCGGCGGACCACCCATCGGGGCATGCTGTGGTGGGACTCCACCTTGGTTAAAGAATGCTGGATTTACGTGCGGTGCTGGACCACCATGTGGTGGAGGTCCACCCATTTGTGGCGGACCGCCTGGTGGGCCACGAGGCGGTCCTTGCATATGTGGCGGCCCTTGCGGTGGACCACCCTGTGGTGGAAAACCACCATGCATGGGTGGCCTATTCCAATCTGGACGGGGACCGCGTGGAGGCATACCACCAGGTGGACCCTGGAACTATATAAATAAGAAAAAACAAACAACAAATAAATATTTTCATCGTAAAATCGATAAAAACAAACACAAATATAAATCGTTCGTATGTTTGAGCATGCTATTAAGCTTATAACATAGAGTTTAATGGGATTTTGATGTTGCTTGCAATCATCTGAATGTGCCAAATGCTCTCAGTAACATTATTAGTTAATAGCTTTATAAATAGACTAGTCGTTTTCCGCAGTAAATGTTAATCTTTGGCTTTTTTAATTTCCATAAGAGTAAAAAGACTAAATAAAGTTCTAAGCTATAATTCAATTTCACATTGATCACCCTTTTTAAGTCGTAAAATTGACAATAATTTTCAAATAGGTTTTGGGTGCATAGATTTGAAGTAATGCATACAATAATTCTAATAATCTAAGAGCGACATAAATTTAGGTAAAATTTCTTTTCCATACAAAATTAAAAACATTTTCTAAGCTTTCTGTTAAACTTTTTCACTGAAACTAACACTAAATATAAAAAAAATTGATATTGAGAAAAATTAACTTATTCAAATGTTACCATTTGTGGACGCTGTGGTGGACCATTTGGTGGACCTGGTCTAGGTCCACCTGGACGCGTCGGACCATTCCATTGACCTTGATTAGGAGGATAACGTGGAGGACCTTGCTGAGGTCCGATAGGCCCTCCCTGATGCATTTGTGGTGGCTGTTGTATGAGTGTGTGTGAAGTGGTGAGCGTTGTCATAAACATGGAATAAATGGAATAATAACAACAATCGTACCAGTAAAAAATATTAAAAGGATTAAATTTAATTAAACATTTTATGTTACATACATATAATTTTTCATCAAAGGGAAGAGTTTTGTTTTTACAACAAATTTAACTTAGATCTATTTAAATACGAAGACATGCAACGTTTTAATTTTTTATAAATGTTTAAATATGTACTAGGCAATGTTTTTATGGTGAACCGAATTCTATACTCAAATTTAAGATTATATATATTGTAATTTTCCATCAAAGGGAAGAGTTTTGTTTTTAGAACAAATTTAACTTAGATCTATTTAAATACAAAGACATGCAACGTTTCAATTTATTTAAAAAAATTTTAAATGTGTACAAGGTAATGTTTTTTTGGTGAACCGAAATCTATACTCAAATTTAAGATTATGCGTTTCATATCGCTAAAAACATTATTAAAAAATTTTAAAATTCCTTTTGCTTGAAGCTCAATAAGAAAAGCAAAACTGCAGCACAGCAAAATCTGTCATCATAAAACACATAGAAAACAATGTAAGAGAACTAGAGGTCCTTGATACACGTGAGCATGTGTTACACGTGCATTCACGAGCGTGAGTTGGAAAATGCGAACTCAAATACACATGTTTTTCTTAAAGTTCATGTACACGTGAAAGTGGTTTAGTTCATACACTCGAGTATTTCCTTAAGTTCGGATTGTACGTGTCTAACCCAAAAGCGTGTTCCCCTTCGGGACCGATTTTATAAAAATGGCAATAATGGATTTTAGTACCCCGACCCGTTTTAAGCTCATTTCAGTAAAATTTGTTGTTGGCATCATTTGATAGGGAGAAGTCCAAAATTGATTGTTTACATTTCAAGGGACGGCAGAGCCTGAAAGATATCATTTTGGGCCCATTTCCAAAAAAAAAAAATGTTGCTCCAACTGATGTAGGAAGGTCGAAAAAGGATTCGGAACTGAGGATAGTTCCGAGCCATGAAATTAGGGAAATTTATTTCCTTAATTCAACTCTCACATTCTAAAAGCCATTTCCGATCTTTACTGATCGAAGAGCACAGAAAATTTTTAGTAATTTGAAAGGAGGCAAAATAACCGGAGGATAATACCCCTCTTATTCCAAATATTCGTTACTTTTGCCTAAACAAGTTCCGAAGGAAACCCCCTCCATCCAAAATCCATTTTCAACCTTTCCCAATCGATTATTGCTGGAATAATTTTTTTTCGAAAGTTTTTCCCTTTCAATTAGTGCAAAAAAAATGTTTCTCAAAATGGTTTAAATATTTTTTTTTTGGGAAATTGGGTTAAAACGGGGTCGGTTTGTCCAAAATTCCTTGTAACCGTTTTTTGATAAAACAGGCCCAATATACTATCTCATATTGGTCAGAGTGTCCGACATCCGTTATAATTTCTTTTTATAGCATTTCGTATAAAGAAAACACGTTCTTTGAGTAAACATAAATCCAAACTTTACTTTCACTTAACACTTAGTGGCAGTGGATTAAATTCCACTAAATTCCACTAGACGTTTAAGAAATCATGTCACTACTGATAAACGTTTAGAGGAAGTAAAATTGAAACACACAATATTCGTAGTCGAGTGTTTACCATAAGCTACAAAGGACTGATTATACTAGTTAACACGGTTTCGCATCCACGATATAATTTAATAATTTTGTTTTTTAACTTTTAGTGTCCTGATCACAGGACAGTTTTTTTACGTCATGTCTTGTTTTGCAAAAAAAACATTCAAAATTTGTAAAATACGCAAAGTTTTTAGTTCATAATTTTGCTTCGTTTTGCAGTATAGCCAATAAATAATTTTATTATTCAAAATAAATGATACTATTTATATCTAATATTGATTTGCTCACATTTTTAAAGTCTTAAAAAGATCCACCTACGGATCTAATTAAAAGCTCACTCAAAAAAAAAATTCTTTTTCTCAAAACTTTGATAAGATAGAAAAAAACTGAAAATACATTAAATTGGAACGTGGAGGGAACATTTTTTTCCATTTTTTTGCCTTGTGTTATATAGTACAACCAATAAAGATACATACAACTAAAAGTAAAACTACAATAGTAATAACATAATACAAAATAAAATATTTCGCTTAGTTTTTGAAACAATTCCCATTTTTTGATACAATGTATACAAAGTATTGGCTAATTACATTTATGTATTTATATGTGAATTTATCAAAAAACTGGAACATTCAAGGCTCAATAATTCGAAAGCCAAGCCAGACGCACAATTTTTACTTCAAGTACAGGTTTTTTTTTGTTTCAATATTTCCGATTCTAAAAATTTCATAGTTAAATTGTGTTCAATTCTGATGTTCTTGCCATTTTATGGTTCAAATAAAAATTTCTTCACAAAAGTTATATCTTTGAATTCAAATAAGTCCTATTAAAATCAATTTACTCTTTGCGGGTTCTGAAATTTATATAACATATTTCTTGGTATTTTAGGTGTCATAATCTTGCTTTAGTTTTTTAATTAAATGAAATTTATAATCAAGTTCGCGCTGTACATAATTTCTACAAAAAATAAATTAATGTGAAGGCTATAAAAACGAAAGTAAATATTTCAATTAATAATCAAATAAATCCTTAAATTTTTAAGTTCTTAAATTTATGTGAATTTTTGTAACCTAACAAAAAGGTTTTGGATAGCAAAATAAAATCTAGTGGATTTAGTGACAAATATTTTCCAAAAATTTAATATAAAAAAATAAAAAAGAATGTAAATTGAACACATAATAAAAAGATTTTGGATAGTAAAATTAATTCAACTAAATGTTACGAATGAGATATTATAGAAGCTAATGAATTACAAAATAAGTAAAATATGTTTAAAACCATCCCAATGTCACGAGACATAATCGAAATAATCGACACAAAAACAAAATGCTCTCAATATATCAAATACTTTCGTTTTGGTGAAAGACCTCAAGTATTATATCATTCATTAAATTGAACGTTCAGTAAACTTGAATATAGTTAAACTTTCGAAAAACAGGTAGCAGCGCATATTTCGACCAGTAAAACTTAATTTATACATTTTTCAGATTAACTACGAGTACAAAAAAAATACATACATATATCGATAATATAGTACATTGTACAAGTTCATTCATTTTACGAGTAAAAATTGTTGATGTAAAAGTTTTCTATTATGATGTTATGAAAACATATTTCTCCCTTTCCTAGGGCTTTAATTTGGGACATTATCGACCTCTCCCCATTTAAGAATAGCTCGAACGAAATTGTTTTATTCTTAATCAGTTTAAAATTAGATTCAGTAAATAATGGTAACAAGACCTTCCGAAATAAGTACTCAGCGCCGGCGTGCAAATTAATATATTCTTTGTAAATGATGTATTGTAACTTTGATAATAAACTTAAATATTTAAACTTAGTTTAAATTAATGTTTTAAATTGTTAAATTTTATTAAAGGGATAAATAACTTGATAATTATTAAGTAAAAAGTATTGGAGAATTGTTTTGAAAATTCGCTATCGTTTTAAAGCATTCAGAACAATTCAGGACAATCCATGTTAAAATTATTAAGCATAACGCAATTATTATGTTTATGTTACATGACATTAAAAAATACATATATATGTGAAAAATTAAAAAAAAAAATAATAGAAGGTTATTATATTCAAAGATTACAACCAAAACCAAAAATCCAAAACTTTTTTGAATTAATAACAATAGCAGTTAAACAAAAACGACATACCTGCATGCGTGGTGGCCCTTGATTTGGTCCTACAGGTGGCCCAGGAGGCATATGTTGCGGTCGAAATTGTCCAGGTGGCATATTAGGATTCATCATACGTGGTGGATGTCCAGGTGGCATTCCTTGCTGCGGATGACCTGGTGGCATTGCTACTCCTACGCCCATTTGAGGTGGTGCTGGACCACGTGGGGGACCGTTCTGCTGCGGTGGTGGCACCGGCCGGGTCTTTTGTAAACTTTCAAATTGATTTAATGCTTGCTTTGTTGGATACGTCACTACTGGTGCCTGACCGTGCAATTCCTTTTTTGGCAAACGTTCAAGAACAAGACGTAAACTAGCCTCAGAGCCCAAGGATATAACACTAAATCCTTTAGATTGGCCGTTAGAACGATTCTCAAAAAATTTAACTTCCTGAAAGTCAGTAACACCAATATCTCGCATTACATTGGACATATCTTGATCAGTTGTCCACTGTAAGTACAAAAAAAAAAACAAAATTCACGGAAATTAGTTAAGAAGAAAAAATCCTAATTGCTTAAAGTTTTACACATATGAAGAGTTTGAGATACATGGAGATTGTGCTTAAAATTAGTCTCGCAGATGTCTGAGGTACGGAATCAGATTCATGTAATGAAGAGAAAAAAAGTTATACCCACATGCCTTGATTTGCACTGTAATACATTCCACACAAAACCGAGAACATCAATGTAAAACGAGAAATAGAACAAACCATGTAAACTGTAGTGAAAGCAGCAAAAACTACATATTTCATTTAAAAAATTGATTTTTGTTAGTTGTAAACAAGTGTTTACAATTACCGAACTTAATTTCGCAACGAATTTCAATCGCAAGAAAAAATTTCATAAGATTCTTTTTATCTTCTGTAAACTTTTTTATTATCAATATTAAGTGCGATGTTCTAAAAAGTTATTAAAACCTTTTGAATGTAATGTTAATTTTGTTCTAGCATAGATTATCATACGCCAAATAAGAGACCACGAGAATCGTGGAAATGTTGAAGATAATTGAAGGGACTTGCTTCTGATCGTGCATTTTGGAAAAGTCTTGTAGAGGGCCGTGAGAAGGTAAAGGACACAAGAGAAATAAGAACCAAGATTTTCTAAAAACCAATTTTTGATTTTTAATATGAATCATATAAAAGCATTTGGTTTCACAAAAAAATGCATATGAACTTGATCTGCTCTATAATTTTTGACTGTCAGTGCTGTCGTACCGAAAAAAAATTTCAGTACTCAATTTTATTTTTTAGGTTATCTTGTTGAAATGGTATTTCACTGGGATATCCTAATGATAAAAATATATTCTTTACAATGTTATACTTAACACTTGTAGATGAACTTTTGGCTTGTTTTTAATATCATTGTCTATTTACACGATATAACATATAAGTTCAACGGTATACTGCATAAATTGAGCGGTATAGTTACCGTATGAATCGAGCGGTATACCCTATAAGTTATCAATGACAATTTGGATCTTAAATTGAATGTAAAATTGCTGCTATATCTGTTAAAAAAAAAACTACATATCGTTTGCTGGAAGACCAACATAACATAAAAAATATTTTTTCGAGTTAACTCTGTTGAAATAACAGCAGTTTCATGTTTTATTATGAGTGAAAAAATACGAAAGGTATCTAATGAACTTGCTTTCTGAGAAGAATTTATGTCGACATACTTTGATTTTCACATAAAAATTAATTTATTGAAAATTTTGACTGCGTTTTTCTCCAACTTTAGGTTTTTTGCGTTATGACGCTCTTCCAGCAAACGAGCGATATGTATAACTCGGAAACTGGGAGCCGAAATATGAGAATTTTCATGCGGACTGACAACCTTATATACGAAAGAAACTAAGAACATATGACAATATGATTTAATATTTTTGCGCAGTATTTACGCTTTTCCTGTGATCGTAGTTATATTAACAGCCTACCATGAATATTTTGGATCTTAAATTGCTTACCCATGTCAAATTTCCAACATAGAGCTGATAACGTCGTCCCATGTGATTTGGAGCCAAACTACCAGCACCTTGATGGTATACTCCATTTGATGCCCCTGATCCAACTCCATCAACACCAGGCACACCAGCTGCACTTCCTTCAATGCTAACACCGCCACCAATACCTGGTGTACCAGAAACTACAGAATCAGGCGGTCCGCCTATATCGTCATATAAATCAACGCCATCACCAGCAAAATCATCCTGTAAAATATTGGAAACATTTGTCCATTTTGATTTTCATTCCTAAATTAATCTAACCTGATTTTGTGCATTAAAATCTTTGTCCAAATCTTCAGCGTACAAGTCGAGTACCACGCCGTCAGCCATTTTTCATTCCTTTTGGGTGCTCCGATCGCACACGCACACAAACAACGGTCGATAGAAAGAAAAACCGAGGGTAACCAAAAAACGAACGAAAAAATGCCACAAATTTTCTAAATTGCTGTTCGTTATTCACCGGTGAGTTTATAACACCTTTATTTTCACTTATTTTCAGCACTTCTATGCATTTCTACTTAAAAAAACATTAACTTTATCTTTATGCAACTGATATTCATATAATAAATGTGAATTTTCCTTGTTTTTGAGGCAAAAATGAAAAAGGATTGCTACACTTCTGAGCAGAGCGAACGCCAAACAAACGAGTTGCAAAATCACTACAACGAGCAAAAACGAAACAAGAGTTAAAGTAGCGAGCACAAAACTGCGAAAAATCAATTTAAATAACAGGATGTTCAATAGGTGCAAATATACACCCAAGAAAAAAAAGTAACAGATTCTCGAATTTGTGAAGGTATATGATGAAAAACCGCTAACTGAAATAAGCATTAAAAATGGTAATTTTCCTAATTTGTTAAAACACAATCAATTTTACAGCGGAGATTAAGTCAAATATCTAGATTGTGGAACCACATTTCGGACGGTGAAGAGGTAATGTAGAGGGGGTAAACGGAGGTAATATGACAACAAATATGAAGACGTAAGAACGTACGTATCGCTACATTTCTAACTCGTTTTGTGAATAATGCCTCCCCAAACTTATTTATTTTGTTTGTTGTATAGGTCTTCAGTCCCCAAGTTGTGCTTTTGTTTGACTATATATCTTTTATACAGATCATGATATGTTATTCTTCACATTAAACGATATTTCGATCTCAACTACTTATGCATTTGCGGGATGCAATTTTATTCAATGTATGTCCAAGATGCTTAAGTTCAGAAATTCTAAAAGTTCCGTGCTATGGGAAAAAAACATTTATGTATTTATATCTATCAGCTTCCACGATATTTATTTCTGTAAGGGAACGTTTTAGCATAATTAACCGTTAAGAAAGCCAACGTGCGTTGATGATGTGGCTCATTGGATACAATTTTGTTTAATGCTGAAACGCGTTGTTAAAATTCTTATGTGAACCGAACCTAATATGACATTCACACAGCATTTATCAATTTCACTTGAGAGTTAAGGAAATGAATGATTTTAAAATGTCTTTAGTTAATATTTACGTTCCTTGCCTAATATATTCATAGATGTCCTGACTTCTATTACTATTTTAGTAAAAAATCTAGCTGTTATAAAATAGTTTGTATCTCTGAAAAAGTAAGCCCCACCAGTACTGTCATGTTTTTTTTTTGGCAACGACACCAACTTCGCTTCAAAACTTAGTTTGTCAAAAAGCGAAAGGGAGATTAAAGAATTGTAAAATTGTCGAATAAAATACAGAAAATATAGTTCTTTTACTTCAAATATAAATTTAAATTAAACGTATCGAATAAAAAAGTGATAGTGTAAAATGTGAAAATTCTGTATCAGCGGATTGTTGGACAAAAGTGGATAAACTTCCGAATCGTAAATACAAACAGAAATTGGATACTTCCAGAAAAAGAAAAGAAAAAAAAAACAATATGTGGGACTCATCGATGTTCCTTAGTACACTTACTCCGAAATTTTATGTTGCGCTCACCGGCACATCAAGTCTAATATCGGGGCTCATACTGATATTTGAGTGGTGGTATTTTCGCAAGTATGGAACTTCATTTATTGGTAAGCTACCGCATTGCACAGTGGGTCAAATATGTGTATACATATGCACACAATTGTCTTGTTAATGAAATTATTAGGCTTAGCGGTAATTTTGGCTTAAGTTTACTTTAGCCCAAATGCTCCAAATTTTTTATTTTTTTTAGCAGAAGTAGTGCTATAGGAAAAAATAATATATTTGAAAAAAAAATGTCGGTCGGATTTAGTTTCGGAGATATAGTCATCGGAAGTTGCGGATATAGCATTTGGGCTAAAGTAAACTTGTTCCAAAATTGTGAGATTTCGTGAGTTTTGTCATGATTGACTAACTAAAGGATGTGGCTAACTAAGGCAAGTAGAGATCTCAAGATTTTAGCATTTCCTCAAAAACTGTATCAACCCAATACATGAGCGTTTAACATCTTGTCCATTCTTTCCATCGACACCAACTTTGTCTCATTATTTTTCTGCGAGGTACAGGCATGAAAATCAATACAAAAAAAGCCAATTTTGTATGGAAATGGTCTGTTTTATTTGAATTGAAATTGATAAACAAAAAAACTTAACTTTGTCCCGTAGCATTTTATTGCGAAATGGAAATTTGTACTGGATTTGCGGCATCTGTATTCCGTTTTGATGTCACATTGAACAGCGGCGGAGCGTTTTTGCAACTTTATAGTACAATGGTCAACACGGCCTAATTTCATGGCCGTTTCTGATGCATTTAATAATACTTTAACCTTTCCACCACGAGTCTTGACCATAGAGATGACGATGCCTTCAACGACAGCAAGACGAAATTCATATTGGTTCATTAACGCTATACATTCATATTTTGCGCAGTACAAACTTTCTTAAAGAAGTAAGAGTAGAGAACAATAAGACTGTATTTTTTGGTTGATGGTGCTTGTTTTATTATAAGAAGTCAAAAATATCATCTTAATCAAAACCTGGTTTGGGTGATCCAGGTCACATATAATTATTTTTGAAAATTATGGTTAAATGCATATGTATTTTTGTGTAAGCCACTGCATCGATGGTATACTCGAAAGTAGCAGTGTGATAACTTAGCTTTTTACTATTTTTTAGAACAAGTTTCTATTAATCACATAAGCCCCTGGATCAATGGTAGTGATCCACAAACTGAGACGAATAATGCATCAACACCTAATGGGAATGGTGGTAGCAATGGTGTAAGCACTACAAGTGGCGGGGGCTTGGCAACAACCAGTAGTGGACAGCAAATGCCTGAATGCAAAGTATGGCGAAATCCGTTGAATCTTTTTAGAGGTGCCGAGTATCAGCGCTTTTTTTGGGCTACCAGTAAGGAGCCGTTAACATACTATGACATGAACTTAAGCGCACAGGATCACCAAACGTTTTTCACATGTGAAGGTAATTATATATTTTATTTGAACAATTTCGCTTTATTTTAAAATTCTCACTTCAATATTTTTTTATTATTAAGATGCCTATAGAAAAGTTGGGCGTGACGAAAATATGTCAGCTGTTTATAAAATATAAACGGCTGGATAAATTTGGCTCAAAATTCAAGAGGTATATGTTTATTTGATTCCATGTTTCGTTCGCGATAAAATTCAACTTGAGCGTTAAGCACGTAATAAGGAATGTATTGTGTAACGCTGTATTAAGGCAATGTAGCCCCACATCGTTAAACTCTATTGGAATTTTACTATCCTAGTAATATTCTCGACCAAAATCATTGACTCCCTAGGTTGACTGTTGCACTCTGTAATTTATATCTTAGTATAATTTTGTTCGTCAGTCAATCTTAGCATCGATTTTTCGTCCTTAATACAATATAGACTCTACATATATGCATATTAATATTTTTGAAACCACATTACACCGAAAGTTAACAACAAGGACTCAAGCCTATCGATTTGAACCATGAAACCCCAACAAAAAAAATAAAAGCTTAATGTTCCTACAAGTCACATAAAAATTAGAAATTTTGGTAAATACTATCAATAGGTGAAAAACGAAAACAAAAAGCTACAACTTTTTTAATGAAAACGCTGACATAACGATGGCAAACAAACCATTTTAATTAACAATTGAAACTATAATAATGACTTTTGCGCTTAAGGTCCAATTTAATGAAATACTTATTTAATGTTGGTAATATGAAATTTTAAATACCAATAATTGGAATAGATACTTGTGGTAGTCATCTTCGGGTAATCTGTTAAGAAAATAATTTTTAAAACAATTACTTATACACAGAAATATTGCATGATTTTTAAATTTTTTTTTAAACAAATCACAACTGCTGTTGATGGTGATCTCTCGTCCAGTGATATTATTTATCTTGTATTGCTATTAAGCATTTTTTAAGTGTAGAGTTTGATGAAATTTGTCTCTTGTAATATTTCTACGTTGTCAAATAACGTTCATCAAATAACATATCACAAGACTGGAACATAAATCCGTAGGTATAAATTAAATCACCACTAAAAACGAAAGAATTATTTGATTTTGGCACAAGCAGAACCTAGGAGGAAACCCGTAATGAAATTTTCAGTAGGGATAGGGAAAGAGAAATATTCCTAATAATGTTTACTCGTATGAACTTTGTGATAAATAATAGCATCACTTTATCTATCTTTTGTGCTAATTTTAGGATTGAAAAAAAGTACGCACAACCTAACAAGGTAATAGCCAACATTGAATTCGGTACATTCGCGAAAAGTTCTAATGTCATTATTCTTTCAGACACACTAAACACGATATAATTATTAAATATTGACACAAAAGAAAACTCAGAAGACAAAAACAGAAAACAGGCTATGTTTTAACATTGAAAATATAGCTAATGACTACAAAAATATCTTTGAAAAAGATGTTCTCTCAAAAAGTGAAACTCAAATTTTTCTTAAATTAATTATATAGAATAAGCTACACTACTTAAATTCGGTGGATAAGAAATGCTTCAAAATAACTGGTTGTTCACGAATATATCCGATGTTTTTGACCCCATTTATCTCTTAAAAGAATATTAGATTCGAAATCAATAGAATCATAGAAAATAATAAAATAAATATGAAAATAAATTTTACAAATTCATGTTTCAAGCAAGCTAGTACTTTAACTAAGAAAGCTGCAGTTAGTTGCAGTTTAAATTCTCCAGTTCTAAAAACTTGGCAAGCATTGTAGCATCTCTTTTTTGTGATTTAAAAAATAATAAAATAGTTGGAGTTTATAAAAATTTAATTTTAAGTATTAATTAAAAAAAATTGTTTTTACTTGTCTATCTATCTTAGTTAACTGTTTTCATTTTTATTTTTTATGTTGTCCTTAGGAGATGCTCGCAAAGAAGAGTACGAAATCATGCAGACAGCTTGGCGCGAACGCAATCCTATGCAACGCATAAAAGCAGCACATAACGCACTTGATATAAATGGTGAATGTGCTCCTGCGTATATTTTGTTAGCTGAGGAAGAAGCTACTACAATTGTTGAAGCTGAAAAAATTCTTAAGACAGCGCTCAAAGTTGCCGAAACAAATTATCGAAAATCGCAATGTACGCAACATCAGGGTGCCATAGCTGAGGGAATACATCGACGTGACACAAACGTTCTTATCTACATTAAACGGCGATTAGCAATGTGTGCACGAAAACTAGGCAAACTAAAGGAGGCGGCCAAAATGTTTCGTGATCTTACAAAGGAAATTCCATCGATCATGAATGTTTTAAATATACATGAGAATCTAATTGAAACATTGCTAGAGATGCAAGCATATGCTGACTGCCAAGCAGTATTGGCCAAATACGATGACATCTCGCTGCCAAAGTCGGCGGCAATTTGTTACACTGCAGCGTTGCTAAAAGCACGAGCTGTAGCTGACAAATTTTCGCCAGACATTGCATCGAAACGTGGTCTTAGTCCGGCCGAAATGAGCGCTGTCGAAGCTATACATAGAGCGGTAGAATTTAATCCACATGTACCCAAATACTTGCTTGAAACCAAACCATTAATATTACCACCGGAACACATACTGAAGCGTGGTGACTCCGAAGCATTGGCCTATGCGTTCTTTCATCTCAAGCATTGGAAAAATGTTGAAGGTGCATTGAATCTTTTGCATTGTACATGGGAAGGTACATTTCGCATGTTGCCCTATCCACTGGAACGTGGTCATTTATTTTATCCTTATCCAACTTGTACCGAATGCGCCGATCGTGAACTTTTACCAGCATTTCATGAGGTATCTGTATACCCTAGAAAAGAATTACCATTTTTCATACTTTTTACGGCCGGCCTTTGTTCGTTTACGGCACTGCTTGCGCTGTTGACACACCAATATCCGGAACCGATGGGTCTATTGGCACAAACTGTACTTAACTGGATTTCATATCCATTTCAATTGATAAAAGAGCGAATTGAGGCAATTTGGCCGTGTAATTTGCTACAGCAATTATCAAGAATATAAAATAAATACTGAACATATATATATATATATTTATATAATTTGCAATGTACACATATACCTACATGCATACATACACCACATATTGACACATTTTGTGTAAAAATTTATAAAATATTAAAAAAGTATTTTTTATTAAAAGTTTCTCTTGTTTTTCTTTTTAATTTATTTATTTTTTTTTTTTTTTCATCAAAATAATATTGAATAAAATAATTTATAATCTTATTATATTATATATACATACTTTGTGACGTTTAACATATTTATTTTCTAAAAGCCTCAAAAATAAAAATTTCGAACATTAGCATGTTTCTTAAAAGCGTCATTTATACAATGCCTGACAGTGAAATGCGGATACATATTTATTAATATTGCTTTATGCATTGAACAATTCACAGAGAGTGTAGTGTTTTATTACGATTGCGCCGTTATATCAAAAAGTTTATGTAGACGAAGAGAAGTACTCGCTCTCACGCCATAGGAAATGTTGCTAGCTAACTCGTCTGGAGTTAAGGTAATTTCCATTTTCCAAACAAAATTACGTTCAATTCAATTTCAATTGCGCTAAAATCTGTTTAACTCAATTTTTAATTATTTTTACTGTAAAAATCAGGATTAAAATGACGATTTCTGTTTGCGAAATGGAGATTGTCTTAACTCCAGACGAGTTTGCTAGCAACATGAGAACGAATACATCTCTTCGTCTATATAAACTTTTGTTCTATATCTGGCCAACGAAAATATTGAATAACTTTGACATTTTGAATCAAGATCTCAGAATAACTCATCGATTATTGGAAACAGAAAAGCCGCGTCGCTTGGTTTACGCGAATATCGTCATTGAAATGGTTGAAGCTGAGTTGAATTTTTGGGAGCGAATTCTGATAACCGCCTGTCGCTGTCAACATAAAAAATTCTCGGTTAGGGGTTTAAGGATGTAGCTATGTATAATACATCGGTGCCAGTGGGAATCGATCAGATGGAGCAAAAAGTGTAAAAAAAAGTTTAGTTTTCTTCGCACACTCGTTTATGCCAAGTTTAGTTATTGTCAAACCGCCGTTTGTATAAGACCACCCTATTTCTTCCCTATTTGGTCACAATATAATAAATTATTTATGCAATTTCTACATACGTTAGTTTTTACTGCAACGTTTGGTTTTAATAAATGTAAGAAAACAAAAAAAAAAAAAAAATACAAAAATATCTCGCGCGTTTAACAACCATTTTAAATTTGAGAAATTTCTATTATCATTTACAATTATGTACATATATCAGATTTGTGCGCGTATTTGATATTGAAATTCACGATATTATATTGACATATTGAATGTACATATAAATACGTATTTAATAAGAAAACAATTTTAGTTAAGATTAAACAGATATACAAGTATTATGAGAATAATTACAAATCACAAATAAAATAATTGCCTAAGCATTCCTCACAAGGTTTAAGCAGAGCACGATCAACATTGGGATTTAACGAAAGGAAATACTTTTCTAAAGTTTCTAAAATATTTGTGCTCTGTTCACGTACAAATTCATAACTATTATTTTCATATTTTTCTATAATTAATTGCATTCTATACATAACTTCTTCAGTAGAAATGCGCTTCTTCAATATTTCACAAATATTTGGTAGCCTGCTTTCGATAAATTTTTTTAAAACCTGCATTATAAAAATAAAAGTTTCTTTAGCATTCGCCTCGGCTAATAAGCGTATGACCAATGCGAAATTTTCAGCATTGGCAACATAGTCAAACATTATAAAGCCAAAATCTGCTAATAGAATAATGTCGCCGCTTGGCATGATAATTTCACCTTCTCTTAGTTCTTCTTGGGTTAATTTTTCAAAAAAGGTCGACTCATCGAAACCATCGACTTTATTAGGAAAATACAACTGTGGTGGTGGTATAGTTTCAGAATTAGTGGTATCGCTACTGCCACCATCATTATGAGACTCAGCACTTTTGAAAATTTCAAAAACTGTACGTAAATAAGTAAGAATTTCACGTTCTTTCTCACGTAAGAATTTAATGGTCAGTTGGTCATATTCATTTAAAACTTTATGAATTATTTTCCATAACACGGATTCTGTCGTAATAAATTTCTTTAGACATCTATTCACATATTCCACATCTGTGATAAACTTTTTCGCCAAATAAAAGATATAATGTATTACTTCTTCAGTGAACACTTGGGCCATTTTCAAAACTGCGTCTTTAAAGTTCTCAGTATTTCGGATATATTTCAGTACGATAATACCCAAATCGGCAAGGTTTAAAATAGCAGCACCATAGGGTAAAACTAGTTTAGCCGACATAAATTGTTCTGATGAATTTGCATTGTTTCTGGCAAAAATTAGGCTAGGAGCACTTGTGCGAACGTTACCTAACGGTTGTTCATATGTAGGTGGAATGGGTTGCGTTACTCCGCTTAGTACATCGGGACCAATGTTATGCTGAACACTATTGCGTAGTACTTGTGTATCTACCGGCACTTCATTGTTAAGTACAATAGGTTTTCCGCTGCCACCAAAACTGGGACGCACATTTTTTCCATTTAGCTGGCGGTTAATTTTGTGTAAGTCATTGAAAACCTGCTTGCTTGGAATCTCATTTATACTACGTATCATGTCCATTTTACCTTGTTGTACTCCTTTGGTGCGTATAGTTTCCTTGCTCAGTTTGTCGAACGTTCTCCTTAAAAACAAGAGAGGAATGCATTTATTAAAGTGCAATTTACTGTTTAAATGGATATTTTTCAATTAAAAAATGAATTCATCTTTTTGTGGTTATGGTTACTATTACTAAAAGTTTGCCGGTAAACGATACCATCAGACGCTCAAAGTTAATGAGTGTGTTTTTAAGAACTTAAATTATTTAACAGACAGTTTCTAAACAATATATAGTGTAAAATCAAGTAAATGAAATGCGGATTTTTCGGAAGCAGTTATTCGAATTAAACAAATTTATAAAAAAATACTAAGGTTTTATAGGAAATTTACTATTCTTTTCAATTATGAAATCAGATTCGAAATTTGAAATGTTTTTCTTATAGAAAACCGAAAGTAAACATTTCAACAATATCGGCTTTTTTATATTATTTATTTTAATTTTAAAATATAGCTTAAGGTTTATAGAAAATATACTCAAAATTTTAAAATAGGATCTGCATTAGTTCAGGAGATAGATGAATTAAAGAACTTAAGCAAGGGCCAGATACCATGCTTAGTACGGCATGTAAGTACATACATACATATGCACAATAATTCATTCCATAAAACGTAAAAGTATTTTTATTTCGCCCTTTAACAATAATCGCTTGGAACCCTTCCTTATGATTCATCCATGAGTCATTTTGGCGAATCACTACCACCGGACAGTTTCTTCCGAAAAATCGCACGAAAACCATTGTCTCGGCGATTGATATATGACTGTTTCGCGATTAAAAACGTTTGCTGGGTAGCGAATGGCGGCGAAAGCTCCATATTTTAAACATACCCATAAGGCAATTGTATGCGTTTATCCGACAATGTTTTATACATACATACTGGTTTATTTACATACCTTTGTCTATTGCTCAAGCCATCGCGAAAAGACTGAATTTTATTGGCTTGTGCTTCCTGCACAAGATTGGAAGCTAATCGAAAATTGTTTACAGAATGCGTAAATATAACGAGAGAAGCAGCCAGTTGTCCAATTTCTAACAAAGTTATTTCCTCGTCGTCGTTGTATTTCTATAATGTTGGAAAAATTAATTTAACTTATGTTTTCGACCTTTTGTAAACTTTACTAAATCTTATGTATGCATATGTCACCGGACAAACTAGTATTAAGGCTAAACTAGTTTTTCCTAGGCAAAACAAGTTCATCCGAAGCGTGTTAGGATGAACCTGTTTAGAATTTTTCAAAATTCAACATCTTTTTGTGTACCACGGCGCCATTTTAATTGTTACCTACCAATATCATGTCTAAAACTCCATTAGCTATTCCTGAACCAGACAATACAATCGATGTGACATTCAAACCATTGACTGCTAGTACGCTAACCTAAAAATTGAAAATAAAGAAAGCAGTTTATTATTTTGCAGAAAACAATGTAGCTCAGAATAGGAAATATTTAAAATTTTCAAACGATTTTAGGAACTGAACTTTTGTTCAGTGTACAAAATGTAAAATAAAATGATTTTGTAGTTATAAAACGATTTAGCGATGCCATATTATCGAGCTATCACTTTTTCGACACTTAACAATTTTAACCAAAAGAAACTATTTTGGTCTAAATTGGGATGGAAAGTGATTAACTGTTCGCTTTTCTCATTTTTCCGCTCTACATTAGTTTAGTACAGCAACTCACCCATTGTGGTTATTTCATCGCACTTAATGCAACATATTCAATATTGTGGTAGGAGTCGCCATTCACTGAAAAAATTCATTCGGCGGAAAGATCTGGCCTGTATTATCTTTACGTTATTTTACAAATTTTACCAGTTGCTAAGGTACGTAAGGTTTGCGCGGTAAATGACAGTGGGGCGGAGTTGGGCCTACTGTATATCTGGTATATAACTTCATTGCCAAACTATGCAAGCCATTTCGAAATTTTTGTATTCAGATTGATTTTGACTCTTTTAGACATTATCTTTAAGAGAGTTGAAGAAGTGGTATTCAAACACGCTGGTTTGCCAGCGCTAAACACTCGGGCAGACTTATACGTCCGCATAGTTCAATAAACTATAGCCTTCACCTATATCGCTGTGAAAACTTTACCTCCTTCCAAAAATATAAATATGTTTTAGAGATCAGCTATAATATGTCTTTAGGAACATCTCTTGTGGAAGAAGGAATTAACGACCCAGCGGATCACAGGGAGTGTGGCTGGCACAGAGTGGTCCGACTTGAAGATCAGCGTTTGACCCACAATTAAATTGGTCGCAGTGTTATTTAATATACAGCAATAAAATCACCTTATAATAGTCGACTCGTAGACTATACGGAGTCCTAAGGACCGAATTTCAAATTATATATATATTTAAAAGGTAGTAGGCCTACCATTACATGATAACAGAATCCAGAACAAAAGAAAACACCAAACGGACCGGAAGTCTTTATTGATTTTGCAATAAAAAAACGCTACAAGAATAGGTTACTGAAACGCTCAAACCTCCATTCAATGCCGCCGTAAACTTCTGCGTCTAAAGCTTGACATCTTTGCGGAAATGAATGAGAATAAAAAAATATTTGATTTTCCAAAATTAGTCATTTTTTTACCAATCGACAAGCTTTACACATTCAATTTTAACTTATAAAAGCTGCACAAGCTCGAAATCTTGTTGCATGCATTCTAATCGTCGTCAGATATAGAGGTAACTTTATCTGATTTTACTTCTGGACACTAAATCAAACATTTCTACTAAAACGGTTTAAGCGTTTTGTTACTGACTTTTGAAATGGTCCTAAGAAATGACACTTAAGGTATGTGACGTGCGTATGTAATAAAGCCATTCTTGCATTGGCTGTGTGACATGTAGTACCGATCTATCAAACCACATATCATATATATTTATAGCTTCCGATTCAGGCCCCACATAGTTTCTTTTTATAATCCAAGCATTCACCGGTATAGTTTCCAGCCTCATTTTCAAAATGATTCTCTTGCATCTTTTATATCCTCACGGAGCATAGGGTCACCAGGACGAATGCCTTAAAGTCTCTTCAACATTTCTCCGATTCACATATTTCCTACTCTAGCCAAAGTTTCCAAAATTAGCATTTGGTGAGCAAGCATTGAAAAACGTTTCACTGCACAAAGCGAAACAGCGCTTCACATAATATAATGCACAGCTTATATATAAACTTTAGTTTTTTTTTCGATTTCAAAATAATTCATACCGCAGATATTTCACTTCCTGCAGTTGCAGCTGTTTGCAGCAAACGCGTTGAGGAAGCAGCTCCAGCACCAACTAAACCACCTACTACACCAAGCCAACTGCCACGAGCTTGTCGATCTGATAGAGCAATTGACTGATCATGATTACTGCGATCAATCAAGTTTGATCCAGAGCGAAGCGCCGAATAACCGGCACATGCTAGTCCAGCTGTTGCTGCAACGGCAACAACTGGAGCTGCAACTATTGCAGTAGTACACATAGCAAAAATTGAAACACTAGCAGACGCAAGGCCAATCACAGTTGTAGACTTATCTGTAACTTCAAGCACGGTTTGTGTCATGCTGCTCGAAGGTGTGGGACGAATTTCAAGATTAACCTTAAATAATATAACATAAATAATTTATCATAAATTAGACTAGATATGAATTACCATATTATTTTCATCAAAGGTATATACACCACGTCTTGGTGTCACCATTAAGCCACTAGGCAGAACGTTCTTACTGACATAACTTTTCCAATTTTGATACACGCGACCAACTTCATCAACATAAATCATGCAACAATTGGAAGTATCGTATTTATCTAAAAAAGAAGATTGAAATAGTGAACATTAAAAGATTCCAAAAAGATAAATACTTAGCATATTTTCAAAAACGTTTCTTGATATCAACTAATTACCCATAGATATGTTAAGATACGACAATCATTATAATATATTTTACCTTATGATAAACACAATCTTTACTTTGAAATAAAAATAAAAGTTTGTACATGAAATTTTAAAAATAGGAATGAGATACATAATTTGTATATGCAAATTGCATAATACCATAAGTGCATAGGGCCTCGTCGCCCTGCACCTTATCATATATACATATGTACATATATGTATGTAAATCAAAATTTCAAAGCGTTTTGTAAAATAATGTATTTTGGAATCGGTAACCACGTTTACTCACAAACTAATAAATTCAGTATCGATTGATTCACTTCAAACAAACAAGATAACAAGTTTTTCATAAAAACCTTCGATCACTCTCTAGAATGAGCATTACTTAATTAATGGTCATCGTGAATCTCTCAATGAACTACCATAACTTGAGTAGGTATACTGAATTTTTAATTTCTTCTTTTTTCATGTAAACTAAAATTAACTAATTAATTGAAAAAGTAGTTAAGTTGAAAAAAAAAGAAAAAGACCATTTGTTCTACTACATCCATGACAAGATATAACGCCTAAAGCAAAGGATATACAATACAAAAGTTTGCTACAAGACTGGGGTATCTAATTTAAACAAATCTTTTGGAAACGTGGACTTGAAACTCTAAAGAAACTTTTTGTAGCTATTACAAATTTCTAACATATCCTTATGAATATCTCTATTATTTGATTTTGTGATACCACTACTACTACTACTTCTACTACAAAACTAACTAATTGGTTATTTATACTCACCTATGCATCTTCTCGTTCGAAAAACTGGATGACAAGAAAATTCAGTGGATTGCAAAGCTTCTTTTGAATCCTTTGATTGCGTTACCAAAACGTAAAAAATCGAAGAAAGAGAATTTTTATTTGTATATTTTCCTGGATTAACGAAAATTAAGGTAGATGTTATTAAAAACTTATTTTTTCTAAAGTGAGGAAGTGTTTATTTACTTACTTTGTGCCCAAACATTTTCAAATAGAGTCTTGCGCATGTCTTCGATTTTGCTTTTTCCAGTTTTCTGATCGGGAATAAGAGCCCGAATTTTATCTTTCAAAACATATCCTTGATCCACTGAAAGCCTGTGAAATAAAAAGAAAAAAATTAAGAATAAAAATTTTATTCATATTAGAAATTAGTATTTATTTATTTCTTTCCTCATAAGGGTTTAAAGATATGTAGCCTTACGCTTACCGCCAAAGAGTATACTCTTTGCTATTAGTTGCATGTCAACGCAGCGGACCTTGTAGAAATTGAAAACTATCAGAAAAAGCCGTTATTTCTTTATTAAAAATAATAAAAAAAAAATTGGTCAGAATGCAAAACGTATTCTGAAGGAAGAGCTCCTGGTACTGGTGTTGGCGGTGCCAGTGAAGGAAAACTGATACACGGGTATGAACTCGTGCTAGATAAAATAGAAAGAAATCGATCCACTTCTGCAGGGGCCATTCAAAGACGTACTGGTATTGTAAAACGAAATGCCCATGGAACTTTACGAAAGTAACGAGTGCCACATTCTTTGCAAACACTACTGGTAGACAATTAAATGACGTGGTCCACAAGATCATAAAATAATATTACATAATTACGGTTAGGGTGACTGGCTTTGTAAACACGACGTAATTGATGAGAGTTATTTCTTAGTAAAATTCGAAATTGACCTGATAAGTTCCATACAAGAGCTTTGTAACTATAAAAGCTATAGCTCATGTTCTTACCAACTCAGAATCTGTATTAAATATCGAAAACGAAGTTTTTCTGCTTCGTCCTGTTTTTAGTTTCGATGTATACGATATGGGTTGCGGCTTAAAGAGCAGAATACACTACATAGACCATCTGCGCAACCCGTTATTTTGTACTGTCGTAGCGACAGCCATACACTACACAGACTCAATATGCGAATGGCATTTTTTTTTAGTTCGCATTTTCAAAGCGATGATTGTGAACACCGATTCTGCTACAGCAATATTGCATCTTCGGCACCGGCCTTCGATTTTAGACTCCATTTTTAATTTACGGTATGGTGTGACGAGCGCAAATTGTTTATTTTTTTATAACCATTTGTTTTGTGGCTTCACGATTATCTTACAGTTTTATAAATACCACCCATTTATGAAAAATTGGCCCAAAAAAAGGGTGAAAACTTATGTTTGGGACATGATTCGACCAGGCACTAGAGATGGGTACGTGTGGAATAATTTCTTCATCTTTAAAAGAAATGATAGTCAAGTGTATTGCCTGTATGCCGAGTAGAATTAATGAAGTCCTAAAATCTAGAAGTGGAAACATAAAATATTAAATTCTTCTAAGCATAACTCTTTAAAAATATCCATAATACATGTCTCAACAAAAAACAAAAAAAAATTCCACTGTATTTATTTTATTTGAGAAAAATTTTAAATTTTTAATATTTTTTTATCGGTCGTAATTCAATGGGTTGATACATACTGTAATGTCGTTGTGATTTCTTTATTTATGCACTAGCTGCTAACTAAATGAATTTTTTTTTGTCTGGTCGCGCACCAAGTGCTTATCAATTTTTGCGATAGTCACACTGTACGAAAAATAAAAAAAGGGTTAAACCAATTTTGCTATATCTTATTTTTACTGTTAAAAAAACATTAATTTTTAGAACGCTGTGAAAATACATATTACATAAGCAATATATATAGGAAGGAAATTACATAACATGCATAAACCGGAAATCCTTATTTGTCAGAAATTTCTATATCAATCTGCATATGTATATCAATATAAAAAGGCATTATAATCAAAAACATATGGGAGATGATATAAAACGAAAAACAAGGTATAGATAACATTTCTCTAATTTGAAGTTTATGTTTCATTTTCGTGAAGATAACAAAGAGAAATCAGTTGTCTTACGCGCATCTTATGTTGCAAGATATTAGAACTCTAAAGCTTTAATCATACAAGTTGATGGGGTTTTGGTTTGGAATAGAATGCAGCTCATAGTGACTTGCGTATGTTCACAGAAGTACACTGGCTTAGCAGATGAAAATGCATTGAGCGATTCTTTTCGCTTTAATTGAATGGTTCAAAGCAAAACTTATTTTTTTAAAAAATCAAGGTAAATTTCTAGCGAAAAATATGAACGATTCGGTAATGAATAAGAAAAGATGAAAGACATCGAACAAATTCAAACACAAAAGATATATTTTTGAGGCTTACTAATGTAAGTATAAAATTCTGAAAAAAAAACCCAAAATTTCAACTAGAACTTGCGAAAATTCAAAAATTTTTTTCTTTTTGTCAGGTTTCAGCAGTTAAATACACAATTTTGAAAAATGCTGAAATAAATGTCGTGATTCCACCTTTTCACTTCCCAATATATTAAAAATGTGCAATACGGATTGCAACATCATCGGAGAAGATGGTTTACGAAAATCTATAACGAAAATTAAGTAGTTTAAATAATTTTAGATGTTTATTTTTTTTTTGCCAGTTTTTAGTAATACATGTACATAAATGATTACAAATTAACTTAGCCAGTTAGCAGTGATCAATATTCATGTGAATTTATAATTTCTTTCTTTCAACAAATTTTGAAACAAAGGAACAACTCTGGAATCTATATTTCAATATCTCATCAGTGCTGACGTGGCATTAACCAAAAATATACTGATGAGATTTTAAGAACACATGTAAACATTCATACTACATTATATATACTGCCCTGATTAGTTAAAAAGCCCTAACTCTAAATTTTTTAAATACTTTTTTGTAGCATTCTCTCGATTCAGTCTAAATAAATCAACTTTTTATGACATTAGAAAGTTCGAAATATAATACAGTGATGAATCACATTGAAATTTATATTGACCCTAACTCCAGTCTTGCAGGAGAAGAAATTTGTTTTCCTTATTTTCTATAAAGTTTTTTGGAGGTGGAGTATCTATGCTGCAAGTTTTTTAGCGGTTCCTGGCGGAATATTGCGCAACTTCCGTTCTTATGACGATTTTGTTTGACATGTTTTATATTTTCTTTTCAAAATCGCCCATAAATGTGCTCGTAAATTTTTGGCGATTTTGAAAAAATAATATTCGAACCTAAAACATTTCAAACAAAAACGACATAAGAAAGGCACTTAAAATTGAGTGGCGTAATTTTCCGCCAGATACCAGTTTCAAATTTGCAGTTTGGATGCCAAACCGCCTTTAAGCCGTAGTTGCTACCACACTAAATATTAAAAACTACAAAATCATTAGTTTTACAGTCTATACATATCTGCATAAAATAAGCTGTGGCTTGAAATTTAGTGATACATTTTGATTTTTTATTTTTAAAATTTCAAATAACATTTTGTAACAAATGAATGTACATGTACATGTACATACATATATATACCTATAGGTATTCCATTTAGTTTCAAAATTATAAAGCGTTGAACTTAAAAGTATGCACTGCATAAAATATGCTGTGTATGTACATACGAGTATATTGAAGTTAACACGTTTACATGTATGTTATCTTTTTTGTTGTTCTTGGAAATAATTTGTGGTGATAAACTTAGGAATACTATTCGAGGAATCGCGCCATACAAAATAAATATCAACATTTTTTATTGAAAGTTTTATGACTGATGGTAATAAAACAAAGAGAAATTAGTACATATTTGCCAAACTAAGAGAAACAAAACTAACATTTCGTGTGAAGTGGACAAGGAAAAAATGAGACTTTGTGAAATTCAATTACATTCGGCCTAATTGTATCGGCCTAGTTGTCAAGTTGTGGCCTTCTAAGGAAATAAATTAAATGAAATTGTTTTCGGATTTTTCGGGAGTAGTTTTTAGAACAAATTGCAAGAAAATATAAACCATTGTGGTTTAATTGGAAGTTCATTGATCTTTTCAATGATGACATCAAATTTGAATTTTGGATTTTTTTTCTTGTAGAAAACTGGAAGCAAACATTTCAAATCAGATTTTCAACAATTTCGGCTTTTTGTATTAATTTTAAAATATAGCTTAAAGTATAGCGATATTACACCAAAAAAATTACAAAATGGGATCTACATTAGGTAAGGAGAAAGATAAATTACAGTACGCAACTAAAGGTCGGGTACTATGATAAGAGCGGCACTTACATATACATATGTACATACATACATATGTATTTTAATTCATATATCTCTTAAGCACCCAGTAGGCAAGGGCAGGAGTTAGCAGTGCTTATAGCAGGACTTCCTTAGTAAGATTAAGGCCTTGCCACTTCTTTTCAAACTTACTTTCTTTTTTATATGTAAGTATGTATATATTCAAAGAAATGAAGTGCATCAGAAAAATTTGGGAAGCTAATTATGGAATAGGGTTGTCATACGTACTGATTCTATCAGTACATGTACTAATTTTTACAAATACAAATACTGATTATTCAAGATTCTGAAATCAGTACGCAAATGTACTGATTTTTAGCAATTGGTACTGATTTTAAGATTTTATTTGAATTACTAAATTTTAATTACTAAATAATTTTTACATTTAATATTTAATTTATATATTGAATTACTAAATAATTTTTATATTTAATATTTAATTATTTCCAGTAGGTACCTAAGAGTCAGTAAAATGGTCGTTGTTTTGTAGCATATTTAATTCATTTTCTATTTTGCTAGGGCATTTTGCAATCCGAAAAGTTCTGACTTTTTTTTTAGTAATTAAAAACAATTAATGAGGTAAAAAATTTTGCACTGATTTTTTGCGTTGAATATACCTACTTGAATGTACAGATTTTGCGTTTGAAAAATTTGACAACCCTATTATGGAAGCTAAAGTAAACTTATGCCAATTGCATTAAGCTTCGAGTACATATCGCTCATTTACTACAAGAGTGCCATAACTCAAAAAACACAAAGTGGGAGAAAAACTCATTTAATGTTTTCAATAAGTTACTTTTTATATGAAAAATCAAAAGAGTATGTTTACATAAACTCTTTTCACAAGGCGAGTTTATAAGATATTTTTCTGAGTTTTTGACACAAAATAAAACATGAAATGGCGAATATGCATCATTAACTCAAAAATCACGTTTTTTGAGTTATGCCACTCTTGAAGTAAATGAGCGATATGTATATCGCGATTAATTATATAATTACACACAACAAAGTAATGTCCTTTGTGTGTTTTGTAAGCATTATAGTAGTCCTACATGTAGTAATAAATTGCAATCACTTACGAATCCCATATTATTTCGGCATTATAGCCATTGTTGGAGCCAAACTCCATTTGGACATCATAAATATTAGGTGCCATCTTTGGAAATTTTTGAAAAGTAATCAAACGCTGGCAATAATTAAACCGAATGTTGGAAATATCCACAAGCTTCTCGAATAAACTCACACTGCCAATTGATTTTTACTTCTGTCGATCGCTGAATTGTTATTATCAAATTTTGTTTTCTTTTGTCGCTGGCTTCTGTATTAAATCAACATATGGGACATTTCATGTGCAGCGGACAACGAAAATAAAGTGAGGTGAAGTTTGTTTATAATTATTAATTTAGTATGAGGCTTATTTGTTTGGATATGGGCCTCTGAAGAATTGACGAAGTTTGAAAACCGTCATTTTTGAATGCTATTTTTGGAATCAAAGAATTCATAATAATATATAAACAATATTGTTTGAAATAGTAAAAAGAATGTTCTTTTTAGTCAAATTCAAACTTAAAATTTTTTAATGTATAGAAAACCGGAAGTAAAAATTTCAAATCAGATTTTCAGCAACTTCGGCATAAAATTTTTTAAATATTTTAATTTCAAAAAAAAAGTCTTAAGTATATAGATAGATATCACAATAATGTAGATCACATTCTAAAATTTTTAGCATATTATCTGTATACTTGTAGCTATATTTTAAAATTGAAATGAACAAAATTAAATATATTGAAATAGTATTTTGAGATGAAATGTTCAGTTCCGGTTTTCCACAAGAAAAAATTTCAAATTTCAAATATGATTTCATAATTGAAAAGAGCAGTTAATTTCCTATAGCATCCACAAGGTTTAATATTTTATTGAAAATTTTTTAAATTCGAAAAACTACTTCCGAAAAATCCAATTTTCATATTACGTCAATTTTTAGAACTCCATAACTTGACAACTAAGCCTTACATAAAAAGAATTAAGTGTTTACACCATTTTAAAGTACAATTAAGCCGAATATGAACAAATTTTAAAATCTAATTTTTTTCATTGTCCGCTTCACATGAAATGCCCCATATGTGAGCAATATTATTGTCGTAAACGTCACATTGCATGATCCTTAAGCAAGATACAGACGCTCCAATCTATTGTACAGCATGCTGTACGACCATAGTAACAGATTTTTATACACACAATCCATTTTGTTGAACAATGTGTTTTACAACATCACTGTTCTTCTATTATCCGTGCTGTAAGCAACATAGTGGAAAATATGTTAATTAAGTGAAATCTCGGCGTTGATGTTAATTGAAGGATTCGGGATAATTTTATCTATCAATTTAGCCATATTCGTCTGTCTGTTTTCTGAGTGTCTATCTGCCGGTGGAAATCACGATTGTGAAAAAACCAAGCTACACCTTTAAACAAGCATCCTGGAAATTAAAATGGGTGCAACCCAATTTCTCAAAAATCATAAGAAAAACTTGGACGAATTAGACATAAGGGCATAGCACTTCCTATGCAAGCGACTACCTGAAAACGCTCTATTGAGTGAATTATTTAAGGTAATGGAGCCAATTTCCACTCAAATACGAGAAATAGTTTCAGCTTTTTTATATATTTTTTTGCACTAAAAAGTACTGAACAGAAAGCTCAGCAAGAAAATATATTAAATTACAATCTGTTCCAAAAATGCAAGCAAAAGCGCTTTTAGTTGTGAGTATACAATTTGGAAATAATACGTAAAATTTTTTTGTCGGTGGGTAACCTTAGCTGATTTTGGCAGGTAAAAAATATTCAAATTAACATAATTGTGTCCTGAGTTATAAAGTCAATCACAAATGAAAAACTGTTCTTCAAAGTGGACCAATTTTGTGCTGCCATTGATTTTGAAAAATCAAGACGGCGGATCAATTAAAAATTACACATATAGCTAAAAAAACATTTCCTAGATTACTTCAATTTTTGGAGGCTATTTTGACAAAGACTGCCCCAAATGTATTTTTGGATTCTCTTCATTTTTTCACAACTTTACCTTACATACATATGTACATAGATAACGAGACACAAAAATTGTTTATAATGCACTTTCATTAGAAAATTGACTATTTGCGGTCGCTGTGTCATTGGGATGGGCCGAAAAGAAAATTGGTTTTTGTTTCAGTTTGTAACAGAACACAGAAAGTTGTTATTAGTTTTAGCGATGAGGCCTCAATTTCAATAGATATTTTGAAATATGGTTTGGATATCGCGAATTGCTGCCAAACTAGTTTTTTAATTCTTCTTCAAAAAATTTATTTAAGTAAATTAAAAGTTAAGTTCAGGTGTCCAATTTTTTGAGTTTAACCGTAATTGTTGTGAATGCAAGGAATTCATTTAGTAAAAGGACGTCGGAATCATATTACCATAATTCCACAATACGGCTTCTTATTTTGAACGTAAATAAAATTCAAGCTAATATTATACATAGTCACAATATCACACTAAAAATTTATAACATTAAATAATAAAAACACAAAAATACCTTAGGGGTGATTGTTTTCTTCTAAAATTTAACAGTCTCTCTAAACGGCCATCTTTTTCACAAAAAAAGGTTTTTTCGGCCCATCCCACTGTGTCATATCATTGCTTCTGGACAAGGGTATTTAGCTTGGATATATTCTTAATAGATAAGAACACAAATATTATTGATCGTTTATTTCGTTTATCAAAATTAAAATAAAACCATATTGCTATAGGAACGTACTGACCACATATGTACATCATATAGTTCCTCATTTAACTTTAATTCTTGAAGAAAAACGGGCTTACATTTAAAAGTTTCGATCGGAGAATATAGAAATCTTACAACTTGCTTAATAAGAAAGAATAAAATATCATTTAAAAAAAGCAGAAAAATATTTGAAACGAAGTCAGTGTATGTGGTGGCTTATTGTTCTGCAAGTAGTATTTGAATATAAGAGTAGCTGGCGAGTATCTACGCTCTAATTGCTAATAGTTCCGATATTATCAATCTGAAGAGTTCATTCATCATGATGAGTAAGAGTAGCACACGGACAATTCTAGAAGTGCAAATAGAATTTGCTAAAAATAATGGATTTGGATCGGAAATATTTTGGGACTTGTAAGCTTTATTAAATAATTTTTATAGAAATTTTATTCTGTTTGTTTCCGGCTCGTTCTAATAAAAAATCGAGATCGCAATTGTTGCAAAATCACGGTATTCAAAACAAAAATTTGGAAGCTATTTATTTTTTAACAAATTGTTCATCAAAATTGAAAGTTGATAATTAACGAAACAATATTGTTTTTTTTTTTTTTGAAAAACACTCTTTGGAAAATGATTAGCTACCGTATCAGCTGTATAACCACTCCGAGGTTCAAATTAAACGTTCTTCACTTAAGTAGCTTCACTTCACTTAAGTTTCTGCAGTTATTCTACTTATTCTTCGTCCTTGCAGCTACTACAATAATCAAAATGTGGTAAAACGGGCTTTCCAGCTAATGTATCAATTGTACAGTGTGCCGTAAGAGCCCCTGCTCAAACTTACAATGCCACAATGGTTGAAGCTGGGAAAATGGCATATTCGCGTGAAAAGCACCGTTTAACTTGGGTTGACACCCAAGCCGTTCCTGGTTGCCCATTTTCTCAGTTCATAGAGCATAGACCCCGCACACTGGGGTCAAAATATTGTATTTCTGGCATTAACACTTTTTAAAATAAAAAAACCCATACTACATATACCTATAAACGAAATACATACATATATTTGCTAAGACATTAAGGTCTTAATATTATTTATTGTATTGCTGTCGTTAATTGTATTAACAATTTTATTCATATCTATGTATCTTATTTTTTTTCGCTATAAGACTTTCGGCAAACCAAGGTGATATCTTAAAGGAGAAAATTAAGAGCCTCTTTCCGGATCAAACAAAAGGACAAAATTCGCTAAAGAAACAAAGGAAATGTATTTTTAAAAATATTTGGGCTCAGAGTAAGAATAATTGCAATTTTTCTAAATAAATATTAATTCAGTATTGTTTGAAATTATGAAATTCCAGGAAAATACTCAAATCGAAACTCGTTGTCTTCAATTTTTTACGTTTTAGTAACAGCAGAAACGGATCACGAAAAGGCATTGACATCAACAGATTTTACATGTCATCCAGTTTTTCGCACCAGAAAATGTGTTGGTAAGAGAATTTACACATTCATACATACATATGTATGTATGAATGTGGGTAGATGGTGGATGCAAAAAGAAAAATTTGATAGGAAGGAGTGTTGATTAACACCGCCTTTCAAACATTTTGCTCGGATGAATCGTGGCCAGCGGCCAGCTAAAGAAATTCAACGCACTGACTTTCTTTCGCTCACCTCCTAAAGAGAGTTATAGCCGATCGGATCATAGAGGTTCATTACAGCATTATAAACATTTTCTATTATAAACTTTAATGCTTCTTCCATGGTTGTTACAAAAAAAAAATTTCACCAACCAACAAAATGTTTAGTTCATTCCACGGGTCTTATTGGCGTAGTCTTTATGCAAAAACTTGAAAAAGTGAAAAACATGTATTTTGCGTGTTTCGGTTAAGATATCTCGAAAACCTAACAAGATGAAGCAATTCTTACGGTACAGCATGGTACCACATCTTATTTTTAAGCTACAATGGTATTGCAAATTTTTTGTAATAGGGTGGGCTAATACATAAGCTAATAATTATATGTTATTTTTCTCCTACCTGTTGGCAGCTTCAAAAATGCTTATTTCATTGAGAAGAGAAAACTACGTTACAACTCAAGAGCGAGTCATGAGAAAGCAATGCATCCAGAACGCATCACCGTTTGGTGTGGCTTTTGGGTCAGTGGAATTTGATTCATGTAAATTCATTCGCAACGCATTACCTTTGATCGGGTTGTACTTTTTTGAAAATAAAACCTGAAGACATATGGTTCCAGCCGAACGTCGCTACTAGTTACACTGCGCGGAAAAAACTGATTTCTTGCTAGAACAATTTTTAGATCGCTTAATCTTTAGAAATCCAGATCAGAATTGGTCAACAAAAGCGTGCAATTCAACGACATACGACTTATTTCGTAAAGATTTTTTGAAATCACAAGTAGGTACGCGTATATACTAATAACTCACAAAGAACCCCTGAACATAAGGCGAAGATGCAACGTGTTACTGGTAAATTTGAGCTTCAATTGTGCAACGATGTCTTTGAAAATTTCATCAAAAGAGCAAGAGTTCGCCAACAGAGCCGTGCTGTGCATCTGTCTTTCATATTCTTTCCATATGTATATACTTTTCGAATAAGTTATGTGTTTTATTCAAAAATAAATTATTTATATTGGAAATCAATATTTTATTAAAAAATCATTTGTTGGTGTATTTTCAGACGAGAGTGACAGTTCTGATTGTTGCATGATCTACATTGACGAAGTCGGCCGCGTCTATCAGAAATGGCAATCTTATCTCAGTGATAATATTCTGCCAAAGGGAACAATGGTTGTACCGAAACGTGGTTGTTACACCTTTGACAGTGAAAATAACGTATGTATAGTATTATTTGCTCTCCAACATATTTAAAAACATTGATGGTATTTTTGTTACCCGAACCTTATCGAATGCTGCACCCTTTTTTGTTTACTACCATACTTGCTTATTTCATAACGTCCATAGATTCTCCTATACGGCATTCAATAATAATAATAGTAGAGCTTAGCTACTACAGCTATTAAACTTCTTAGCAATTTCGTTTGAAGCTTTAAACCAAGTAAATATACATGTGCATAAATCAATTTGCTATATTTTTCCTTAGTTTTATCGCACTTTCTCAACGTACCCACACACATCCAAGTTTTATAACAATCCTTTGAATAGTTTTCTCAAATTGCATGAATTTCGTTTGCAAGCTTTGCTATTGACACACCTTTAGAGCCAATTTAAATTAAGTTTAAGATTTGCATTTCCAAATTTTTATGTTCAGAGTCCTCGAATTGGTTAAAAATGCCATTGGATTGTATAGAAAAACAAAAAGAAATGATGTAACTGGTATAATGTGTATATTTATGAAGATACCCTGCCTCATGGTAATATAATATTAGGAATAGCACAAAATTTACTTTTTATCATTGCAGGTGAATCTTGAATGTTGTCCCACACCGGAAAGTAGTATAGTTAAAACTGTGATGCAAGTTGCCGATACCACAACTGCTCTGACTGCTGTTGCTGTAGTTGGTATAACCATAACTGCAGCCTTTACAGCAGTAGTAGCACCACCACTTGCAGCAGCAGCTGCTATTACTGGACTTGCATGCGCTGGCTATTCTGCGGTGCGCTCTGGTTCAAAGTTAGTTGATCGTAGCTTGCACGATCAATCGATTTCTTTGAAAGATCGTAAAGCACGTAGTAATTGGCTTATCGTGATAGGCGGTGTGGTTGGCTTGGGATCTGCAGGTGCAACAACAGCATTATCACAAGCCGTATCAGCTGGACATAAAGTTTCGGAGGTAAGTTAAAATGTTCGACTTATGTATGCATGTATGTATGTACAAGTGCAGCATACAATACATGTATTTGGCGCTTACACAGAGAAAAAAATATGCTTCCTTTTAATACCTAAGTCTATTTCGTTGACAGTTTATAAAAATTTTTACTAACAATAAATAATAAATATATAAATTTGTTGTTTACCTACACATAACTATAACCCCAATCACAAAGAAAACGAGACGATGTATTTTCTGATGTATTTTCGCACAATGTATTGTGAAAAATTAGAACAATGTGATTTTTCACGTGACGCTCTTCTCATATAGTTTCTTTATAATTTTGATTGGAGCTTAGGCCATTAATTGCAATTCAATGTACCTACTAATTACTGATTACTAAGGGGATTGTAGGGATTTGGTTGGAAGCAATACATATTTTGTTATCTTTGATTTCACTTCATTACAAAAAGATTCCCTTATTCACAGTTTTCAATATGTTTAAGTCAAATAATAATTGAATACTTACAGCTTGGTATATAATCAGTGGTACCCACTATCACAAGTAACGATAAGCATGTGTTGATGATTATGTTTACGTGCACGCTTTTTTACGTTCTTTAGGCGCATTCTCATTCTCATTTTTACGCTCTTTAAGCGCCTGCTCCTTCTCTGGGCAGTACCGTATATAATTCATCACATATCTTTAGCTCACAGCATTGCTTGATCGGCAACCCAACGGGTATGAAAATGTCAAATTATGGCAGATGGAGTTTCGTACCGGATTATTGGCTGTTCCCAGTGGACGTACCATCAGGTCTGAATCCTCAGTAGCTATCTTGCGATGCCTAAGTGCTCTCTAGTAACTGATTCAATTCAGCCCATTATTCTTTTTTCTTTCTTTTCATTAAATTGGATATTGGCACTGAAATAGGGATGCCTATGGTCTCTTCATATACTACCACTGTAAATTCGAGATTGAACATCTATAATAAAAACAATGCATTAATTGAGTTAGGATGCTTATCTTAAATTTCAGACGTGGTCTAATATAAAATTTAGTAAAGGCATTTATTAAAAAAGATACACTGGTCTATTATTGGACATATGTATGTAAAAGACAATAACTCTTTCTCTCAAAACATAAAATAAGCACTTTTTATTATTCTCTCTCCCCCTACGACATAATTTTTATGGACAAAATTTGATAAGAAAGAATAAAACTATGTATATAAATAAAACTTGTGAATAACAGAATACATTTTTCAGGTAACCAAACTGGCTGTTAATGGTGTAAACGCTTCTTCGATCATTGTTTCTGGTGGAGGTGTAGCTAATAATGTTTTGGACATATATCTAGTGAGTCCAGGACTCTAATAAAACTCAAATAATCGTGCTTAGAGTTATAATACTTTTAATCAAGATCGAGACCTAGCAATTAAAATTAACTAGTGCAATTATTTTGTGGGAATTTCAAATGGCGATTCCTTATGTTATATAACACAAATATCGGAAAAATGAGACAATGATATAGTTCAAAGTAGACTTTGAAGGGGAAGCAGAATTACGAAGTAGTCGGAATTGACCCAGCTTGGAGGCCGTGATTTTCTTGACTTGTGATTATTTGCAAATAAGCAGTTATTTTCAAAATATATCTAAATTTATAATATATTATATAACTCAGCAATACTTACCAAAAAAATTAACAAATGGCCATTCCATCAAATCCAATACAGGGCAACTTCGCACCAAACAAAACAGTTTTCTAAAATAGTCCGATATAACAGAATAGTTATCCTAATAATAAAGATTGTGATCGCGTGGCAATTTTGTGCGGGAAAATCTTTAGACTAAGTTTCAAAGTTTATTGATGTGATGCTCTGGTGATGCACAAATCACCAGCATGTCAACGAGTAGATGCATATGGATCCTCGTTGATGCTTTTTCGTATAGCTTCCACAACCTATACATTGCTATCATGTCGATGAACATTCGATGATCCTAGACTGAATTCTGCTTCTCAAAACTAGACATTGTTCTATACTGAAATTTTTTTGCGATGCTTCAATTACATAATTCAATAGTCATGTATGTATGTACATAAAAGGTATTTTTTGAAAACTGGAAAAAAACTTGTTAAAGTTGGGCCATCCTGTACATACATAATTTAAATGATATTCATTCAAAAGAGAATGGATTGGGTCAGATATTTCCACAATTTAAAAAATCGACGCGATTGCTAGGTCAACTGTTTATCTACCTTTCTTAACTTTTTTTTTTCTTCCAGAAATCTTGTGACAATGAGAAAATATCCGCGTCTGATGTGCTGCTGCTTGCTGCATCCTTGATAATCTTCACTAACTCTATTAGCAATTTCCGTTTGACTTTAAAAATTCTGAACCAAACTCAAAATAATAGCATTCAGTCATTCCGCCAAGGATTAAGTAATAGTCAAAGGTATGTTAATATATTCTTAAAAATATCCGAAACAAACAAATGATGACATACACTCCAGCCAAATCTAGGGAAAACCAGATCTGACCCAAGCGAATAAACATTCATACTGGTCAAGCCTGTGTATACTTACATGGGATTATTGAAAATATACAATATGAGAATTAGGTTAATAAGACTACGTCTGTAATCTTAGAAAATCTCAAGATTTTCGTTTAGCTCAGGGTTTTTTCTTTCGTGTGTTCTTATCTCCTCACCGCGCATAGGGCCTTCACAAGACTCTTCCAACGTTCACGTTAATTACCAAACAAATGCCTTCAGCTCTCTCAAAACCATCCCGGATTTGCGTATTTGCTGCTTTCACCGTTTGATTTGAATGAAAATTGCATCAATTCCGAATTCGTCACTTAAAAACTTAAACAAATATATTATGTTATTATTCAGACAATAATTTCAGATTACTTTGCATGCAATTATCTTGTTAGATGTGTTTCTGTGTATAATTTTCTGTAACTGTTTTCCTTTTTTTATTTTTAGACACTCATTCCTGAAAATAACTCAAGAGACAATGCATATTAAAGGTGCAACACACGGTCATATGGACGTTTTACGAAATGTTAATGATATACCGAGTAAGACACATTTAAACAATTTAGCAAAATCAAGTCCGCCAGCAAATATTCACCACCAGCCCCAAGCGACAAGTAAGGTTATTGGTAAACCAATCACGCATCATAACGACAAAACAATACCGGTGCAACCTAACAATGGAGCTAGTGCACATCATATAATAAATACCACGCCAAACTCTCACACCTCAAATCCAACCAACCCGTCACACGATACTTCTGCTGCAGCAATCAAAACAGAGCTTTTGGCCAATAAAGCAAAACTAGCAGATATATATAAAAAGTATATGATCGCTGAAAAAAGTTTACAGCCGTTTCTTAGTGGTATTGGTGGTGGTGGCAAAATTTTGAATGCACCCCCAGCAACGTTGCTCCAACTAACAGAACTGCTGAAACAACTTCCACGTGAGGTAGTCATAACTCATAATGTTATGTTCCAAAGTATCATCCAAACACAAAACTATGAAAATGTTATCTACAGAATGAAGATGGTATTAACAGAAAGAACTTATAATTTTTTAATGGATTTGGCGCAAATATTCAGCCAAACGCAAGTTGCAAGTATTGAAAACCAGCTCCAAGTAAAAATTGAAATGGATGACATACTAAACAGATTACTTATAATACTTGATAGTTATCGAAATCAAAACTATGAATTTTTATATAAGAAAAAAACAAAGATCCTTAAGATGCTGACGCGTTCCTTCCTTCCGGTCGATACTGACAACAATAAGCAATTTAATTATTTGCCATCGAAAATGATAGACAAAAATCAATTTGTAATTTTATCTGATGGTACTATAATAGCTCTTGAAAAATATGGTACTTTCTTGTTGGAACATGTTATAAGTGTAGAAAGTTTTGAGGATGTTGTTCTTAGTATGGCTACAATATTTTATGAAACCACTTTTCGTTATCTTATGGGTTTAACTCAAACTTTTATTGAAACTAAGCTACAAGATATTAACGAAGTTCTAAAAATGCATGTTTCCACTGAATCAGTTTTGTACAAATTGCTAAAGCATTGCTTGGAGCAATACAACGATATAACCTATAAAAATTTACATGGAAAAAGATTTAAAATTCTTAAGGCTTTAAAGCGTTATTTTCTTTCGCTAAATTCTCATAATATGACAAAAACACCTAAAAAGTGTAAGCATTGTACTGGTCATTATATCAAGTGTAAATTGTAAATAATATGACTAATTGTATTTGAATTTTTCAAACAATAAATATCTAAAATAATCAATATTTCAAATAATTGTCGGTGGCATTAATTACACTATGTTCATCCAGATTCGAGGAAAATCGATTAATGTCAACCAGTAGTAATTTGGGGTCGCTGAGCTCGAATCTAGCATCAAATTTTGGTATCCACGTCGTTCAATTAATCAAGAAGAGCAGTTATTTAAAGAAATTAAAAATACACACACTTACATACATATGTTTGGATTTAAAATATTTTTTTAGCGACTTTATTTAAAATGAACAAAATGAAAAAATTACGTTATTCGATCTCAACTATATATGTACCTACATTAGATAGCTTCTTTTAAAAAATTTATTTTGAAAAATGTATTTTGAAAAACCTAACAAAAATTCTCACATAATTGCATTTTTGAGTTCAGCCCACGCTGTGTGAATCTTACTGAAACTTTTTGTTAAGTTTAAAATTTAGTGAGTTTGTCAAAATCTGAAATACATGAACTTAACAAAAAAAAAACCATCTAATGTCCATACATTCTAATTCATTACATCAAAAAATTAAAAAGGTTACATTTTTGACAGTCATAATAAAATTAAAAATAAGAAAATATATTGAAAAATTTCTGTAAAATATATATTAAATTTAGGTTTTACAATTTGTTACTTATAAAATATTAATGAATATCAGGTAATTTAAAAGTAGTTGTGGTTATTAATTCGTGCAAAGAAGAAAATTTACTAGCCCATTGTTTTCACAAGTCACATTTATAAAAATAACCTCCACATAGTTTACACATTTGCTTATCACTCTTATTTCCTACCGGTTTGAGAGAATCAAAATATCTATCAATATCATCAAGAATTTCCAATGTTTTCTTTTCTAAAAATTCATAGGTGAATATTTTATATTTTGAAAAACAATTCATTAAAATTCTATACATCACACTTTCACTTGAGATAAATGTATTTAAAGTTTGTTCAGTTTTATTCATAGATTCTTCAATAAAAACCCTAGCAACTCTTAACAAAAAGTGAAATGCACGCTCACATAAATACTTTGCCATGGTTTCAAGTATATCAAGAACGCTTCGCGGATTCATAATGTGCTGCACAAATTTCATACCTAATTCTTCAACTAAATAAAGCATGTTTATATCTCCTGTACTTGTGATTAATTTGGGCAATAATAGCAGCGGCGTTGCATTTGAATTCAGTTTTAAATATGTGTAAGTTTTGTGGAGGCTCATTAGAACCTCCCTGTAAGGTATGTCGTTTACAATTCTTATAATATCAATTCCTTCATTACGAGCATTAGTTACAGCATTTGATGTCGATGTATGAGTGGATAATTTTGTGAAATTATTTCTTATGTACTTATTGATTGCACTACGTATTGAAAAACCACTTTTTGTTTCGATTTGCGACACGACATGGAAATTGTTAATGGAATGCGTAAAAACAACTAAAGATGAAGCAAGTTGTAGCACATCCATGCTGGATACCTCTTCATCATCACGTATTTTCTGAAATAAAATCACAGATAATGAGTGAATTTCAAAATTGAAATAGAGATACGATAACGATTTAGATATAATAAATAATGGCAATAAAACCTAAGATATATGTTTTTATAGGCCGCCAGGCACACAGAGGGACAAACGGTATCCAAATGCGGCGAAAACTATCAAATATGCACCAATTCTGATAAAATTAAACACACAAGTTAAATTTCGAAAAGTCGTAAAATCGAAAGCGGATAAAATCTAAACTTTCTTCCCAGTTACCTCTGAAACTACTGGAACGAACGCGATAAATTTATTACCATTAAAGTCCAATATCCGATGTGGCATATCCGATACAAGCAAAAACGTTATACCAATGAAAACATAAAAGATAATTCAACCCAACTTACCACAAATACTGGAAATATCCTGATCTAGCACTGACAAAAAAATGGAAATTTTGTTTTTGAAAAATCATTTGATGCCTATACTCGTACTATTAAAATAATGTTGTTTCGTCACTAGGTCATGTCTACAACATACCTATGTAACTAAGAAAAAATGCAAGTGTTTTGAAGGAAAAACTTAAGTGAATAAAAAAATCATTAAAAGATTAGCATTCGAAGTATTTTTTCCATGTACATATTTCCGAGTTTCGTAAATCATAATCTTCCAGTTGACAAGAACTATTTCGAATACCGGATTTTGATTCCTTTTTTCTTCTTTAATAATTTGCAAGTTTTTCTAAATTTATACCGCGTCTACCACCTGTAGGTCGTAGTTCCAAAATTCGAAGGTAAATACAAGGTAGATCAGAATGTATATACGTAATTAAAAAATGTTTAGTTTGCTTAAAATATATGGAGAAATCAGATGAGACGTGATAATTGCGAGCAAAAGCTTTTCATTGTACAGCCCCTATTTTGTTAATATATATATCACAATGTATGAACCCGTATGTAATTTCTTGTTTTGGTGCAAGTCATTATGTGGATACCGTATAATTTAAAATGAGAACAAATGATTATTAGTTTATTTAAGTGTTTTTGAAAATTAAAAACACTTGACCGCTCAAGGCAGGTTTTCTTATGAGAGTATTATTATGTTCTTAAGAGGGTTTGGAAGTGCTGTAATAACCTCCAGCGATGAAGATGGGAACGCTATTGAAGGAAGGAAGTTAGTGGACGATAATTTATCATGATAAAAATATGCATCGAAAAAAAATTGTAACATTTTACCACAACTATTCAAAATAATTTTTTTTCGAAAAGTCAATATTACATTAACTTTCCTCATTTTTCTTTTTTACTGAATGAATTTATTACAAAAAGCTTAATAAATCACTATTTACCATTACTATGTCGTAAACTCCATTCACAACACCAGTTCCAGATAGTAAAATAGATGAAGCGTTGATACTATTCACAGCAACTTTAGATGACTATAAAAATAAATATAATTTTTAGTGATACTATGAGCTGTCTTAAATTAGAATTAGAACTTACCAGTGATATTTCGTTACCAACAGCAGCAGCATATTTTAATCCAGTTGTAGCACCTGCTGCGCCAATCCCAACCAAACCACCAGCAATTCCTATCCAATTGCCTCTTGCTTCACGATTGTTAAGTGCAATAGATTTTTCATGATTGTACCGATCCGATAATTGCACAGCTGATCGTGTAGTGGAATAAATAGTAGTTGCAGCAGAAATAGCAGCTGCTCCTATCATAACGGGTGCTGTAATGGGAAAAACTAATGCAGCAGCCATTGGAATAGTTGCAACAACACCCGTTACACCAGCAACAACATCAGTAGTTTTTAATACCTTGCGATGTGATGTTAGATGATATTCCAGTTTCACCTAGTGATATTTATTTATAATTTTATCTCAAACTGTTATAATTTTACAAAATTAAATCAAACGTTTTCACTTAACACATTTACCTGATCATCGTGGTCACTGAAAGTGTAAACTCCATTTAAAGGTGCTACCATAGTTCCTTTTGGAAGAACATTATTTTTAATATAGTCATTCCAGTTTTTATAGACTCTTCCTGTTTCATCGACAAAAATCATACAGCAACCAGTGCTACTGGTAGAGTCTGGATAGGAATGAAATTGAAAAAATATATACATTTGTGTACTTATCATCAACATATCGCTCGTTTACTTAAACTCGATTTTTGAATTAATGATGCAGAAATATCCGCCATTTCATGTTTTGTTTTGTGTGAAAAAATCAGAAAGGTATCTTATAAACTTGCTTTGTGAGAAGAGTTTATGTAGACATACTTTTCATCATTTTGATATAAAAAGTAACTTATTGAAAACTTTAAATGCGTTTTTCTCCCACATTATGTTTTTTGAGTTGTGCTAGTTTTGAAGTAAATGAGCGATATGTATTTATAGTTTATAAGCTTTTTTTTCATTTATCCTCAAAAACATCTGCTAACTTTTCGTCTATATCCGAAGTAAAGGAATAAGTATTATCAGGAGACCGACCGTTGTTTGGATATTTTGTTATACTATGTGGATGGGATTTTAAAAAAACAATACTTTTATTAAAGGTGTCACGCATTCTTATTTTGCCTTTAAAAAATTTAGATATATCCACTTGCGTAAATCGGTCCATTTTCCATTCCATTAAGACAAAATTTCTATAGAAATTACGGTCTGGTGGTACCATTGCACCGTATGATAATGATTTATTTGGTTTCACTGCGACGCCTCCACTAACCATGCAATACGACCAACTTCGACTAATACATGTTATTTGAAGATTTGGTGGTTTTATTTCCAACCAGTAGCCCCCGGGCGCCCGATGTGCACGGTACGCTTCTGTCTCCAAGATCGTGCGATTTAACGCCGTAAGGCCACCTAAATAATCGTGATTACTCAAACAATTTTCTAACTCAACGACAAATGGCAGAAACATTAGAGAAAGTGAAGAAAACTTCAAAAAGTGGTGTCAACGGCTTCGGGGAACATTTACAGAGCTGATACAACTCTCTGAGGTATTAATGAAAATGGTTCATTTCTATTTACTTGTGTGTTATATCTATCACTTTTTATATTTATTACTTTTGTTTACTTACTTATGCATTTTTTTGTCCTAAATACCGGATGACAGGAAAACTTTGTTGAATAATTTGCTAGGGAGAAATCAGTTTTATCGGTAACCAGCACATAAATTATAGCTGATAAGAGATTTTTATTAGTATATTTTCCTAAAGAAAAAAAGGAAAACAATGGAGTAAAAATAGTATATTATTATATTAAAATTATTTTTAACGATAGGATAGGATTTGTTTGCAGATCCTTTAAAATTGTCAGAGATATTCAGTGTTGGCTAGTAATATGTACTTTAATACTTTTATTAGTAAAACTAAAAACCAGAAGCAAAACCATCTCGAAATTACACCATTTCATATAAGGAATGTATTCCATATTTAGTTAAATATTTCTATTGTTTTTATTTTAAGTTTAAATGCTAACGTGCTAAGTTTGTGCATTACGAAAAAAAACAAGCAAATGCATGGCTACTTTATTTATGCAGATTTTATGTATAAATTTATTTTTGCTTTTTATCTGAATACGAGAACAAAATTAAAGAAATTTTTATTTTTGAAATGGTTTAACATGGTTATCTAATGTAGATACATTGTTAGTATTCTATGGTTTATTATTATGCATATTTGACTTTGGAAATATTAAGTGCAGCACTTAAATTTAATATATGTATTTACTTTGTGCCCAAACATTTTTAAAAAACTCCTGACGAATATTTCCTATTGCATTTGAATGCTGTTCACAATCCGGAATAAGGTTTTTTATTTTCTCATGCAGTATATTGGATTGATCAGCTGATAACCTAAAATTAAATTTAATTGTATTGTTTAAGCAAAATTTGAATTGTAATTTTTCTGGTATTCTCTTGTTTTTTTTTTATCAATTTTGTATGCAAAGCACCTCCGTTCAAACTTTCATAAAATAGACATCTTAGTACGATACGATCGATACGAATTTCTATTTAATGTGACTTTTTCATTTTTCTCCATTTTTTATTTTTGGTTGTTTCGATAAACAAGTTAACTATTAACTCGTCGGGTTTATATAAATAATATTTTGGAACACATATGAAGTGAAATCATTTGAATCATGAAAATTTGTCTTCATTTATATTATAAGAATATGTGTGTACAATTTTTATAATTTCACTACCTAAGAATTCACCACACAAAGTTTGGAGCAGGCTCATAGAGATTTTCAGTATAAAGTGATTGTTAAATGAAACAGTGACAAATTTTTTTTGATTGTAATTAAATAATTTTAATGTTAATGGTAATTTAAATAACTGTTACTCCCTCAGTTTAACTTTTTCTGTTTTTTTTTTTCATGGAGACAATCACGTCCATTTGAAATAGTTCTGCAAAAGTTTTGTCTGATACTAGGCCATACGATACGAACCATTTCTTGTTGTGTGAAATCTGGTTTCATTACTTTAAATAATTATCTTAGTGAAACGTTTTGAAGTTTCCGCTTTCATGGGAAGTGTCACGCTAATCTCATCAAAATCTGGCCAACATGTATAAGAAGTTTGGTAACACATCAAAAATCTCTCAATATAGAATTTTAAATGTTTTACTTGTATGGGCGGTAGGCGTCTCCGTGAACCGATTTCATATTTATTTTCAATCCCAAGGTTGTTTGAAGTTGTAGACTGTGTGTCGAATTTCATTCAATTATCTTGCTTGTTTTTCCCGTAATCGTAAATTCTACAGACTTTTTTAAACATTCCCTGAATAAAATATTGCTCCAAGTTTCTTGTACTATTATGGGTTTGGGCAACACATACATACATATGTCCATACAAGTTTCTTTTAAGTGTTTTCAATTCACTATTTTTACACCCGTTTTGTGTAGCTAATTTTCCTTTAACTAAAAAAAATGGTGCTTATTATCGCTTAAATGTTCGCTCCACTAAAACAACTGTAAACTTTTTTATTATCTACAACCTTCTTCTTCAGTCATAACATTTATCTACACAAATGGAGCCGCACTTTACATATACATAGTACATATATACATTTGTTAAAATCTGTATATTTTTAAGTGTAAAGTTTTCCATCATTAAGAGCTATGCTGCTTTGTAATAAAACATCGTCATTTTGGAATAGATAAATGTTTTTAATATAAATAGTAAGAGGTGTGGCTCTGGTGTGGTATAGTTTTTAACTTACGAGTCCCAGATTATTTCCGAATGTAGACCGCTACTTAGTGCGAAATCACGCTGTACTTCTAAAACTGTACGAGACATCATTGCTTCTAATTAGATTTAATTAAAATATTACACAAGCTGCAAAAAATAATTTTAAATATAAATAAACAAACACAAAGGTAACTCATAACAACCGCGAATGGAGATGAGCCAAAAGTGCTGCCAACCATTTAATTTAAACTATTTCGCAATGTTCCCACTAGACACATTCTTTTTTTATTCTATCATATTTGGTAATGCAAATAAAAATTATCAAAACAGTTGGCAACGTATCAACATTTTTCAAATAGCAGATGAAAAAAATTAGAATTATTTTTTAAGGATTCAAAGCATCAATAACATTCATTTAACATAACAGTTCATTTCATAAGCCAATTAATTGAAAATAAAATAATGGGTGCCAACTCCTCTAGAAATATTTTACAAATTAATTTATATACATTAAAAATAGATAAATAAATAAAATAATGGGCGCAACCAGAGCTGTTCAAAATTTGGAAACAAAACCTTGCTGGATATACTTTTTTCAAAACAATAGGCTCTTTCTCGATATTTGAAAGCAATGCATTTTCAATGATCTTTCAGCAAGATAACGTGCGTTCATTGAAATCCTCGCATTATAAAGTTTTTTAGTAATGGCCTATTCCAATTGATATCTCCTTACCTACGCAAATTAGGGTAAAAACATTCTATAACTGTTGAATAAATTTTTACTCTGGCGACTAAAATTTCTTATTTTAGGATCCATTGTAAAAAATTTTTACTCTAATGACTAAAATTTCGAATTTTGCTGTCCCAATTGATGACTTTTCGACAGGACAAATTTTGATATTTCATCTAAAAGGTACATACATGAAATAAAATTGGTTGATCACGATTGAATTATTAATTTTGCAGTAAAAAAAATTATATAATTTTATTTCACAACAAATGTTGCTGATACACATGAGAAATGCAAACTTTCAATACTGTGAAATGATTAGATATTTATTTGGTCACGCGCTGCAGATTTCTGACAGCTGTTGGACTAGACTCAAAATCATTGTCGAGCGTTTTTAATTCTCTTCAACATTTTCCCGATTCACGCGTAGTGAAAATTCGACGGTGAAAATGGTCTCCAAATTTTCAGAATTTTTCAATTGGGACAGCAAAACTCGAACTTTTTGCCACTGGACATACATGTTTACCATCTCAATGTAAGGTAAGGGACATCAATTGGGATATAACCCATGAAATAAAACCACTAGTATCAAAAAAAGGAAATGGTGCCAGAAATTACAATTAATTTTGATCGGCATCACTATTTTAGCCGGTGTTAAACAGCTGTTATTTATTAAATGTTAGCAAAAAACGGGTTATATAGAACGAAGTCAAAAATGTTAATTAAATCTATAGTTTATAGACAATCGGCACTGCAATTACTAGTCAAATTTGAAAGAAACATAATCTGCCGATTATGCAGCAAGACAATAGTCACACCGTCCGAACAGAGTGCAGAACCAAAACCCGAGGAGCCTCTTCAAACCCGATCAATACTACCAGTTGATTTAGATACGGAAGTTCCTCGACGTCCTACTATCGATCCGAAAGATACATCGATTGTGTTATTTCCCGGTCAGGGCACACAGTTTGTGGGCATGGCTAAAAATTTGCTTCGATTTCCCACGGCACGGTCTATTTTTAAATTAGCCAATGAAGTGTTGAAATACGATCTTCTTAAAATTTGTTTAGAAGGGCCACGTGAAAAACTAGATCGTACTGAATATGCACAACCTGCTGTATTAGTTTCTTCCCTAGCGGCTTTAGAACAGCTCCGTGAAGAACGCCCAAAAGCTATCGACAATTGCGTCGCGACGGCGGGTTTTAGTTTGGGCGAAATAACGGCGTTAGTGTTTGCCGGCGCCTTACCCTTTGATCGTGCTCTGAAATTGGTCCAGATACGAGCAAGTGCAATGCAATCAGCTTGTGATCAAATTGCCGGTACCATGGCGTTGGTATTGTATGCACCAGATTCGGAAATAACATTGGCCTGCGAGAAGGCTAAGCAATGGTGTCTGGATTGTGGCATTGAAGAACCCTATTGTGGCGTAGCCAATTATATGTATCCTCATTGTAAGGTAATAGCCGGTAATGTGAAAGCCTTGGAATTTTTGGAAACTAATGCGAAAGCTTTTAAAATAAGACGCTTAAAACGACTGCCAGTAAGTGGGGCATTTCATACACCTCTTATGGAGTCGGCTGTATTACCATTCAGCAAGGCTCTCAAAAAGGTGCATATTCAGGATCCTATAATTAGAGTCTATTCGAATGTTGATGGAAAGGCGTACAAAAATGCGTCACATATATTGCGTCAATTACCAAAACAGGTATGTATAGTAGACTATATCATATATAGTTACCATACGTCCTCGAGTTCGAGGACATGTGTTTTAAATTTGATGAAATGTGTAGAGGTGTCTTCGCGTCTTCAAAGATCTGTAGTTGTTCCCGATTTGAAGTTTTTTCTTGTGAAGATACTTTAATGAAGAAGTATTTAAAATTTTCTATTAAGTTAGGTAATTAAGCCAATGTAACAAAACATGATACGGAAAATTTTCATGACAAGCAACCGTTAACCGAAAATTGGGAGTGTTAGGAAAGTTTGCGTGGCGCCCCTAAAACTAAAACTTTGCGCTAGTAAAAAAACGTAAGTTAATTTTACCAAATACTTTACGGGAGCATTTGATGACACAAGCAAGCATTGGCAAAGATAAATGCAGCACCTTCTATACAAGCAACAACTTAATTTATGCGCAGAAAACTATAATTTAATTTTTTGTGCAAATCTGAACGAAAATTCAGAACTTTCATCCAATTTGACATACAAACTGGTTATGCTCATTATATTATAAATATTTTAAATGCGTGCGAATAGATCAAACAAAGTAAACTAAAATGTTGAACCCAAAATTCGTATTCGGCTTCCAATAATTCAATTTCTGCAAAGTTAAATCTTTCTTAATGACTGACCTTTCTAAATTTGACCGGAGAGAAAAAATAGGAAAAGCTTAAGCAAAAATCACTCTAATATTCATGTTATGAACTTTGGCGTTTTTTTAACTTCAAATATTTGATTTTTTATGCTCTTGTATAAGTCTCTATTTCTTAATATTGCAAATAAATTAAATCTATAACAGCCAAAAAAAGGGGATAATTTTTGGGGAACCTTCATACAATAGACCTTTGACCTGAAATATTATGTTGGAGCAGAAAATTTTAAGAGTGTTCAAAAACCATTCGTCGAGCTGGCGATTTCTTGCACAGTTGGTCAGTCATACTAAATACATCTCTAAACAAGAAACAATTTCTTGCAATTATCTTGTCTTCTATAGATGCGATTAAGCTGACTGAGTCAAAAATTAAAGTTTCTATGCACTTTTTGTAAAACCAATCGTTTTCATGTTCAGGTTAAAGGTCAAAAACCGTTCGTTCTTTATTTAATTTAAAATTGACGCTGCTTATGAATTACCAGTTTCTAACACTTTGCATATCATTGTGCCGGATACCGCCTTAGTAAAGTACTGTATGCTCTCACTAAAGATAGTTTCTAGAGATCGTTCTGATATTAGTGCGCATACATCGTCTGCATATGATTCAATGTGTACATCATAACCAAGATTGAAGGTACTTCATCACTACCTCCTTGAGAACTTTGCCACGGTCTCGTTATTTTCCCCACAAAATTTGTCAGTCATATTTTTAATATATTATTCAAGAAGCACTCATATAACTAAATAAAATTCCCAGAATAATTATGTTATGTTGGTAGTACCAACTATGGCTATCTTCATACAGTGACTTATTTTTTGACAAAAAGAGAGTTCCTAGTAGTGCCAATTACGTTTTATTTTTTTTTTTTAATTGAAAATCGTATGTTTTAACAGTCGTTTGAACGTCAAATAAAAATCTTGTTTCGTTTTTAGATTGTACGTCCTGTTAAATGGGAGCAAACCATGCATTACATGTATGAACGTAGATCTGGTATGGAGTTTCCTCGCACATTTGAATGTGGTCCAGGCAAAGGTCTAGTACAAGTTCTGGAGAAAGTGAATTCTAAAGCAGCTGGTACAGCGTATAACGTGGAAGCGTAGAACTCAGTTGCTATTTAAACTTTTTTTTTTCATCGTCGATTGGTTTTTCCATGAATTGAAAACTTATTTGGCCATTAAAAGGTTTGGATGACCATCACAAACATTGTTCCAGTAGAACAATGTGTACAAAGTAACTTTCCTGCGAGATTTTGTAATTTATTTTAGCTGAGATGCGCATTGTTTCAGTTATTGTAACTAATTTTATGCAGTTATAAAATTGTGTAGATAAAGGCTTTATTAAATTTTGTTTTTATATTAAGAAATGAAAAAAATTAAATAAAAATCAGTTTTTAAAACTTAAACTACTTATGTATATGTTTTATACTTCTTAAATTTCAAGACCACGCTTTTAGACCGGCAGCTAGGTAATATGAGAGTTAGCATCAGGGAAATTTTTAAGAAAATTGGATCGCAATATAAAATATTTTTAACCAATCGAACCATGTATGCTACGCGTATTGCATGAAATTTTAAGACAAAATAATCCATAAGAAGGCCTGACATACTTGTATAGCGGGATCGAAGGGCCAATGGCCACTATTACATGTGCAAAAAAATACCATTTTCTGTCAATCGAACCATCTCTGGCATGTATTCTAAATCAAAGTTATGAAGAGATTTTTATCCGAAAACAATCGGCATGCGTGTAAAGTAAGGAGACATGTGCGGTTCAGTTGATTCGAAATGGATATTTTTTTACACATTTACATGTCTCCTAATGCTCCGCATTACACGCATGCCGATGGTTTTCCGATTACAATTTCAAACTCTCATAATATCCAATTATTATTCAGTAAGTGTATTATGTTCAGAGTCTAGCTAACTGCCGGTTAGCAAATTAAAAAGCAAACCAAAACAATTTTTGAAACTAAAATAATTGTACATATATTACTTTACGAATTTAAAACTTGGTTTAGTAAAATGTTTGCGAGCTTTCTTTATTGTTGGCCAAATCCTTTCTTCGTAATATATTCTTAAAAATAAAAAAAAAAATAAAATTACAAATGTTTAGCTTTTTTCATCTCGTGATCTCATACGATGTACAAATGCAGCACCTTTGTTTTTTCGAAAGTTTTCAAATGGATCATTGAGATTTACGCCAACACCCTGCAAAAGAAAGTTTTAAAATTAATACCTATTAGAGATATGTAATGTTAAATAATGGTTAAATAACACTTTCGGTTGCTTTTTTTTTAACCATTACTTAACGTATTTTATGCAAAATATTCCATTCGATACGTATAACATTTTAAACAACAAAAATATACACGATGTTCCATTTTAATCTTATAAACTAATCAAGACAAATACAGTAGGGTTCAAAGGGCGATAACTCAATGCGCAAAGTTTTTGCTTTCGAGATTCTACTATACTTTTCCTATGATTTTTGGTATGCTTAGCTCGAAATTTGGAAAATTTTTTTATAGTTTTTCGAGACATAAGTTTTTGAACCAAACTATGAGTAACGTAAACAAAAATATAAACCTCCCACCTAACTTAAGGACACTCTAATGTCTACTTTACAAGCGTTGCTACGCACTTACTTGCCTTTGATTTCTATGAATACATGAGGTCTACTTTGATGGACTGGCAAACGACACATGCCTTGGTAAACTTTGGCCTTATATATCAATTCGTTACATAACTTTTTTCAATAATGGAATAATTTCGATTAATTTTACAAATACATACATACATAACGGTGAGCCCAGCACCATATGTATATATCCTTAGGGCGATGTGCCTATCTAATGTAGGCGCCAGCCTCTGTATGAATTTGATATACAAAATTATTTCTTTTTGTTTCTACCTTTCGAGCGGGACCTCATCCATAATCTGACATACATAGTGGTTAGCTGATAAAAATAAAATGAAACTTCGTGTCTTTATAACGTTCAGAAATGACAATTTAATGCTGTATTTTCTCTCGCTTCAGTTTTTTTTTTTTTTTGTAATTGATAGTTTAAGTAAAAGGCTGATAATAATAAAAATAAAATAAGCGTTAGTCGCTGTCGCAGAATCGTGGTGGGTCTGAATCTACATGGGGCTTGCTTTCCGTGTTATCGCAAGAAACTTTTTTGTCAGCCTCTCACAACCAGACCCACCACCCTGGCGACTGACGCCAGCCTTACTTAAACTATCAATTGAAAATCAAATAAAGCGGGAGGAAATGCAACGCTGCCTCTCATCATTGAATAAAGTCGATCGCAAAGCAGTCTAAATTCCTTTTAACTCAAATTAAAAAATTCTTTTAACTATTTAAATTGTGTTTTTTTTTTAAATTCAATTGTTGCTTTATGTTGCTTTTGCAACGAAGGATTTATTCCTTAATTTAAGTTAAATTTTTTGTTCAGATTCATATTAATTTTTCGTACCTATAATCATAATTCAAAGATCTCGGTCAAAAAAAATGGTTTGGGCTTGATTTTATATCCGTATTCTTTTTCTTTTTCCCTTTACATTGACTTGAGTCGATTTGATTGTTGCTTTCTTGAAAATTTTCAAATTCTGTTTTGGTTATACATAATGAAAATAAAAAACAAAAACAAATGGAGGTGATAAATTAGAGCATTTATTTACCTTTTATCTTTGTATCATGCCTACCATGTATGCACATACATTATTTAAGTATTAAAAACAAAACAAAAAATACTTATAATCCGAGGTAGGTGCAAACTCATGGAATTATTCACTTTTTCAATAAGGATAATCATGCACTCATAAAAACCTTATATACCGCATAAACTAAAACGCAAACTTGCATTCACGAGAGTGAGTTTGAAACCACGAGCATCAAGTATACGAACTTTATGTCTATTTCTTGAAGCATGTGATATTACTAAGTTCGTGTAACACGTATCGAATCAAAAAACAGATATGAGAAGTATTTGTTTTTTTTTATTTTTTTTTTGATTTACGAAAATGAGGTTTGGATGCTTATTTGTTTTGGGCTATTTTTTTAAACTATTTTTTCACTAATCAATAGTGACAGGTGTAAAATGAGTTTAAGAAATTAGTAGGGTCGGCCCAAGACCGTGGAAGGAACCGTTTTGGGATCATTTTCGGAATTTTTGTTGAGTGAGCAAGGTCGAAAAATTGATTTAGATATCACTAGGAGAGACCCCGGACCTTGTAAGAGACAGTTTTGGGCACGTTTTCGGAAACAAAATATACTGCGCCAATCGATGTGAAAGTCGAAAAATAAAACATAAACTAATAACATAAAATAATAAAAAAAATAAATGAAAAAAGACATAAATGTGGAAAGACTAACAAGCTGGACGACAAAAAGGTTGAAAAAATTGAAAAACAAAAAAGTTAGACGACAAAAAAAGTTAAGAAGTAAATAAGTTGGACGACAAATAGTACGATAAAAATACCACCTTTGACAAATAAGTTGGACGCAAAAAAATTAGACGACACAGAATTTTGGCTATAAAAATGTTGAACGACAAAAAAATTATGAAAAAACTATGTTAGACGACAAATACATAAGTTATGACCATAAAGTTGGACACAAAGGTTGGACTACAAAAAAGTTGAACAAAAGTTTCGATGATAATGGATTTCCTCATCGATTGGTGCAATCACTTTTTGTTTCTTGTTTTTGTAGACCAATTTCTTGCTGACTCTGGAGAGAAAAATTTTGTTCAGAAATAAATAAAACTAATTCTTATTTATAAAAGAAGAAAAACTTATTTTCATCTTGAAGCCAAAAAATTCACAGGCTAGTGTAATATTTTGACACGTATATACAAAAATTATATACGCAAAAGCGCGAAAACGTATCATAACTGTAACTTACTTTATACATATCTTTGCGATCTCTGACTTCACCACCAGATATTGGTTGATCAATCCCCTGATTTTTTGTACCCAGCCCAGTGCCAGAGCCAGCCCAACCCATTTTCATAAGCATTTGATGGCCTTTATTTGATTCTTCGATGAATTCATTTGGTTTTGCGAAATTTCCAGCACTAAAAAGTTTAATAAATAAAATAAGGTTAAAACATATGAATATACATAAATGCAGAGCTATATAGATATTATTGATTATATTTTTATTGCAATTCCAAAGGATTGAAATTTGAAACAGAGTTGTACAATGCCATAATAAAAGGAATGGGTTAATTTCAGCTTGGGAGTTTTATTCCCAAATTTATGGTTCCTATCTAGCTCTGTATGAATACTTATTATGTATATGTATACTTAAAAATACTACTTACAAAAAACTTGGTGGAGTAACTGAACGCTCCCGCTCACGACGCGTACTATTACGGTCTACACGAGTGTCGGTGCGATTATCTCTGTCCCTGTCACGCTCACGATCTCTATCACGATCAGTGCGTTCACGCTCACGTTCACGCTGTGGTGACCGGCGCGGTGATCTGTTTCGCTGATTATAACGACTGTTGCGTTTTTCTCTTGTACGTGACGGTGGTGAACGTGATCTTGATCTATAGGGAGAACGTGATTTTGAACGACTGCGACTTTTTGACCTTTAACATATACAAAACTTTGTGTTACATTGTGTACAAACGTAAAAATCAAAACTATTTTACCTATAACATCGTTTATTGATTTTTTTCGGTTTTGGTTTATCCAACATAATAGGAGTGGGTGAACGTGATTTTTCACGAACACCACTAGCAATTTCATCTTCTTTTTGTTTTTTAGCAGCATTTTTTACTTTGTAATATTCATAGAGTGCTAGTTTTTCCCAGCCCTCACTGCAAATAAAAAAAAAATACATTATGTATTTATAAAAATCTATATTAGTTGGTATTTCAACAAAGTAGTCATTACAAACTATCGTCGTTACTAAATAATTTTTATTAAAAAATTAATTATCCATCTTTAAAAATTGCACGAGAAAATAGACAATCTTGCGTATCTAAGTGATAATGATTGAAATTTGCGTTGATTAAGTGAACTGAATTATCACTTTAAAGCTGATGTAGAGGCCCTAATCAAGCAATTTATTAAATTAGACATGTACCATATAACTTTTCCAAAGCTATATCGGGAATTTCGATTTGAAAGCAGATACATTTAAGGATTGATTGAACAATAACATATAAAAATATAAAAAAAACATGTTAAAGATGTTATGACGCAGATATTTTGATATTTTTTAATTTATTCCGCCCATAGTTTTTGAGATATTTTGCTTAAAAAAAAAAAACCTAAAACTGTACAGGTATTTAAAAAATGACCGATATTTATACATACATTTACTATGAAAACTGTGAAACTTTGTGTGGTCAGTTTTTACAGCTTCGTTATTGTTAAGAGAATAAATATTGAAACAGACAAACCTAGTTTTACTTAAAGATAGAGCATTGGCAGAAGAATATTTTTTTACCCACAGTACCCTCTGTGAACTTATTTAAAAATCTTCTGGCCCACAGTACTTTCAGTAGTTTTGGAGTTGTGGTTTTAACTATTTTTATTTGAAAATGTATGTACAGGTGTATTAATATTCAGGTCAATAATTCGTCGTAATTTGCTTAATATCCTATAAGTTTTAAAGCGTTAAACATAATCCAAAAAAATGTATGTTATATAATGTTCATCCCTGTCTGTCAGGCCAAATTTGCAAAAATTCATATCTTTCTACGCGGCCGAAGCCCGCCCACTCAAACTAACATACTTAAATATTCTTAGGTTAAAATGGTTCATCCTAACACGTTTCGGATGAACTAGCTTGATCTAGGAAAAACTAGTTTACCCTAGAAACTAGTTTGGCCGGTAGCGTACATAATGCAAATTCCGGTAAATGCAAGCGAAGTTCAATTTTAAGTACTAAATAAAAAATATACAACAAACGTACTTATCTCGAGGACGATCATGGCTAGGCAATGAATAAAATGCTGTTATTGCATTAGTTAAGCGTTCACTTTGTGGGGCTGGTGGTGGTAAGCGTATATCTTCTGGATTTAGCGGTTTATACTTATAGTCTTCAAGCAAAATTAGCGGTACCATCAGACCAGCAGGTAAGTCATAGTATGGCGCTGAAGGCTTTTGCTCCTCTTCTGTCATTATTGGAGTTTGTGCAACAATCTCATTATCTTGCAACGACGGCAATTTTTGTTCTTGATGTTGTTCTAATTGATGTTGCTGCTGTTGTAACAATTGTATCGCTGCATTTACAGCAATAAGATCTAAGCCAGCGGTAGCAGCTAAATTAGCAGTTTCATTATTTGGTAATTGTGAAAATTGTTGCTGCTGTTGCTGTACTATTGGTGTACTAGCAGCATTCAAAAAACCAGGTGGCGGCTTTGACATATCTGGTATAAGGAAGTTGGCAGGAGCCAACTGACAATCACTGTTCATACCACTTTTGGGCTCACTTTTAAATGGGTTTATTGACGGTTGTTGATAATTTGTATTACCACCAAAACTGCCAGCATGCTGCAACTGTTGTTGATTTTGTTGTTTGAATATATTGTTATCACAATACATGGAAGATTGTTGATTGTTTGTTTCATTCATATTTAATGATTGGTCATCATCTTCGGTTGGCATTGCAATTGGCTGTGCCATCAGTGCCGGTAATTTGCTTGGATGCATTTGCGTTTGTTGCTGCTGTTGTTGTTGATGCTGAAGCTTTTGCTGCGGTGGCATTATTGATGTATTTGGTAAAACTGATGAAATTATTTGTTGTTCTAGTTGCTGCTTCTGCTGTTCAAAATGATTAATTTGCTGTGTTGCGTGTTGTATAAAAATTTGATGTTGCTTTTGGTAGCTAAAAAAGCGTAAATATAAATTTATATTTAATTCATTGATATGTTTATACTAGACAAAATTGAAATTTAGACGCGGCAAAGCCATGCAAACATCATACTTATCAAGTGTCGCTTTGGTAGCTTGAGAAAACTGGGCTGTGATATCGTGATGAACATTTTGTAAATTTGTTTTGTATTCTTGCATAGACGAATCAGGCGATTGCAATTTCGAGATAACACATGCATCGAAAAATTTCGCTTTCGATTCCCAAAGTGACAGTAATTTTGTGAGTTTGGCACGTTGATCTTTGCTAGCAACTAGAATATGACAAATAGATATTGAATTTTATAAAAAATCTTTAGTTTTTTTTAATTCAAATTGTTGTCTTACTTAAATCAGCACTGCAGAACATAGGTATTACAACATTTTCCAGACTGTTTTTCAGATCATTAGCATTTTTTCGTACACTGTAAAATATATCGAAACATGTTAAAAATTAGCTTTAAATATATCGTTAAAATAACATTAAATATCTGAATAATTCAAAAATGCATATTGACAGATAAATTGAGTGCTATGCAAACAGACTGTTTTGTATGGCATTATTTGTAAAAATGTGGCAAAACCGCTTTATTTACCAAAAAGTTTAATAGATTTGATTAAATAAGAAAATATAGTAATAAGGAATTGAGTATAAACATCTATAGTTACACTGGGCTCAAATCGAAAACTTTTTTTAGCAATCTGGGCACATTGCAGGTAAACCTATTTTGCGTCCGCTGAATTCAATGGTACTAGCCGCCTTCAAAGTTAGGACTTTTTTTTTGGAATTCGAATTGTCGTTTTGACAAAATTAAAAATTAACATTTCTCCAATTTTTTTTTTCATTTCTGGTAGAATATTACCAGAGAACATTTTTAACGGACATTTTTTAAGTTTCGCATTTAGCTTAACTAATTTTACAATAGATATCGTCAGTTGTTTGCCATTAGTATGAAACCAATTGTATATTTTTTACTTAACTTTTATATTTTTTGTGAAAGTTCGTGTTTACTAAATTTGGTACGCATTCATCGTCTTGTGAAATTCACTGAATTGTACCTGAATGATGATTTATTGCTTAATGCAATTTAATAAATGGAAAAAAGTTAACATAACTTTTAAAATTTAGCTGGGAAAGGAAAACCTGACATGCTGAAGTGAAATCAAAGGCAACAGACAGGATATATTATTAATGGCAGAAATTTCCCGCAAAATAGCTGCTGACTGAGCCTCAAAAGAACTTGCATCCAAATCGTCATAGGATTAATAACTAGACACCGCAGGGCTAAAAATTACCTGATGAACATGGAACTAGTAAAAGAATAGTTGTGCAGGGTTTGGGGGAAAAATAAAGACAGCATTTATTGTTTGACTATCCTGGCCTAGTAGGAACCAAACATCGTAAGATAGGGTCTCTCTTTTTAACTTCGGATGAAATTCCTTAAAGGAACCCATTTTTAGCATTGAACTCAAAACTTAGAGTCCTTTGACTACGAGAATGTCACAGTATTTCTTCCAAGGCCACAGTGACTTTAATGACAGGGTTTTACGTCTCTACTCAATCTAATCTAAACTATGGAATTGGAAATGATGTACCTTTTGTTTAGTTAAGAAATACATTAATTCATTAATGTTAGGTTTTTACAAAAAAATATTATATAAAAATAAGCAAAAAACAAATTCGCTTTACTTACCAATGATGCAGAATATCATTAACTAAATATATAAGATGTAATTTTTGCGTAAACGTCGATCCATTAAGCAATGCCCTAGAAATAAATTAACGAAAGATATTTCTTGTGTTCTTCTACTTCTGTTCTTTAAGCTCGTTTTCTCCGCACGTTAAATACTAATTTTTTTCATTTTTGGTATATTAAAAAGGAAAATTTATTTTCCCTACATATTTCAAATGTTGTTAATAAAATCAAAATTTATTAACAAACAATTGAAAAAATTATTAAAATATATGTAGTTACAAACAATATGGATATTCCAGTGTGGTTAAAGCAAAACAATAACGACAAAACAAAATCCAAACTTAATTCTCAAGAACAAACTTGGAGCTTTTGGAACACTTTTCTTTCGAATAGAAATCGAAAAAAAAAATTTATCTTTTTTATGAGAAGAATATTAATTTTTATAAAAAATAGAAAAAAATTTATGTATGTTAATAATAAGGAACCCTTATCTGAGGCATACTTCTTTAAAAGATACTGTAAAACAACATTGTTTTTTGCGCTGTCGGATGAATGCTGTAAAATCCAGTTTTTGCCTAAAATTGCAATTACAAAAATTCACTTAATTTTTAAATATATCATAAAAAGAAGAAAAATCTATATATAAATATATATATGTATGTAAGTGTCCCTAGAATTAATGATAACATGTAAATGTGTAAATTCTGGATACACATAACTAGGTAAATAATACAAAAGTTCAGTAAGTAATGTGGAAACTAAGCGAATACACTTAAAAACTATTTTAGCAAGCAAGACAAACTAGTTAATTTGTTATATGTCATACCCTGTCGCATATATGGCTAGTCTTAAAATAGAGGGTGATTTTTTGTATGATAGAACTTTAAATTGATAAAAACACATCTATGTAAATTAAGTTTTAATCCATATATTTTTTATTTAAAAGATTATTTTGACATTTGTTATATCAAAATAATTTCTGGCAGATGTCCACCACAACTAACTATTGAAAATAGTCGATTTGAAATATGTAGTCGAATTTTATATAACTTTTTTTTTGCAAATAAAAAATTTATAGGTATCTATCTACTTTTTAAAATAAAAATATAAATTTACTCTAAAGACACTTCAATTTAAGTCGTGCAGTAAAATGTTTTTTATAATCAAAAGACAGTCAAACTATAGACGCAAAAATTTCATGTTAAAACGAATAAGATACCTTGACCAATACAAACGCGAATAATGTATCTTATTAAACGCAGTACCTGTAAGATGTCTATTTGTTGAACAAAAAGATATATCGATTTTCCAAAAATTCTCACAAAATAATCTTTTGAATAAACTTAATTTATGTGTTTTATTTCAATGTAATGTTCTATCACAAAAAAAAACTTTACATTACTTGGAAAAATAAAGAACTTTGATAAAACAGGACCACGCTTCTAAAGAAATTCGGATCGCTGAATCAGAACCAAGTGCCCTTGTAGGCCTAGCATATAAACGGGTATCGATTTTAAAATCTTAAGGGAATCTACTGAAAATCATTTTGATTGAATTCACTGAAACAAAAAATTAAATTAAGTTAAATTTTGGATGAATACAACTTTTCAGCTGTTTTTGTTGGAATATATAGTTCCAACAATGAAGCTTGTAAACTACTTTTTCAAAAATGGCTTATCCGGAATATTGGGGATTGTGCAAGCTTTCATGAAAGCAAATTACAAATAAATAAGCTTTTGCCAGACAATACGTAAAACAATCTTATTAACCACTAAGATGCTATGTACGTAACACAATGTAGAACAAAGTATTTGATTACAATGTATAAAAATAGGATTTTTCATTTATTTTCTTTAATGTAGGGATATAGCAAATCAACTAGTTTGCTTGTTTAACTCAACACATTATTGTTTTACAAATAAAGTACAAAAATGAATCTGGTTATTTATTTAAGTTTGGCTTAGAATATGTCGGAATTTATTTGAGTTAGAACGCATAAATTTAGATTCGTTTAGAAGAATCCAGTATGAAATTTGAAAAAAAATAAAGCTATAAGCATAGCAGTGTTTTTTTAGTCGCAGCGACGATATCGTTATTGAAAATATTATTTGAATTAATAAGAATAATTTAATACTTTTAATTTTCTATTATTTTATTTTCTTCTTTTCAGGACTTTAAAAGGATCGTAGATAATTTATCATTTGAAATTTCAATACTTTACAGAGCACCATAATCCTTGTATTCAACCGGATTTAACAGCCTCTATCTGCTGTTTTTTGCCTCAATGAAAGGGTTTACCTTAACGAAAGGGTTTCATGCAAGGAAACCAGCATCAAACCAGTAGGTCAAGTCCAATATCCGGATTGAATTCCGAGCACTGTAGCCAGAAATTCTATTAATTCGCATTGAAAATTTTCATAAGAGAGCCCGTCATTGTGAGGCCAAAATAATGTCATTCTAAAGATATAATTTTCCACAACTATATTAGTGTAAGAAAATTTTAAACCTTTCTTTTATTTTCGACAAAGAAAATGTTATATTTATTTATAAATTTTTTCAATTATACTTATTAAAAAAAATTGAAAGTGCTACAAAGGACCATTAATTTTGAAAGTGGCCTAAGTCTTAAATAACTTTTGTTGCATCTAACCTTTCATTATTTTCAAAATGTTCAAAAAATTCAAATATGACCAATATTAGAACATTCATTAAAATTATGACAAGATTATTTTTAATTTTGTGCATAATGCAACTATAATTTATTATCCTAAACTAATTTTTGAAACCATTGATCTGCAAATTTACAAAAATTACGGTATGAAACGAGTAAATTATTTATACTGATGTTTACTTTTGAAGTGTTCCACCGTCAAATAACGTCTAACTTAGATCGAGTTAAATGATAAATTAAAGATATTTGGCTTCAGAATCGACCCATCGTCAGGATTTTAAAATATTTGAGGTCAAGTATGAACTTAAAAAATTTTTTTTTTGATTACTTTCGAGGTTATGTATAGGATTCAAAAAAATTTGTTCAGCTTATTTTTAACAAGAAAATCATTTAGCTCTTTAAAATGAGGTTTTAAGTGGTCATCTGTGAAGTTTTCTCGCAAAGTTACAGTTATTTTAAGGTGACATGAATTTGAAACTGTTTGGTTCGTAGGAGATCAAATTCATGACACTTTAATATGGCTACATTTTTGCGAGGAAGCATCACAGATCACCACTTGAAAGGTCGTTTTAAAAAGGAATGATGGTAGATACTAACTGATTTTTTTACTAAGAAAATGCTGAAAATTTTTTTTTTTTAATACAATACTAGTCTCAAAAAATTACATAAAAAAAATTTTTAAGTACATACTTAGTCTCAAATATTTTCAAGTCCTGACATGATGGATCGAATTCGGATTCAGCGCAAAAAATTTCTTCGGACAACGACTATTAGCAACAGTCCAACAAAATTCATCACCTCTCCCTGCATATACCTTTTAATAAAATAAAGTTTTTCCATACAATTTACAAGTGTAACTAACTAACAGGCTTCGGCACCACCTTTTAAAATTAAGCTCCAGAGCTGCTAATTTTTTTGCAACAGAACCTTAAAAAAAAAGTTTCAATAATCCTTATGTGTATATGTTGCGAATACTATGTATTCCAACGACAACTTTATATCCACTGGCTGCTGGCTTTTCTACTTCTACATTCGTGGCATAATATGCAACATTAAAAAAGGACATGTCACCTTTATTCAGTTATGTCTTCATTTGTGAAACTGTGTATGCGCGTTACTAGGTGACTCAAAGACAACGCAAAATTGGAAGAATTCATAAATTATGCCACCCTCACCTCACCACCCCTGCTTAATACTCATAGAAACAAAATTTATTGCGGGAATCTCTTTTAAAAACATTGTTCTATACAGATAAATTATGTAAAACATTAAATCTTTTTAAATTCTGAGGTGAAACAAATAACATTTATTTGATTTCAAAACAAAGCCTGTACTTTTTGAGATATTGTAAGAAAAGTTATAAAACCTTCTTTTGATATTACATATTTTTTAACTTCGACGGCACATAAAAACACCATAGTAAGAAGAGGTATTACGAATATTTATTGTAGAATTTTAAGATGTTGGTGTTACCCAATTACTCCAAAAGTACAAGACTTGCGCGCTGATTTTATAGATAAAAAAGAATTGAAGGTTTTTCTTCGAAGTTTATGCTTATTTTGTCAATTAAACAAAAACTTGTATTTTAAATTTTTAAAGTTTTACCTCGAACATTACCTTAATTATAATTTGACCACATTTTATAAACCCTTTTTATACAAAGATGTTCACAAACAATTTGCAAAGTTTCATTTGTTCATTTCCTATATAATAATTTAATTTTATATTAAAAAAACTTGGAATAAAATACACTAAAATTTAAATGCATTTCAATTAAAATTGTGGCGTGATAGAAAAATCTGTTAATGCAGTTGAAATTACAGCTCTTGAACTGAACAATATCAAAGTAAACCTGTATAAAAAAACCAATAAAAGCTTTAATTCTTTTAATACTAAATTTAATTATATCGAGTTTGAAATTGAAAGTTCATATTTTAATATACATATTTGAATTTATTTTTGCGTGGTTCATGAAGTAGCAGTTTATACGCTATGTCGTTTATTTTTGCTTTCAATTTATCCGGAAAATTCGAAAGAAATATATTTTATTTTGAATGCATAATTTTAGAATATTGCAATGCCATGTCAAATTTTCAAACCTTCCCATAAAAAAATTAATCAGAAAAAAGTCATGAGAAAGAATGTCTCCTAAATCAATTTAATATCAATAACTGAATAAAATGTTTCTATACAAACAACCAAAAGAACTTACAACTATACTATGTGTTTTAAACTCAAATAAACTTGGACACACCTTTTAGGTCAATACTTAGAGATAATAAATATTGGTTATTTTGGTGTATTAAGTTACCTGCTGATATGCTATCCTTGGTGCAGGATTCGCTAATAGGTTGCAGTATGCCATCAAATTCTTTCAATGATATACCATTTTCCTCAGCTTGTTTCTCCAAGGCAATATTCTGCGCCTGTTCAATGGCTTCATCTATTTGCTTCTTTTGTTGCGCCATCATAGCCTAAATTTTTTTTGTCGTTTTCACAGTTTGAATTTGTGATTGTGTTTGTATTTGTTTTTGTTCGAGGCAAAATGGTTTTGTTTCACAGGGGTATTTAAAAGAATATACAAGTAAAGCAAAAATTTAAATGTAGATATGCTTAATACAAAAAAAAACTAAGTTTATGAAAAAAAATATTACACAGTTTTAAATATGTTATGGCTGCCTAGAAATTATCTGAAATATTTGAACACTACATTAAAATAGAATACTATTCGTCTCCTCCTATATACATACATACATGTGTATGTGATAACATTTTGATGTGAATATTAAGATTTAAATTTTTTCAAGTCTAACATCCTTCAATGTGAATTGCACAATTTTGCAAGTAGAGCGCAAAGTGTATTAAAGAATTTTATAGATATTAAAAAAAGCGGATGGTATTTGTCCTTTGGTTTAAAATTCAATGAAAAACAGCAAAAGAATTGTTTATTTTTATTCCAAATAAAAAAATATAAAATCCTTGACGTAAAAAGTAAACCTACAAATAAATAGATATTTCATGAAACTCGTCAAAATTTGTTGAAACAAGAAACTTCAGCTTTATCTTCATTAAAATGCTATAATGTCATCAAAGATTTATTGATATTGTTGAGTTCATTTGGGTCGATAAGACCATGCGACCACTTTATTGATCAAACACTAAAAACAACAATACAGTACGAAAAATATCATCCGTCGTAAATAGGATATAATAAAACCACAAGGGTTTACTTATAAAATTAAGAAATATATTTAAAGATAATTGAGCGAAATCAAATTAAACTAGCAGCGTATGATAGATATCTACATATCTTCCATGAATTGCTAGCTAAATAATATGCTGAAAAGATAAAAAGTTGCAAAGCTCAGGGAGCTTCCATTAACCACGTGCCCTTCATAGGAGAAGGAGGGAGAGACTATGTCGAACTTGATCCAATAAAAAATTAACATCAGTCAAAAGAGGCCAAAATTGAACCATGTGGTTTATGGACACTCCCTTAACACAGCGTGTCATTAGTAGTAGTTTGTGTATATCCTTAAGAGTTTAATTAGTACATTTTTACAAAAAAAAAATTCCCTCAATTGACAAAGCAGAATCAACAGGACAGTAAAGGTAACAGCAAAGGACAAGCACAATTTATTCGTAATTTGTGACACCAAATGTTGGAAAAGAGTAAAATATAAGAAAATAATTCAAGTTTGTGTGATGTTTTGGCATATTAAGAGCCAAAAGTTTTCCACAATTTCATGTAGCAAATGTGGGGTTAATTTATGCCCAATCAGTTATTATATTATTATTAATTACCACAAGCAGTAAAAGTGATAAAAACATATTTGATATTGAATTTATTTAGTACTGAGCTCAACAAGTAACTTTGCATGATGATGGATATTTCAAGTTGTTTTTTAATAATTTTATGCCATTTATTTCTTCTAAAATAATTTTAAATATTTTTTTATTGATCTGGAGCACAAATTACATCACTGTGATTTATTGCACAAAAAAAGAAAAAATCATGCAAAGAAGGGTTAAGCTATTCGATTACATAACAATCCAGAATATGAATTTTTTGAGATACCGCTTTTGCGCTACTGAGGGCAGTATTGCTTCAGTGGTTCACAATTCCTCTGTGAACCAATGAACCGAAAACCGGATCCAATTGGTTGCTAATAGGGTTTATACTTTTAACATTTATTGTTTTTGTTCTAAATGCAAACATTTGGCTTGTTAGGATTAATGCAGTTTTCGAAGCTGTTATTTTCTTTTTCAGCTATTTGCGTACATTTTTCTTGATGTAAAAACAGAATTTAAAAATTTTCATCTTTACGAAAGCTATTTCCATTCTTCTGAATGGACACGGCTGAAGAAGTTATTTTAACTTTACCAGTTTCTAAGATTAAACACTGACAAAAAAACATTCAGAGGAACTGTGAACTATTTATTGAACAACGTACTGGTGAAATTTATGAAGTCAACATCCCATAAATATTTCAGCGGAAATAGAATTGCATCGGTTATATCAAAACATCTTACGAACTTGCTTCTACACTAGAATAACAAAAAAGAGGAGTATGTCTATTTCAAAAAGAAATTGCAACTGTAATATAATGGGCCAGTATAAAAATCGAAGACAACTAAAAATTGAATGATTCCTAAACTCATAAAAAAGCATCAAATTGTTTTTGATAAAAAAAAAGTTAAATATTATGTTTAATTTACCGAGTGTTGTGCCGATAAATTTGCTTCTGATTGATGTATCTGCTCGCGTAAAGTATTTTGTTGCATATTTATTGCTTCAATCTGTGCTGTTATATTCAGAGCTATGCTGTTGTTGGTAGGCGTTTGATTTGGGGTTTGATTGCTGCCCCATAATTGCGTCTGTACGGATTGTTGTTGATTTATATTGCTACCATAAATGACATTAGAAGTGGGTTCATGCGATGATTGCAAGGATTGTTGCTGTTGTGGCACAGATCCCTGTGCAAAGTGATGATGAAGATGCTGCTGTTGTCCATTTGAAGATATAGTCGTATTACCCTGCGAGAGTGAGCCTTGTTGTTTCAGAACTGCAACGCACAGTAAACTTTTAGATTTAAAGCTCATACAATTACATAATAAAAGTTAGATTTAATTCTTAATTTGAATCTGCGAAATCAATATGATACATAGTCCCCAGTGTTGAGAGAAACTCAATATTTTTTTTTAGAATTATAAGTTTAGTCTTCTTTTCAGAAAACGATTTTCTTTTAATAATAATAATCAGAAATGTTCTATGTTGCTTAAATATTAATTATTAACTTATAAGGTTGATTATAATACAATGACTTATTACAAATACTCCTTAAAATAAGGAGTACTTCGTGAGTATTCGCTTTATTCAGTGAAACTCCTTTTAACAGAAAAATGCTGATGTACATTCTGAAATTGTCAACTAGCAAAATGGCAAACACCATAACGAGCAATGGCAACACGGAATTACACTGACAATATCGGTACATCAAACACAACTGCACCGATGATAAGAATAAAAAGTGTAGGAACATTCATAGCTGTTTCGATTCCGAAAAATAAGTTATGAATTTATAATTACATATACAAATTTACAAACGAACTGCAAAAACTATTATGAAATCAATTTATAAAGGTAAAAAGATTTAAATTTAAAAGACCTATTTGTTTAAATTATTAGATTCGCCAAATTTTAGTAAGTAACGAAAATATGAGTTATAAAGCGTTTAAAGTATTTTTTTTTTTTAAATTATGAGAGTAGAATTTGTTTGAGTGAATTTTCCCTACAGTATGATCCCATAAGTATACATTTTGTCTATAGCACAGGACCACAAAGTATTTAGCCTGAGGTTAGACCAAGGTTTACAAGGTTTTTTGTAAAGCAAACTCAAGTTTCAATTTCCTTGCTTAAAATTGCGGAAAACGCTTTTTTGAGGTACATTTGAAGATATGTATCTCATACTTACAGAAAATTATTTTGGTCGATTCTTTAATCATATATACATTGAAATAAATACCGCTGGACTCCATACAAAAGACTAAACTGTTGTTGGGTAGATTACATCTTAACTTTAATGAGCTATGTATGCCTCAAAAAGAAAGCTGGTGATTTTAGATTTTCAAAAAATAAGGCGAAGCAGCTCCAAGATAGTTTGGTAATAAGTTCTTAATACTATCCACGTCTTAAAGCAAAACCTTTAATCAAATAAAATTTCTTACACGCATGTTCGGCGGTCACTCTATATTGATAGTAATTTGCAAACTCTCCGCCATAGAGAAACTCAAATTTTGGATTACCCTGCTGCTTCTGCTTGGCTATCATTTCGAATTCTGGTCCATTTCTAGCTACAAACTCAGCCAGCTTATCAATTATATTTCGCAGGCTTATGTCTGAAATATAACAAATTTTTAATGTAAAAAAAATAGCTATTTTAATGAGAAGGCTGTTTTTGCAAACCACTTCGCCCTACTTTTGATGGGAATTTTTTGGTATTTCATGCAAATTTACAAAAATCTTTACCTCTTGGCGGTTGTGGAACATCCATTTTACTCGATTTTAAGTATTAAGTAGTTTTAAATGCAAATAACATTGATAAAATTAATTAAAAAGATATCACCTAAGTGTAAAGTTTCAGCTGTCAAAAATTTTCACGACGCCATATTCGTTGTGAGTGTGGCCAGATTTCTAATAAAATTGGTGCCGGGTTTATTCTCGTCACTCGTTATTGTCATTTATCAGATTCACACGATTAATGACAAACACACGCGTTTCTATTCCACTGCTGTCTGCTGACAGAAGACAATGCAGTAGCTGCTTTATAAACGCTTTAAAGTTTCAATGACGATTTGGTTCATAGGTTTTAATATCGTTAGGGACCAAAAACTTGTAGACTTACCATTTTGTCGTGAGTTTCTCGGGTGATTTGGCGCATTATATAACAACAATAACGCATCGCCCTCTTTTCCCACGTCCTTTCGAAATTTCTTAACCTCAGGAATAAATGTATTTTCATACCAATCAAGAAAAATATTTGTGCTTTTTGTTGGTTAGCGTAAGTTAAGGAGATTGTGACATTTTTGAAACATCGTGGATTTTTTCATTTGCCAATAAGTAACAGTGGCAATCGATGAAAGAATGAAAGAAATTTACGCGTATGTGATCAAAGTATCATATAAAGAAAAAGGAAAGCTGAGGTCAAGCAGCGATAGAATAATGAATATATCATTATTTGAAGGAATAATTTCGGAAATAATTTATAACTTTTAATTGGCCGTTAATTCATTATTTGAACTTGGCAGCCCTGTCTTTGGATGTACACATTTTTTTTCTATTTACCATATCTTCCTTAAAGCAATAATTGTACATTTTCTAATCATGACTAATTACAAAATTATTTTAACGGAACTCAATAATTACGGCTCGGTTCACAGGAGTGGTATTTCAACGTGCGTTGGCTATTTCTCCGCAACTTCCGATGGCTATATCTCCGAAACCAGATCCGAGCGACACTTTTTTTTTTCATACTTTTTATTTATTTTTAACCCCCTTTTACCGCATACATTGCGCCGAGGTGTGTGGTTTATTAAAGCCAAATATCGTTAGCTTGCGCAAAATACGCAGCGTCAGCAAAGCTTTCTCCATTGTGGCGATAGTAGCATCCTGCGCGAAGTTACCATTTAACTGATGAAAAAAGAGATTCGTATAACCATCCCAGAGCTCAAAATTGTAGCTGTATGAATAAGGAAGAAAAGAGAGTCAGATTTCGAAAGTATAAACAATAAACAATGCCTATGAGATTATAAATAAAACAAAGTTACTCCTCTCCAAACCGGTGAGTTCCTCAAGACCCTTTTATCTGCCATCATGCGCTTGGAGGCCAAAGCTTTTACAACATGATATAACACTAGTAGAACACGTTGTTGTTGTATTTGATCACCACCACCACCACCACTGTTGCCGGCACCACTTTGTTGCAACATTTTCAGCAGTTCTGGTATTAACTGTGGCCAGTCGCGTGGACAATCGATACGGGCGATTTTCGATACCAAAACAGCAATTTGAGACGCCACCTGTGGTACGGGTTCATTAATGCCAGTCAATAACAGCTGACGTATTTGTTGTTTTTCTTCTGCGTTAAGCTCATTTTTAACGTTACGCCTCCAGTATTTGTTGACACCATTTTTCAAATACACAGCTGCCATCCAGCGTACATTGACCTCTAGCTGTTGGTTTTGAAAAATGCGCACCAGCGTCGGAAAGAATCCGGGTTGCAACTCCCATTCAACCAGCTGTTCCTCGGCTTTGCGTACGATTTCGTGACTGGGGTTGGTCGCTGCACGCAGCGCCTGACATACCATCAATTCGGGCGATGTCGATTCCAGTTCCATGTTGCTGTAGAAAAGTCAACATTCATATATTTCTCCAAGAAATTATTGTACTCTGAACTTACCGTCGTTGTTCATGAATATTTTGTTTATTCTTTTCTAATTTTTATCGCAAAATAAAGTATTTTTCCATCGAAACGAAGTTAGAATTAGTTTAGAAGAAATGACAGCATGCGCTTTTTCATAGCGTCAAATAGCAAGAATGGAGAAGCTTTTTTTTTCCGTTTTAGCGTCAAATAGCAAGAATGGAGAAGCTTTTTTTTCCAGCTGTGTAAACCCAGTTTTTTGTGCTTTTTTTTGAAGAAGAAGCACGCTATTTTGTTTTTTCATTGGACTAAATTTTTTTGATTTTCGGTCAAAAAGGGGGTAAATATGCAAAAATTTGGAACAAACGATACACTATTTTAAGGGGAATAAAATAAGGTTTCTTAGGAAGCTAAAAAAGTTATAGGTCATCTACACATTTTTTGGAAAAAATAACGGTTTTTTAAAAAAAAATTGGTCAAAATTTCAGAAAAATCGTAATATCTCCAAATTTATGGGTTAAATTTCTTAGGCTTGCTTACCATTATTATAGGCCATTAAATTATCTTTCTTTGGACACCCATATTTTTGACATCCATGCAGCGGTTCCGAACTTATAATAATTTTTCCAAAAGCTATAGCCGCAACTTCCGATGGCTATATCTCCGAAACCAGATCCGAGCGACACTTTTTTTTTTCATACTTTTTATTTATTTTTAACCCCCTTTACCCCTAAAAAAAAAAAAAAAATTGGAGAATGTGAGCTAAAGTAAACCTGTCCCAAAATGCATAAAGTACACATTTTTTTTCTATTTACCATACTTATACTTAAAGCAATTGTACATTTTCTAATCATGACAAAATTATTTTAACGGAACTCAATAATTAAGGCTCATGGACATAAAATCGTGTTCTGCTGAAACGCGCTTTTTAAAATTTCTTGTTTGATCTCGGTTCTTACGAGCGTTAATAAAACAAACGTGCGTTCCAAAGCGCGTTGATGGTCATTGCATATAATTTTGAAGTAAGTCTCATGTGAATTTAGCCCAAAGTGAACGAACTCGCAAGTGAACAGGGCCTTCCTTCAAAACCTTCATTCCTTCATTAGTATAATAATGATAATGAATATGAAAAAGGAAAGCAGGGATTACTTCATATGAATATGACTTCTATGATTTACACGTTATACCGGTTAGCCGCTGTATAGTACAACCCCCACTCTAGGCAGTACCAGCTGTTCTTATCACAATAAGAAATTCAGAAACTGTCAAAATATGTAAACAAATATTGACTTTACACGCGAAATTATTACGACCATGAAGTTGCGCGTTATATTTCCGATAAACTAAAAATATCAGCGATAAGTGAAGACAATTTAATTGCTGCACATACCGTAACTATTTAGTTACGGGTTTGCTTGAAAAATTAATTTTGTATAGTTTATTTACATCATAATGAACAAAATCATATATTTTAACAAATCACCTGTCGTTTTAAAATTCAAAATCACTTGTAATTTTTTCGGTTAAAAAAATATAAAATTTAATTACTTCGTGGGACAACCTAGTATTCTGTTAGCAAATTTCCGGATTAAAAAAAATGACGAATTTTGTTCATGTGGCAACGAAATAAAGTTATCACAAGCACTACGAAATTAATTTATCAGAAACAATAATTCGGTACACTATAATCATTTTAAGATGAAAAATGGACGGACATCATCACTTAACAATGAAAATGGACAATCTACATCTGTTATCAGTATACAGCAACAGAGAAAATCCTCAACTCAGCCTGAAGTGCAGGAAGTAAAAATCCTATGTTTTGACCTGACTCACTACAACAGTACAACACAATTCCTGCTTACCTGTGCTGGAGTGTTTGTTCTCTATCTTATTTATGGTTATCTACAAGAATTAATTTTCACAGTTGAAGGTTTTAAGCCATATGGATGGTTTTTGACCTTAGTACAATTTTTCTACTATATTTTGTTTGGAATTATGGAACGACAAATTGAAGCGGTAGGCAGAAGTGGAGCAACCATAAAGCGTTGCATACCAATGCGGACTTATGTAATATTGGCTGCCCTTACTCTTGGTACTATGGGTCTATCCAATTCTAGTTTAGGATACTTAAATTACCCCACACAGGTCATTTTTAAATGTTGCAAACTGATACCGGTCCTTATTGGCAGTATTCTAATTCAGGGAAAACGCTATGGCCCATTGGACTTTGCAGCTGCTGCTGCAATGTGCTTGGGTTTAACCTGGTTCACTTTAGCTGACTCACAGCTGTCACCGAATTTTAATACTTATGGCGTTTTTATGATTTCAATGGCACTATTATGTGATGCAGCCATAGGCAATGTTCAGGAGAAAGCGATGCGTGAACACAATGCACCAAGCAGTGAGGTTGTTCTATACTCATATGGATTAGGTTTCATTTATTTGTTTGTCATTATGCTAATAACGGGTAATCTTTTTCAAGGATTAACGTTCTGTTTGGAGGTAAATATTGATTTATATATTTTGTATGTAAGGTCGATGCATTTTTGTTAAAATTACAATTACTACAAAGAAATTATGGTAATTGTGGTTACCACACATAAAGTGTACGAAAGTTAATCTTGGAGATAAATAATTTGATTAAAAAACTGAAATCAATAAAAAATGTAGAGGAATAGTGTCTCAAAGGATTAAAGAAACACTGAAACAGTTCTTATAAAAGGTTAAACCTAATTTTACTAGACAACAATATTTTAATTTAAATTTGAAAGCAGACAAATAAAAAAGACTACAATCGATCCGCTACTAATCCATTTTCCCAATATTATTTATATAAATTAATTCTTTTGCAGCATCCACGTGAAACATTTGGTTATGGCTTCCTTTTTAGTTTATCTGGTTATTTGGGCATGCAGTTTGTGTTAGCCTTAGTACGTAGCAGCGGTGCACCAGTTGCAGCTACAGTGACAACAGCACGAAAAGCTGTTACTATTGCAATATCTTTTGTGTTTTTCAGAAAACCGTTTACAATGCAGTAAGGCTGAGTTATTTTTTTTTTGCACCTCCCGATTTTTTTTAACTTTCAATATTTTTTTTAATCTCTTACAGATATTTGTGGTCTGGTCTCATTGTTGTGTTTGGTATTTATCTGAACGTGTACAGCAAGAAAAATAAGCTTACCTTCCACGACATACAAAATAAGTTTAAGTATATAACTTCAACTATTTATGCTGAAAAATCAACAAGTAGAAAATTTCTGGTTGAAGTGTAGACATTTTAAATGATTCCTATTTATGTATAAGTGTGTATGTAAACATATAATATAAGAGAGATTAAGCTTAATGTATACTCCTAGAAGAGCAAAGTTACCCTTTTGGTTGATTAAATTAGAATTTAGTTGCTCCCCGCATATTGACTTAAATTATTGTAGAATACTCGTATCGTATATGTATATTATTCAATTTGTATACCCAAAATATCGAATTCTATTTTGAACTTAAAAAAATGTTTAACTAAAACGGCGCATATACCTTACTTTTGAACCGGTGGGCTGCAACACATATTTAATTATTATTTAATAATTAATTAATAACAGCAACATAATCGTCATAAAGATGAAAGAAACTTCTTAGTTTTTAGTGAAAATGTTTGCTTGGATCACTAATTATTTCATAGCAAGCCACATGTTTCGACATTTTGCGGATCTTCGACTCTGTAGGAATAAAGTCGAAACTGTTGTGATATTCCGAAATGTTTCATGACAATTTGCCGTTATTAATTGTTGTACATACTTTCGATGAACCGTTTCCGTACATTTTAGGCCGGAGCTTCAGATTCTATATTGGAAAATACATCTCGTTAGCGGTGCATCAGCATATGAACAAATTTTAGAACTGTTTTTGTAAAAAGTTAAATTCTCTATATGTATATTTATGTATGTATACATATATTATATCTCTACGTCTTGTAGTTTTCGAGATATACTGTGTTATATATATATACACTGTGGAAATCAAACTTTTTAAGTATTTTATAAAAACACAAAATTTTTAAAATAAAACGATTCTATACAAAATTTAACAGAAAGCACAAAGTACAATTTATAAATCTTAAATATGAAAATAAGTCTTTCGTATATAAAATTACCGTAGGCATTTTAAAAATTTAAAAAAAAAGAAAAAGGAAAGTTCCAGACAAGCACAGCCCATCAATATGATGAAACGCAGCTAGTTGTGTGTATGTGAATGCTTTTACATCCTGAGTTGTGTGTTGCCTGTTGTAACCGGTAGATTAAATTTAAATTTGAGAGGATATTTCATAAATGCAGAATCTGTACATATTTTCTGTGTCAAAGGTCTATACGATTGGGTATACTTTGTTATACATATGGCCAGTTAGACAAGATTCAAAAATTCCATATTAAAAATATGTACTTATCTGTACATAGTTCATATGTATTTTGTTTTAATGAGGGCTAAAATTGTTTTTTAATTTGAAAGAAACTGAATAGTTTAGACGTCATCAATTGATGTCTCTTAATCTAAATTACATTTCATGAGGCAAAGTTTCTATGTATCTATGTGAAGATTGCTCCAAGCGTTCATTAAAGGTGTTTTTCAAAGTGTTATGAAATTTGCAATTTAACTTTTCTTTTACGGTGTTTACATCTGCAGCATGGACTATTTTCACATTTCGGATCCAGTCCTTAATTGACATCTTCCGACTAGTAACGATAATAGATCCAAAACTTTACAAGAACGATTTTTGACATTAAGAACCGATTCTATGCAGAATCTTGAATATAACTCATAGAATTTGCTGCGGCGAACATCACGATTCAAACCAATTTAACGTCTTTTTATAATATTAATTTTATTTTTTCAGTACATTTAGCTTAACTAAATAAATTTTAAAGGATAGTATTTACTTTTCCAATTCGAATTCCATAACTGCCTTACAAAGGTCTTGTCGTTCTTTTGCTGAAGTTATTTTCCCCACAATGCGATCCAGAAATTCTCGCTGATGTCTTACAATGAATTTGTTGCATTGCATAATCGTGGCTCCAGTGTAAAGAGTTAAGAATTTTGCAGGTACCTTACCAATCTGAAAAACATAAATACAGTACATAACTGATTCATATTCAACCGGTAAACTTGCATTTGGCATTTGCAGATGCTAACACTTACCAAAGTAATCAATGGTAGAATGCTAGTTACAAGGCGATGAGGATGATGTCGACAGCGAATAATGGTGATTTTGGTGTGTTCATTACAGTACTTCAGTCGAAAGCCATGTTCCAGCGAGCCTACACCATGGTCACCATAAAATTTTTTCACGTAATTAAGCACACATTTAGTCAAAATGTGATCGCTAAATTTTAACGATTTCGTCGGTGCTTGTGGCACAATTTGTACCACAATATAACTAAAAGAACAATTAAACATAAAGTTATACATTGGTATTATAAAAAGATTTTAAGCCTACCGATTTTTAACGCGAACCATGCAGGTTTTTACAGGATTTTACCCAAAAAGCGTTCCTCCACGTTTGTTTATATTTTGAAAATCAGATTTTCACTTAGTACGCTCGTTCAGAAGACGAAACAAAAACAACTACCGCTTTGTAACTGTTAATATGTACGCACTTTTCGGACGAACTTTATTTGTATGTTACGAGCAGACATGGGGGTAATGCATTATTATTTCCATTACCACAAAATTAGTTTAGTGAAAATGGAAATTATTTGATTATCACTAAATTTAGTGGTACCTACTACACTAAATTTAGTAGTATTTACTAAATTTAGTGGTATCTAGTAAATTTAGTGATAATTGAAAAATGTTAAACTATTACTAAACTAGTTTAGTGAAAATGAAAAATTTCCATTACCACTTAAATGATTTAGTGGTAATGAATAATTTTTGCACAATCACTGAATATAGTGGAAAATTAAAAGTATTGGTTAGAATACCAATCGATGAAACTTATAATATATTATTTGGTATTAGTGACTAGCATTTGCCTACCCGAGCCTCATTGCAATATGTAATATGCGTAGTTTGCGAGACATGATTCGAAATAATTCTGAATGGAGTTGCCATCTAAAATGCTTCATACGGGGAATGGTGCTGAAGGAGTAGTGTACATGAAAAAAACGTTTGTCTTTTCTTGAGAAACGATTTTTCGTCAGGCACCGAACCTCTCAAACTTGAAATAAAGTCGTAGATGAGCTTTTGTTAACGTTTCAAAATCAGGTTATAATTAGATAATTTTTATTCCATTGTTTTCGAAACTTCAGCAAATACATACTTGTAATTTCGAAAAATAATTTTTTTTTATTACTAAAAATTTTGACGTTTTATATTAAATTTAGTGTTAAAAACTTTTGTTATTATTTTTATTTTTGAACAAAAATAAAGTACCTTTTATTTATTCCTAGCAGTTTCAGCAAAAAACTTGATTTCGTGTGAACTGCAACAGAAAATTTATTAAAATCGCTAGAATTAAAAATACTTTTATTTAAAAGTTTACCTTGTTCGTGTGGCAATGTCAGAGCAATATGTTATCGGTGTCGATGTGGGCACTGGCAGTGCACGTGCAGCATTAGTAGATGCATCAAACGGTAAAGTCATAAGAGTGGCCGAAAAGTCAATTGAAATTTGGAATCCATTACCTAATCACTATGAACAGTCCTCAGAAGATATTTGGAAAGCTGTTTGTTTCTGTATAACGGTGAGACTATGCATATTGATTCCTAAATAATGTTAGCGTCTTGATCTCGAATTTAACATACTATGTAACTAACTCCCTTAAGCTTAGGCATTGTCTTTACTCGCTCCACTTATTCCACTTTTGGAACGTATAGGAATGTATTGTATCTTGAGCCGCGTAATGAAAATCAAAGGAATATATATTATTTTTGCAAGTTTAATAGTGCTAATATTTAAAAGTAATGGTTTTGGATGGTTTTATAATTCATAATAAAACTATACTTACCATAGCATCAATCAGAGGACCAGCTTGGAACCATTCACACAGTTCTTTACTAACCATGCATTTTCATTTGATATCGTACATGCAGATAACAAAAAAGTAATATCGAATCATAAAATATTATTTAGATTTCTTAAGAAATAAGAGTTAACATTAAATCTGGAAACTTTCAGAAACAGTTCAGAATGATTGCATGTGAAAGACTTAGCTTAAAAGATTCAAGAAACGTAGAAACCTTTCAGAAACTCTTCACAATGATTGCGTATGAAACATTACATTAGAAATATATATGTAAGAAACATTTCTGTAATGTTCCGTTTGCAATATTTCAAATGAAATATTTTTTGGGTATGTTACTTAGTATTTCTGAAACTTTCTCAAACGCTACATGCCGAGTGGGATTTACCTATTTTTTATTAAAGGCTCCAAATTAGGTAATAGGTTAAAAATATAAAAAAATATTGAAGCTCGCTTATTTATTAACTGATTGATTTCTTTAATTATAGACTGTGACAGACGATATTTCAAATAAAGAGGTTGTTGCTATATCGTTTGCTGCCACTTGTTCATTAGTAATTTTAGGAGAAAATGGCGAATCAATTTCTGCAAGTAGCTCTCGAAATTATGAACAAAATGTAATACTTTGGATGGATCATAGAGCTCAAATTGAAGCAGAACAAATAAATACAACAAAACATGAGCTTTTGAACTATGTCGGCGGACAAGTATCACTTGAGATGGAAATGCCAAAACTTTTGTGGCTGAGAAAAAATGCATACCCTACGTGGACTAAGCTTTGGCGTGCTTTTGATTTAGTCGATTTCCTAACATGGCGCAGTACAAATTCTGATAGCAGATCCTTATGCACTGTTGTATGTAAATGGAATTATGATGCGGCAAAAATGCGTTGGGATACTGACTTCCTCAGACAGATTGGATTAGAGGAATTACGCTGCAATGATTTTCAAATAATTGGCAACGAAATTCGTAAGCCAGGTGACCCTGTTGGTCAAGGCTTAAGTAAACGTGCAGCAAAAGAATTCAAATTACGTCCAGGTACTGTGGTGGGTACTGCACTGATTGATGCACACGCTGGAATGTTGGGAATGCTCGGTTGTAGACCAAATGTTTACAATCAGAGCTCATGTCAAGGCATAGAATTCGAACTGCAAAGTAAGCTAGCTTTGATTTGTGGAAGCTCTACTTGTCATATGAGTTTGACGCGCGAACCTTGTTTGGCTCAAGGTATTTGGGGACCTTACAAGGATGCAATATTACCAGACTACTATCTAAGCGAAGCTGGGCAAAGCGCAACTGGTTTACTATTAGATAATATGTTTAAACTGCATCCTCAGTTTGAGCAAATTAAGGCTAGGCTAAAGCCGAAAGAGTAAGTATATAGTATATAGTAATATACCTATGTATAGTAATAGTAATATAGTAATATATGTATAGTATATATAAAAAAATGCTTAGTTGCAATAACTTTATTTCATATAACTTAGAGCTAAAATCTGCACAAAATTTCAAAATATAAATAAAAAATTTGCACACAGCTAAGGAAGGATTGAAGGATTTATTTATGTGTATTTTATATTCCTTTAAGGCTCATAAAATAATACACAAAAGCCATATAGTTTTTTTTATGATCTATAATTTTTTTTAGTTTTTTAAGTTCGCGGTAATTTTTTTTAAAGAAAGACATCCATCGCCTCGATTAAAGAAACTTAAAAAATATCGGACAGTCTAAAATAAATACATACAAGTTTCATTAATCGAGAAACTTGATTTTTCTAAAAAATAAAAAATGTTTAACCTCTTCCTTTCTGGGCAAAGCATTTGGCAAGATTGTCTCGAGTGAATGCTGTCTTAGATTGATCCCTATTGCCTTGTCTATAATGCACTTCGACCACAGCTAAACTGTTTTTTTTTTAATTTTTATTCAAGCCACATTCACACATATCTTAATAAGCTATTAACGCTGACTGCTAATGAAAAAGGTTTAAAAGATCCATGTTTTCTTACAAAAGATCTTCACATTTGGCCAGATTTTCATGGAAATCGATCACCAATCGCCGATCCAACTTTAAAAGGAATGGTAGGATTTAATTCTTATGACTCTTTCAAATGCAGTTAAAATAGATGAAAGTTTTAGATTTCAGGATTGGGCATGAACGATGATGAAGAAGCTTTAGCCGTCCTTTATTTATCCTTTGTACAAGCTTTAGCGGTAAGTAAAAATTTCAGTTTGCATATTTTTGGTAGTTTTAATCATATAAAAACAAATAATAACAATGAACTTATAGACACTTGTAAATTTTACTAATCGGATAGTTCTGTTGACAAAATTTTAGATCAGAACCTGGTTATGAAGATATAAATTGTTGAACTCGTCTATCATATTACGGACTTAAATTATTATAAATATATTGAAGCAGAAGGCTTTAGTTGCTAATGCTTTATTTAGTTACTAATTTAAAATTTAATTAATATAAAATTTTTGAAAGTTTTGAGCAGTGCCTTCCTCTTGCAATAGCAGACTGAAATTTTGGGAAATTAATACCTGGAGTGTTTTTGTTGTCGATTAATTGAATGGTAGATATAGTTTATCGTTTTCAGCCGGTTCAGATGATCAAAAGTAGCGAAAACCATTATGTCGACTGGCTACCTTAAAATTTTGCGAATGTACTCTTTATGACATTGATCCACCGCTTTACGACGCACATATTCAGAGCCAGTATTTTTAAGCTTTGATTCTTGGAAGAAGAAGCTGATGAAGTCACTGAAAGAATTTCAGTAACTTTAGTTTGTGGGTTGAAAATAGCCTATTTTTGTGTGATTTATGTAAGCTCACAGCCTATCTGAAATTTTGGAACGATTACGAAATTGCAAAAAGAATAATGAAAACTGACTGTTGAAAATCGATAGTTGCCAAATTGACTACATCACTACCGCCACTGAGTTTACTTATATACTTACCTCTATTAAATTATAATTTGCAGTACGGTACGCGTCACATTATCGAAAATTTAAATCAACATAGGCGTGGCAAATTCAATATTTTACTCTTCTGTGGTGGACTTGCAAAAAATCCTCTCTATGTGCAAACACACGCGGATGTATGTCATCTTCCCGCTATCGTCCCGAACGAATCGGAAATGGTTTTAGTAGGTGCTTCAATGTTGGGTGCATGTGCAGCTAAAATTTATCCCACTTTAGAGGTAAGTGAAATTAAATATTCGCTTATGGATAAATTAAGATAATAAATTAAAATAATGTATTGTAATTACAATCAGGAAGCCGCCACTGCTATGTCAGGTAGTGGTAAACTTATTAGGCCGAATGTTACAACTCAAATATATCATGATCGTAAGTATCGTGTATTTTTGGAAATGTTACAAAATCAATACAAATACAAATCTATTATGGATTGTAATTAAACAAGTTTTATTTAAAATTAATAGAAAATTTTCCTTTTGTATAATATTAAAATAAATCTTTTTTAAAGAATCACAAAAGTTTGTACTAAAAAAACTACTCAGCGTTGAGCTGCTTTACGACAGAATGCGCCACGATGAATTAAGTAATTTTCTAAAACTATTTTCTATAGGATTCCCCATTTCTTCGAAGGAGTTATGGCCCTTCGATTTGTTTTGTACTAAGTTACCTTATTTTATACTTAGTGATTCAGTTTAAGGTATTACAACGCAGTATACCCGTCAATGGTCCCATCTTGCTGGAAAAGGCAAATTTGTTCGCGTTACAGTTTCATTTGAATTTTGAATGTACCCCAAGTTGGATTAAGAGATTCAAAGCTAAGCATAATAACAAATTCGGCCAGATAAGTCGCAGATGAGAGTCATCATGTGTTAACCAAAATTTAGTTACAAATTGGATTAATACTGTTTGGCCAAACTTACGAAGAGGATTTTCTGACGCGATGGTATTGATGAATAGTATGTAATCTGCATATAACGTCGCCCGCTTGTAACAAAATAATTTTTCGCTCTCTTGGATGTCGCTATAACCGGACTCTACTGTTGAACAAAAAAAAAAATTAAACACGGTCCCGGATAGAGCTCGTTATCAGTAAAGTTCGTTAATTAAAAAAAAAATGTAAGTGTCTGCTAATGGAAATTATAATCCAATGGTCACATGTCGTATGGTTTAATACTAATGCTCTGCATGAGAGAATCATTTGTGTGACGCTGTACTCATTCATGTTTTTCGATTACAATAACTACTCATATAAGACAAAGCGATAATAGCCGCAGTGAATTTTTGGAACAAAAAAATTAATTCAAAAATTCATGATTAATAAATAAGTAAGTACATATATACATACATACCTAAAATCAGATACATTTCAGCTTTAACCGTTTTATTTTAGACGAGTAGTTTTTGTATTCAAAAAATGAAAAGGAGTACATGAAAAAAACTGACTCATTCTAATTAAAAACCTTACCAGATCAGAGTTTAGATGAATATGAATGATAATACATATTGTATTAATTAAACAAGTAGTGTTGCATTTTTTTTTCTCCAAATTTAACTTAGCGTAGTGTAAAATATAGGCAACATACATACATATATACATAAGTACAAAGCTTAAAAGATATGAGAGAGCAAGAGAGTTAAAGATGGAGAGATTAGCGCTGATCGTGCAAACAGTTTGGAATGCATATATGTATGTATGTACATAGGTGCGTTTTGTACGTAAGCATGTAAGCGAATGAGTGCGATATTATGTATAAGCAGAGCTTAATGAGGATACAAGCTTAATTTTTTTGTTCATTTATTCTTGTTTCCAGTAAAAAGCGTGTTCCGATCATATATCATGATCAGTTAAACTTAGAGCGCGTATATAGCGCACTTAATAAAACAAAATAATATTAATATATACCTAAATATTTATTACGTATTATAGCAAAATAAACTAAGGCTTTTAATTAAGTTTTAAGTCATTGCATTTTAATAATAGGTGCTCAGTTTTTATGTGTATTTTTGTAACTGATAAGAATTTATTAAAAGCTTCAAGCTAAAAATTTTTGAGATACTCTTTGCTGCGAGAAGCGACCTGTTTTAGATTGCAATTGTAATTAAAGGTGATAAGACGACGACAACGCGGCACACACTCTTACCCGTTTTAATTGCTGAGAGCGAAAATTGTTGTATTGTAAAGAAAATCCCAACTAATTAAAAATAAAAATTTTATAAAATACTTTATGCAAAATTATCAGTTATCAGTGGTAAAACCTTCTTCGTTTCAATTGGTGCTATATTCTTTAGAAATCTGCATTTAATTTGGTATACCTACACGCCTGTAGATTGTACTTATTATGCCGAAAATATACTTTGTCGGTGTCGATGTCGGTACCTCAAGTGCACGTGCTGCATTAGTAACATCAGACGGTAAGGTATTGAAGCAGGCTGTGAAACCAATAAGAATTTGGAATCAAGAACATGATCATTTTGAGCAGTCATCGGAGAATATCTGGAATGCGGTTTGCTATTGTGTAACGGTAAGGTGTTGCTTTTTTGCTGTTGTTGTTGTTGTTTTTTCGTTTAAGTTAATCTAAATTTTACAATAACTAACAAGAGATAAGAGTATGTGTATTTGGTTTCTATTTTTAATTGGCATATTTTTGTTTTGTTTACGTTCTATTTCGTTGAATAAAATGAAAAACATTTAAATTTATTTCTTCACATGGTACCTATGTATATGACGGAGTTGCATTTTCACACATCTTTTGCGGTTTTATCAATTTTTTTTGTGAGTTTGCTTTTAAGTAAGTGATGCGAATCTTTTTTCAGAAAACATATTTTTGTGATTGTTTATTTCATAGTTTTTATCTTCGATTTTTATGAGCTTTTAACGTGATATTTTTTGTGGTGCTGATCAATGTTATAAACATTTATGACTGCCGCTCAGTAACACATATTAACATCGATAAAGCCATCGAAAGTTGGGGATATAGATTTTACAAAAATCAGAATTTAAGTAAATAATAAAAAAACAATTGAGTTTTCAGATTGGTAAAAGATACATACATGAGTGCTTTCGAAACAATAACCAAGCCACACGCCACGTTGCGAGCCAATCGAGTTTTTGTGCACAAAGACCACAAATCAAATCAAAACCAAATCGAAACACTAAGCAGGATAGGTGAGTGCTACACTTGCAAATAAATCGCAAAATAAAATGTTCTACAACTTCAAGCACTCGAAGTTTATTGCATTTGGAAGTTTAAATGATGATCGTTTCGAGAGCACTCATGCAGACGTCTAATAGGTAGCTTAAAAAGCTATAAAAATAGTTTTCGAAACTTCAATATAAGTCTAGGATCTTTTTGAGTTACATATAACTAGATAACATGTTTTGATTTTTGGGGTCTCTGATATACATACACATACATTGGATTGAGCATTTTCTAATGTTCGATCAACTTCACGAGTTTTGCATCTAGTCGCCATTTAGTTCTTAGTTTTCACTCCCATCAGTAAGTATTTAGCTGAAAAACAACTAATTCATATGACTATTCATAACAAAAATTTTGGATATGTTAGTCATTCATACTTTTCTTTCTAAGTAAGACAATATCTGTGAAATCCACCATATACATATGTATGTATATACATATAATTGTAACACATAAATATATTCAAATATTACATACCTACAATTTCAGACCGTTACCGAAGATATACCCAAAGAGGAGATCGTTTCTATCTCATTTGATGCAACCTGTTCCTTGGTAGTTTTAGGTGAAAATGGTGTACCACTTTCCGTGAGCAGTAGTCGCAATTATGAGCAGAATGTAATACTCTGGATGGATCATCGCGCTCATATAGAGGCAAAAGAAATTAATGCAACACAACACGATATGTTACGTTTTGTGGGCGGTCAGGTATCACTTGAAATGGAAATGCCAAAACTTTTGTGGCTGAAGAAAAATGCATTCCTTTCCACATGGAATAAAGTGTGGCGCGTTTTTGACTTACCAGATTTTTTGACTTGGCGCAGCACAAACTGTGATACCAGGTCACTATGTAGTGTAGTCTGTAAATGGAATTATGACGCTACAAATATGTGCTGGAATGAGGAATTTCTTAAACAGATCGGTTTGGAGGAGTTGAGTAGGGATAATTTTGAAATAATTGGCAGTATAATTCGTAAACCAGGTGAACCAGTGGGTAATGGCTTGAGTGAACTGGCAGCAAACGAATTAGGTCTTCTGCCGGGCACTATAGTGGGCACTTCTTTAATTGATGCACATGCTGGTGCACTTGGAATGTTCGGATGTCGCGCAGCTGACGCTAGCAATGCTGAAAATGATTTACAGGGAAAGTTGGCGTTAATTTGTGGAACTTCCACGTGCCATATGAGTATGACGCGAGAGCCATGTCCAGCACGCGGCGTATGGGGACCATATAGGGATGCTATAATACCTGGGTACTATCTAAATGAGGGTGGTCAGAGTGCAACAGGATTGCTGTTGGATCATGTAATAAAAACACATCCTCAATATATGCATATTAAATTAAAACTGAAGGAAAATGAGTAAGTGTAATAACACCAGTTTAAAATGAAAAAGGTAGAACTTAAATGAAAAACTTTGATGATACAGTAGAACAGTAGGAAATTGTTAATGAGATTAGTTATTAAATAGAAAGGGTGTTATCTTTGTCCTAACTAAAAATTAAACACCTTTCACCCCATTAATAACACTAGTTTACACAAAAAATAATCTAGTTTCTCATATAATTTTTTCTATGTATTTTGGGGCCTATATTCCAAAAATGCCAACCATTTTTTTTTTTTCTTAAGAATCGTTTTCGAGATATCCCCAAAAAAACCCACTTTCACTACATTTTTCATCGCCATATTTAAATTTTTTTTCGGCCTAAATCAGTGGCACACTGTTCAAAACGTTATTTTATCTTCTTTCTAACGGTTTGCTGTTAATGAGAATCGGATAAGATTTGATGGAGTTACAAGCGATCAAAGTCCAAAAAAGTGATTTTTTTATTCTTCTTTAAAATTCAGGAAAAATACCCATTCTTTTAAAAATATTTAAAGTATATATTTGCTGAAATCGGACAAAAATGTAAAAGTTATTCAAAAATCAATGAAGAAAGCTAGCTTCAATATTTTCATTCGTAAAACATATATTATCTATTGTCTTTTATGTTCAATTGTACCCCATAAAAGATAAACCTAAAAGTTCTATTAAATTTTGGCTTGGCCTATTTTTTCCCTTTTTTAATTTTTTAAATCATAACTCAAAAATTATACATTTTTGGTATATACTGATTATCAGACAAAATTTCATATCGAAATAGCATTTTATAAAATCAAAAATTTAATTTTTTCATATAGCACTTTGAACGTTTCATTTGCATGGGCGTCTGCATATAGAACCGTATTGCCTAGTGTTATGGATAATTTAACATAAGGCTTACTCAGTAGGCGCGGAACACTAAATAAAGCTAATGCTCCAAAGTTCACTCTGGTATTGATATAAGTATTTGGCTTGTAACGTGTGAACTCAGGTTCTAAGTGACAATGCACCATCAATTTATGTTTTTTTTTTACATTTAAATTTTCCTGTTTTAGGACATAGTAAGTTATTGTCACATTCCCTATCGTATCAGCTGTGTCACCGTCCTCTCGAGACATTTTTCATTTTCAACTTCTACCAGCTTATCCGGCGTTTCTAACCTCCTCATCAACTTTCTCTAAGTTCTTTTAAGTATCTTAATCCTTTTGTGACAACGCTATCTCTGGAAATGCGGCAAGTTGCTGAATTAGTGAGGTTGCTTCTATGTTCTTATTTCTAGAAATCAAAAAATAAGTAAAACGCTTTACCATAACGCGTACCCATTTTTTGTCGGTCCATTAATTAAAATATAGCTTAAAACTTTAAAAATATTTATCATGCGAAATTTAACGATACAGAAAAAATATCTAGACGTTTATTTTATATTTAAAAAACGAAAAATAAAATCTAGTCTTTACAGTCAATAGTTCTAGTCAACTTTGCAAATAATAATTAGTCACTGCAATTTTGTTTATATTTCTAGGCACATTTATACATATCTGAATATACTACTACAAAAGATGGCAGCAGATAAAGGTTTAGATGATGTATGCTTTCTTACAAAAGACTTACATGTATGGCCAGATTTTCATGGAAATCGTTCACCAATTGCAGATGCCAACCTCAAAGGAATGGTACATGTTTGTGTCCCAAAAAATTAATTTCATTATTTTAATTTTTATTGTACAAGTAGATATCAGGCTTACGGATGACTGATGATGAAGAAGCATTAGCATTACTTTATTTAGCTTTTGTTCAAGCGCTAGCGGTGAGTGATTTTTATAATTTTTTACAGGATCAGGTTTCATTTGCAAATAATAAAAAAACTATTGGACTGGGATCTTTTGTAAATATTAAAAATATTTTTTTGCACAGTTTGGTACGCGACATATTATAGACAATTTAATTCAACATGAGCGTGTTAATTTTACATCTCTACTTTTTTGTGGTGGTCTTGCCAAAAATACATTTTATGTGCAAAGTCATGCGGACATTTGTCAACTACCAGCTGTTGTACCAAATGAACAGGAAATGGTTTTGGTAGGGGCTGCCATGCTGGGTGCATGTGCTGCTAAGGTTTATGCCACGCTGGAGGTAATTATTATTAAGATTTGAGATAATATTTTTGAATTAAAAATTTTTTTTGCTTTCTCTTAGGAAGCATCAACTGCTATGGGAGGCAGTGGTATTCTATTAAGGCCCAATGTTCAAACGCGAAATTATCACGAACGCAAATATCTGGTGTTCTTAGAAATGTTGAAAAGTCAGCGTATATACAAAAATATAATGGATGGGAATTAGTTGAAGTGAATATAGCAAACATTTGATTATTATTAACTACCAGTTATTTTTAAATGTGTAACAATTTACAAATTATTGCCTTCTATTTTTAAAATTAAGTTTGAGCATTTAAATAAATAATAAAAGAACGATTGAGTTAGTTATACATTTTTTATGCAATAAATGCTGCAGCTCTATTGTCAATTTTTGCACGGCACACCGGACATGTCATTTTGATTTTTTCTGAACAGTCTTCACAAATGCACACATGACCGCATGGTAAAACTATCACCTATAAATAAAAGGATTACATCGTTTTCATAAATATCAAATTATTTGGCGTTTACTTCTTTGGGATTTGTTGTGCACACAACACACAATTGATCTGGAGTGAGGTTATGTGGACGCGTTCGTGCTCGTCTAGCGCGTCTTTCTTTTTCTAATGTTTCTTTAATTCGGCGTTCATCTCGCTCCTGTTTTTTCTTTCTATAAATCTTACGTCCTATGACTCCAATTAAAATGACTGAAATTGTACTGCAGACAACAATTTTGAAGCTAGAAATAAATTATTAGTTTCGAATTGATTTTTCATTTCTAATAATGGCTTTCTATTTTTTTAATTGACCGAATTGAACCTCAAAAAACTCGACTTAACTTGACACAATTCGCTCGAATTAATTGTCTCTAGTTATGTTGATTTTATTGACAACCATATTTTAAGTTTGTTCAACTTACAGCATTGAAGATTTAGCTTCTTCAAATTTTTTAACCAATGTGGATTTTGTGGCAGTGGTCAGAAAAAGTGGTCCCACAGCTGACGGCTGCAAGCGCAACGTTTTACCATCGAGTTCAAGTTCACCAACTGCAGTTATAAAACTACCATCACGCAGCACTTCTTCCGTCGTCTGTAGGCCTTTTTGCCGAACACCCGAGAAAAAACCAAACACATGGTCAAAAAATGAAAGTGATGAAGGCTCATAATTGTCATAGACAACATCCATATCAAGCACAGCTGCAGATAGTGCATCAACGATTTCTACGCTGTGGCCATTACTACGCAGCTCAAATGGCATCTCATTAGATGAAACATGTATGAGTTTACGCTGTTCAGTCCAAAAACCAGCAAATCCACGCGCAATGCGATGTTCACTGTAAAAGTAAAATGAATTGAATGTAATATTTTTGTCACTTTGGGTTTTAATATACATACATACATAATAACAGATAAATAGCAAACTTGAATAATTAGAATAAACCCTTGAAGAACAGGCTTGATAAAAGTTTTAAGCGATTATTTTCGGATAAAATTGACCTACTTTAATATTGGAGATTAAATTGGTATTTTTTTTACATATGTACCCTTACATAAATGCTGTAAGCTCTTCGCCACTACCACTTCATGATAAATGAGTGCAGGTCATTGATACCTACGGCTGAATTGTTTTTTATTTCAGGGGAATTTTTTAACACAGTTTAACGTTCTAATAAAATTTTTATGGCTAGCAGATTTGCTGTAAATTGCAATCTGTTGTTTTTTAAATGTATAAAATAACTTTTCTAAGGCATCATTTAGGAGAAGTTGAATTATGTTTTTTTTTAATTTGTTTAATATATGTTCATGTATGGTTTATTCCAAATTCTGCTACATATTTAAAAAAAAAATTAATTTTACTCAAAAACTACATAACCAATTTTAGGTTTTGTTTAACATTTTTATAGCGGATGTTCTGCATCAGTGTAGGGGTTCCCAATTTATAACGATTTTTTATAAAAATACATCTGCGCAGCTACCAGCGACTACAAAACGCAATTCCGGTTCTCAACATTAATGAAATTAGTTGAGAGTGTCCACTATGTGGATTCCAAAAAAATCTCACTACGAGGCTTACAAGTTTAAGAGCTTGAGCAACGATCTTGATTCGTCTTAATGAATCGCTATAGGAAAAGCATTTTTTTTACCTTAGTTTTATAACCTGCAGTACACCGGTGACAGATGGCGACATAACACTGCGCATTGGCACTCCAATGGGTGCCACTGTCCCACGCAACACAGCATATGCAATTTTTTTATCTTTCTGCTTGGCTACTAACTCCTTTAGGTCTGCATCGATTGCAAGTTGTGGTGCTGCCTGTATACAATAACATTGGGGAATTATTTTTCATATATCTTTAATAACATCTGAATATCATATTACCTTTAAGCAATTCACATTTCTTTTATAGTTGTAGTATTCTTTCAAACAAAGTCCTAAAATCAGGAAATCGACGCCCAGCGCTATGCCTTCATGTAGGAATTCCATTTTTCCACCACTGCTTTGAACTATTTATGTGTCTGTTATTTGAAGATAACAATTTCTACATTGGAACTTTGGATTTGAATTAATTCATTCTAAAAAAATTTATTTCGTAAGTTTTCCATACAATAATATTTGACAGTAACCATATGTTCAGAGCATGGTTCAATTATAATGATTGATGCGATGCCAAGTGCTTGTTCTTTGACAAAAATTCATATCTCCGTCTAATGTCAAAATTAGGTGAAAAGCCATGGCACTGAGCGTGTAAATTTTGACTGATCAACTTTTATATAGCTTTAAAAATTTGTCATTAAGCACAAATACTTAGTGGAACTGTGGATCAACATGTCCACAGATCTTTGAAGGCACAATCGAGACAATGGCGTATTCTTTTCGCTCTTAATCACATTTAATGTTTTTTCTTAATTTCCAAGCCAAAATTGAGACGTTAAAAGGAAGCGAACTCACAGCTCTATATTTACGTTGCAATTTTACTATGAAGTGTGAATTACATAAGTTTCTGAATTTTCCAATAGTATGTCGTGATGAGGTGTCAGAAGCTTCAGATAGCGAGATCACTGACCATACTTTCAATTTCGTATTAACTTGGCTTGGCACGCTATGGCACTCTAAGTTTCAGGTGGTTGGCACTGAAATTTTTTATGGTTCGCCAGCGCTGGTCGGGAAATCGTCAACGATTACTCGCTGTCAAAAATTATAACAAACTTGATCGTGTGAAATCGCATTTTATTCGTCAATTAGATAAAATCCTTTTCGTAATTTGAAGAATAGATGTTGCACATAGCAAGTAGTTCTAGACACAAACCTCAAATAGTCAATCATATATGGCAGCTTTGCTTGAATTTGCGGAAGCGGTTGTAAGTTACGCGAGTACCTATGCATGGAGTAAGTGTGGGGCCCGAACTTCAAAATAAAGTCACATAATAAAATAATAACAGTGATGAAAAAACAATCAATAATCGCAGCTTTGGCTCTGCTTTCATATTTCCTTTTTAATATAATGTTAAATATTTTTGTTCTTCATCTGCTATAGTCGGTTTTTTTACTCTCGAAAACGAAAGAAAAACCGTAGGTGTAAGCGTCTACGACGCACAGTGATTCAGCTCGATACAAACGATTGACAAACATAGAAGGAGTTGTCGGAATTGAATGAAATATTGTTTCGTAGTGAATAATAGCATACTAAATTAAAAAACGTTAAAAAATTTTGAAAATTTTTAAAAGTTTTTGAGTAAATGGGGTTTTTTTACCGGTTTTTTTTAATGCGATCTTATGATAAGAAGCAATTTCATAAAAATTATACATTTTAACAATCATGAGGAGAAAAAAATGGTGATAAAATGTATTATATATGTATAATATATAAAGCAATAGATCCAAAATTTATTGCATTATGAAAGTTTTTGAGAAAATTGGTCAGAAATTTACATAAAGTTATTATTTTTGAAAAATTTCTGATATACTACATACATACTACAATATACTTCTTCAAAAAAATTTTTTTTTAAAAATGCAATTTGAAAATAATTAGTCATATTTATTATAATAAAATATAAGTAAACTCACAATAATCAGTGTTAAGCAAGAGAAAACAAACATTAAATGAATACATTAGTCGTTTGGAAAAACCTACTTTTAAAAAAAAAGGCGGACGAAAGCGGAAGAGATTTTATTTGCTCTTATTAGTAGAAGGTCACGACTAATGATATATGAAAAAAAATTCCATCGATTTTTACCACCTATTTTTTTAAATGTCTTCGCAAAATTGCAATTTTATAATTTAATGTATCAAAAAATCGCAATTTTGAGGTAACACAAGACTCTTAGATTTTATTATATTTTAAATATTTAAAAAACCTAAATTCAGCCAATTTATTACCTTCACAAAAAGATAAACTTCTACATTTTTGTTCAAAAACTGTAGTTTTGGAAATTGTTTTTCACTTACCCCTTTATCAAGATGCGATAAAACATGAAAGTCATATAAAAACAGTCAACTTTTGAAACCTCTACATAATAGGATACCCTTAAATGTTACTCTACTAACAATTCCAAGTCACTTCAAAAGGGACTGACTCCATTCATTATTACCAATAAATTGCATTTAAAATCAAACAATAAATTTTATAGCAAATCAAAAGCAGATTTTTTAATTAAAATATTTTGAGCTTATGAAAAAGTCACATTTTACGACTTAGATATTTTTACAAGCACCTAGAGTACAAGAAGACAATGCCACATTATAATTAGTTCCGGATGGACACTCGTTATGTGTCAATTTCCCATTGATGCCTGAACAATAGTAATACATTCTGCAATTCTCTGGATCTGGTAACAAACCCAATTTCGTGCATTCTATACCTTCAATTGGCGGTATAGTACCACCGGGATTTGTTGGATTTATTGTGGGTCTGATTGTCGATGACATATTAGGTGTTCCAAGTGAATTGGAACTACAATGAAAATTGTCAAAAATCTCACCGGCATCACAGCGATAAAGGGTTGGATAAAGTACACGAACTTCTTGATTAGATGTAGCTTTACACACATAAAATATGTTTGCATTATTAGGCCAAGGATGAGCATCACCGGCATTTACGCATTGAAATTGATGCTCTAGGCAAACTGCATCCTGTAGCGATAATGAACATTGGCCAGTGGCGGCATTGAATGCCTTGTCAGTACCACAATCTACTGAAGCTGAGACCAGTGTTGATTCGACAAAGTAACACATGTGATAACGTTGACAATCGTAAGGATCTGGAAAAATGCCTTGAGTTGTGCAGGGGAAATTCCCCTCAAAACCAAATGGATGACATGGTCCTGTCGAATTGCTACACATGCCAAGATTTGCATTACAATAGAAACCATTCTGTGTATCACACGACTCAACCGGTATGTTAACCCAATCATTGGAGAGCTGAACACATGTGGCGAGTAATTCGCACGATTCACAAATGGTACCAGCAGCTTTGCGTTCTGCACAATTGTTGGTTTCACGAGATTGTGCGAGACTTTGTTGACGTTGACGTGCGCCATTGACAAGTCCAGTGGCCAGCAGTGTTATCTGAAAATTATGCATAAATTAGTTTATGTAGTTCTGGAAAATAGAAAACTTTTCAGTACTTAATAAGTAAGAAAATACATAATAAGTCTTTAGAGTTTTAATTGGAATTTGCCCGCGTGCAAACCTTATTTTTCCTTCATCTTTATTTCTTAAGCAATTTCGTAAGAAAATTTTTTTTCCAAATTATAAAAATATTTTTTGTCCCCGCCATGGTATATTTGATGCGCAAATATAAAAAAACCTCACTTCTGTACTGCCATAAAACCTTGTCGAAATTGCACAGATCATCTTTTGGACAACCTATGTTGCAAGCACGGCTCTTATATGGCTTTACGCCTCCTGCCTGTGCTATGCCGCTCACGTAAATACATATATCGCAAATATTTAAACGTTAAAACGTCGATTGGAGAATTCACAAGGTTTTATAAGTCGAAATTCATATTGTGATAAAAATATGATATATGTGAGCACGCAATCACTGTCATATCGTTACGAATTTCTTAATAAAAATTCCATGCTTCACAAAATTTTCTTCTCACACTCTCTCAGTAATTCGAATAATATAATTCACACAATTACCAGGAATTTTTCGGATAGGCTCAGTACAAGATTCGGGTATATTTCAGTTAGAGGACATGACCGGAAGTTTTCTGATCGAGTTATTTAAGGAAATGAAACCAAACTTCACACAACTATAAGAAATAATTCAGCCAAGTATAAGCGAAAAAATGGATAAATCTTAAAAAGAGAGCATTCAATTCACATCCAAGCAAAAACCTATTAATTATGCTAGCTATCGTACAGTTTTATGAGTAAAAACAAAACTATTTTTTTTAATATCCTTTGTTAAGAAAACAATATCGCATCCTCTTAAGGGGGGTGCTACCGCCACGATCCCGCAAAAGTGTTGCTGGCAGAAATTACCTTGTTTGACTTAAGCTACATTTTTCAAGTAAATGGTACAAAATTAATTTCGATCTTTTTAAACGGCCTCCAATAATTACGTTGAAAATGACGTAGTCAACTATTCGTAAACTGGTTTTAATTTTTTTGCTTAAAATATAAGACATACCATGTAAATTACAAAAAGTTTCCACATTTTCACAAGGATTTATAGCATTAATTCAAAATTGAAATTAACAAATTTAAACTTTAATATTTTTTTAGTATCTTAAAATTCACACGTCCAACTGTTATGAAGGGCCAAAACTATCTAGAATAATATCACACTTAAGTCACAATTAAGAGTAACATTTTCGATAACATTTTGTTTAATTAAAAAAAAAAATACTGCATAGATAGATAAATGCTCTACTTGTACAATACTATTGGTATATGTACCAAACAAATCAAAATCAATATGCCCATTTTTTAAGAAAATGTTGATGTGTCATATCTGAACTTTTAAAAGGGTATGCTACCTGCCACTCCATACATACTTTTCTTCATTCTAATCAACGTTTACTATATTGACATATATACATATGTATGTAGATACTCATATGTACATTTGAAAGATTTCTTTCTCTTTAAACAAAATTGACATGTACATTCAATTAAGATTTTGGGGTTTTTGTTTATTTTTATTTGTTTTTTATTTTTTATTTAAATAAAGAAAGTTTTTTGTCTTGTTTAGTTTTGTACGTCTCTGAATGGTGATATTTATGCTTCTCTTATAAAAAACAAAGTCTTCATAGCTGAGAAATTTTAGAAAATAGTAAATAGATTCCTCTTATGGATTTAGTGAAATTTTAAAGGAATATATCTTATGCTTACTTGAATGACAGTAGCTTGTAAATTTTTTTATGTACATAATTTTATCGCTGTGTCTCGAATTTCAAACCAAAAAAAAACTTCCAAAAAAAAATTAAAAATTTTATAAAAAGTTGCGCCAGTTTTAGTAAAAGTTTTTTCAGAGTTGAAAACTGAAATGTGATATTCATTTCAGGTTTGTCAAAAGGATGTTTTTATTTGTTTAGAAATTTATTTTTTATTTTGCAATCACAATCGTGAATACATACATCGAAAAAAATCAATGAGTTTCGAAAGATAACGAAAAACATCGGTAGGAAACTAGGGTTGCAAAAGGGCTCGGTTTTGACCCAACTATGCCCGGAATTTCATGCCGTGAGTTCGGTAGAAATTGAAAAATTTCTGAAAAAGCCGGGAAGTGGATGATGAAAAAAAAATTAAAAAGTTTAATATTAGTGACTACAAAAAAAAGTTCTCCAACCTTTTCTCAAAAAAATATTTCATTTTTTCACAAAAAAATTAACTTATTACCATTTTAAGGAAAAAATATATTATTAAATACAAAATTTCGTAAAAATCCGCCTAAAGCACCACTTATGATGTCTTACAAGCTAAAATAACTTTCCATTAAAACAATGAACTTCAATTGTCAAATTCAGCTTAATACTTTAAGCGCTTTGATTTATTTTATTTATTTGAATATCCTTAGGCTACAAGATAATATAGCTATCCTGAATTTGACTAGCTTAAGTCACAGCTACGTAATATTTAATAACACACATTTGGTAAATAGTTATTAAAACTAATTTAATTACAGATTATACAATGAAAAATTTTACAAAATAAAATTTAATTTCTGTAAAATAAAATTGTTCTACTGCATTATTTATTTTGTTAAATATCTTAAAAATTCAAAGAAAAACATTGCTTTATTGCGAACTACTTAATTTAGATTTCTTTAGATTGTCAACTGTATGTAACGCAACATCATTTCTATTACTTTAAGAACATCAACATCTGCAAAAAGATCTTCAATATCTTGAGTATGTTTACTATTAAAATAAATATTTGCTAGATCAAACTCAGAGAAATTGTAGACATAGCCTCATTTGCGAAACAACGCGTAATGATCTTACTAAATAACGCACACAATAGTGATTTACTAGTGAGTTTCACTTCAGCCTCCATAACGTTTCATCTCTTGAGATCTTGTATAAACTCTTGCAACTAAAGGGTGTTTTTTTTAGAGGTTTGTTTTTCGAATAGAGATAAAACTGGGATTTTGTGGTCAAATCTGGCAACTCTAATGTCATTTATATTCAGTTTGGTTTGCCATTTCATCATGAACAGGTTGACGCATGAACAACGCGTCCAAGTTGGGCAAATTTATTATAGTCACTAAAATTTCAACTTTATTTTCACTCAAAATTCACATGATTTTTGCAATTATGAAGTCAAGAAGGCCGCCTAGATCTTGTGATATCACACCTTAATTTTTTTTTTTGGGGTTATGTGAAGCCAAAAGTATGCGTCGATAAGCCAGCTACGATTCAATACTTCGAAGCCAACATTACTCGCGTAATTCGCGATATACCTTGAAAATTGGACCTCCATTTTAGACTACGTCCGAGCTAGCCGTGGCGTTCATATGCCAGAAGTCATATTTAAATTATAATGCCAGAAGATTATCTTTCGAATAAAGTAATTTTCATGTCTATTTAAAAAATTCATCTTTGTTTTATTCCATTTTAAAGTTCTATACCTCTAAAAAAAACACCCTATACTTAAAATGCGGCAAGTGAGCTGGAGTCAATAGTTTCCTTGCCAACATCAGCCAAACAGCGTTAATGAATTTTATCATATGATAAAAATTCTCATTAAGGGGGGTTAATATTTAAAGATTTAAATAAAAATGTTTTTAAAATCAGCAAAATGGTGTTGGCAATTAAATTTACATATAAATAAAGTGTTGGGTGCCACAATATATAAGAAATATTTTGAGTTCTTTGATTACAAATTAATTGCTATTCTATTTGAAGGTCGTTTAAATATACATACACAACTACAGATTGTTTGACTGTGATTGCATAGTTTGTTTCGTTTTAATTATCGATATTCATGAAATTTTTTCGATTAAACGATAAAAATAACAATAAAAACGTTAGAAAGCAGATAAGTATGTTGAAAAATCTGCAAAATAATTCAGTAAGCAAAGAATTCGATAGATATCTACAATATATGGGGCATAAATTGCCAAAACGAAAGCAGTGGGACCTTGAGGTCTTCGATTTATACAAAAAATGTTAGGAACTTTTGAATTTAAGTAACTCAAATTTTCTATGATGACAATATTTTCAAAGTAAAATAAGAGATTAAATAATATATTTTTTCTTTAAAAAAGTTTGCATTTATTAAAAAAAAAAGGTAAAATTATAAAAAAACACAACAAGCAAATGAAAATAAATGGAAGCGCTCTTATGAATTATGAATTCTTTCGGTGCCACTTTTTCTCATTCTTATTTTTTATTAGTTGCTATTGTAACGCCCGCTTCTTCATATATGTGAAAAGTGTGTAAGTACCCATCAATTTTATAATGCCGCGCAAACTTTATTTGTCATATAATTTGCATAAACTAATTAAGAACTATAAAATTAAACGAAACTTAAAGTCGAAAATAGAAAACATGTCTTGTTACTTCTACTGAAGTAAGCCTACTCTTGACAGGCATAATAGCATGTTAAGAATATTGGGACAATTACTGCCTTTTTTCGGGACTCTAAATTCTGACTAGATGGAAACCCTAATTGAGAGTTTAAGCACATTTTATGTTGGGATTTTTTAAAATTTATTTAATTTGTTATAAAAAATTTCATTAAAAAGAAAAACCGAATGCAAAAAGAAAAGACTGCCCAAAAATCGCATTGTATCCCATGTGCCCCAGTATAAATACGATTTAAGACATAATATACCATAGTTCAACTAGAAATAACAGGGGGGACATCATGTACTTGCTTCATTTGGCTGTATGAGTTTTATGGAAACATTCCTTGTTTTCATTGCGTTCCAAATCTACTCATTATAGATGCGATCGAAAGCAGTTGTAGAGTAAATGACGCATACACTCAGGCACGTTTACCAAAATTTGCTATGTGGATAATACGAAGAGTGTTTGCCAGCATTTAAGTTTTTACCATTTCATCAAATAACTTTTTAATATTGCTGACCAAAACAAACGGTTATCAAATTTTTTTCTTAAACAAATTGACTTTTTAGCATTTGAGTCAATATTTATCTTTTTCTGAATTGCATATTTCCAACTTGGCATCCCTGTAATTCGTACATGAGCAAATTGTACGGAAAGCGGTTTGCTGTCAGCGCTGTAATTTCTTAAGTTTCCCTTAAATGCGATTGAGAATAAGTCTAGTTAGTACCTTAGAAGACGAGCTGAAAATAATAATTCTTCTATAATTTTTACAAAAAGCAGTTCTAGAAGCTATTTGTCAGGTAGTTTCATCTGGAGAGAAAGGCATGTTGAAAACAGGTGATGCTTTATGCTTCAGGATAATTATGCACTGTTTACTGATCGAAGAGCGAGTATTGGTTAATTTGCATTAGAGCTCGTGCTTATTTTCTGGCTTCGCAATTTCTCTTAGGGTTGTCATATTGTTATTCAGGTTCACTGAAGCAATCACAAATATATTAGACATATAACTATGGTATATTGCAATAGTTACGGTCTCATCCGCCTATACACGATATACAGGCTGGTCCCGATCAGTTTCAAAAAAGTTATGTCTCTTAAATTGCTTGGTAGAACAATTGAAAAAAAAAATAATGGGAATACTCTCAACCAGTACTAAAAGGTAAAAAACTTTTTAAAAAAAAAACGGATATGCAAAAACAAAATGGTATCCGATTTGGCGTGCAATGCATTAACCAAATTCTTAAAAAGTTCTACCCTATAACATCTTTACTTTTTAAATAACGCTTACAGTAATGAAAATAAATTTGATAGCGATCGCATTGTCTTTCTTCGCAGCGAATTCAGATAGTAACTAAAGAACACACACTGTAGCTTCAATAATTTCTAGGAAGTAGCACTGATAAATATCGCATTTCATTAAATATAACTATTATTAATGGTTTATCTATAGAATATTCCATTTACGTATCATAGTTAAATTTTGCTTTATTATACAGATATAAAGTTAAATGTAGCCTATACGATAAATAGAGGTAATTTATATTTCATAAAGACAGTACCTATTTATTTTAAACTGCTGAAATTGAAAGGAGTTTTATTGTGTAGAAATGAATTTTATTATTTGTATATCTGTTGTTCTGTTGGTAATTAATTTGATTAGGTTTACTGCTACCAATAAAGAGCAGTCTGGGCTGCCACATTTGATATTGCAAGATTGACAAGAATAAAAAAAAAAACCAATACGAAAAGGTCCTTACGAAATTAATTCTAAAGTTAAAGTGTTATGAACAAAAATATGTGACAGTTTGATCAGTTTTGAAAAACCCATGAAAAAAAAATGTATCACACCAAAAAGAGAAAATGTATCAAAATTGTTAAAATTAAGTGAATAAATAACAAAATGAAAATAAGAAAATAAAACAAAAATTCAGACAATGGCAGTGTTAAATTTATGTGGGCCTTTCAAAAAAACTCAAATTGGCAGCAAAATGCTTCAACAAACGGCAACACTGATACACTTTTCAAGGAGTGAGCAAAGTTTGCTCCATACAAATCTTTTTCGTTTTTACGAGGCTCGAAAATGTGCAGAGTTTGCTAAGTTTTCGAGGCATCTTCGCGTTTAGAAGAACATCCTCATTATGCTTTGTTGCTGGAGAGCGTACTTTTGGAGTTAAAGAGCTTGTTTCATCAACCATTCCAATACAGAATTAGTGTAGCGATTTTAAAGTTATTTTATCAGCAATATTAAATACTTGTATGGGACTTCTTTTCAAAAACTTTTTTCCAGGCAGTTGATATAAAATCTACTACAAAATCTGGAAGTTATAGTTTCGATTAAATTTAACTGGACATTGAAAAAACAGCCCTAAGGGTTATACTTATCAAATCATTTTAGGCTGCATCAGTGATGTTACATTGTAACATTTTACATGATTCAATAAAGGATTCAAAAACTTTACTCGCCAAAAATTGTCTCTTACTTACTAAGCTAAAAAAATTTAAAGTCTTCATGAAATACACTTTATAAAAGAAGCTAGAAAGAAAAAGGGCCTTTTGTTATAAAAAAATAAATTATGATTAGAAAGTGAAATCGTTAGTAAAAATTTATTTAATACATACTCCAAAAAAATAGCAACATTATTAAAAAAATTAATTTTCTTTTCAGTGTACTATTTCGATTACCACTGGTGCAAGTGTAAACGATCCATTCGTGGTAGCACAAAATCCATGCAGTCAAGTAAGCACTTCTCAATTCATTTGTGTCGATTGTAAGACTGTCGGTTACTGCAGTCAGTTAAGTGACGGTTTCCTAACTATCATAGTAGGCGGTTGCAGTGGTTCCTATTTCTTTTGCAATGCTGATGCAATGGGATGCACCTATAGCCAACAGTGTGAGTTAGAATATGCTGGGCCAAAGTTTCAATGTCAAACTCCTGGTATATATCCGGATCCTTACAACTGTAAATATTATCATAAGTGTAGTGAAAGCAATGAGCTAACAACATCGGTGTGTAACAATGGTTTGGGCTATTCATTGCAAAGTGGAACTTGCATTTTATCCAAGAGCAGTAAAGAATGCACCGAACGTCAGTATAAATGTGAACAACTTGGTCAAATTGGCTCATGGCCAAGTGATAATAACATTTTCTATATCTGCGTAATGCAACCGGGTCAGCTAACACCTGTTCCGCTATTATATCGTTGTCCAGTTGGTCAGATATTTTCGGGTACCAGTTGCGTTCCAAAAAATGACGATACAATAACAACATGTAATAGATTTTCTTTAATTGCGGATCCTTCAAATTGTACCGCCTACTACCGGTGCAATGATGCGGAACGGAAATGGTGCCCGGCTGGTACCCATTTTGATGCGACTAAACAAAGTTGTGTTATGGGTGATTGTTAAGTATGTAGTTTTATGTAATGTAAAATAAAGCGTTATGCAATATGATAATTAAAGTTTAATGTCATCATATCAAACATCCATCAATCCATCAATTTAGCTGTAAAACCATATTTTCCTGTATGTGGCGTGGCATTGCCCACTAAGAAACAAATATCTTTTTCAGGGTTAAATCTATCTCCATACGAAATTTCATCAAAATCGGTTTAGCTGTGATGAAATCATATATTCTAGTCAGTGGCGTAGCTAGGGTGGTGCGGCTGCACCAGGCGCAAGGCTTGAAGGACGGCATGTAGGAAATAATGAAAATGTATAAATGGAAAATTTGGAAGTTTTAGGAAAATTTTGCGGTGATTTTCGCTCGTCAAAATTTTCTATGGTACTTAGGGGGGGGGGGGGGCGGCGGCATTCCATGTGTTTGCACCAGGCGCCAAAAATGCTCGCTATGCCACAGATTCTAGTTAGGGGCGCGGTACTGGCACATACATAGGTATCTTCTAAAGGTTCAATCTACACATCTCAGTACTTAATTTCATAAAAATTTCGTTTATTGCTTAGGAGCGATGCCACGCTTCAGCGATATTAAATACTTTATGGCAGCCAATTTTCATCTTACATTGATCCTTTCTTTTTGAACAACATTTTTTTATTGCTGGCCCTTTCGAAGATCTTGAGCAAAGACTATTTTTAGCGATTAATTTTTAGCCGCACTTTTGTAATCACTTATTTCCAAAATGTTCAGTTTGACTTTAACTTGAAGACAATAGGATTAATTCCGATATAATTTTTTACACTACAATTTTTGTAAGAATAACGACCAGCTTTGCACATTTTACTTACACTTCACAATCAAAGTTTTCACAATTTCGTTATGGAATTAAAAAGTCGTAATTAGAAATGTTTTGTAGATTTTATTTGGTTTTTATTTTAATTTATCCATACATTTGAAATAATAAATTATTTGTTAAGCTTGAAAAGGAATAGCAAGGGTATTCACTTTTTGTCAAAACCAGTTAATTTATCTAATTTAATCAGATAAAGATAAATCATTTGCTTAATCATAAAAGAAATAATGTTTTCTGCTGACATATGTACGTATGTGTAAGGAACCTATTCAATCAGTTTTTAAAAATAATAAGTGTAAAATAACTATTAAAAATACAATAGTAGTTCTAAATAATTTACAAGAAAGTGTGAATACCTAGTTTATTGAAATTGAATACAATTACCATAGGTGCTGACAAACATATTAACATAGGTGATAACGATAATGATGATGTTGATGAATAGAATGATATAATTCTTTTGGATGGCTTTGAAGAAAAGCATGCAGTTTTTGCCTGCATCTCTTTACTCCTTCCGCATACGTTGTTTGCAATGTATTATTTATTGCATGTTATGTTTATTGCTCTTTTTAGTATTATTACAGTCATTACTATTCGCAATATGCTATCAGTCATCACATTCACGTACAACTGGATGTAAAACAATTGAAGCACCATTACAACCAGTACGCTCTGAGATGAAATCATGGAAATTACTTTCCAAAGCCCACATAAAACGTTTATGTCCAGGTAGCACCTTAATTGTATAGAAACAGAAGCAAGTGGAAAGAGAAAGGATTTTTTTTTTGTTAATATTAAACGTGAAAAGTTACAAATTTATGAATTGCAAAAAGAGTATATAAATTATAAGAATATATTTTTCCATCTGGTATTGTAATTTCTATTACCTGTGTTGAAAGCCGACAATCGCCACCACGTTGCACTTCCTGAAAGTTTGCAACCTTAAAACATGTTTCCGTATCCCACATGTATATATCATTCTCTCCCTTATAACGGAAGAATAATGCAGTACCGCCATCGCTGCCCAAAAGCACAATTTGCTTGCCATATGGTTTTGGACCGACATCTACTATGGAACCGGCACCTTGTCCAACACGCAAATACTGACCCTTTATTGAGTACAGGCGTGGAGAACTTAGGAATGTAAAGAAGATTGTTGAGGAACCATCAGGTTTGATAGTCAGCGCCACATAAAGTACATCATTTACAGGAGCAGTTGCTTTAGGTAATACAATACGATATGATTTGCCACCAGTAATATCATAGACGAGTATGCTACGTGCACCAGCATCGGCTACATAGCTGAGAAAGAAAAATTCAAATAATTTTGTGCTGTATAGGAAAAGAAAAGCGACGAAAAGCTCAGGAAAAATTAATGCATTATTATGTATAGTTAATATATAATTTAATAATGAACTTGTCTCCAGAAACAAAAAGTAAGCAGGGACTTATACTTCTTGTGTAGTATGTGCAGCACTATAGTGCACTATAGCGCATAACCCGTTGGGGCAGTGGCACGGCAACAGATTCATGACTACCTGCCCATAAACGCAGTTGACGATTGCATCTCCCCTTATTCTTTCCCAACCGAGACGAGCGAGGTTCCGGTCTTGGCTTGGTAGTAGAGACTGGCTAGATACCAGTCTATCCGAATGGGGTTCGCAACTACCACAAAAACGATGTATTCATGGTTGCCGAAACGAGCTAGATCCCCGTCGACCACGTTAGGCGTACTTAGTGGCTCTTGGGGTGGTAGCCGAGATGAGCTAGGTCCTGGTCTAGCACCCAAAAGAGGGCAAAAACACAGCGTTACGTAATATGTGAACAGACAATTAAAAGTAGAAAATTATTGTTACTATATCGAACTAATCGAAAAGTATATAAATTATAGGAAAAGTTGAAAACTATCCGACTTAAAAATTTTATTAAAATCGTAGAATATAGATAGTAGCCCCTATGAACACGTTTTTGAAACTACGATATAATCAGTGTTCTGATACCGTTTGGAACTTGCTGCAGAAACGGAATTGGAATTCGATGCTTATTACTGTATCATAAAATCTGAGCCGGGAAATCCTTCAAATGATCTCAACTGTAAGAGCTGAAGTTCAGAGTAAGTAAAAAAAAAAACTTTCATAGCAAATGCCGGTCATTCGATTTAGAAGAGTTATTGACATTGAACTTAAATTTCACTTCTGAACTAAATCGGAATCAGAACAAGCTTGAATATCGTTATTTGTTATACAAGAAAAATGTGAATTTTCTTTAGATCGTACTGGTCTTTGGTACAGAAGCTTCGAATAAAAAAAATATTAGTAATTATTTTTTATACAACTACTTTCATGGACAAACTCCTTCTTGAAACTGGAAAATATTTTTACTAATGCCCTTAGCAATATAAAACCATAGACATTTTATGTATCGAAATTGGTTCAGTAGTTTCGATAAAGATCAGGTATCACCTACGAACAGTTTTCAGAGAATTTTCAAAGAAATTGCAAATAATTGCAATTAACTCCATCAAATGAAAATCAAGATATGATACGAAAACAAAATCAATTTATTCCATAAAGTTTTCACATCATAACTTGCGAAACAAAAAAAAAAAATTACCACCACAAGCCAAAAAAAAAAATTTTTTTTTAATAGAATTGTAGAACTCGATTATAATTTTACCTCAATTTTTTATCAATCATTATGGCATATGTCAAATATAAATAAATGGGCTAAATCGATATAGAAAAACTCAGCAAAACGTGCAAAACTTTTGAAAGTTTCCAACAAAATTGAGTTCACTAAATGAGTTTTTCCCTGACTTGTTGCTATTGTGGTAATCATTTTTTTTTATTATTTTGTTTTATGTAAAGGTTTAAATTTTTGCTTTAGCTGTTTTTGTTGTTATTGTTGTTGACACATTATCCTCATTTTTAAGCAATTTGCAATTCAAAACTTTCGTTAACCTGAAAAAGTTTAATTTTCATGTGAATAACAAAATCAGCGTCATGTGAGCTAATGTTGTATTGTTATGATTTAAAATAATGTTGCTGTTGTTGGTATGGTGTGCCACAGCAACAAACACACTATGCGTAAATTGAGCTAGCAATTTTGTTGGCCTAAAAAAGTAAAAAAAAAAAGGAAAAACCTATTTCTTATAATGCAATATCATCAAAATTGACTTTGACAACATTTTTTCTGTATAAGCCATCAGATTTAAAATCGAAATCAACATTTTGTCAATGCTCGACATTGGTTGTCTATCATTGGTAGGGGACTTTGTGTAGCGTAAATAAATAGAAAATGACTTTAATGTCAAATCCTTCAATCTATGTAAGTTAATTGCTTTATCGAACTGCAGCAGAGCAGTATGTTGGCTTTTATAGGGATTCATTATGCATGCTTTGAAGAATTTTCGAGGTTTTCAGTTTTTTTTTTTTTAATTGGCTATGGGTTATATGTATGTACATATGTGTTCAATGAACATGTACCGAATGAACACTGTTTATGAGATAGGTCAAAAATAGATGTCAGACGCTCTTATAAGGTAGTTTGCTTAAAATGTTTAATGCTTTGATCCTCCCGGACGATTCACAGGAATTCTCGAGTTTGAAAAGCCTCACATGCTAAACACAATAGGAAACAGAAGACAGAGGCTTACGTCATATCTCGACTAAAACTGAGTATGCAGAGCTATTGGTCAGCTTTTGTAAAATAAGTTCCAGGAGAAGCAGGTATAATTCCTGCTGGTAGCTTTTGCCCACAACTTCGTACGTGAAGTTTACTTCAGAAAATATGGGTTCTTATGTCTAAATTTCGATTTTTATCCATTTCTTTGTTTTTCTATTTTTCTTTTATTGTTTTGATCCTTAATTCTCAAATGTGTCTCTAACCGAATCTTTTTTATACCTCTAATTCTTTTTCTATCTCTAAATATAAAAGAATTAGATATACCTATTGATTTTTATCCACAGTTAACGTTTTGAAATTTTTGTTTGTTTGGAAGGTGCCACGCCTTCTCTAAGAATTGCAGGCTACGTATTGTCTGAACTAGTCCTAGTGTTTGTGTGAAATTTTGTTTTATAATTTTAATTTTTACGAGCTTTGTTTGCAGATGTATTCTGTGCTCCAAACTTTATCATATTATATCACATAACTTTCTCACAATGTTGATTTCCATAGGAAGACTGACAGACTGATGAAAGACAGACGAACAGACGCATATGGCTGAGTCAACTAAGGAAAGGACGCTAATCAGGATAATAAATACTTGTCTATACCTGTCACGCCTCCTTGAGTTACAAACGTAATGAAAATATAAATATACCTTGAGTGTACGGTTTAAAAACAATTTCAAACCATGTTGCGGGACGATTTGAACCTAAGCTACACATAACTTTTGACCATTTTGTACACGATATAAAAGATATATGTAAGTTTGTTTTGGGTGGCCATTTGTACATTCGATATATCGTACCAGAGAAGAAAAAATTTAATTTTTCCTATGATATCTGTGGGCACAAGGAATAACAGCTAAACTCGATAGTTGATGACAAGGCGAAACAGTATAAATCATATGAATATACACATAACTTGTGTTGTTTCATCTTATCATCAAATATCGAGTTAAGCTGTTAGTCCTTGTGGCCATAAATATGATATCATACGATAAAATTAAAATGTCATAATGAATTCATAATGGAAAATTGTACTTACACAAACGGTCTGCCATCCTTGGAATAATCAACGATTATGAATTGTAAGCGTGACTCGGCAGTAACTAAATCTGTCAAATCGATGCTCTTCACAACTTTGTTATCGGCCGTGTTGATAGCAACAATTTTGGGACCACAACGACGAATGGGTTGTTCTAAAGTATTGACGATACCAACGTCCAAGACCCAAAGTAGACCCTGTAATAGTAAAAAAAGATTAAATCTTATGTTAAAAATAGCAAGTCAATTGTATTTTAAGATATTTTTATTATGAATAACATAAAATATTGGAGTTTAAAAAATGAGTTGTTTTATTTTCATTAATGTCCACTCATACTCTGAGGGCATTAAGCTAAAAAACTTAAATAGAAAAAAAAAAAAAAAAAAACAAAAGTGAAGTACCAGCTACATGAAGATTTCTGTTCATATTTCGCAGAAAAAAAACAAAACAAACTTGATCGAATAAGTCGATATGAAAAGATTGGAGTATATTATTAGTGGGAATTTCGGTATCCTAAAGCGCCTGGTTATGTCACACTTTTTTTCTTTATACATCGTTGGATTTGAATAATATTTTTGAACAGTGGGACCAAAAGAAAGCTTTATGGTATCCGCACTATCTTTACAGAAAATTAATTTAATTACGGCGTTATCCCATCAAATTGTGCAAATATTTGCTTTTGGGAAAAATATGTGATAATGACTAAAAGAAGATTTTATGGTTATTTCTAGTGATTGTCCGCTTTGATGAGTTGATTTAGTAAATATTTTTGATGAATCTCATGTCATCTTTGAAACTACTAAATTAATACCAATAACGAGAAAACATATGATATATTTGAAATGTTTTTTTAGCTTCACATATCCTTTGAAATTTCCTTTAAAAAAATTTTAACAGTTTTGAAAAGATAACTAAGGTTTTCTACATTAATTAACTTATTTTGACAATCAACTCATCAACTGTCACAAATTACACAAACTATGCAAAGGTGCGTTCATGTAACACCTCGCGTTGCACAAACGGCAAACTTGCGAGTTTAGTTGAATACCCTTATTGATTTCCATGTTTGTGGTAAAAATGCTGTCGCACAATGTTATTATAATTCTTAGGAGTGAAATCAAAAATAGTTCAATCAGTATTTTGATTGATGAAATGTCATCATGTGAATTCATTTCTCTTGGGACGTTTTCAGTGACATTCATTTTTCTCATTTTTATTATTAAATTTTCACTGTAATGCACTTCATCAAATATTAACATACAATTTTAAAAATATAATTTCCAAATTGTTTGCTTTTAATGAAAAGTATATGTAAATATTTATATAATTCTGATATGAGTTTTATTCGATTTTAGTAGCATATTTCACATGAATCGCATGCTGAAAATAAAAATCTCATAAATAATATAGAAACGACCACGTACTTGTAACGATTCTTTATGAGTTTTAAAGTAAAATAAACAATAGTGCTAAATTTATTGAACATTTGGCTGAAATACGATTTTGTTTAAGCCAAAAATCGTTCATTTCCCAAATATACAACATAGATGTCACATCTTAATATCTTTAATATATATTGTTGACTGTCGAAAATAAAGATATATATATATAAGACTATATTGCGACCCAAAGGGCATCGCCGATTCTATTTGAAGCATAATTAATATGTAATAATTTTGTGAAAACATTTTGGAAATTTTTGGAACTCTATGACAATACGCTTTACTTTGTTCTTCATTATTTTGAGGTGAATAAATAAACAAATTTTCCGAGACATGATTTTATAAATCTTTTAGTACTATCAGTCACTAAATTTTTATAGTGAATTTAAACTTTATAATTAACAATAAATTTAAGAAAAATTCAGAAAAAGACGTAGGATTTATAGCAACCCTCAGATGACTTTGGATCTATTGAAAGTAGAAAAACATCGAAATTTTTTTTAACAATTTTGAAAAACTTGTCGAAAATTGAATTTTGAGACTTATTAGATTCTTGCTGTTCTTGAGATATGGTACGATATGGTATACCTCTACTTAAAATTGACTTATCAACACAAACCAGCATCGGAAGCATTATGCTCAATTTCTGTGAATTTTTATAAAACTATAGAATAGCTATTTTCTGATATTTTTCTATTTAGAAAAATGTTCTTTCAACAGTTTCAAAACTTAATTTAGAAGCAATTTAATTTATTAAAACATTGACATCTTATTCTCACAGTAAATTAATGTTGCTCATACGACAAGTTATACCTAAATTACATGTGAATTGCAATAGTTTTTAAATGTGTGCAAGAATATAGAAATAAAAAAAAATTGCTGTTTGAAAGTCAACCAAAATCGGAAAGATGCTTCAAAATTAGGTACATTACTCGTAGTATACCATACCACTATGCGTTGGAGAACTCCCAAAAAGACCAAGTAAATTCCAATTTCAGCAGTAAAGAAGACTCGATTTCTGGCCAATTCAAACAAAATAAAAACTCTAAAATGATTTGTGTTTTTATGTCTCAGCTTCAAGGTCATTCAAAGAGCAGTGTTGCTTTGATGTGCTGGTTTGGTTTTAGTAATATATTAATGTGCTTATTTTTTGGATAGCCCACCCAAAATGAAAATTTAGAAAATAAAATACAAAAAAACTATTTAAAACTGAACGTACATATATTTCTGTAAATGAACTTTCGAAAGAAATAAGATGACAAAATTTGAAAAATTTTCAAATAAATTTGTTTACTCAGAAACAACGCAAAATTTTCATATGTAGTTTCTTGCAGTCTTTGTAAAAACAACAACGGGAAAACCTTGGCATTTAAAATTTTTCTTAATAAACATTTCATATTATATGACATTTTCTGTAGCGGAATGAACCGCCAACATATTAATGTTTATTTAATTTAATTTTTATTGATATTATTCATGTAATTTATTGGGAAAAATTTAAATTACGCTGAATTAAATAACACACTTTCATAGCTATAGTGACACATCTAAAAACACTTAACACTTTAATAAATATTATATATTATATTAAGTGCTTTAAAATCTATTATATATTATAAATAAAAAAGTTTCAGAAACTTTAGGCGCATGCAATTTTGAATATATGTACTTATGTAGGTTAAGTTAGTGCGGGAGATGTCAATTATCATCTTAACTTAGGCCGCATTCGGGTTTATAGCTTCATTATCAACCTATGCAAACCATTTCGAAATTTTTATAAATTGAAAAATGTATTTTGAACACTTTTGAACGATGTCTTCAAGAGAGTTAAAGTAGTGAGCTTCAAATATCTTGAAACATCGATTTTCCAACCCTAGGAACTCAGAAAAGATACTGAAAGATAGACTCTTCAACATTAGAATATTTACGTACAATGAGCTCTTAAAATTAAAATGACAAGTTTTTAATTAATTCCATATGAATTTACACAATACTCAAATTAATAATAATATGTACGTAGTGTTTTCATTATAGTCGACAGAAGCAATTACGTGCTTTGCTGCAAAATTGACTTAAAATTATAAAAATTGATTTTTTTTTTATTTTTAAATTTTTTTGCTCACCTACTGACACAGTCCTCATATTTTCATGTCATGTCAGCCATATTAAGGAAATTATTTTTTTTTTATCACGCTGCTGATTCAATATGCGACGCAAGTCGATGTTTTAATGGGCCAGTGACCAACATTTTTAATATTCGTATTAAAAAAAAGTGGAGTATTCTAAATGGTGCCATATGTTGTTTTGCTTTATTTAAAAATTGTATTTGTTTGTTGTGCATTTGCCATTTTATAGTGGTAAATTGATATGCTTGATGCAATTTTTTACAGTTTTCAAATAGATATTAGCTTGAATTTACTTCATATAAATAGAGTATTAGTCATTTTCAAAAACTTTGTATAAAAAATTCGGTATTTAATGATACGGCGAAACAACATAAGCTATGTGTATATTGATATGACTTATACTGTTTCGCCTTGTCATTAACTATAGAGTTTAGCTGTTATTGCTTGTGGCCACAGATATGTACATATGTATATAATTTTTTTCAGTTGATGATGCTAACAAACGGATAAACTTTTTTTGCTCATTGTGATTTAAATTTGTAAATGAAACCGATATTTGATTTTTAGCAACGACAACCGTAACCAGCTGTTTGTTTACTGGGGACATAGCCGTCAGCTGACATACCGGACCTGATGTAACGCATCAATGCACCACGTGCTTATGTTACTTAAAATTCTCTAATGTTAATGGATTTCTTAAGGATAAGCATTAAATAATTTCATATGAGAAGTTTATGATCTACCATGATAGCATTAAATAAATTTCAACATCTCGCTGAATTTAGCGCAGCTCGTTGTTCTTTTGACATATTTCAATTATTCTCGCAAAATCATCTATCCCACTGGACACCAATAATACGCCAATGGAAACATAAAACAGTTTGATAATTTTCAAGTTATACATAAACAAATACCGCGAGAGGCAGACAGATCGATAAAATTAGGCCATTGATAAGGAAGATATGATGTTTTGTTTTTTATTTTGAAATCTTATGGTATTTTGTTTGATAACTACTCGTAGTTCTGTTACTTACAATTGGATCGACTGCAATATCAACTACTGACTGTAGCGCTTGACAGTTGCCCTCCTCTTGTATGGCCCAACAAGGATAAGGCGCTATTTTGGTGAGACACTCACCCTTTTTTAAAATCACTTTACCTAAGGTGAAGGGAACACCCTGTTTATAGCGCGGTAGTGCTACAAAAGCATTATCGCGCAACAGTTGCGCACGTGTAGCGATTACATTGCGCGGTACATAACGTCCTGATTGTACGTAAATGTTTTTGGTTGAATCACAGGGCCAACGTAGGCTGCTACCACTTAGCTGAAAAGTTAATTCGACTAATGGATTTTTTTCACATTTGCTGACCACCGGTTCAGCGGCGAATGTGTGCCGTATGCTAAAGTTAGCAAGCAAAAGTAGACAGCTAACTGGGATCCAATAGAACATATTTGTATGCTGTGAAGCCTTTGCTTTTATTTTCAATTCACTTTTTCTCGTTAATTTATCACTTAAAAATCTTATATAGCACCCGGTTACTATTGCTGATACTGCAAAATTTTCCAGAACGTTTTTGCATTTATATTTAAAATCTTTTTTTGATGCAGACATCGAAAAAAATCAAGATAAGTCTAATGTTTTTGTGTAGCTTCTTTTGGAGCGTAAAGCACGCAGCGACATGTTAAATGACTTATTTGCAATTTTTTCGCATGCATAGCTACTGGGTTAACCGTGACCTGAGACAAGGTTACGAGCAACTGTGGGACGAGTTTTGTTATCATTTGTATTAATTATTGCAAAAGAATGCATATGTTTTTGACGTCGTTGCCGAATCGATTATTGTCCCATGGTGTCTCAATGAACTTCGGTATATGGGATTTATAGCAAGAAACTTTTTCAGCTTGTAAGTCATTTGTATGTATAATACATGCCGAACTCAGTGTCTCCCGAGTATTTAATTTTAGGGCGTTTGGTTTTATCTAAAGATGATTTTTTTTTCAGGCAGAGCGACATAGCCGCCTATACAAATCGGCACTTTAGGCTGTTCCTACCGCATCCCCTCTGAGGATTGTACTGATCACAAATCAATTTAAAGTGCTTCTAACTGTAACTGAAGGTATTTGCTTTTCCTCATTCTATTTCTTCCTAAGATTCAAATCTTGCTTCACTCTTAAGTAATTTTGATCCGTAAAATATGACATTCAGTCCCACTGTAAGTTATAGAACTTTTGTTTACATTATTGGCATGTCATAAAATATGACAAAAAAGAAATCTACGAATAAATGAGCAACAGTAAACATTCCAACAACAGCAACAGCATAAGTAAAATAAATAAAAAAAAAACATCAACATTTAACAATAAAGTGATTTTTCAAAATAAATAAAGAAAACAAAAACGAACCGAAACATAAAAGAATTTTATTTAAAAAAATAAAAGAGCCAAGTAATGAATAATAAAGTTAACTCGTAATGTGATATGTATGTATATTGCACACACATACATACGTATGCACGAGTACGAGTGTGCAATGGTAATTTGGTAGTGGTAAAGAAAAATTTTTGAAATGTAAAATTTCCGATTTTCTTGCTCTGTTTATTTACTTGTCGTTTATTGAATCAAGTCAAATTATTGAGGGTATTCAAGAAAAATTTGAGACAATAACACAACCAGTTCAATATATTGCACAAATGATTGAGTCATAGACACCTACACTAAAAAAAAAAACTGCTCAAGTGCACTTGCGGCGTTAATAGTGCGCGTTGTCTTATTTAAGAACACACACGGTTTTGTGATGCGCTTCTCATGTTCTTGGCGAATTTTCGTAAAAACCAGGGTTTAAAAAATCATTATACATTTTATGTGACATAACATAACGTAACGCAATGAAACGTAACATAACGTAAAGTATCGTTCAATAACGTAATATAACATAACGTTACGTACCGTATTGTAACGTACCGTAACGTACCATACCGTAACATAACGTAACGTAACGCAACGTAACATAACGTAACGTAACATAGCAAAACAAAAATGCGAAAGCATTATTCGACAAAATTCCGTTACATAAACTATATTGCCTTACAATAATAAAATGTATTACGAAAAACACATATGTACTCAAGATAACACTATAGTAGTTTTTCCTTTGAAATACGATTCTATAAACCGCTGGAGTAAATCAATCAGCAAAAATATACTACAAGCCAATTTCATTCAAATTCTTAACAAATATTCTCAATAATATAATATAGCTTCGCTACAATACTCGAATCTTCCCATATCTCTCATCGTACATGCTTCAGCTTCGTATGACAGGACCGGGAGAGTGAGTGATTTGTAAAGCGTTGTTCTTTTTCGTCGAGAGAGAACTCCATTTTTCAATTGGTCACTGAGACCAAAGTAACACCAGTTAGCAAGAGTTATACTTCGCTGGATCTTAAGGCTGACATTGTTATTGGTGTTTACGCTGAATCCAAGATAAATATCCCAGTAGTTTAATATAAAATTTCAGTCTTTATGTCGATATTATAAATATAGGTACATATACATTCCAAAAGAATGATTTTACTGACTATTTTTTTAAGTGTAGAAGGCACAAACGCATATGCGAAATTTTAATTGGAAATCGCTGGTGCAGAATGAGCGATAAAAATAAACAAAATTGTGTTAAAAAATATTTCTAACCATAAACTTGCTATAAAAGCAGAGCATATAAAAGGAGATGAGGCAGCAAAATTAAATTTTGATTTATGTTTGAGAATGCATTTTTTACGCTGTTCCAAAATAAAAGACATTTATTTTCATCGCCTGCGGTCAGTCAAGTAGCAGTAAGCTAAAAAATTAATTAAGTTATATGCTTCTTTGATGTCAAAAACTTGAGCCGATAATAAAATCCATTAGCTTTTTGTGGAATTTTTTTTTTTTGTTTAATGAAACTTGCAGATGAAAGACATATTTAATTATGGCAATATAAGATATACAAAAATTAGAAAATTTTAAGTGATTTTTAAAAAGATCTTGAGACAATATAAATTTCAGCGCGTATAAGAATGTTGATGATATTATTGTGAATTATTATTGCGAAAAATGGGACACCAAAAAAAAAAGAAGGTAAACCTTGATTCCAATGTGCTAAGCAAAAAAGGTTTAGTAAACGTTTCTAATAACCATATTAGTTTTTGAGATATCGTAGTGATATGACTATTTCCTCTATGAAGCGCAAGTGCGAATTTCATGTGCCGTTCCAATTATTGTTCCAGATGGCAAAAAAAAGGTACACCTTGTCACGTTCCAACCCTGAAAAATGTAATAACTAAATAGTTTCGACTAAATGTTGACTCCAATTAAATAGTTAATATTGAAAATTTAAAATCAATAAGATATTGACATTTTTACTATCAATTTTGCTCAGTGTTTTAAAATTTATGTAAAGGTCGTCTCAATGCATCATACCCTTATCTTTTTTTAATATGTTGATTTTTAAAAAAGCCACAATTTCATTTTTTCAATTATTCAAAAATGTTCTGTGATAAAATATGCAATTTATGCCATTTTTATTATTCTTTTCTTCGAATGCAAATTGAAACATTTTGGCATATTTTACCAACAATATTATATGAACAATTTTTGTTCAGAATCTGAAGAGAATTTAATTTTTCTAACGCTTGTTTTTATTTAAATTGCGTTTCGCAAGAATATAAAAGGAGCCCAAATATTTTGAGTTCAAAGAACTATTTCCCCCCTAACCACTATGTTTTTGATTTAAAAAAACAATGTTCTAAAAATGGATATGATTTTTAAAATATAAAGTATTGTATAATTAATACTGACTGATACGTATAAACATTATAACACTGGTATGATGAGCAATAAAAATTTTTGCATTTATATTCTATTCGTCATGCTCCTGCGTGCATAAATCTCGCATTTGGAAAATTCTCATTGAGTACATATATAAGCAAAGTATTAATGCAATTCATATTTGTGATGTATTCGCAGTACAAATATTTTGTGGAAAAGTATGCAAAAGTTCACAAATATAAAAATATAAAACCCTTGTTGGACCACCCTTTACAGCTTTAAGCTATAAATTTTTTAACGAAACTCAGAAAAGCAACTAATTTTTTGATTTTTTTTTTGTCAAACTAGTGACTGTGATCTGCTGTATTGCAAAAGTAATAGCTACGATAATTAAATTCTTTTTATAAAAAGGAAAAAAAAAAAATATTATTCTTGAAATTTTGCCCCATATGAATTAAAAAAGTTTTTAACATATGATAGCTTATCGACTTTTTTTTAACTTGTGCTCTGCTATGTAATTACTACAGTTAGAGATAAAAGACTTCACCAAAAATGATTTAAATATTTATATGAAACTGTTTTGCTCTACAATTTTAACGAGTTTTGAGTTTTTGATATGCAAAATTTTATAATCAAAATACCAGGAAATTGGAAGAACATGAGCAAGTATTTTATGCAATTTTACATAGCTAGCTGTTTTCTATAATTTAAAATAAAAATGCATGAATTTTTAAGCCATTGTGTAAGTGTCTGCCATTTGGCCAAGCTCTATTTAATTAAAAATTCTTAGATGTATTGTCAATCTATATATATACGAGGCATTCTCTGCATAGACAACCAATTTTAGATGTGATCCCTTTAAATTTTGTTTATATCTTATAGCACAGCTATGGATTTGTGAAGCCTCTGCTGGACGTTGTATATTTTGTAATACAAAACTTTGCCCATCACTATTGCAAAAATGAAAACTTTTTACTGTTTAAAGTACTCATATTACCTAGCTTGTCCGGCTGACGTTGCTCTGCACTTTTCGAAAAAATTCAGGATATTTGAATGAAGAAAAATTAACTGTTTGATGTTTAAAATTGAACATTAGTAATGATAATTCAAACTTAGAATATTGAATTTTGAAATTAAAATCATTCAATTATGTATGAGAGGGTATGAAAAATGTCAGTATTTTTCAAATGAGAGGCTTGGCACTGCCCATTTTTACATAGAAGCTTTTTTGAAGTGAGAACTTCCTTAGGCACGTTGTGCAGGTGAGGAAAAATGTATAAACTGGCGACAGGACACCGACATTCATGACGTCACAATGACAATATTTTCAAAATTATGTAGCATGCTTTAAGGGTATGTTGATAGATCAGTAGCCAAGACAACAACCATGTGATGACGTCATGTTTGTTGTCTTGGTTGTTGGTATATGGTAATTTTAGAAATTTGCTGCGTGCTTTTGGGCGTATGCATAAATTGAGTTACGACACTGGATGACACTGGATTTTAAAAGCTGAAAACTTGACATTAGCTTTCCTCCACGTCATCACCGACACAGGATGACACTGGATTTTAAAAGCTGAGAACTTGACATTAGCTTTCCTCCATTTATTTTTTCTTTACTGGTGTGAAAGAGACAGCCATGAGTTGCTTGGTGTGGTGAAAATTATTCCATAAACATTACAAAACATCATGAAAACAAATTTCAATTATATTATTTTAAGTTCTCACTTCTGTCGGCACTCCCAGAGTGCAACCCGCCGTTTTTTGACCATTCTTTATATATGCAAGTATATGTGCCAAGTAAATGCGTGAAATAGTTGATAATATAAGTATGACGAATAAAACTATTGTCTTACATGGGACATCGCCTATTTTTACAAATGAAACTTTGCTGAAACCTTTCATTGATGATAAGAAACATTTTAAAATATATGAAAATTTATTGAGAGATACTTTTTGTATAAAGAAATTAGTTTATTTGTTATATGGGAGGTGTTGGCCGGCTATTTTTTTTCATTGAAACTTACTTTTGACATACATATGTACATACATACATACTCTGTATGTACCAAGTCTCATTTATCTGCGTTAAATAGTTGATACATTTGATTTTTATCTTAAACGAGAGGCGTGATATTGCCCATTTTTTCTAAACAGAACGGTTGACTTGAACTGTCAGTCGAAATTGAAGTGATTTGAAATCGAGCGATCGAAATGTTGAGCATTAAAGATTGATTTCAATTTTGAATTCGATCGAAAACGATTTCCATCACACAAAAAAAAGAGCCTTGCGTTTCAACGGAATAAGTAAATTATGTTTTGAATGACTTTTTTCATTTGGTTTTTCTCATCAGTATGTAATTTTATATTATTTTCATACACTAGTAGGAAATATTGTGATCAATTTTTTTTTTAGTGGAGTGTTAATTTTCACTTTTAGCTCCGAGCCACGCATAGTCTTAGTCCGCCGCTGACGACAAGCAAATGAATTTACCTATAAATGATTTTTACTTCAAGTTTTGAAGTGATTTTATTACAACTATCAAAGATACTTAAGCAAAAATTATAGCCCATTCTGATATGAGAAGAGTACCAGGATATTTGGCAAGATCCGTGTAGAATATTTACATGATAAGCAGAATTACTAAAAGATTTATATGAACGCTTACGAATGCATCAATATTGTTGTGTGTCTTGATGCTACTAGCAGGCCTTCTCCGATATAGGCCTTACTCAATTGCCTACTGGGTTGTTATAATTTCTAATATGTAATGGCAGTTCAATTATTTTAATATTAGTGTGTGTGTGTGTGTGTGTGTGTGTGCGTAAGTACGAGTGTATGCGTAAATAATGAGCAGCTAGAAGGAGCATATGTACCCACTTCATTTACGTACTGCATTCATGTACTCAAACCTATAAAATACACACATTCGACATCATCAAAGGAAGATTTGCATGTATGTAAGTTTATTAAAAATATAGATATTGCATAAAACCCAACAATATCTTAGGCGCCTTTGAGGTTTTTTTTATTGTTCATGCATGCATGTAATGGGAATATATAAGTATATTATTCTGCTTATATGGCTATAAGGTTACCAGATTAACATGGCTAAAAACGAGTTATGAACCATCGGAAAGGTCTACAGTAGTTCGTTGAATACGTTGAACTATGTGCTATAGAAATGGTTGTGATTCCTATTTCTAGAAGAACTGAAGTCCCGTAGTTATTGTTTCTGTTACGCAGTGTACTCTGGGTACTTCAGCAGCGATTCGTAGTTACATACTTTCTTTGTCTTGGGTACACAAATCGTTATAATTTTAAATGGTGCTCAATCGTCTCCCCACAAATTAGAAGTAACTTTTGTGCACATAATTTTATTAATCATTATTTCTCATCTTGTAAGTCAAAATTTCAATGTCTTCAAATACCTCGACTTTTTTGACCTTGAACTACGGGGACATCCAACTTTTGGGGAAGTTCTTTTAGAACAATGACCTTAATGCATTTAGAGAGTACAGCGGCTGCAAGTTAGTGCTAAATACCCACGAGAACATAATAAGTTTATGATTTATTTATAACTCTTTTGAGTAAATAAAAATAGTTTTACGATCCGAAGTAATTTTGAAATATGTCAGTTGGCAACTCTACCTATGTGATATTTTTAGAGGACTTTGTTACTGTTATTGATGTCTTTTTAGTTGTTTCAAAAATCTGTTGCGACTATTTGTATGATATGTATATTTTGTACGTGTTCATCAAAGGGTTATTGTTCTTGTTATTTTTTCGTTATTTATTCAATGCCAAATTTTCCATAATTAGATTTCACTACAGATTTCGGCTGATGAGAATACATGGTATGAATAGAGAGTTTCTTTTAACATTTTATTAAGTTAATTTATATTATTTATTATGTTCCTGCTGTTGACTATTGAGTCCATATGTATGTATGTATATTTAAATATTTTTTTGTGAATAAGTATTGATAAGAAAAGTATCACTGCGAAAAATTTTTCGCTATACATACTTGGTTTTTGTTGTTGTTGTATTTTAGCATCTATTTGTTGCATTTGGTTATACTAACCCAATATTCTAGAAATATTCGAGAGATTTAAAAAGTTAAAGATTTATGGCTGCCGGAATTTTGACAAATTTACTAATTGATATCTCAATATACAGCTATGGACAAAGAAATAGCACATTTTTAAAAAAAATTTGACTTATAAAATTTTTTTCAACTAATATATATGAACGCGAAAAACGTTGCGTTCGCGACACTCTATAAATAAATTTAGAGCTTTAGCACCCAAAAATATTCTTCAGGTATAAGTATAGGTTATAGTATATATACATACATTGTATGTATATGTTGATAAAAAAAAACTTTTTATTTCATATCAGAAACTTCCATACATCAAGGTTGATGAGTGAAAGGAGCTTCAATGGGATGGTAGGTGGCCGGATATATAAGGCTTTGAGCTGTTTGTTTTAGTTCTCTGCAAGCTGCGCAGTTTATTTTTAATTAACATTTTGCTGTGGTGCGTTTTTAATAAAAGCTTTCCCGAAAATGGTCACTATTTTTATTCAATTATGCTGTGCGTTTAGAGTTCTGATAATAATTTAATGTCAGAAGAATTGTATTATTAGAGATACATACAATAAGTTTTTGGTAATTTCTATCCATACAATTTTAATTTAAATAAATCTTAATTTAAAACGCCTGTATGTGTCACATCACTCTATTATCTGAAATAAGGTCATATTTTATTTTGGCAGTGTGTGCGAGTTTATATTTATCTTCTAGATTTTTTTCTAAGCTTAAATTTGCCTTGCATGGCTTTCATTCAGTAAATCCAAAATTTTCTTTTGTACTCTCTGTTATTTCATAATTTTACGCATAATTTTGTTTCCTTTGTTCGTTTTTAGCTTTATACGCGTACATGCGTGTATGCGTACTTTATTAGGGTGTCCATTAATTTCAAAATTTCTTAAATCGAAGAGATGTTTTTGAAAGAAAAAAGAAAATTTTTTACAGAAACCCCTTTTTTTATGATAACATTTTTGGTCCATTTATTTTTACTCAAAAGCTGGTTGACGTACAGGAAAAAAGTTATAGACTTAGGACAAAATAAATTCAACAAGAAAGGACTACTTTTTTATAAGACCGTTTTTAAAGCCTATATTGTTCTTTCTTTTTTTTTTTTTTTTTTTTTTTTTTTCTTGAAAGTTTACAGTGCAGAGATGGTCAAGTCTAATAAAATTAATTATTACGGTTTCTTGACAAATATGAAGAGCTCTCATATAAAATAGGCAAAAGATTTTTGAAATCCCTCTAATGCTTAGAAAAATCATCATCTTTTTGCGAAATAATGGACACCCTATGTATGTGATGTGTTTTCGGTATAAAAGGGGGATCATAATTTGACATGTGTCTTCCTATAATCTGCAGTTTTTTTTTTCCTTTTTACGGAAGCGCAAAGTGAGCTCTGCTGTTCTTAATTCTGACTTTATTATCTCTCTCTTGTTGTTAAATATTTGATATTTTCATGTTTTCACTTTATTTCGACTTAATTTTTTTCGATTAATTTTGTGCGTAGTATTATTTTTGGTCATAAGTTCACATTTTTTTTCAATTTTTTTTTATATTTTCGTTATTTGTCTTTTTGAAATTAAATCAAAATAATTTTAAGGGTACATTTTTTTAGTAAGAGGCTTATCTACTGATTTAAAATTTCACTATAGAGTTTCACTAAAGGAAATGAAAGTAGAACGGCATACTTAGATGAAGCTCTTTTATATTTTTAAAATATTTATTGAACCATTGAACTATGGGAAGCTTTACTACTTTCTTTGGCAAAAAATTTTAAATCTGTAAAAAATTATTTTTTTTTAAATGGGTCATAGTCAAAAGATATGCAAAATATCTAAAAAAAATATAAGTCTAAGCCAAGCCCACTTCTCATACAAAGGTACCTTAATGAAAAGTTTGTAAAAATATAATCTATGTATCATGTAATCATTCTTGTAAGAAAGCTCTAAAATCTCGGAGAAAATACGAATATGCCCACGATTACCCATTCAGAAGGCACATATGTACATAGAAATATCCAGTGGAAAGTAGTATAGCTTAATCATATAATTGCTATTAAATATTAAGTTTCATTTAATTTTGTTTTAATGTAACTCATTCAAAATCCTACAAAAATCATTCGAATCTTAGCACTAACCGGGCTCTATATCTTGTGAAAATACATGACTGCACATTGGAGTAATACTTTTGCTAAAGCTTTAACGATTTTTCATATTTCTATGATAAACAACAAAATAACAAGATGATGTATTATGTATTGCAAAATTACTTCATTGTAAATTTAACACAGTAGATACTATGATATTGTGAATATCCCCATTGTAGACTCACAAATCATTTCCAAATTGAATTGGTTGGCAATTTAATTTAGATTGTTTGTTTGTACATAGCAAAAGAAAAATGAAATGTATAAAATAAATAAATTAGAAAAATGAAAACAAAAATTGCACTATACGCGTAAACAACATCTGCAATTTTCGACGAATTTTCGTTTTGCTAAAGATATTATCTACAAATAAATTTGCTGTCATAATAATGTGTAATATTTTTCTTTTCCATTCAAGCTGTCAAACAAATGTTAAGACAATTTTGTAACATTTGACTATTTTGTTTACATTTGCAATAGCTGGAAGACATTTATTGCAGAAATACGCGTATGTATGTATTGCAAGCAAAATTACTTACATATTTGCTGCTGCTTAACAAGGGGATACATTTTTTGTTTGAAATTTATCTCTTAAATTTCCTTCATTTTGTTTATTTCATTTCATTTCATTTCATTTTTTGTATATTAGAGTATATATTTTTTTTAAGTTTATTTAATATTATTCTAAAAAAAAATAATGTTCGTTAAATATGATTGAAGATGTACACTCAAAAAAAAGAATCACTTAAAATATAAGAAAAAATGCTTGCAGAAAATAATTAAATATTTGATCAAAATGATATAAAATCAAACATAACAGCAATATGTGAAATATTGAAGCTGTGTATGAAAATATTTGCAGAAAATATTATAGGGTAGTATGAAGTTGGAACAGACGCCCATTGTTGAATTCAAAATTTAGTACTAATTGTGTTTTATGCATGTGACCACATGCACACATTTATTTTATCCATTTAAAAATCAATTGACATTTTATATATATTTTAAAATTTACATTTTTATGAACAAAAATCATAGCTACCACACACAGTTGGGGCGAATTCTGAAAGATTATTAATATACTTTTACCAAAATGAACGCAGTTAAGAATGTAAAATATATTTTTATAACTAATCAATGGTACTCTCCTCATACAAAGTAAATAAATGAAAACTTGAAATTTAAATTTGTTTCCCTAAAATTGCTTACTTAGCGTATGCTTTAAAATATAGTATCCTCCGGACAATAAAATGTCAAGTATATTAAAAGACCTTTTAACATTTCTGCATGAAATCAAATATCAAATAAAATATATACTATATTTCCTACCATTAAGAACTTCAACAACGGAAATTTGACTATTTGGTCAATTTCTATGGCTACTTGCTTAAACTTCGTTTTGAATTAACTCAGCAATTTCTTAACATAAATCACTGTTCTGAATTTTATTGCTGCCGTTTTAATAATGCTATCGTCCTTTGTTCATTTTATTCGTCGTCTATCACATTTTGCTTACGTTGATGGCTCTCGACTTTGTGTGCAATTTGCGTTGTTGCCCCCCCCCCCCCCACTCCTGATATTTTTGGTTTTTTTTTTTTAGCCCAATCATAATCGTAAATAATACGCCATTGATTTTATTTTGCTTTCGGTATTTTTGTGGGCATGGCAACGACGCCGTTTGTTTGAGACAAATGACTGTTGTCCTTTGGTTTGATTTCTTAAAGGCATCATAATAATCAGTGCCAGAGGAACTGTGAGCCCGACAAACAACAACAGCTAGAAGAGCAACAAATCACATAACGGAAATTTGATTTGCAATTTGCGGATATCAAGTAAATTACTACACTGAAAAGAAAGAAGCTTAGTGATTTTGAGGTCTGTTACTTCAAAATCCTCACAGGATGGTGTTGGATGTTTTTTTTAGAAAGTGAAAGATTATACTCGTAAAAATATTTTGTGGTAAGTAAAGTATTCGCCAGTGAGTTCGCATAGAATCTTAAATACTCCACAATGTCCAGTTCTACTCTCGGCAGCATCTTAAGGAAAGAGAAAATAGAGCACTTTTTTAAAGATATACTGCTGTGGTCTGAAATTTGACACTCCCGTTTAGTGAAAATCAAGTGAACGCCTCAAGAAATGTAAGATTGATTTTTTCTAGAGTTGAGCTTGTTCGAAGAAACTCAAAACTCACTAACGTTTCATAAAATTTCAACACCGAATCTAGTTCGATTAGCTCGACTCAAATCAGTTTGTTTAGTTCAACATGTCTTTCGAAGAAAAGCTGCGAGCATCTCGTGAAAAAGCCGAAATTTTAATAAACGAGTAACTGGAAACTCTTGACTTGCAACCGTATGATACGGACAACGAAAGAACTGAACATGAGTTGAGTCGTATGAATCGAGTTGTTCGAGTTTGACTCGCTGCCTATGGCAAAAGTTCGAATATTTTCGATCAACTCGTTGAACAGTCTTTATTTTCAGAACATTTAGCACATTTTCTCTGTACATGTAAAGGAAATGTAAATTTAGTAAATTTTTTTTTATTTTGTTAGACAAAATTTCAATGGTTTTTCTATGTATTCGCTACAGGCAAAAAATGTTCAAGGTACGGCAACTGTTATGCCTAACTTAACGCTATAGAAATGCTTTCTTTTACAAAATATTGAGGAAATTTTAGAAAACCATCCATTGCTTATCTCTTAATTTAAATTCCACACTTAAGTTAAGAATACTTAAAAAGAGCCTAAGGTTTTCTTTTTAAAATAATTTTGAAAACTTTCTTTCCACTTAAAGTAAAAGATTATATTTTTTTAAGTGTAAATAAGAAAATGTTTCTTTATTGGCACACAAACGTCAAGGAATTCAATATGCTGATAATAAATATAGATGTTCAATTAAAATGGGAACAAAGAATGAGTAATCGACTGATAATATGAAGATAACAACAAGAAATGAAATAAAAATAAGCATAAGTATGAGTACTCTGAGGCACAAAAGGATTGTCACATATTTTAATTAAATAATGAAGCACCACAGTGGCACTCAGGAAGCAGTCACTTACATCGGAACGTGCCAAGTTTTATTTAACACAACATGTACTTTAATGGATTCTCAACACACACACACACACACACACACACACAGATAGAGTTGTTTAGCTTGAAATGTGCGTGTATTGTATTTGCGTAGGCATACTATCAAGTGCGCCTTTGAAGCCTTTAGAACGTTCAGACGGTAGATACAAAAGCTGACGTAAAGTTTTTAAATGTTTATTTTTTACAGAAACTTACGTATGTAGTAATTGTATAAGGTAAAACAAGCCAATAGTGCTAACTTAAACGAATGAAGAAGACCGTGATGCAACATGAGCTAAGCTACAAAATTAATGAAAATTCATGATGTTAAATAACTTAACAGAGAAGTTCCACCATAAAGATATCGATTTTTTCAACATTTTTCAACTTTTAAAACATAGAACTTTTGCAATATTCTTCGACTGTTCAACATTTTATTCAAAAATTCATTCAGTTCGTGCAGACTTTTCGACTATTCTTGACTTTCTCGAAGTTCTTTGACATTATTCACATTAATGGTAAATGTAATCGAGGGTGTACTGTATTGTGTGCTGTTGTTGTTTTATTATGATTTTGAAAAATAAAAATTTAAACAAAGTTATTGTTATCATTGTTGTCGAATATTTTTTATTCTGGACTATTTTCTATAGAATTTAGTCTCAAATATGAAGGTGAGCTGGAGCCAAACAAAGAAAAAATTAATTGAAAAATTTATTAAATTTTATATTTTTTTATATATTTTGTTAGTTTAAAATTTTAGTTAAATTATCATCAGTCAGGGAAAGTAGAGTCATATAAAACTGACGCATCTGTACATTTTTGTAATGTGGCTTTACAGAATACTCAACTCGGTCCCAGCGTGTGCCCTTGATACAGTAACTGAGCGATAGATTGGCGGCATTTTATTTAGATAATCATAAATTATTTTAATGGGCGCAAAGTTCGATGAAAATTTCAGGCAGATGTCCACACCTCTGCAAAAAAAAAAAAAACCGAAATGCAAAATCAATATTCTGTTCAATTTTGCGTAGAATTCCCCATATAAATAGCCAGAAAAATAAAAAAAAAAAATTGTGAAAAAATAAAAGTACGTTTTACATAACAAAATTTGTTTGTTTTGGGGTTTATATTGGAAAGTGGTCGACAACGTCTGCCCACGAATAATCAGCGCCGGAATCGTCTGCCTTCTTTATTTTTATGTTTTTAATAAGTAAAACAATCAGTCAGCTAAGAAGTAGAAGCAATAAATTGATTTAATCTTCTATTTGATATTTACATTTTTATAATATTGTAATTTTTAATTGCAGCAATAACTTAGTGGCAGATGTTGTTTTTCTTGTTTTTTACGACATAATTCTTATAATTATTGCCATCTGCCTGACGATAAAATCAGTTAAATTTGCGTAAGTATATATGTATGTATATAAAAAAATGTAAAAAAAAAAATAATAATTACTACTAAACGCAATAACAGAAACTTCAGCCACTTGCATTTTTTCTGTTTTAGAGTTTAGACCCATTTTTTTATATACTTAATAGGCAGACACGATGAAATTGTTTATGGTTCCTTTTTAAACAGCGTTAGAGGGCTCTTAACTAAAACCGCAGAGATAACGCAATGCCAAAGATTGTTCATACTTTTAATATTTCATATAGCTTCATGACTTTAAGCCTCTGTCGCATGATAAAATCATACCTAAATATGAAGCATTTTAAGTTTTTATGTATGTAGATTTAAATGCATATCATTGTCTGCTTGTTTTGTCCTACTAACCCTATTTAAAATCATTTTTTTTTTTGTAGAATAAGTTTTCATTTATAATTTTTTATATTACAATGCCATAGTAAAAAAAATACAACGAAAATGCCACAGTAGGTACCTCTCAAGGCTAAGCAGCAAATAACAATAAAAAAAATTGGCGCCATGTTTGAATAATTTGCATTAGAAATCTAAAAATCTAAAATAAAATTGTATGTACCAACATTAAGACACTTGTTAGCATACGAATTGTTACAAAAACAATAAAAAATATTGTCACACGTATTTTATTAAGTTTTTATTGCTTAATACAATTGATTTTAAATTTGCGTTGCCTACATTTAAGCGTAAGTAAATTAATATTACATAATCTACGGCGTATTGTCGATTTTATTTCAATTTGAATTTATTGCGTCATTAATAGTTTTAATTGATTCTCGCTTGTACAATTATTTTATTATTACCATCAAGACCGAATAAAATTTGTTGAAGTGTCATTAGAATAACTGCACATCAATTAATATTTTAATTTTATTACCGCACTGATCCTTAATTATACGAACGAAAGCGGCAATTTCTGCCATCATACATTTGAAGCATCACTAACATACATTTGTTTGCGATAGCATTTCATTTGAAATTTATTATTATCGTTGCTGTTTCCAACATTCTATGACGCACACTAATGACAGGAAATCACATAGATGACATTAATTTTAGAATATAATTCCCCAGTCATCATACAATACCAATATATATGCCATCAACTGTCAACGAAATGTTGAAGGACATTATTTTTTATTTAATTTTTTTTTCGGGAATTCTCCTTCCGTTTTTCTTATTTTTCTTTTCTTGTTTTCCTTCGTGATGCCGCCCTTACCTGCGGGAATTAACTCACTAACAATGACTTAAAGTTTACGAAATCAAAAGACACAAAAACGAAAAAAAAAGTTTCTAAAAAAATGTATGAATAAAATATGAACATAATAATGCCTTTAAAACATTAAAATTTTTTTTAAAAGAAGCCAAGTTCCCTAGAAATATATATTAAATGTGCTCTTATGGATTGTGCCACCAGAATAGCTCAGCAATCTGACCAATTAGCTTACTTTACTAGGTGGTTAAAAATTTGAGATATAAAATCTTACGCGGTGTTTGAATGATGATTCAGGGAATCGCAAAATTTTAATCTCCTTGTAGCTAAGAGCTACCAAGTATCGAAAATTTTGAAGAATCGAAGAGTCGAATGAAATCAGAAGTATCGCATCTTTCCGAAAAGAATGAGATATCGTAGTTTGAAATAAATGATTTTAGTTGAAAAATATCGAAGTGTGTGGAAAACTATAGCAGAGTATAGAAAAGTATCGATTAGTTAATTAAAATTTAAAAATGTCGCTTGAATCGAAATATATAAAGAAGTCGATAATTGTTGAATGTGTGTCAAATGATAGATCTTGATGATCTGTAATAAAATATATAATGTTGCCCAACCATAAACTTTTTTCCAAAAAAAGTTTGCCCAAAAAACAGGTGGCAACCCACTTTGGCACGGGATTCGACAAGATAACTCGAAATATTTTTTTTAAGGTTCATCAAGATCTATCATCTGAAATGCATATCAAGCTGAAATTTTGAACCATAAATATTTTTCTGAAAAGACTTGGCCCAAAAAAGAGGTGGCAATGCATTTTTTGGACGGGATTGGGCAAAGCAACCCTATATATTATATTTAGGCTCTTCAAGCTCTATCATTTGACATACATTTTAAGCTGAAATCTTAAACCATAAACTTTTTTCTAAAAAATGTTGGCCCAAAAAACAAGTGGCAACCCATATTTAGGACAGGATTTGGAAAGGCAACCCTATATATCGTGTTTAGGCTCATCGAGGCGTACAACTATCTCTTCAAACGAAAACTTTACATTTTACCTATTTAAAGTACAGCAGCGGTGGGCCATATATGAAAAATGAGGCAATTTTAGCTCTTAATAAGACGAAGTTTTTCTTAAGAAAAATTACCAAAAAGACAAACACATGCACTCACTACTGCTACGCACATTTTTATCGATTTGTTTTGTTGTGATTGTTACATCACTCAGAAAACAAAAGTCGATGCATGTTGTTCTTGCTTGATTCTTGAAATTGGCAATTGAATGGATCCAAGCATACTTAGGTGGTTTTATCTTAAAATATAAATTTAGTAAATTAAAAGAAATTTTTACCAACTTATTTCTACAATAGTTGCACTATAAAAATATTAATAGAGAAAATAAAATATAACATTCCTATGCAAAAATCTTTGAAATCATTTCCCTATACCACCAAACTGCATTCAACAAGAATCCGGTAATTTGAAAAAAATTAAAAACAAAAACTTGAAAAAATTTAGTAAACAAAACAGAAAGCATTAAATGGACAAGGTCATCATTTGAATGAAAAAGTAAAATCGTTACCAAACATGCTGAATTTTCATACGACATTAACAACATCATGACCGTGAAATAATCGAAATGAGTGAGAAAAGCACGTCGTTGTCGTCAAGACTGGTGCACTTTATTTTGCGGAATGAAAAATTTATATAAATGCCAGTCTTTAATATATTTTCCAGATCATTTAAGTTAAGTTGAATTTTGTACATAGTCAGCTGAATTTGTGCAGTGGCGGATTACACACAAAACAAATCCACCCAGCTAAACGCATCCCAGTTGCAGAGTACCGAAAAAAGTGAGACTTTTCAGAATGTGGCACGCAACCAGAAAAGTTGCAAAAATTTTATTATGTGCAATTGTGGCCAATTGTTTCATAAATGAAACTGTGGCGCAGGGTACCAAATATGGTCTGTGGACGCCAGAGCAGAAACCATGCTCTAACGCTGCTTCAATTGTACAATGGACTGGTGGACAATTCACATTCCCTTGCACCTCAACTAAATCGCTTTTTAAGAGTTCCGGGAAATATATACCAAAAAATGTTATTGCAACACGTGCACAAATTGTAGATGACATTTTACTTTTAGCGTTGCCACGCTATCGCAAAGGTGTGCCAGCAACACTTGTAAAGACAACAGTGAATCCTGGCACTTGTGTTACTACGCTGACACCATACCCTTGCTGGGATCTCCAGGAAGAAGGTAACTGCAAGGCATTACAGTCAGTGGTCGATTTGGTTTTAGATCAAAATAAAGTACTCTGGGTGCTGGATACTGGTATTGTTAATACTTTGGAGATACCGGTGCGTAAATGTCCACCCAAAGTGGTTGCAATATCGGTGAAAACCGGTAAAGTATTGAAGACGATTTCGTTGGAGGGCTTGACTTCGAGCACCTCGCGATTACAATATCTTGTGGTAGACTATGCTCCGGATGGTGCATGTTTCATTTATGTCAGCGATGCTGCAAATCGTGCAATTATCGTCTATAATCTACAGGCTGATCGTGGTTTTCGTGTCGTACTGCCAAAGGCAGTAACGGTGGGTTGTCGCGCACGTGACGTTTTGTATATCGCTTTGATTAGACGCGATTGTGGCTCGACTGAATTGTATTTCACCTATTTGAGCACAAATCGATTGTTTGCATTGAAAACTGAATACCTGAGGAATGGCGTTGCTGATGGCAGAATATTAGGTGAGGAAAATTTTCTTTAAACATTTTATTTACGCAAGTGATGATGTGCATTGTGTTGAAAAGTGTTTGGAATCTTTAATTAAAAAGTTTGGCGGTGCACGTGTTGAAATAATATTTTTTATGTTAGTTGGCAACTAACATCTAACATGTCTTGAAATTACAAGAACGTACGTTTTAGCCCCTTAACGCATATAGTGTGCCATAAAAATTTTTATTTTTTTTTTCAATATATTTTTAAGTAAATTCAAACCCTTCAATGACTTTTAGCTAACGCTTCTTTAACATTTGGTGATTTTTTTGGAACTTTTTTTGGAATTTTTTCGACATTCGTTTTGCAAATGTCGTTGAGATATACGTTATGACAAAAAAATGTAATGAATCATTGGTGCGAATATATCTGTAATATATGTAGGTATCTATTACAAAAAAAATTTCCCGAAAAATCCCAGGAAAATTGCTATATGTGGAAACGGACTAAGCGTGCATCTTATAAATAATATGTTTTATTTAAATAACCGCTGGCAATTTAAGTAGTCCCTCTAGATCAGTTGTATGTTTTGAAGGATTAAAGCACTTGCTGCCATGAAGCATTAAAATATTAATAAATTTCTGGTACACTCTGTGTAGTATATCTAAATTTCTCTTACCATAAAAAATTGCCATAATAACTTAATAGCTTCGGACAAAAATGCGCATTTTTGTATGAAGTAAATTTTTTAATATGTTCAACATCTGTTTCTTCATTCTCTTTCTGTACATAAATTTCTATTAAACATAATGCTTACAATTTCCATTTTCAGACTTGGGCAAGAAACCCGCTCGCATTGTTATTATTGGCACCGATAATGGCTCAGCAATTTTCTTCCGTAACGAAGGTGATGCCGAGGTATTCCGTTGGGACACAAACACTCCATTTGTTGAGACCAATTTTAAGCCTGTGTATCGCAGTCCGACCTGTCAGTTGGCAACACAAGCGTTGCCAGATTACAAACGGAATACAATGCGTGTGCTGCAAAGTAATTTCCCAGATTACATGCAAAATCGTGTTGGTTGCGGTGCCACACAACAGTTGGCTGTGATGCAGGGTTGTTTTTAGAGTTTAACTTTTAAATTAACGCTATAATTGGCATTGACCGACGGCGTTGCTTTATGTCAAACATAATGGACGCATTTCGTTAAGTCTCGTAGACTTTATGCAGAGCAACACAAACCGCTCATTCCGTATGTAAATGACAAAAGTGATGTGCAATGAAAAAAAGAAAATCATAATTAAGCTGAGAGTTTTTGTTAACATCAGACAACAAAATATTATCGTATTTTTATGACACTTATCGTTTCTAGAATTTGACAGTTTTGAGTATTTTGCAAGTTTCCGCTCAGTTTTGATATAAGACAGCGCCAGGCAGTATCAATTATATTTCTAACTTTCTAACGGAATCTTATGAAATACATGACAATAACTATGCAATTCCCAATTCGTTGTAAATTGAGCTGGTAAAATTACGAGGTGCTAATCATCAGTCGATAAATTTGAGCATGCCCTTACACAAATTTTTGAAGTATATTAAGACGTCAAAAAAAAAAACTCAATTGTAAAATTTAACACATTGTAATTTTGTCACATTGCAATTTTACTATGAAGTGTGAATTGCATAAATAACTCGAAAAATAAACACACGAAAGAGAACGAAAAGTAAATAAAAAAAAATCAACATCAACACTATCATCAAAAAATAACATTTAGTCAAGCAGTGTTGCCATTCCGACATGTTTGTAGTATGGAGAGCTTCGTACTTTATTTTTATGGTTAGTTTTTTCCTTATCTGCAGTGAAAAAAATCAACCGAGTGAAGTTAGACCTTTAGTTAAATTTAACCTAAATAAAATTAAAAATCGCAAAAGACTTGAAACGAAATTCCAAATAATTTAAGAAAAAGTTCAAAAATTAAAGTTTAGCGCGAATGAGCTTTTTTTTTTAAAAATTAAAAAATTTTCGTAGTTGATAGCTTTTACATTTGCTGATTATGATTTTTTTTGAAAATCATTTCAATCATTTGAAATTCATATCCGAGGAAAACTTTAGCTTCAAACGACAACACTCATGCATGCATGTATGTATGTATGTATGTATGCATGTCTGTATGTATGTCAACAAAGAAGTTTTCATAATCGAGCTGGTAACAAGAACCCATTACAATTTGATGGGTCATTTTCTAGTAATAACAATAATAAAAGGAAGCCATAACACTACTGACATATTTTTTACCTAACATGGCAACGAACTGCAATTTTCATAAATGCATTTTTATTTTATTTTTTCAACATTTCATATAATCGACACAATTGACACAAATTCAACAATGTATGAAATAAAATTTAAAATGAAAACACATTACTCGTTCGTTATCAGCATAATTCGTGCAATTATGCAAATGCAATATTATGCAAACCAATCTATAAAATCAAATTGATTTAATTAACATATATGATTGCTTTTTATTGAATTTTTTATTTTAATTAATTTAGTAAGTAATTGCTTTTTCATTTAAATATATCTAGTGTATGACAACAGCAGCAGCAACAAAAACTTTTATATTAAGTATTTTTTAGTTTAAGAAAATAAAGTGGCAACACTTTTTTTGTATAAAAATATCATTTTTTTTAAAGGATTATAAGACTTTCTTGTTTAAGTCACATGCTTTTTTTTATAAAATAAATCATAAAAATGAAATTAAATTTTTTTTAATCATAAACATTAATTTAGCTATGGAAAGAGTCAACAAGATAAAATGATTTTGTAAGTGGGTAAGACTCAGTCATTACATCCTATTATGCAGGCCTATGCAATATTCTCGTGTATTACATAAACATTGAGTTTGAGGAGATATGGGGTATTAGTTCGGAAAATTATTTTTAACATGTGCAAAAATTACCTTTTCCAAATTTCTATTTTAACAACACATTAATATCGACCTTAGAAATGAGTAATTTGTTCTCAGTTTGTTCAAGATATTCCTCGAATTTTAATTTTGGGACGTCTTCACTGGGTGACTTGAAAGCAGGGCCATTTTTTAGCTTTACTTTACCCAGGGCCGAAAACAGGATAGGGGCCACTTCTTAGAAAAATTTAGGATCAAAATAAAAAAGTTCGTTACATTAAAAATTCACACAAATGATTGATTGATGACCAAAAAAGAGCCTTCTGTTTCCATGGGGTCCTTAGGGCCCGGGTCCTAGATGGAACTGCTTGAAAAAAAAAATCCAACTGGAGTGAATTATCTGAGAAGTAACGCGATGTTTTTGCTAACGTTAGTGATCTAAAGTCACTTTTATCGACTTTCGGTTTTTTCACCCTAAATTAAAATATTTCTATCCAGGGCCTTAGTTCCTAGAATAGAACCAACAAGTTATCCATTTCAATTGCTAATTAAATTTGGGACAGTCGTTTGAAAATTCCAATTTCAATGAAATTTGAATTTGATTAAGAAAGGAATGATTTTTAATCTGCTCTGTCAATAAACAACGATGGATTAAAGTAGGGCTAAAGCTCCGGGCGCCAATTTCAAGGGAGATCTCATAATGTTTTGTGGAGATCGAAAAATGAGGACCCTTTTGTTGTTTGGTCCCCCCTATCAATGTAAATCACATAAGCATGCTAAGGGCCCTAATGACACTGACGTTTAAAAAATGTTATGCTTTGCAATAAAAAGTTTTTTTAAATTTCTTACCTTTTCTCACTTTTACGATGTTTATCGTTAAACCGGCACTGTTAATAAGAATTTAAAACTTCCCATTAAGTGATTTCGCAGTCATATTGAAAAATTGCTATAGTTTCTTCTCTTTATTTAACATTTGTGATTAAGCACTATACATTTTTAAGTGTCACAAAAATGGCAGAAGATTGCTAAAAACAAAATAAAATTGTCATTTATCATATTGTTAAAGAATGTCATAGAAATTTATCCTTATTCGTTCCTAATAACAACAACGTTGTTTATATTTAATATTGAAATACCAACGCTGGTTGGCAACTATTAATATTTAAAGCGGCTATTGCCAATTACATCATGATGAAATTTTTACTGCCCCAAAGGACAAAGTAACTAGAATTCCTTAAATTAACCAAAATGTGGATAAGCACATTAACAAATGAAAATGATATTGATGGATACACAAGTCAAAAGTTGTAAATGAGAAAATAAAAAGCGTCAGCTTAAAAATAATAGTCCCTTTGTCATTATGATAATTCCCTTTGTTGCATGGCAAACAAATGGCAGGTTTTGTCAGTGAAAATTGTTAAAGAGATACGTGCTGCAGTATGACTTCTTTAAAGAAAATTTTAAAGAAATATTAACTTCTATTTGTGAAAATTCTCTTCATGAGCTTTTTGACTGTGAGTTTAAGATTTTCTTAATTTTCATTCGCTCGATATGTTCTGGTTCATCTATTGTCAAAATAGCCAAATATCAATAGCTTAAAAGTTGTCGAAGACACTTGCACATGACATGTTACCGAATCAAAATTAATTAAGTGATATTTTGCGTTGCTCTGAACTCATTTTCGAACGGTTCTTCCTCATTAATATGACAAAAATATACCTTCATATAAAAGGTAAAGTTTAATTGAGATCACCAAACAGAAGCGAAGAAAATTTGGATTATGAAAAACTTTTCTGTTCAGCCTTTCGGATGATTTTTAGATATTGCGGCCAAATATTTCCAAGATGACTACAATGACAAACATTTTTCAATCAGAGTCAAGTGGAGCCAATGTAGTCATCATTTGCCCACCACTGGCTTAAATATCCCACGTATTTACGAATTTATTTGCATAAGACAATTCTTTTCTCACATTCTCAAAATGTTGAAATTGAAAATTTTGACAATTGTTAAATCGCTCAAAGTGAAATGCTTCCAACGTCAATGCAACAAACGACTCAACAATTGCAAAAGCAATAAAAAAACACCTCAAATAATATTAAAGCAAATCTATTAAAGCCCAAATTAGATGGAGAGCAAGCAAGAGTATAACAAAGAAAGAAAGAAATAAACAAACAATCAAAAAACCTACGCCAATCAAATCAAATCAATAAAATAAATCACTTAAGATGCGTCAGAATTGATGTCTCATTTCCCGAAAAGAATTTGGCACAGCATACACCCAGAAAACATTTGAAAGCCTTTTAATTCACAAACATTAACTATTAAATAATTTTTTTGTTTTTCGCCTTCAACAATAATCGCTTGAATCGCCTTGGCGAGTCGCGAACATCAGACAGTTTCTCCCGAACAAACTATCGTCTGGCATCAGATTGAAATCATCATTTCAACAATTTAAATATGAGTCTTCAGCGTTTAAAAATGTTTGCTGGGCAAGCTCACATTGTGTAACTGTGCTTGTGTGCGCCCATATACCCACATGACTAAAGCGATAACGGTAACAGCTGTAACAATAAGTATACAAAACAGTACGTAATGAAAGAAGAAAAAAGTAAAACCTCAACCATAAAAATGTTAGCAACTCTTAAGATGTTTGTCTATTTAAAGCAACAACAAAAAATGAACAAATGTCAGATTGACTGAATGACGGACAATGAAATAAGAAATAAAAAAATGTTAAAAAGCATAAGTGCAAGAAGAGAGAGAGAGAGATAGGAATTCAATTCAATAATACATTTTCAATTGAAATGATTTTCATTTTACCCGCATTTTTCTTAAGCAGCGGCATAAAATGAAAAAGAAAAAGATCAAATCAAAAAATACTTTGAAATGGAAATAAAGAAAAAAACTTTAAATTGATGCCTCAGAGTGATACAGTGCCAAAAGCAGCTACACTTACCATACTTGCTTGCTTTTGGTAAAACGCTTAACACTCAAAATGTTGTCAAAAACGAAATATAAAATAACAAAAAGATACAATAAAGCAAAAAGGAAAAGAGGCAACAATTTAATGCGCATCTTATGAGTACAGCATTGAATTGATTTGATGTTGTTTCCGGTTTCCGTTCACAAGTGTTATGTACGCATCTGTATTTTAGACTACGTGTGCGTGTGTGCGTACGTGCTCTGCGCGAGCTTATCAAAACATCTTGTGTGGTTGCGGAGAGTGCAGTTGTATTCCCAGTAGGGAATGAAGCTGTGAATGAGCCCCTAGATATAATACATACACCTGAAAAACCAAATCTTCGTGCCGATTATATTGTACGCTTGACTCGTCGGGCAAAAAAGAACATTATCAAGAGACGCTTGACAGGGTGGATGATTTATCTCAGCCAAACTAAGCGTTTATTTGCTTAACCTTAGATAGCTAACCTTATTTAATACTCCTTGAAAGCTCACCGTTCGTCATTTTGACGAACACTTACACTTTTGTTGTTTTATATGTGGAATGGTATAATTTTTTTTAAAGTTAAATTGTTTTATTTCTAGCTAATGATAATTTATATTTGAGCAATAATTATGAAAAATATTTTTTTGCCACAAACAAAACTTTCAGCTCAAAAAAACATTAAACAAATAAATATTAAAAAGACTTGGTGAATTATAAATAAATACAAATTTTTTTTTGTTCCTTTTTTGACATTTCTTTACATGTAGATCATTCACATTTAAAATAAAATATAAAGTACTTTTAAACGTAAAAACTCATTTTTGAGGTATAAAAAAACGTAACACAAAGCAGTTACACAAAAACAAACCATTCGTTAAAATGACGAGCAACAACACTTGGGCGCCGACTGAGTTGGTGTGAGAACTTAAGTAGCTACGCAATAGTTAGAGCGAGTGAGGTGAGTATCTGACTGATGTTCGTCAAAGTGACGAAGATTAGCTATGTAGGGTTAAGTTCATATACACGCGTTTCAGTTATGTACGTATTTTGCCTGCATGAAACTTTAATTAAGAAATCTAAAATAAGATATTGTATATTACCACCACGTCAGCTTGTAATTTTTTTATAAATTCCCTTAAAAAAATACAAAATAATAATTAGAATTCATTTCACTGGAGCGATATGCTCTGCTTGGGCTTTTTTTTCGAATTTTTTTATACAATAATAGTTGAGAAAATATTCAAGTCGCAGCCCACGATATGGTGCCGGTTGATAAGAAATTGTCATAAATTTAAATTTTACACCCCCTTTTTCAGCGAAACAATCAACGCAAATGTATCTTCACATGGCCATGACCATAAACGACCACTCCAAGTTGCGGTCTTTTAAATTAATTTTTGAATCATTTCATGGTACATACAATATGGATTAGTATGTGTTTCGATATACTCTTGAAAATTTTCTCATTAACAAATTTTGTCGACAATGGAAACTGTGACCTTTGTCCCAAATACGCCTTTTTTGAAAAGTATTGTCGCGGCGAACAGGATTACTCAAAAATTCGCGCTGGGTATTTATTACATTTAGTGTGAAAATAATACAGCGCCGAATGTCAAACTGACAGCATAACTGGCAACTTGAGGAAAAGTAATCGTCTTAATATAATAAAAATGAATTTAACGCTGTTGTCTGTGATTGTGGGTCTGTAGATGATTTGCCTTGATTTTCTATAATATTCAAAGATTTAAATTTTTTTCTCTTTTCCGTAAGGTTTCCTTTCCGTAGTGATTCGTGTTAATGGCCAATTTCAATGCAAAAAAGGAAGTTTGATTCAAGTTAAGATAAGCAAACGAAAATATAATAAAATGCGGATGTTCATTTTAATACCATTAAAGCTATAGGGTGTTACTACAAGATTTGAATGCTTTCATCATAAAAGCGAGCAGATATTTGGGAATTCATATTTTCACTTAAATTGTGAATGTGAATTTTTGCAGAGATTTCCTGAACAGGATTTTTTTTTTTATTTTTATTTACATACAAACATTAGATTAGAATTTTATTTGAAAACTGAATTTACTTAAATACCCTACGTTCGTTGGGACTGTTATTTTATCTCTTCTAGTAGTTTGGCAAACTGTTGTTGAACCAATTTAAAGGCGTGTTTTTGACGTTTCCAACATGGAATAAAATAAAATTTTGGTTATTTATGTATTTAAATACCATTAAATAGAACACACAAAACTCTCTTATTCTAACACACACACACACACACAATGACAAACACATTCAAAGATAATGATTGTTATTGCATAAAGTGCTGACTTGACAACTGCTGTCATTCGCAATATACGAGTATGCAGATAAAGACATTTACACATACCAACAAAAACAAATAAATAAACAAGCTCATACTGTCAGTGTTGCTTAAACTTTTTTTTTCTATTAAAGTATACTTGCATTTTGCTGAATTCATTTTGAAGACTGTTCAAAGTTAAGGTATCATTTTAAACTTAGCGCTATTTTTTTATAGTTACTCAATTATGTCATTGTTTTTTAAAATATATATTATGCAAATACATTCCGGTAAGATAAAATGGATCGTTGAACGAGTGAGAAGCGTATTTTCATTATTAAAACTTATTTTCAGAAGTTGATAGAAAAGTTCGTTCAAAATACGGTAGAGAAAATCCTACGACAAACCGTGCCATTAAACTTATCATTGATAAATATATAATCGTAACCAATGTTCTTTTATTTCCGATTAAAATATATAAAGATTTCACGCAATTTATGACTTTTGTTTAAAATTTAAAAAGATACGTATACTAATGACAATCTTTGCATACAGCCAAATACAAAAAGAAAAAGAAAAAATTTTGTGTTAAAAACAAAACAGCTACGAATTTTGAGTTCATTGCGGAACACTGCTCAATATGTATTTAGCTCTTCGTATTTATTTTCTTGTTTGTATGCTGGTAGCTTCGCTAATCCTTTTAAGTCGCATAGCCAACACAATGGAAAGTTTACTCGCTTAATGCGTGGAATGAAAGAGCAGCGGAAGTGGAAGTGGTAGCAAAAAAAGGCAACCATAATAAGTGCCAAATTTACGTACGTGTGCTACATTAGCTGCTTTCAACTGTAATGGTTGCGTTCAACTTGAATACATTTTTTGTTGAAAACGCTTCCAAGACAAGGCGCGATATGTACATAAAACAGTAAGTAAGTAAACTAAAAGAAAAGAATGTGTGGTATTTATTTAGAAAATATTGCAGCATTTAAGGCGTCATTTTGTGGTATCAATTGGCGGAATGATGTTGGCATTGAAATAAAATTTAGCTTTAATAGGGTGTGTATACTTTCATTTAAAATAAAGTCAAATTTATGACTTAATTTAAAAGCAATGAGCTATTTAAAGGAAATTCATTTCAATTAAATTGGCGTAGACACTCAACTTAATCGCATAATTGCGTGCTTACTCAAGTGAATATATGATTTAACTAACAATTAATGAAGTATCATTAAATAACATAGCTCCAAATTATTAATATTTAACTTGATTTTATTTGCAATTTTATGATGTTTTCTTTTCTTTCTATTATATAGAACAGTTTTCGATGCTAGATAATTTGCGTATAATGAAAGAAGAAACTTTAAAAAAAAAAAAAAATTATTGCATACTTTTAGTTGTTAAAGCAAGAAAAAATTCCATTGCATACTTTTAGATGTTAAAAAAAATGTTAAAATTAAGTTGTCAACTAAAGAAAAAAAACACAAAAAATATTAAGAAGCGTGGGGATGGGAGCTCTCCCTAAGTTTTTTATTAAAAAATTCCATGTACTTTTAGCTGCATATCTTAAGGCACACGCTTCTTTTGGTAGGCTATTGGTAATTCAAATGTCAACGACAAGAAGTCAATCCTAAGCTAAATTATCTCTTTTGAACAGCATACTTTTGAATTTTTCGCAAAGTTTAGCTTGCGGGTAGCATTACAATTTATTTATTCAATTAAACTTTCATAACATTATTTCAATTACAGTTTGTTGCGTATTTTTAAGCACACGAATTTTTTCGGTAAACTTTTGAGCACCATCTGGTTGTGGCTTTAATTCTACAAGGAAGCAAAAACCATGCAGGGTAAAAAGAATTTAAAAGCTTAAACTGTCAGTATATGCTGCCTTCTGACAAGGTCAACAACAAAACAAATGTTGCAAACCCTTATTGTGTTGCAACGGTTATGCCCTTAATGCGTTGAGTAGCGTTTTGTTTTTTTCTGGTTTTGTTGTTGCCAATTTTGTCATGCATAAAAATTACATGCGCTACCTGGCTACCCAACAATGATTTATTTTTTGAGACTTTTTTTTTTAACGGAAGTGCCAATGTAGTTTGAGAGCTGAATTAAAAGTCTACACAATGGACCAGTTGAATGAATGCGTGCACATGATGTTGTTGTTGAAGTTTGCAATTTTATGGAAATTTAAGCCCAGTAGCTTAGAATTTCGTAAGCGAAGTTTATTTAAAAATTTTGTATTTCCCAAAAAAAATACACATTGAGTAGCGCCAGCTGATGGTCAAAGATTAAAAGTACTCTAATTTTACGAGTATTAGTGTGATAAATTCAGGCAAGAAATTTATCTTCCACTGGCGACGGTAAAGGATGGTATCATAGAGATTTCTCATCACAGGATAATCATTCTAGAGAATTGAATAAGAAAAGCTGGATAATTGATCCTTCACATTAGAACAGAAGAGTTTGAGAATTTGCAAATTAATTGGAATACTGCTAACGCTGCCAACTAAAGGCGTTCCCTGTAATACTACATTGCTGTCTTTACGCGAAGCATACGCCAGCACTTCCACTTCAACTTATAACTTCTAATCCATACATTGCGTTGCTCCATTTCACGATCTCCAAAACAGCTTCTCGTATTTGCTTTGTGTTATTAAAAGTAAATCCTTAACGATTTCATTTTTGCGCTGGGATATCAATAACATTACTTTGACTTTGTTCACAATAACTTTTCTTCATCTTATTCATACAAATTTATAATAAAAATATAATTTTCGTTCATCATGAAAATGTCATAAAATGCACGCGGCATCATTCCAAGGAAAATGCTATTCAAAGGCAAATCAAGTCATACAGCAGAAGCGAAAATATAAACCATACAGCCACCTTGGCATCATAATGAAAGAAATGACTTGAAGTAAAACAACAAACCGAAAAATCAATGGACTTTATTTTTTTGTGAACTTCATTCAACTTAGCTTTGATTATTTTTTTTTAGCTGGAAGCGATTCAAAAAAAAAAAAAAAAGGAAAGGAAATATTTGTCAACAAAAGGAATTTTATTTGTTAAGTTTGCCTGAAGCTTAACGAACATTTGCTTTATTCAATACTGAAAATGTTTTCTTGCTAGTACAATGCTAAATTGTAGCATTCGATAGAACTGAATTCGCTTATTCACCTAAAACTGTTTAACAGCTCAGACGTTTTGATGTTTGTAATGTGGTTAGACATATGTAGCTTATAAGCTTAATTTGTCTTAAGCCTTTAGTATGAGTAACTTTTTAATCTGCGGTAAGCAGATGGTACTGCAGAAAGATAATGTTATTCCCAGTATGTATGATTTATGGTAAGATCATAAGTAATAATTTATTATAGGTATTCGTAGAAAATTCTAAATCTGCTTCTATATATGAATTTCCCAATAATAGTTCTACTACTAATTATTATAGTTTAGTAGAAACAACAACTATTTGCCCTTAATAGTCTCATTGAATTAATTGTGCTGCTTGCCATCATTTCAATAAATCAAAAAAACTTATGCCATTGGAAATTTTTCAAAATATTTCTCTTAAGCCATTACTATTTCATTCTTAATTTTTGCTATTCCAATTTGTTTTTCTTTTCAGTATCTGCTAAATCGTATTGTATTTGCTTTCTTTTCACAATTTATTGTATAACCTTATAGATAAATCAAACTTTAGCGCGATATTTTCGACAGCGTTTGGTGGCCATGTCGCAAGAGCAACGCGCGTGTCCTTAACTCAAATGAAGAATGGCGCCAATTTTCTATAGCATTTCTAATTTGACAAACACTAAATGTGAAAATGGAAATTATTGTGCGCTTCTTTTCGTATTCCTAGCTCCAATGTAATTAGTACATTTATAATACAGCAAATTCCTATCAAATCAATTTAGCGCGTTGCTCGATTGCTATTGAAATTACATAGAATAAAATGTAAATGGAATTTTTACTATTGTAACATAGCGTATGCAGTTGGTGAAATAGTAATTAATGAATACGATTGATGAAATTTGATTTTCTGCGACTTAAATCACTATGTCTATGTCATTTACACACGCAATATCAACATTTTAACAAAACATCGCTGTTCGATACTTTTCAACTTTTGGAAACTTGGCAATATAATTTTACATACATACATGACAAACGTTATTATGCCGTTACAAATGACAAAATAACAGTAACTGGCAGGTTGGGCAATGCGTTTTATTTGTTATAGTTTTTGTCTTTTATACGCTGATATACATATACAGAAAATATTGTTTCATTCACGCAAGGGAGGCGTGATATCGCTCATTTTTTCCTTTGAAACTTATTCTTGCCCGTACCTTTTATATCAAGTCCCATTAATAGTTGATGAAATATGATGATTTTAAGTTTGAAAGGCGTGTCATCGCCCATTTTTTTTTGAACCAAACTTTGCAAAAACCTTTCATAGACCATGAGAAGCATTTAAAAAACAATTATGAAATCTTCGTGAAAATTCTATTTAAAAAATACTTTTGTATAAGGGCCACTCTAAAAGTGCACGCTAAATAAAAGTTTTATAGCCTTAGCTGTGCTTACACGTGGTGTAAGTTTAATGTGCATCGATTAAGTGGTCTTTGTGAAAATGCTATTTTAAAAATATTTTTGTATGAGAGCCACCCTAAATATGCACCTTTAATAAAAGTTTTATATACTAAGATATGCCCTTAATGGAAAAGACACGTGGTGTAAATTGAATTCAGATGGTGCCATATCTTCAAGAGAAAAATACGTTTTCACAGCTAAACTAATGGATCGATATCGATGAAATTTGGTATGGAGATACAGTGAAACCTGGATAACTGGGATCTCCAAGGGACCAAAATTAAAGAGGTTTCCCATTTACACAGTTTCCCATGTAACCACACTCAGACCGATAAAACGTGCATATTCAAATTCAAAATAACAAAAAATATACACAAATTTCTCACATATAGTGATTATTTCTAAACAGTTCCAGTTATATAGGGAAAATCCCATGTTATAGAGGCGAAAACGCACAAAAACTGCAAAAATCAAATCCCAAATATAAAGGTTGAATAATCCCAATAATAGAGGTATTTTGATGGGACCTTGAAGTGAGTCTCACTAGTAGAGGTTTCCCACTTATACAGGTCCCGATTAACCAAGTTTCACTGTATTCATCTTTTACATGTTTTCGATACAATGAATATAAAGTTTACATCTTTCATTGAATTTTCTTATTCCATGCTTTTAAATTTTTCGTTACTTATTCGTGACTATCGATACTTTTTAATGATTTTTTAGACTTCTTGATACTTTTTGAGTTACCTTCGCTTTGAGTCACCTTAAAATTATCGGCTTTTTTGACTTTAATCGACTTTAGCGAGAATTTCAATATTTTTTTCTATTCCCTATTTGATACTTTCTAATATTTTTCAACTATCTATATATTTGGGACTAAGTTGACTATTTCATATAAATCAATATATAGTTTCTATTTATACTTTTCGCTACATTCTAATGCTTTTCGATGCTTCTCGACTTAAATCGAACCAGACAAAAATTTCTCATTATTTCTTCAGCCACTATTATTGGTCTAAACAAAAGATACGAGTACGATAAAAATTTGTTGCAACACATTTGGTACTCCAGATAAAACTTTCGTTAATAAAAGAACATCAAAAATAATAAAAAACCATACCGAAACAGCAATTAATGCAACAAATGTTGACAACAAAACTTGACGTTGATTATTTACAATGTAGCCGAAAATTGCGGCGCGTCATCATCAATGCCGGACGCGATAATAAAAATGTCAGCAACAGCTTTTCCGATAGCAACAATAAATGTAGCAGTAGAAAAAACTCAAATGAAATGAATTGAAATGAAAGGAAAAATGCAAACAGACAAATTATAATAAATTTTATCGTTGAAACAGTTTATCTGTTGTTGTTGTTGTTGTGTTTTCTGCTGATTTATTACAAAATCGCTTTATTTTTGGCAACAGCAAATGCAGCACAAAAGAAAAGGGGGAAGAGAAAATACCTACAACAAATAATAACATGGCTGATAGATAACAATCATTATACAGATATAACAACTACAACAAATGCTATTTATAAATTTAAGTGAAAATATGCAAATCACTTTCTACGACAATATAATCTACAACAACAAAGTGTTGTTAGCGCAGTAACAACAATACTAAATGTAATTGCAACAACAAGTTGTTAATGTCAAGTGCGTACCATTTTGATAAGAGCAAATATGATAGATAGGGTCAATGGAGTTATTTTCGTGTTAAGAAATGGATACTATGGCTTTTTTTTTGGAAGACAAGATTTTGTGAGGATGATGGCTTATGTATGCTCTTATAATTCGAATAGATCCATAACCAATGCAAAAAAAACCACAGTTTTTGGTATATTCGCGGGAATTAACTATTTTCCATAAGACTTGTTGCGGCATCTGCTGTCGTTATATATAGATATCATAATACTTCTCGGAAAAATCGTCCATTATTATTAATTAATTTGACGCTTTCGTTATAACCTTACCGCGACAATAAAAAGAGGGCCGGCGGCACTTAAGAACAGTGTAGTTATATAATTTTTGGAACGCTGAATCAATCTCAAACGTGATTTGTAATACGAAAAATTTCGTGATACAAAATCAACAATGTTGTAAAGAAACATTGTAACTATGTTATATAGATATCACTCTATTTGTATGAAAAAAAAAAATCAATATTGCTTGCACTTTTAATAAAAGTAAAATGGAATGTGCCAATAGACACATTTATGATAGCAAGATGATATAGCAAACGATAAGAAATTTACAATGCTGCTTATCGATAGACGATTTCTCCGAATAGAAATTTCATATCTAAAAAATATTCACAATGTATTTCCAAATAAAAGAGTAAAATGAAATCGCGGTGTAATATCATCTGGCAAATAGCGAGAAGCAAAATTTGTAACGAGTGAACCAAAAAAATCTTGAAAAGTATACAACTCTTGGCTCAGGATCTGAGGTTTCGTTCAATTTTTGTCGGCTTGTGTATTATATGGTTCTCATATCAAATGCTATTGGCCATTATATGTGACCTGGTCTATGAAAAGAGGGCTTACATGCGAAAACTTTTTTTCGAAAAAACGGCTGTTAAAGGTAAACAACTCATTTCGTCCGAATCCGAATCCGAATCGGCAAAGAAGTGGCAAATGATTTTTAACACCAAAGTCCCTTTTTTATAGACCAGGTCACACATTATTATCCTATAACATTGAAAATATATCCACCCGACTCATATCTTTACTACAGGGTAGAAAATAATCGCTTGTTCTTCCATTGTTCCACTGATAAATGTTTAAAAACTGTGGAAAGTTTTAAAAAAGACAACTCAAAATATTTTGTTTAAATGACTGCAACGATCCATTCTGTGAAAACCGATATCCACAGTATAGCCCAGTCATTTAATGAAGATGTCATTCAGATTAAAGGAAACGAGATATTTAAAAAGAACAGTGTTCACGATTTTTGACCTTGAATATCTTGACTCGTAAGCACGACACTTTATGAGGCTTTTGAGTCAACTTATAACTTATCTTTCATTCCGAAGTTGAACCTTTAGTTGACTGGACTAAGGGCGTTACTTTAAAGAGAGATAACAGCAGATTCCTCCCTATCACACAGACCCATTTTTAGAGTTACCAAATGGCCGCTTTTAATGCGGCCAAGTCGTTAATTGCATGCCAAAGCCGTAGGCCACGTAGAAATTGAAAAATTTCACAAAAAGTCGTTAATTCCAGGCAAAAGCCTTTAGTGGCCGCTAATAAGAGGTAAATTATTTTTTACAAGCAAAAAAAGAAAGTCATACATTTTGTCTTACCAAAAAAAGGGTAGTACATTTATTTTACATTGAAAGGAAAAAAAGGTCATTAACATTTTTACCAAAAAATTATGGGATTTTAATAAATTTTTTGTGCCGTTAATTTTTTTTACAACTTGGAAACCTTGGTTTACATATTAAAATAACGATTATTTTTGATCAAAAAAATAATAATCTAAAATTACAAATTATTGAAAATAACGTTTATGTATTTAAGGACCCTTCTGATTGTATACTAAACATTTTATATCTAAATATTAAATTTATTTCAACTGATTTCAATGCACAAACGAAAAAAATTCGTAGCTGAATGAAAACACAGATTGAAATGTGGACTACAACAAATCTGTTAACTTTGAAATTCAAGCAAAAAAAAAAAAAAAAGAAATGTACATCCTTAAGATTAAATATATCTTCTAAATGCAATGACATGTTCTGTCAATATTTTTTTTTATTTTTACTCTGCCGATATTGCATTCTTTGCCACTTTGCTTTTGACACCTTTTACTTCTAATCTAATCGAATCATTCATGAATCTCAATGTGGTACAATACTCACTTTATACCCCCATGTCATTGGTTTGGAAAAGCAATTTGTAAACATAACACATTGGCACAAATAAAATAAACTACATATTTTATAAACATGAAGACAATTTTACTCACACACAGACACATACACACATGAAGACATGTGTGCCTTACACCTAAAGGAGCATATTAGGGTGGCTTTTGACTTTAAACGAGCATTTTTTTAATTAGTGAATGATTTCATTGAAGGGTAATGGACACAAACGACGACATTTTTCTATAAAGTCGCATTTGATGTGGCTTGTGGTTTGATGGTCTTTTCTAAATATTTCTAAAAATTTTATTTCCAAAAGGTACGCCCTATCCACAAGTCTATTTCAACTAAATATCCCACAAGTGCAAATTTATGAAAAAAGTGCTATGTAAACAGGATAGACAGAATAATCTATAGGGTGCATATTAACTCAAGCAAACACACTTGACTCTACAAACAGTTTATACGAAGCATCCTTGCTCTTCAACAGGCAAACAACAAGGAGAATATTCATTTTGAGGAAGGATTTATTTGGATGCCATGTATAATGTATAACACAGAGTAACCCTCAATAAAGTTCACTCAGAAAAAAATGAAAAAAAGTAAAAAGCAGGAAATATTTGCATGTGAAACCATAAACAGCAAATGGTAAACCCACAGAAATTTATATTTAAAGTTATGAAAGTTATTTTTACTGTGCTACATCAAACATTTTTTGGACTTTGCTTTATGACCTAAACATATAGCTACATTGACGTGTTCAAAACTTCATTGATTTATAATAAGAAGTCAATAATTTACTTACTATAGCTTCCTAATCAATTTCTAATCCAATCGTATGTAGAAAGTTAATGTAAGCCTTTTAGTAGTTTAATTTCTCCTATATTACTATATTGAATGCCTGAAACTAGACTGTATTTATGATAGCACTGGCAGCGCCTGTACAATTGAAATTTTTGTCAAGTTAAACACAAAATTATTATCCCAAACTTTGCGCATCGAGTATGGGAACTTAAAGAGAGAACAAACAATGAAAATATGCGCTGTTGCATTCTGTATGGATTTTTTGTTTTTGCTGTTGTCATCATTAAAGGATTTAAGGCTCAATTCTTTCCTTGAAATTTGAAAAATTCAGTTGTTACTGCCATTTGTCTTTTTAGTTTTTTTTTAATCTTCCATAATTAATTTTCATGCTGATAAACAAACAGCAGATGAAAACGCAGGATATTTATTTAGGCACAATGGCATTGCTTTTAATGACCTTTTTTTTTTTGTGAATAAGAAAAAATTTTGTTAATCTCTTTGTTTGTTGGCCTCTTTGTTGATTACTGTTTTATAGCCAATTAAGAGTTTTATTGATTTATGTATAACCAAGAGTATTTTATTGCTTTGTCAACCGACTGTACATAATAAGACTGCTGCATGATAAGGATATAGGATGCTTTTAATAGTTGTGATGAAATTTTTAAGTGATAATGAAAGTTAATACGCACACCTCTTGTTTTTATTGCTGCTTTTTGTTTGAAATGGGTAGCTATAAAATCAGTTTTACTATCCAATTAAATAAAAATGTAGGCCAAATACAGAGAAGTCTTTAATTGAAGTGACACAAAAATGGGATTTATTTGGATTATTTAATAGAATATATAGATTTAGGTCAAAATAAGGTAATGATTTAGAATGTATCATTGGGGCGTTAGATAAAGCCATTATGCTGACTTTTCAATAAGAGCTTTGCATATTTTTAAAATTATATCTGAGTTACTTTTTTTTTAAAAGGAATATTCGCTCTTGAATAAATAACGAAAGCAAAAAATTCATTAATGAAAAATACACCTAAAAAATATTTAGACCTCTGACAACATTTTGAGCCCCAAAAAAGAATGGGTTCGAGAGAAAATGTTAGCGATAGTAGCAATTATTGCTTTACTCGAAAAAAGGCAATTCTATATCCTACAAAAACTAAAAAACTATTCCTGTTAAATGAAGCACTCAAGAGCATATGCAACAGTTGTGTGAACATCTGAAGTTTATCTCACTACATCGATCAAATCATATCATTGTGACTTTTGACGGATTCCGTATAAGAAATATCCTGAAAAGATAAAGAAAAATCCATATCTACTATCCTTCGATCGATGGCTGGACTTATACAGATAGAGCTAGATATACCGACTTAATTAATTCATCTATGATGGACAGCTTTTTAAAATACACGGTGCAATCTGCAGTATCGTTGTAATCAGGATTGCCAAGTGGCCGCTTTTGACACGACTAAGCCTGGAAATGAATGTCAAAGCCGGAGGCTTTGCACGAACTGAAAAATTTCGGCAGGTCATAACTTTTTTAACAAAAAATTTCACTTTTACCACGAAAAAAAAGCGACTTTTCACCATTTGCAGGAATTTTTTTTTTGTTTTGGGAAGGCCGGGAATTCCTTTTTTTTCAACTTGGCAAACCTGGTTGTAATCCAGCACTGTAGTACGGTGTCGTACATTGACATTAACACTATGATTTAATGATGCCTCTGCAAACCTTTGCTTAGATTAAGGACAGGCTCGACAACAAAAGGGAGTGGGTAACGGGATGATTCATACCAAGTCCATAGTTTTTCGAAAGAACCGTGCAATTTCAGAAATAACTAGATTTTTTTTTAAAAACAGTTTGCAAATGTTTGTATGGCCCTGCGATTATTCTGCACATTATCAATCTTAGTAGCCAGTGCTGAGCTGAAATTGTACCTATTCCTATTCAGCTCCAAAAAGAGTGTCAGGACAAGCAACTCTTGGTCTGGAATTGGAGTTGGCGAGAAAATTGGATTTGACTAAAGTCATCAATGTTTTTGAATCGGTATATGAATGAAGTATCGATTAGTATTTTTAATACTTTATAGTTATTGTAAGAGGACAGGGAGAGCATACATGGTTACCATCGTGCCCGAATTTCCTCTCGACAGCCTGATTAAAGATTTGGCAAAATAATAATTGAAAATGATGCACACGTTGTGTGATGATTCGATATTCCTGAATGATCTATTTGCTCATTGAGGTAATTTCTATCTAGATTGTCAGAAACAAAATACTATTTAAATAAGAAACTACTTATGGTATTAGAAATTATGTGTGTAAACGATATGTGTCTACAACATGAGAACACTGCCAATTGAACAATGACCCTATTTAGCAAGTTTTAGTACTGAACGACATTTCTATAAATTGCTTAGCCCAAGTGCTTCATATATTTTGAAGTGAAGAAGAATTTCGCTTCATAAATGCAAACCACTAAAATAATTAAAATAAATCAAAATGTTAGGATTTTTTATCAAATCTATTAAACGTGGTCGACTGAAACAGCATGGAATATTATGTGACTTTTATGTCACTATTCATAAGTTCAAAAAAACAATATATTTCTTTCAAGGTGAACCTAAAATGTTCAAAAAAACAACAATTTTTTAAGATGAAATATGCTCTAACATATGTCCGAATGAAAAAAAAAAAAAAAAAAAAAAAAAACAGAAAGCTCAAAAGTACAATAAAAGTGAGCATTTTATTGAAGAAAAGAAAAAAAATTCGCAACTTGTGAAAAAGATACTCAAGCTGAGATTTCAGCATAGAATTCAATGATAAAATAAAATGAAATAAAAAAATTGTGAAAAAACTTAACAATCACAACAAAGGAAGTGTCTAACACATAAAAAACAACTTAAACGGCAAGAATTCTTTACGAAAGTAACTTGAGCACAACTTGAATAACAGAAAAAAAAAGAAAACCTAGTAAGGATGCTATTCTTTTGGCCTTGCCAAAAATTAAATACCCTACAGTTTACGTGAAAACTTTAGCTTAAGTGATATCTTAAAAGCAGTGTAGCTGAGGTACTACGTTTTGATATATATAAACACATTCACTAAATACCTTAGTATATGTAATAATTAACTATATTATAATTTCATACCAACAAGCATAGTGCTAAGACTTTCCTTGTGCAATAAGTGCCGCATGTAGGGTACAAGAAAAGGTAGAATGCGTTGGTGAAAGTAGAAATGTAAAAAGAAAATAATAGAAAATATGAAAACTATGTTGATGAAAAAACTTGTAAACTGGCGATGGCTGTTGCTGACTATAATGCCAAGCAGAGCTTTTCGGTCGAGAGGCGGCTGTAGAAAAATGGCTAAATCGTATAAAAATTCGTGGCGTTCGAGGGTTGGTCGAGTGAAAAAACAAACTATTTTGATAATTTCATACAAACGGTAGTATGTCGTAACGTCTGAGAGTTCTATAAAATTCATGAAAGAAGTTTTCAGAAGAAACAATATTATATATGTACATCGATATTAACTAGCATTCCTCACATAGAGACATGTTCCAATGCAAGATATGCTATGCTAAGGTTCACGAAAATAATTTTTTCCGCTATTAAATCGCTTCTTTTAGATCAAAGCGGTATTCAATTCAATCAAAAGTTATAGATTAGATAATTTTTCATAGAAAGATTTCGTGCATTCTTTACCGAAGCGCAACTGCTTTCATGATATATAAAGTTTTAAGTTTAATATATCTGCTTTTTATTAGTCGGCGACTATATTGTATTGAACAAAATTTTAATATTCGGTGATTTTAAACAAAACAGTGGTTATAAAGAAAAATATTAATGTACTTTTACTATAAAGCCACTTAATCAACAGCTTTTGTCTCAAATGAATTAGTTGCCACCAATTAGTAGCGAAATATAACAAAAACATTTTTAACCTTGACCTTTGAAATGCCATGAAATCAGTTGAGTTAACGTAAACAGTGCATCTACATACTCTATGATAAATTATTTAATCTAAAATTTTTGTTGAGATTGAGTTGCTTTCCGTTCAGTAGAAACCGATATAGTAGCGAAAAAAAAAAACTGTTTCGGTGACCTTTGATAAATAATATCTTGGATAAAAACAGACTGTCTCTGATGTTGATGCATGTCTATCATGTTATCTTTTTGCTGAAAATTTACTTCATGAATCTTATACAAGTCACTTTACTAAAGTCGCCTCTTGGACTTTCAGCATTGCCCAGCCCATTAGCCTTTATGCGGAATAGTATGAAGGTTAAACAGAGCCTACTGCCAACTGTTTTTTGTTAAAAAAAAATTTATTCAAAACTGACAAAGCGGCAAAACATCGCACAGTGGCTCTTTTCAACATTTCACACTTTACTGTTAACACGGTGTAGGGTATTTAATTTTTGGCGAGGCCTTTTTGGTGAACAGGTGTTCTGGTGTTCTGACTTGACATGCCATATAAATTAAATTGTTGCTTTATATTAGGCTGTTAGCATGTTAAACAGGTCCTCGTTCTGTTGCTTCCAGAAATCTCTATAATTGGAGCTGGGACATCATCTTTTTCAAAAAATGTTTTGCTTATATTTTATCATAGATATTTCCCTGTCATTTCTTTGGTTCGTCCACTTTCAGTGCAATCTCCACTTTAAATGCAGCTTAGTTTTGTTTAATTTCTAACAGCTATTACCTTTTCGATTCCTATGATTTCATTAATACTCTCACCACCATGTGAAAGTGGGAAAGCGCGCATATATTTGAATTTCGTGCAAGTAATTTTTGCAATGGTGAAATTCTTTATTCATAATTATTGATTCATTTGAATTTTGAAAGTCCTTGTGGGAATGTGAGTGTTGATTTCATGTTTGTCAAATCATTTAAAATTTTTCCTTCAACCATACTTAGTCGAGAAAAATTCATGTTTAATTATAATCAATATTTCGTCATTATTTTTATGTTTCGAAGAATGAATTACAGTAATTTGATCTTCTGCGTTAATAACTGTGCTGCTGATAGGTTCCGGATTTTCCATTCCGTATGGAATATTAAAAATTAAATTATAAAGGTACTTTTCCAATGTTATGACATTTTGCTCTTTAGCCCTAGCGGAACGTTTGAAGCCATGGACAATGTATGCTGTTACCTCAAGGTCGAAATCTAAATTTTTTTTGACAATCTTAATATTTTTTGATAAAATATGGTTTTAAACATTCTGCGTTCGTCTATTTTATATTGAAATATCACTTAGATATCCTCTTACAATTCCAGATATCCTAACTGTTAATACATCTTATTAAACCTTAATTGAGTGCAGTTCTTACATATGGGTCGTGGCTCGTGCTAGATAGAGTTCTTACACTCAAATCTTTCAATTTACATGCTCTTCAGATTCTTACATTCATTACATACTTCAGATGATTACATTTCAGATACACTGGGAAATGCTCGTCATAATAATAATTTTTAGTCACTTTTCTTGATTTCGTATACATAAGAATATCGAGAAAATTGTTTTTAAAAAAATTGGCAGCGTTCTTATTTTAAAAATAGTTAACTGTAACTTATAACTTTTGGAAATAGCTTTACAGCCCAAATTTAAATTTTATAGATAAAAAATATCTTTAATAGTTAACTGGTTATATCCACTGTGCGTTATTGTATGTTTTTGCTTAAATCACAATAGTTTACTATGTACTTATATTTAAAAAAAAAAAAATAAAATGGTGAGTATTTTTTATTAGGAGTGACAAGTCGTGGGCTGTAAACATATATGTTGACATATAACGCAGAGTACGAATTTCAGTTATTACATAGAGAAGAAAATAACTTTTTTATTAATAAAAATTTTAATTTTTTTACACTACGTTCTAGCATACATACATACATATGTATGTACGAAAGTCAGCGTTACTCAACTGTAGCACACTTGAACAACGTAACGAGATTCACTAGTGAGTTTGGTTTCTATTCCTGAAACACCCATATGGTCCAGTCTAATTTTTTCCTTCTTAGGTCCTAAATACATTATTGGAGAGCCTGATTGCGAGAGAAACTATCGCCGTGTTAAGAGCGATGTTAGACGATAATTGATCCCCGAGTGTGCGGCATGTCCTATGTAATGGTGCGTATGTCTTGAGATGTGCCCGTTTCAAAAAATTTGTAGCCATTGTAGCCAAATTCTCAAAAAAAAAAAAAAATATGTTACAAGTTTAAAGAAGGTTCTTAAATTGTGCTAAACGCTATATTGAGACAATTATTTATTGTAGTGTAACCAAATTTCTCTAAAATTCTAGAAAAATCTTAGATAAGCTATGGAAAAAAGTATCGAATTTCGACGAGAAGGCGTAGCACATCCACTTCAAGTGAAGGCTATGAAATAAAATCTCACCAAAAGGCAAGAAATAGTTTGATCTAATATCAGACAAAAATTTGGTTAGTTTTAACAATAAGGCGTGGCGCCCTCCATGCCAGCAAAAGCCGCAAAACGCTATACTGTGAGAATTATTTAAAGCAATGGAACCAAATTTCACACAAACAGTAGAAATGTTTCGGAAAAGCTCTAGGCAGGAAATAGGCTAATTTCTACGAGAGGCCGTGTCATTTTCCATTCAAAGGAAAATATCAAAAGTTGCACTGAGAGAATTATTTTAAGTAATTAAACCAAATTTCACTCGAAACACAAGAAATTATCTGGTCTAACATCAAATAAAAAGTTGGCGAATTTCAAATATAGAGAATGGCACTTACCATACAACAATAACTGCGAAATACAGCACAGTGAGCTATTTAAGTAAATGTTGCCAATTTCAATTTGGGGACGTTTAGTCAAACCAACCAGCAAGTACTGTGTTGTAAGAATGCTCTTTATTATAAAATTTTCGGACTTATGCACACTTTTACTGTTAAAGCGCTGCAGATTATTTAATTTTTTGCGAGGCTAAAGATAACACCCTCACTAGTATATGATAATATTGGAGTCCAAAATACTCCAGACAGAAAATTCAGCGAATTGACATTTGGTGAACTTGATACATATAATCTTAGGAAAGTTGGATTTACAAGCGATCTTAAACTCAAGCTTGTCATATTTCGCTGCTTTACGCTACGTGACTAACTTTTTCCAAAAAAGTTTTTTTCCGAGTAGCTTGTTACATTCACTTTTTTCAATGTAATTTTCTTTTGTTGTTTTGTCCACTTTTTTTTTGTCCCTCTCACATGATAACCACTATGTTTGCATATGAAATATGGAAGTGTTTAGTGTCAAGGACCGACGAAATGGTTAACGACATCAGGCTACTATTGTTGTTGCTTGTCTTGTTTTGCTCATATGAAAACTTTTAAGATTAAAAAAGCTGAATAATATGAACAGCGTCGCTCAACATAACGACAACTCATAGTGGAAATATTAAACTCATATACATATGCCATGAATAGAAAGAAGTTTGCCAAGTTTATGACAGCCAGAGCTGGGTAGGAATGCGTTCATTGCGTTTTCAACTCCAATTCTAGAGAATTTTAATTGCTATAGCAAGGGGATTCGATTCCCTTGTCGAATCAATTCGAGAGATCAACATTTGGAATTCAAAAATTTTAAATTCCTGAAAGCATTTGGAAATATTTTTTTAAAAATGTAGCTTGAACTTTTTCATTTAAATTTATAATTCAAAGTTTGATTTCAAGAATGGAATAGACAAAGTGATTGGTGTTCCTTTTGCCATTTATTTGAAAAAATTGTTTGTAAATTCCAACTCTTACGAATGAAGCTAAAATTTTTCAATCCCAAATTTTGATTTGTTTTGCTTTTGACATGGAATAAAAAAAAGACAGTTTCCAAATACAAGTTCCTATTAATTGCAATTTCCGAGAAATTTTATTCCTACCCAGCTCTAATGACAAGAATGCGCACTGGTGGGTGTTAGTAGTGAAAAGAGCATTAGACGCTGCAGGAAATCTCAGTTATCATTTTTTTATGATGACAAAAAAATGAAAAAAAAAAAAAAATGCTGCCATTATTCTGTAAGCTTAAATAGAACCAACTGTATGTCATTAGGTACATATGTGAAGTAAATGGACTCATTGCTGAGGCAACCATGTAAAAAAAAAACTACTACACAAGAAGAAATATTGAAGTTGGGTATTCTTCTATTCTAATTAAAAAACATTTTTTGATTTTCCAACTAAAGGATATTACCATAGCATAGTTAGATTTTAAAAATACAATTTTGGCCAAATTTAATATTTTTATAGGACAACTTATCGTTTTGTAAATCATTCGACCCTTAGCTTTGAGGATATGGTTTCTTTTTTATTGTTATTTTTTGGGTTTTCTAATATCACTTCTAATTTCCGGTTTTGCCTTTTCTACTTCGATTTATTCAGAAAATTGAGTATTTGCCTTTGGCCATCCAAGTTAATGTTGTTACTATTTTACGAATCGCTGAGAAATAAAATACTGTTTACTGTCATGTTTTTTTTATTAACTGCTATTACTAGCTATCTACTGTTATGTCACTGAAATTCAAAGAAGCAATAGGAACAATATTTCTTATCACTAGCTTAAGAGTGAGGAAAAACTTGCCTTAATTTTGTGCTTTTTTGTGATTTATTCGCAAATGTACTGAAAAAGTACTACTGTAGAGAGAATCTCATCATTGCGTAGAACAGCTGATAATAGTAAAAACAACAAACAACGTCTCATTCATAAAAATTGGGGGGAAAAAAACAACATGAAAATTAAGAAAAGAAAAAATCTTTCTCAAACTGTTGAGTCCACTTTGGCTCTTTAGCTCATAAGTGTACAAAACTTCATACACTTTAATATTTCACAAATTCACCATACAACATATGACAACAAAGAAAACAAGAGTTTTAGTTTGGAGCACGAGCACGTGTTGCCTACCGACCAAATGCGTTCCACAAAAAGATACAATCCTTATCAGTAACTGAACTGTGAAAATTCTTTAATGGCAATGAGCATCATTGATGACAGAGAGACATCTTGTGCGCAGTGGTGAGTATGAATAAAGAAACTTAAGAGAAAATCTCAAGAAATTGAAAGAAAAACAGACTTACATTAGATGAAAATAAATATTGAAAATTTTCTGGATGGTCTTACTGACTGATATATACCTACAGGAAAAAGAATTGGCTGGTGGTATGTTAAAAGAAGTTAGTCATACATAAGCCAACATACAAGCATATCAACAAAGCTAAAAATTAAAAAACAGCCTTATCCGGAAGCTAGTAGCTCCACCTAAGTAGCATCTTCCTAAACACTTTTCGGTGCCACCTTCCGCTTGATGTAATCTGGCTCAGAATATCGAGCACGTGTCTTGCTTAGCAGCGCATAATAAATAATAAAAAAGAAAAACCAGGCAGACTCAACTTTTTAATGAGTATGATCTTCGCGCACAATCAGCTTAACATAAATAAAATTTACATGCACTCGGAATCTGTTTCTATGAGTTTACAATTAACTCAATTCGAACCGCAATGCTTTTCTAAAGATTTTCCTGTAGGAAGCTGAAATTTTGGAAAATTTTCTTCAAACCCGATGCTATAATATAAGCAAAAAAAAAACACTCTTCGGAGATATTTTGTTCGCATTTTCAGCAACATTAAAAATGTGGGCGTACTTTGACAACAGTGGGTGGAACCTTCTATACAACAAGAATACCTAAAATGGTTTATCTTTGCACCTAAGGTAGATTTTTTCTACATTTTAGTAAGTTAGCTTTTTCGTAAAATTTCGACGAAACCGGCCACAAACTCTGCCCGTACCGTACAGCTAGAAACCTCAAATTTTGAGACAATTATTTTTAAACCTCGAGTAAAAAATAATAAAATCCATCTACAAAATTTTCAAAAAAATATTTAATATGTATGTTAATGGCCAAACCAGTTTTTAGTAATACATAACTAAATTCTCTTAGGCCAAACTAATTGCATAGTATGCCTGAAGGTATGCAGTGAAATTTTAATGCAAATGCACTGTGGATAGCAATGCCAGTGTTGGACACGCTATGTGATATTTTCCCTGAGACCGCCACTTAACCTAATATTTATGTAGAATTACTGTGACTACCGATGGTGTAGCTTAGTATACTAAAGCATGTAAGTCTTGACCGAAGACCAGCCACTTGCTAAAGAAACAATGAAATTAATATCTTACTTTACTTACAGCAGTACTTGTGCATAAAAGTTGCTCTGTACCAACAGTCTTCGGCCGCGGCTCAAGAATTACCACCTATAGTATGTCCAACACTGGCTTCTGTAGCCATATGCATGCATATTTTATAGGAAAAACTAGACAGTGTTATTGGTTAAGTACGATATTAAAAGAAATAATTATTTTGCAATCTTTGGCCTTTTTGCAGTGTTGTCTCTCCATGTAAAAGATTATAACAATGCATAAAATATAGTAGTGCTTAAGCGCCTCTTTATGCATCACGATTCGTCTCGTTTCGTCTAAAATTTTCAAGCCTGAAAATATGCGATTGTATTTTACATAAATGAAAACAAAAAAATCTAGCCTGTGCCTTATGAATAGTTAATTACAAATATAAGAATTGTATTAGCATACTTTTAGGCTTGGAAATTAAAGACGAAACGAGACGAGTCGTGATACATAAAGAGGACCTTAGTCCTTAGAATAGTTTGATACCAATAGTTGTGTTTAATGTCAAATCATTTAATTTATGGAATTATCTTGAGCAAGCGCTACCAAAGCATTAACTTCGATGTCAGTTTCTGGAAAATCTTGGTCATAAGTATGCCTGTAGCATTTGGTCATTTAAAGTTATTTGTGTAAAACTGTTACTTCCAACTAATGCATTTATTTTCGCAAAAACTTGCTCAACTCTATTAACTGGTTGTAGCTTTTCCCAATAAATTCAATTCAACTCATTCAATTCATTCAACTGAAACGTACAATAATTGGAATCCAAAACTAATGCGCAAGAAGAGTTTGATGTCAATACCAAGAATTTTTCATAATAGACGTCGTAATGTTAATTTAATTAAAACTTGAAATAACCTGAACAAATAGACCAAGAGTTTCCATCAAATTTAACGTGTGGGAGTACGTTACCATTGATAAAACTGAGAACAACAGAGTGTGGTGAGTTTTATTGTTATTTACGATGTTGTTAAGTTGTTTATGCTGAAGCAACTTTCACCGGTTGCGTGCGTTATTTGCAATTCGTTTAGTAGGTCGTTTGGAAACTTTTTTTTCTCGCTATATTGTTATTGTCCTTTTCACCACCCACGATGTGGATTGTATTTGCGCAGCGGCTCCCAATTTTACGTTAGTCGACACGCCAATACAGTATGATATGTGGTGTATACTGGTGAAAAGAAAAGCGTAGAGAATTTTCATATTTTCCACTTTCCCCATCATTGATACACACATCCATACATACGGATTTTGGGGATTGCAACAAGCATTGATATTGATATGATGGCGCTGTTTGCGAAATATTTTCAGTTGTCATTTTGAGTTCAAACGATGCGTTCGTGTTGCGCGGAAAAATAAAAATTCAAAAAAATTTTATTAAATTTCGAAAAATTGTGAAAAGTTTCGTATGAAGTGAAAGGTTTTTGCGATGAAGAAATTTTAATAAAAAAATTATTTAATTTATTTTTAATAAACGAATTAAAAAATGTAGATTTTGAAATTGAGTTTTCCATTAATGTGGCGTTGAACTTATTTGATTTCGTTTTAACATTTTATCAAAGTTCTACCATTTCAACTTTCGGTTTCATTAATCAGAAGTTGTTTACTTAATTAAGTGCGTGTAAAAAAAGGTTTCAAGTTACTGAAGAATTTAGTATTCATTAATGTATAAAAGCTGTAAGTTAAATGTTATTAAAATAAAAATATCAACATAAATTAAATAAAATAAAAAAATTTAACAAAATTAAATTAAAAAAAAATTTCTCATAGAGAGAGTTTTAGTAAAATACGCTTAAAAAATATATAGAAAAAATACAAAAAAACTAATAATAATTTTTTTTAAAAACGATATTTGATATAAAAAAAATTACAGAATTCAAAACTACGTTTCCGAATTGAAATATAATGCAAAAAAACTAAAAAAAAACCTAAACAATTCTAGTGAAAATTTGAGAATGATAATGCAATTCAACAGTGTCTTTCCATAAGGCAGTAACTACTAAGTTCTCCATTTCCTCAAATCCCTTAAACTTGGTTTTAACTAAATTGATGCTCTTGGATAAACTTTTGGCCAACAACTTCAATTTAATTTTTAATGCTGCTGTAAAATAAAAGGTAATTTTTTCAACGCTTTTCCAACAAGCCGCACTCATAAAAACTTAATTTGATAAAATTACTTTGCATCTATGTATATAATACGTTATGGCCTCGTGGGATGTAATTTTTTTTATTATAAGACTTAAGGGCAAAGACATGAAATAAAAATAGAAATTTACTGCACTGGCAGTCTTTGTTTTTTCTTCTTTATCACTAAATTATTTTTGTGGATTTATTTTATGCTTCTGCAACACGTAAATTTAAGCTTTGTCGCTTGCTTTAAGCTTGCCAATCAGTGATGGTATATTTGAAATTTTCCTTTTGTGTGTCGTTTAGGTAAAAATAAGTGCTTTAAATTTAAATTATTTTATATGGAGTCACTCTGAAAGAATAAAAATTAGCTTCGTTTAAGAAAGAATTACTTAAGGAAAAAGTGTATTTCAATTAACTTTTAGGAACATAGCCTTAGATTAGATAAGGTTAGCGCGGGAGATGACAATTGTCATCATGAGTTAGCCCGCAGTAATATTTAGTTGTTTTGAGTTAAACTTAAACGTTTAGTGGTAGTAGAAACAATAGTGCATTGATTATGCATTAGTCCTCACACTGCTATTGAAAAAACTATTTGTTTCTAAGTTGAGTTTTCTTAAAAACTAACATTCTAATAACATTCCGGCTCGAGCTCCAAATAAAAAATTATAGAGTACCAATATCCTTGTGATTAGTAGAAAATAAAGATTGTCGCGATTATACTTCAAAAACATGTTCTCGATATTTTTGCTTCATGGTAAACTTGAATTTGAGTTTCTTTGCCTCTAAATATTATCGATTTAGATATAAAATTTTGTATTTTACTACTCATTTTTGAAAACATAGAAATAAATTTAAATTTTTCTTGGTCATCTGGTAACCCTAAATTTACTTAAGGAAATTATTAATTTTATTTAAGTAAATCTTCTGCTCAAATTATATACTTCTTCGAAATGATAAATTTACTAAAAGTGCCAAGCTTATGCTATGCGAAGAGTTTTAGCTTGTGTTAATGGAATATTAAAACATTTCAGAGAATTTATTTCTTCATATCAAAAAACTTTACTTATATTAAGGATATTTTTCATACTTAAACGAAGGAAGTTATTGTCTTGAATTGCTTATGTCTTTTTTCGGATATATGAAAGCAAGTGTTTTGAATAATTTATCTAGGCGTAGCTTGAATCACTAAACCAAGGCATGCACATTTTAGGGAGTCGTGAGTCACTTCGGAAGTGTATTTAAAAATTGCTACTCTAAAGGGGTAAAGGGAGGGGCAAACTTTTATTGTTCTGTCATTTTTTTTTTATCACAAAACTGCTTTATCTCAAACATCGAGGGTTTAACAGCATGGACGAATGTGCAAAAAGTTTCGGGGTTTAAGCAAATAAGTGATACGTGTCAATCATACACACTTTATGTATCAGGCTTTTGAAATATGAAAATTATTCTAATAGTTTGGTCGAATTTATTTTTTAAGGATCCTTTTTTTTCAGCAATTAATTAATTATTAAGATCAAAATGTTTATCCTTTTAAGACGAATTTTCAAAAATGTTGAGCAATTTTTTTTCATTTCCGGTAAAAAAAGGGGGGGGGGGGGATAAACCTTAAAATTGTAAAAAAAAATAAAAAAGCTCTTAATAAAAAAATAGTGTTCTACAGTAAGTTGACACTTGACTTTGAACTTCGTAGCGTTCTAGGTACAAGGTGTTGTGACATTTATTTCTAATAAAATAACTGTTTGCTTAAGAATTGTTAATAATATTTTCGAATTTTTTATTATATGATGATGCAGTTAAGAGAAAAAAACCGTGTGAAACATATTACCCGCGTAGACCATATTGCATTTTTTCTTAAATATACTCAATAAGGAGGGTAGGCATTACCCCAAAAAGATCCTAAAATAGAGAGTTAAAATTTTGTTTTTAACAATATTGATAATACCATTCGTTAAAGAGAAATTTTGCTTAAATAATTTCCTACAAATAAATGCTGGCTCAAAAATGTATGGATATTATCAGTCCTATAGACGTTTCACAAAATACAGGCTCTTGATCTACTCATCACTCTAGTAAAAAAGTGAATTCAGTTTTCACAAATTCAGCTGACGATATATCATCTGACTGGCATCTTTATTTGTTATTTTTAAAGAAGCATCTAAAGGGTGTACCAAAAATCACGTAAGAAGTAACAAAGATTTAGAATATTTATTGAGGGTTATTTATTGAATAACATCAGATAAATGACTTTGCTGGCACATACGCACTCTTTTGTCCATATTTTCAATAACCGTTACAGTGCTCAATTTCCACCTTTAAGACGTGCATGGTCCTTGACTTGTTGGCATAAGCCTTAGACTTCCAAAAGTCCCAAAGAAAAATGACCACAAAACAAAATAAAAATCTGTCATAAGATCCCAACAAAAAAAAAATATCTCTAAATACAACGCTCTTCGTTCTCCTCAGGTGGCATAATCATAAAAAGTTTCACGAAAATCAAGACGGTTGATCCAAATGTTCAGAAGCAGACCCAAACATCTGTAAATTTTACGTATCTCTATTGAAACTTAAATTAAAATAGTTTTGAGATTATCACCCCTGCCTAATTTATATTAAAATAGGCATATACATAGATGTTACTTTATTAAATTTTAAAGAAAAAGAAAAAAAAAAAAATGTTGCTTTAGACTTTGTTTAAAAAATTTATGAAATCCAAAGTCTTAAGTTTCCTTGCAACAAATCCAAAAGTAATCTATGCTATGAAATATTGTTTAACTGTCTGCCTTGTTATGTTTTATGTTTTCTTGTTCAAAACGTAACCACAACGCACATAAATTCAATAAAGATTTCCTTAGGGAACCATTAAAAAGTGAATATATTTCATTTTAACTGCAATGCCTTAGTTGCTTTTCTTTTCCAAATAACAAGAATAAATTTAAAAGAAATTACGGTATATTGTGACTTGTCATGTAAAAATATGTAACTGTGCTTATAAGAAATTATTGTAGAATTTAAAGTAAAATTGTTTATTCAAAATATTAACGACGTTGGAAATCTCAATGTTTTCAATTAATTTACATCTTATATAATATCCATTCTTCAGTTCAAACATTTTTCCAAGAAATTTAATTTAATTTCTAAATGATGTTAAAGTGAAATTACCTTAAATCTAACACCAAAAGCTTATTATGGTGTTGGAAACTTTAAGCAAATTGTGTAACCTCAAATTGCTTTGAGGCAGACACCATTCTACCGCAGGCATTTCATTATTCACTGTTCCTAACTAATCCCATTTGAAATCGTAAATGTACCCTGATTTGAACCCAATGCGTAGATGCATTTAAATTAAGCCTATTATATTTCCTTCTGTAGATGTTTGTTGATTGAACCGTAATTTTCGTTAATTAATAAGTTTGTTTCAATTATTTTTACCTGGCATAAAAGTTTAAGCCTTAGAGTACGACGACGACGTCAACGATGCGCTCATTAAGATTACCATCAAAATAATTAAACTTTTTACGGAAAATATTTTTGGGTTTAATGTTACGCGTAACTTGTTCGTTTAGAAAAGTTTTTGAAAGCAAATGGTTATAGGATATTGATGTATTGGCAACATGCAATGAATAATTTTAATTTATTTAGATATTCCTAATGAACTTTCACGAGCAATTAGCAGAGGTGAAAAAACATTTAAAATTATTTTGCATATCTTCAACTCAATGAATTGTTACTATTCTGAAAATTTATATATTAGGGAGATTAAATTTATATATTTTGAAACAGTTTAAATAGTTGCAGGTACATGAACGAAAAGTTCTGTTCCAAGTTAAGCTGGTAAAGAATACTAGGCAGTTTCGTCTATGTCTCGTGAAAGAAAAATTTAAGCCAAACAGGGCCAAAAACATTGGAAAGAGCATAAGATTCAGTTTATTAGCTTTCAAAATTAAGCAAAATTTTGAAGATTTTCTCAATTTTATCTGATGTTCTAGACCAGACTCTTTTACGTTTTCATGCATTTTTTATTTCAAATTTTGACTCATCAGACCAAATAATTCTTTTCCAGACATATCGTTTGCTATCAGTTCACTTAAAATCAAATTTTATTCAAAGTACCGTCAAACACGGAGATGGGTTCCTTTTGGTTTGTTGTTGTTCTCGTTCACAGATATTGGGAGCTTGGTAAAAATCGATGAAAAGATGACTGAAGATGCTTACGTAAATATTTTAGTAGAAAATTTGAATACCAAAGCAGAAAAAAGAGGCTTGGCGTTACTTTTTCTCTTAACAAGACAATGGCCTCAAGCATAGTTCATGTCTTGCAAAACAATTTTTTGAAAGTAATTCAATTGATAAATTAATCTGGCTTGCACAGTCACCAGATCTGAACCCGATAGAATATTTGTGGTCGATCTTGGACATGAAAATTTCAATAACGAGCCGTTGTAATATCGCAAACTTTTAGAATGATATGCAACATCAATGGCATGGAACGAATCATTACGAATGTGATAGAAAGTGTTCCAAAAAGACTTTGAGCTGTCAATCAAGGCAAAAGTGGAATTGCAAATAACTAAAGAAAATTTATTTTTATAGCTAATATTTCAATGAGCGTAATAATATTTAAAAAAGAATTAAATTTGTACTTTCAATTGTCGTTCTGATTTATAGCAGACATTAGTTTAAGTAGAAATTTTGTTATTTTAAATATTATAAGATCATTATGAAATGGTTTTTCTTAATCCATTTGAAAGCTTAATTAAGAAAATAAACATATTTTTATTTAACTTAAGAACATATTTCAAAAATTTAAAAAAACATGAACTTCAAATTTATACTCTCAATTGTCGCCTAGTGTATATCAACACGTGAAGCCTTTAACTTACACTCACTCGTATTGACTCTGTTCCGAATTTCAGTTTCTTATTCGATACATTTTTTTTGTCCTATTGTCATATTGGTTGTCGTCGAGGAAGCCTTGATTGCATGAACCAATCGAAACGTCAAATTCCATCACGACAGCCACGACGATAACTGCAGCGCCAACTTGACAAAAAATGTATCGAATAAGGACTCCAAGTGCGGAACAGAATCGACGCGGGTGAGTGTACCATGGAAAAAGCGCGAAAAATTTCCGTGTTGAATTCCACATGGGGAAGTCTCAAGCGTGTGGAGTTCTAAACACACGCAACAGGTCTTTGGGCGCTCCTGGTTCAACTAACTACATTTCTCGACTTAAACAATATTATTTGACTTTTTGAATTTTTTGTTTTTACTTGTTCAACATTTTTCGACTTATTCAACATTTTGCGACTAATTCAAATGTATAGACCTTTTCAAAACTTTTCAACTGAAAACGAAATATAATTAAGTTCACACATTACGACGCGATTGGCTGCACTTGCAAACTTTTTTTCCAAACTTGTCTGAGCATTTAATTCTCCTTAAGTTTGACAAAAGTTGTATGTATGCTCTTCGATAGTAGCAAATTAAAAAAAATTGCTGATATGAAATAAAAAACTGAAACTTAAAATCTATAAATTAAATTAAATATAAGGTAAAGACTTTAATAACATGTGCGAAATTCTATTTATAGTTAGGGGCAAATGCAAAAAAGAATCTCACGTAAATTTCACACATCTTATGAACATATGTTTACCATTACAATAAAATCACTCTCAGAATTCTAATATAGCAGAAAATATTTATGAAAATAATAAAATAAATAATAGATGATTTTATTAAATTTTCCTTTTTTCCATACCTACATACATATGTATGAGTATATGTATGTATGTATGTATATTCAATAATAAAAGTCAATAAAACCAACTGTCAGTTTATGAAATCGCAAGCATATGGTGGCATTGGTGGCATAACAAAAGAAAAACAGCAATTCGCACCCATATTAATTAAACTGCCGTCATTTGCTGTCAGTAATCAGCAGCAGCAGCAGCAGCACACATTCAAGAAAAAGTTGCAAGAAATACAGAAAAATAAAATGATTAGAGGAACAAACAACATATAGATATTTGAAAAGAAACAAAAAAAAAAAACTATTACCGCTAGATGTCTTTCTATTGTTATGTTCAGCATTAATGATAATAAAATTTTCACATTGTCAGTAATGAATTTCAGCAATATATGTATATAGGGTGTACCAATGTGAGTGTAAGCAGTTCTTATATTGTAATGTATGATATCTGCTAATGTTGTGATTAATTATTATGGAACATTACACGTGAGAACAACGTGGTATAATTTTTAGCACTCACTATAAAAATGTTGAATGTTCGTGGTATTTATATATAATACAAATGTTTATTCGTTTGACACCTAAACGCAGCATTTATACTATGACTTTTCCAATAAAGAAGTAGTTGTTTTACTCAAAAAATATATTCTGCATTTTTATTGAAACACCCTATGCAAGCACTAATGGAATATATGTAATAATTAATTAACTATTAATTACTAGAATATAATGTTGTGCAATAATTAGTTACGTGTAATTAAAACAACCTCATTAGACAGACAAAAGAATAATGGAAATTAGGTTAGCAGTAGCATATGGCATTGTTCGAAATGATTTGAACGAGATTGTGTATTAGAAATTTCAGATACTGTGATGCGAAAGCTTAACTTAAATATGAAAACGCAAACTTGTTGGTGAGAATTTTGGAGAGCAAGTGATTCCTACAACGGATGAGATAGTTTTTTTTTAAAAAGAAAGCAAAAATCACAATTAGCATACTATTTTGAGCATTAGCTGAATACATTTTTGACTTCAGAAACTCCAATGGATTTTTATTTAAAAGGATTTTTAATACTAAAAGTTTTATTCAGATTATAAATTCATATTTTGTACTAAAGACACTATAGTTTGAAAGATATTGCTGTACATTAGACTAAATTGGAATGTACCTATGGAACAAAAAAAAAAGTAAGCTCGACGGGGTTTCAAAAGTTAGAGGGACTATTTAAAACGATTTCGGAATAATTTTTTGTTTTTTCGATCAGAGAAAACTTTGATTAAGGGGGCAGGAGCAGCAAGAATTTTAAAGAAAGTATAATATCTTAAAAATATATCATGAAAATTTAGAGTCAATCCGACAATTACTTTGGAGTTATACGGTAATGACCAAAGGGCTCTTGGTAGTAAGAGTACGGAAATTCATGTGTTTCTCGTCGTTTTTCTCAAAACTATGTTTTCGGAACTAGTGACCACTGTAATTCGAAAAGGGGACGTCCATTAATTACGTAAGCTAAAGTAAGGGGGGAGGGGGTCCGGCAAAATCTCACCAAATCTCACCAAGGGGGGAGGGGGTCAAAGAAAACCTCACGTCAACTTTTTGATGCATAGAATTTACATTAAAAATTATAATTTAAATCTTATGGGAGGTTGGGGAGAGGGGGGGGATCTCGCCAGATCTCACCAAATCTCACCAAGGGGAGGGGCGGTCAAAATTTTCAAAAAAACACCTCACGTAATTAATGGACGTCCCCAAACCTCTCAATAGATTTCAATGAAATTTACAAAGTTTTTGAAAAACATAAAAAGCTAGTCGCTGATCGAAGGATTTTTTTTTTAAAAACGATTTTTTTAGAATAATTAATTGTTAATTTTTGTTCCGAAAATCTGGAGGTCAATTTCCTGATGCCGCCATTTTATTGATTTAAAAAAAAAAACCGTCGATCAGGCACTAGATTTTTTATTTAAATAACAAATTTTTCTTATCCGATTGATTTCCGATAATTTTCCAAGGATTTGTGATGGTCAACGCAAGGCACTCTATATGGGACAGGGTCCAACATAGCCAGCTATAACTTTTTTTATTTTTTTTTTTTTAAACTTTCGTCTTGTCAAGTTGAAACATAATGTAATGGTGCCATATTATCACTTTTATTATATAAATTAAATTAATACCAAAAAAAAAAATTTTTGAAAATGCTCTATTTTTCATGCTTCTGACTGCCCCTGCCCCCTTAAATGAATAAAAAGGCAAACTTGTCATTGATTTTCTTTTGTTTTGAGTAATATGAAAATTTTTTAGCAGCTGTGAACACTTTTTGCTTGTGACTTGTTAGTTTTCACCAATTTGTTTGTTAAGCACATATCATATTTTATTTTGACTATACATACATACATCTAAATATTTCAATATATTGGAAGAAATATGATTTTTCATAAGCAGCAGCATCTCGATAAACCTCACCCATTCATTACATACATACATATGTACTATGTACGCTAAATAAACGTAATAGAAGTGATGCCAAAATCATATAATTCGCAAAAGATGGAACGCTTGGGGGAGTTACGAAAGGAAACATTATTTTGATTTTAATATTTGCAACTCACATTTTGCATAATTTTGTTGTTTATATTTTACATCAATATAATTTTTGTTGTTGTTTTCACAAAATCGTGTATAGGGACTTAGGGCACGTTAAAAATTACGTTACGTAAAAAGAAACGGAAAGAAAACGGATGATGAAAGAATAAACGTACAAAAAACATAAACAAAAATTTTTAACTGAAAATTTCCCTACAGACTTGTAAAGTTTAAAATTTTCTGATTATGTTGTTGTAGTTGTTGGTATTTTTTTTTTTATTTTTTTTTTGAGGATATTCATGACAATATTTTCAAAGTATTTTTGGGAATTTTTAGTGCTTTTATGTCGACAATGGGGATTTGGATCAATTTGCAATATTGTGTGGCACTTAATAAATATTGTTTATTGCATTTTTTTTGCTTTTATTTCAACAATTTGTAATTTTTTTATATTTACCTTTGAGTCATGAATAATTGTACAAAGTAAAGCGATAATATAAAGTCCGTGAACCAAAATTGGTGAAATAACCTATAGCACTTTGATTTTACTCAACAGCTCTGATACGAATCTTAACAACTTCTAAATCTGGGCTATGGTAAAACAAAAAAAAAAAAAAACAAAAACAGTGTCTTAGTGCTCGCTTCCTATCCCTTTAAAAATTTTAATAGAAAAGCAATTAACGAAAAATAGCTTTTTTAATGTACAACATGGGTCAAAAACATTTTTTTCTATGAATTTTTATCGGCACTATTAAGTTTAATATTGTTTTCTTATTCAATTTTTATCATCATCTTAAATTTTATTTACCAAAAAGAGAAAGGATTTAATTTGCTATATATATCTGCGCGACAAAGCGACTACTACGTTGCCAGTATATCATGCGAGCAAAAAGATTAATGCTTGGGGTGCCGATGACAGCAGTGACAAAAAACCCAAAATGACAAATGTGCTGCTAAATTTGAAAGCTTTTTAAATTGAATGCTGGGAGGAGTGCTACCAAGAACGCAAAACCTTCTTCTTATAATAAACTCACATTTTCATGCACGAGTAAATATGCAAAATTTATAAAAGCAAAGGACAAAAGGATGTAAGCAGAGCACAAACAGGGTAAAAGACGAGGTAATGCAAGTGAGTAAGTTAGGTCTCTGTTGAAATGAGAGATTAATATATGCGCTTAACTTTTGAAGAATTTAATTTTTGTTAATTTTGCATTTAAAGCTAAAAATCTTGAAAGCTTGAACTGACAAATGTCAATTTAAAGGAAATTATTTTAAGATTACCGATTTAAGTTTTACATGGAATTTTTAAATTATTTTTAATAGGATTTTATGTATAGTAGCTAATGCAAAGTACAGGCGGCTTAAGCTTTCCAAAGTTTTAAGTAATTCATATGTCTCAATTAAAAGTCATAAATAAAATGGCTTTCTTAAAAAAAATGAAAAGGGCAAAATAAATGATATTTTATTAAATAAGTTACATATATACATATTGTTGTCAAAATAAGGAAATTTTATGGATTTCCACTAACGAGTGAGAAAAATCATCAAAATTTCAAAAGAACTGTATACAGATATATAGATTTTATTACACAATTTGGTTGCATCGAAGGGTAGCCAGATGCCTTATGCAAATTTTCTGCACTTTTTTGCAAGAGAGTGCGCGAGTAGGTTAGATGATAAGGACTCTTTTCAGATTTAAAGTGAGAGCCAGTACCATAAAAACTGCATATTTGTAGTTGAATTATACAAAAATATTAAAAAAGCCATATAATGAGCCAACATTGTAGCTTAAGGCCTCAGAAAACTTAAGTGTCTTTATTGTAAAGGTCAGTTTCGTATGTTACTAACACATACATATATTCCCTTAATAAGCTGTTTTGCCAAGAGTACTTGGTGTTTCGATTTTTATGATACTTGGAGTTATTGTGAACTAAAAAGTAAGCAAAAAATATGAGATGAAAAATATTTCTACATAAACTGTTTTTTAGAGGCGTGGCACAAAAATATTTTTTTAAAATCATTTGATTTCTTATTTTTCAATTCATATTTACTCTAGGTATATATCATTAAGTTTCATAAAGCCTTTTTAAAAGTAAAAGCAAAATGTTCTTATTTATAAGGGATAAAGGTATTAGTACATAATACAGAAAAATTATATTTTTGATTGGGATAAGCCTATAGACTACAAGAAATGAAATAGCGCACTTCGTTTTGATTTTAATTGTGCAGCTGTACATTTCTTTACATTTTGCTTTCTCTATTGTATAACAAAATAGCAGTAGCTACGAGGAATAATATATTTTGAAATTTAAAAAAATTTTTTGAAATTGTATGATTTACTTTAAATCCGAATTTTTTTTCCTGGAAAGCGGAATGGCAATACAGCCTGAGAAAGAATTTTGAAATTGAATTGTACACTAAGGACTCGTATAAAACTACATATATATAATATTTTAAAAGTTTTGGCAACATTGGCAGCATAGACTTGTACCTTATAAAAATTTGTTTTTTTTTTTCTTCTTCTAATTTATTTTCCAATTTCTCTTTATATGTCATGAGCAAACAGCACAACTTGGCCCACTCGCAGCACAACTGCAATGTGCAACTAATTTGTCACGCCATGTCAGCGTCCATCAGCGCAACACAGATTTATTAAAAAGGAAACAACTACATTGTGTAACTGTCAAAAACCATATGTTTTGAATAACAATGCTCTTCAGCCAACTTCTCTACTTAACACACGTCAAAATTAGAAATTCGAAAAGCATTGCACTAATGTGCTGGGTATTTTGGTTGGCTTCATACATTATGTATGTTCATCAGAAAATTTTCAAAGATAAATCATGAAAACGTTCAGGGCAGTGATGGCATTTTGATTTTGTGAAAATGTACTAAATCGTGATTTGAAATGTACTTTTTAGAGGGCGAATGTACTTTTTTTTTTTTTGGTCATGGACTCCAAAATATAGAAAAATTTTCTAAAATTTATTAAAAAAAAAAATTAATTGTTAGAAATAGTCCGAAAAAGAAGAGAAAATATCATACAATATTACGCATATTTCACAAAAATTTAAAAAAATTTGCATTTTAAAAATTATTAGAAATGTACTGAAAATTCGTTCATTGTATCGTTTGTACTAAAAATTTGTCAACTGTACTGTCGCATATTTTTCACAACGCAAATGTACTGAAAAAAGTACAAATGTACCGTAAATGCCATCACTGGTTCATGGAGCTCTGTTTGGCCTTCGAAGAAAACCCACTTCATCTTAATGTGCAACTATATAGTGCGTCAGCAATTATTTTAAAATCCACAAACCAAACTGATTTCATGAATCTCAGAAATTTTATCAAAAAGGTAATTCCCTTAAAATCATCAAAATATGCCAACTGCATTTGTTCTTTTTCAGAAATTGCATGCTTTTCTACAAAATAAAATTATAAAACTGAAATAACAATTTGAAGAAAAATAGATCTGCCATTGTCATCTCTCACGTGCACTGCAAATTTTTCTCAATAAACCAAGAATTTTAAATTTTCAACTGAAGAAAATGCATCCTAGGCACGTGGAAGAATTTTTTGTTGTTGTTGAAATGAGCATAAAGAGAGATAAAGTTTATGCAAAAAACTTTGTAAGAAATAAATAAAAAATAAGAAAACTAAATTGACAACTGAGCCAAAGTAGTGAAATTGAATGAGAAATAAATGTGATAAAAACACATGAAAAGACACTGTGGTATACATACATTTAGTGAGGATGTAAATTTCTGAGCTCTATTTTCACACAGAATAACAAAGGTGAAAATAATTTTAGTTCATAACTAACTTTTATTATTATCATGATTAAAAATATTCTATGAAGAGTAAGATAAGAGAACGATAGTACTTCGAGGCGAAACAGGAAAAACCTTTCGACAAATTAGATTTACTGAATTGAATTGCGGCGGCAAGAGCGTTTAAGCATAAGACAGTATAAGATCAATTAGTTACCATAGACCCACCGAGCACAAATTTATTGGAAGTGAAGATTTTTTTTTTTCAAATTAAAGCCAATCGAAATGCATACAATTCATGTTAGTTTTTTTTGGGTCGAATACAGAATATATGACCTCAGCTTGCCAACAGTTCCATGCGTATGGGTAAGCGAAGATTATTTTGGAGGTTTCTTGTTATCCGATATGCTCATATTCGTTACTGAATTACTTTTATAATTGGCAATGAGCCACAACTTGGCTGATTATCGGCACAAGTCACTGAGATTAATACAACTCTCTCCTCCTTCTGCTTTCTCAAGCAATAACGATGAGTCAGATAAGCATCAAATATGCATGTTAAGTATCATCAATATTAGCAACATGAATTTATGATAAAAATTTTAAAAATTTTATATTGGAACTTTTATTATTTATATGAAAACGAAAATTGATTTTTCAATCCACCCTGTTGTGCAGTCACAAAAATGAATTGACGGTAGATAAAAACAACTTTGCTGAATTGAAATCTTCTGACAACTTCATGAGAAATGCAATGAAACCAACAAAAGCAGCGCAATTTTTCTTGTTATTGTCGTGTTTTATTTTTTATCATCATCATCATCATCATCAAAGTGATGATGTTGTTTGGAGCTTCTTTAGCAAATCACACTAAAAGATATAAAAAAAAATAAACTAAAAAAAATGAATAAAAAATTCGATGCCAAGCACAAAGTTGACCGCATTTTAACTTTGAAGCATGTGACGGTTGTTACCTTGCAATTTGTATGCAATTCTTAAGCTTTTACTAAGCTCTTGAGGATTTATTTTTTTTTTTGTTTCGCAAATTTTATGACTGACGCAATATTTTCGTTTGACATTGGTACTTGGTTTTTCCTTTGACGCTTTTGAATAAGCTGTTGAGTACTACTCTTAATGAAACACTATCTTAGCACTGTGCAGATGCTTGAACAATTTGAATTATTACCATGCTTCAACAATGTTTACAACAGTCTTAAAGTTGCTCTACTCTGCTAGTAACAGTATGTTAGTTTGACTACAAAAGAATTGAAGTATAAGTCTTCAAAAACGTAATGACGAAGTAGCTGTGAGCTAAAGTAAAAAAAAACTGAAGCTAATGAGACAACTGCAGTAGAACAAAACATAAAGTGAACTATGTTGTAGTAAACTAAACGTCATTGTAGTAAAGGCAAGCGTAGTAAGCTTTGAAGATTTTAAGTGAAGTACATTGAAGCTATGTGAAGTAAAATAAAATGAAGTTGCAAAAAAAAAAATAAATAAAATTCAAAATTCAAACTTAAAATGCTGCTATTTTTTGCAGTTGTCTCTGATGGGTGTTCTTATGTTGCAAACATTTCACGAAGTGCTTTTAATTTTCTATCCGCTACTGAGTTAGCATAATGGATGTCCAATTGCTTTGTCCTTTTCATTTTTAGATTTTTCAAAGTGATATGCCATAGATTGAGCATCGCGTACGTGAAACAATTCATAAGAACTTTTAACAACTATGCAAATATCCTAAGACATCGAAAAGTTGGTAAACTTTACTACTACTTTTTCCAAAGCTTAAAGGTCAATCAATATGTAGTTAACTTTAATGTAAAAACTAAAATCCAGACATAGATTGAAAGCAAAGTGATTTGAGATTTTATAGTTGTGGTGTTCAGATGCAACTTATTATCGTAAAAAGAAGTCTATTACAATAGTATATCTTTTGCTATGGACGGATTGAACTTTTTTGAATACATTTGAATTAGTTAACACAAGACGGCAGGTCGAATATCAAATATAATCCGAAAGTATCGAATAGCATCAAAATGCCGAAAAGTATTGAATAACATTAAAAAACAACGAAAAAGTCTAAATGTATTGGATAGTGTCGCAAAACATAGCAAAATTGGACAAGTATCGAAGAACATCAAAGAGCATCGAATAGTTTTGAGAAACATCGGACAGTAACGAAGTATATGCTAAAAGTTGGTAAGACCCAAAAAGCATCGGGAGGTGTAGATCAAATGAGTAACGAATAGTAGAAGATAAAAATTAAAAAATCTATATCAAACGAAAAATATCGAAAAACAAAAACGTCGAATTGTATCGAAAAGTATCGTGCTACAGCAAAAAGTATAATAGAGAAGGTGTCGAAAACAAAAAGACGTTGATGAAAATCGAAAAATGCCGAAAAAAAATTTTTTTAATGAAAATCAACAATATGTCAATAAAATTCCAATAACATCGTAAATGTCGATAGAAGTCGAATAACATCAAGTTCAGCATTGAAATTAATTGAAATTGTTGAAATACATACATATACATATGTAATATTATCGAAAACATCGAAGAATCCAATAAAAATCGATAAGTATCGAAAACAAATAATATTTGGAAGAAATTGTATAGTATTGAGCAGTACCAAAAATATTAAATCGAAAAAATCGATAGGAGTCGAAACATTTCTAAAACCATAAAAGAGAAAAGTGTCTTATTAGAAACAGCAAAGGGATGTGCTACTTCTTTTTTGCAGCAAACGCAGCGAGAGCAAAGTGCTTTTTATTTGAGCTTTAGCAAAGTTCTCAAGAGTTTTCGATACATAGGTATTTCCGTTTAACTTTTTCTCATTTCAGTATGACGGAAAAGTTTCCATTCCATTAGCTCCTCTGAAGATAAAATTTCACTTCAAAAATATTTGTTTCTCAGATTGCATTTTTTCACAAAACAAAAAAAAAAGTTTGATGTATAATTTTAGGCCGATCAAACAAAGGTTCTATTGAAAATAAGTGGTTTATGTATGGAATAATCATTTTATTTAATACAGTTTGATGTGGAGTGCAAGTGAACCAACTCGCGTATGTTGAGTGCAACAGCTTGAGATTAATGGAACTACAAAAAGTCAGCCATTTTCAAAAGAAACTTTTGCTTCGTAATTATTACAATTTTTAAGGCGATAGACTTACATTATTTGACTTTATATGATAGTTGCCAACGATTTTGATATGATTCTTGTCTTGTTTTTAATGCCACTAACACCGGTAGTACTAATTGTTCCGAATTTCTATGTATTTTTTTTTGTATGGCTTTTGCAATATGAAATTTTGATACGAACCGCTTTAAATATTTACGCTAACACTTCTTTCATATTTAACAATTTATGCACTTAAGGACATTCACATCACAATTCAAATATACATTTTTAATAATTAATAGCAGCAAGTTAGTCGACCGGAATGATGACAATTACTAGCTGCGCTTAAACACCGGAAACTGCCGGATGACAAATGTTGCCATTCCGTTTTTATTTATTTTTAGGTTCCAAACACAAAGGACCTTGTCGTGAACGTAAGTTGTCAACATTATATCTCTTTGTAGATAGATCATATTATTTTGAGATTCCTTAAAAAAAAGACAGCAAAGCTTACCACAGGTTTCTTAGACAAATTTTAACTTATTTTACGTAAAATAATGGTAATTTTTAGACATAGTTTAAGTGTACTGAAAATGCGCCAAATGTACTTAAAACTTGTCGAATGTACTGATGACAATTTTTAATAGGAAATTGTTGCTTGTAAATAGTGTACCCCTGGCTTTTACAATGAAAATAAAAATTGCTGTATTCTGCGTTAAAAGTGTCTTTAATTTTTATTATAGTTAAAAGGTATTTTTAGTGAGATGAATTTTAAACAGATTTATTATTTAAGTTCCAATACACGTTCAGAAAGCACACGTTGCGTAATTCCTGCTTAAACTTTTATTGCTTAATAGTTTAAAAACTGTTTCGTATTATGTGCAGTGCTAAACTTTTTTTCTTATTCTATGAAATAAACAATAGTTAGAAGAGCTATTGGAGTTTTTTCAAATTTTGAACATTACCATTAAAAATCAAATTTTTTTTTCTTAAGTGTTCATTTTCATTACCATACTTGTTTTGTAAGCTAAGCTTTTTTTCACACAAGGATTCACCATGAATGCTTAACGGCGTGACGGTAAATTTTTTGTAGACGAGAAAATGTTTCAAAAAATAAATTTTAAATCATTTTGACTTACCGACATATTCCATAGCAAAAAAATGAGCTTAGTTGAATTTAAATTAAGACAAAACAATTTAAAATTTGCACATCCTCAGCTCTCGGTTTGTTATTCATTGTGCGTGGAAATGTAACATAGCGTGTTTCTTTGTCCTTGTTTAAGAGTATTTGACTTTATTAACTAGAGTCACATCGCATTCGTCACACTGTCTCGCCTTAATACTGTTCCAGATTGTTGATCGTTGATGCTGCTGTTGGCGGAATGAAAAAAAAAAGATTAAAAATCAGCGATTTTGTGACAATTTTTTTGACATTCCTTTTGAAGTTGAATGTTTTTTTTTTGTGATAAAAAAAAATTATTTTTGCCATTGTTTTTCATCACAAAAATTTTGATGAAAAAAATAAGCTAAAGCGAGTAAGTTAGATAAAAAATCTTTTTAAACAAAATGATGAAAAAATTCTTCAATGCGTTATGAAAAAATAGTCTAAAGTGGAATGTTAACATCTAGAAGACCAAAAAAGGAATGTGAAAAATTGTGGGAACGGAGTTGTCTGCATTATTTCACTTCTGACTTAAGTAGTAAAAATAATTCTTAAAAAATTCCTAAGCCTTAGAGCAGACAGAGGTTGAGTTAATGTGGTAAGGTGATAGAGATGCCATGTAAATTATAAACTAATACATATGCATTAAAGGCACGTGCACACATGATAATCATGTACCAAAGGTAATGTCTAAGTGCGGTGCCGTGAATACTGTAAACTTTGTTTGCATCTTCTTAATTCAAAATGTCGCCTGATAGTTTGAAATTTTTTTAAGTAAATGACAAATTAATTAGACGCCAGATATTATGACATAGTCTTTTGGTTGGCACCACACCACTGACATAAACCTATTAAGTTAAGGTTATCTCTAAGCAACTCATGAAAATGAAAAGCAATTCTGAAAAATAAGTTTACAAATATCTTCTCGACCGAGAAAATCGACAACACTGGCCATAAGTAGTTAGTTGAGTTTCGGTGCTAAGACGCAGGTTCAGTCGTATCCGCTCGTTCATCACTCAAACGCAAGTTGCTAATAATTTATAAATTATCCACCTACTTAATTCGAATGTAAGTAATATCGCGAGTGTTGTGTAACAATGAAAGTAATAAACAGAATATAATCTACGTAAAAACGTAAGTTTTTCATTTTATAATTCGCAAAATTTTATATTAAAATAAAAATTATATAGAAAAGCCGACCTAAAGGCCGATGTTAAGGCCGAAGCAGCATCCTCATCGTATGTAAACGCGTAGGTGCTAACATCAAACAGTCTTTTTTATATTATTTATTCTGTACACAAACCTTAACCCAATATGTCACTTTTCTATGCAGCCTATGCATATGCAAGAAAATTTTTACTTTTGTCATATGAGAAATCCTTGTTTGAACTTTTCGCAAGTGTACAGCGACGTAATGTATTTTTTATAAGACGAGCACACTTTTTTTCTGAAAATAAGCAATATAAAAAAGGTTACTATCATCAATCCAAATAAAAACATGCAATTATTTATATAAAATTAGTTATGCATTAGCGACATTGCTGAACTTAAATAAAATTAAAAAAAACAGTTTTATCCCAAAAGTATATTGGAAATATGCTGAAAATTCTCGGAATGTACTAACAATCACTCAATTGAATTTTTCGTGTTTTTTAGAGCGTGAATTTTCTTAAAAAAAAAGTGAAATTGTACTGAAAATTTCATGAAAGGTTTGAAGTGCAGTTTCAATTTATCACATAATCGTAAAATTCGATGTATGAATTCAATGAATGACATTGATGGAAAATAAATTTAAGTTTATAAACTATATTGCAGTGCCTAAGAAATGAAAAATTTAATAAAAATTTGATGCTATATTTTTAGTGATTTTAAATTCTCTAAAAAATGAGGCTTAGATAATAAAAATTGCATATCATGTTTAAAAGTATTGACAACTTTGAGCCATGTGACATACAACATAACCGACGCTCTTATTCAAACTACAGCTCTTGAAATTCATTACTGAAGTAGATTGAAAAGACCATTTGTCAAATTACTTATATTATTTTTGTAATTTTTTTGTCAACAAAGGACATACACAATACGAAATAATTTTTAAAAAATATTTACGTTTAATATTTCTTTTCTTTACTGCTTACTAAGCCTTAAGCTCTCTACTTGCACTGTTTATGTCAGAAACCCTTTTGTTATTTTGTTTGCGACTTCTTGGAAGAACAACAGCTGGCGTCTGGAAAAAAACATAACGAAATATAAAGTGATAACCCACATACGAACACAACAAGTTGACTTCAGAAAAATATGCAAAATAAAAAAGAAAATATTGAAGCTGAAAATTGCAGAAATCCATTTAGCTCACTCTTGAGCTTGACATACTTGAAACAAAGGCGCACAGTTTTGAAAAAAAATGAACAATCACAATAAAAGAAAAAGCAAACACCAAAAAACTAGTAAGGATATTATCTTTGGCTTTGCCAAAATTTTAAGTACCCTATATTGCATTAAATTTGTATTAAAAGGGTTTTTATTTCCGTAACGTCACGTTCTGTCTGGTTTCACCAAATGTTTCCAAATTGAATTTGATAAGATTTTTTTAAATAGCTCTTAGTATGGTGATGATGGCATACCATCTTTACAATGCAATTCCAAACGTTTTTTTAGTACTTTTGTGTAATTTGGTTACATTACTTTGAATAGTCAAGCATTTTCAAGTTTCCGCTTAAACGGGAGATGTCGCTCCATCTTGTAGAAATTCTTTTAAGTTCTATCCAGAGCTTGTACAAATAATTTTAGAATTTTTTTGAAATGATCTAGCAAAATGTAATGCTGTCATATAAAGGTAATGATGAGAGACATATATATTATATAGAGAGAGCAACCTTAACTTAAGAAAAATCACTGTTGCCAGATGTTTGTATTTATCCAGCTTAAATTGTTTTTGCAAAAACTTTAAATTTCTTAACTCAGACTAAAATTTGCCTTTTTTTTTATTCGGACCATACTATGTACTCTCTATGATCACTTTGGGATTTGAATCGCTAAATACGAAACCAGTGATAGTTTTTGGAGAGTCAAATTTATTTGAATGGAAGTTGCCACGTCCTACTATCAAAATGCGGCCACCTTTAAACTAGTGCTTAGCCAAGCCATCTTCCTAATTATTAGTTTTTGTGTGAATTTTTGTTTAAATGGGAGGTATCATGCTTTCTTGTCAAAATCCACCCAATTTTTGTTAAGTGCCTAATTGGAGTGTTTATTTGAAACTCTGTTGTGTAATCTTAAATAATTTTTTCAGTCTAGAACTAAACGTTCCTTTAATTAACTCGGTTCTTTTTCCCGTAATCTATCCATGGATAGACAGACGGACGGATAGACATATGAACAGGCAGATAGTTGGACAGACAAACGAACCAACTAAGAGTCCGACAGGGAGGCAGTTAGACAGACAGCGGAGAGACAAACAGATAGTCAGACAGATAATCGAACAGACGTATGAACTGATACTAAGAAAAACGAACAGATAATTAAACAGTAAGACGTGCATACAGACAGTTGGACGGACAGATAGTCAGACAAACAGTTGAACAGGCTGTTGAATAGTCAGACAGAAACACAAAGAAATAAACAGACGGATAGAAATTCGAACAGAGAGACGGACAGAAAGATAAACAGACAGACGAATAGACAGACAAGCGAACAGATGGACTGGTATATAGATAGACAGGAGGTCAAAAGTACATGTAGGCAGATGGGCAGACATACGTAAGACCAACACATAGAAGAGCAGACAGATGGACAGGCAGGACAGATAAATGAACAGACATATGAATAGAAAAATAGACGGATAAATGAACAAACAGATAAACGAATGAACAAACGGATAGAGAGACCGAGGAATGGACAAGAAAACAGGCAGATAGAATTTTATATACGTTTCACTCTCAACTCTATGCATTACCAAAGGATAACAATGTGAAGAAGCAGACAAATATGTTTATACAAGGCGTACCTTAATAAGGAACAATAATTTCCTTTACTTACATACATAAGTAAAATTTTTACTTGGAAATATACTTCTAATAACGAAACGTTAAAGTTTTCTTTTAACAAAACATACTAAGCCCATGCTTATAAAATAATTCTAAATTGTTTTGGTGGAATATGAAAAAACTCATTCCAAAAGACTTGTGGAAGAAAAAATACATAATATGAAGAAATCTAACTTATAATAAGTACTAAGAGTATTAAAGCAGATTTTTATACTAACTTTTTATAAAAGTCATTCAGACAAGCACCGGTCATATAGAATCGAATAAGTGGCAGTGGCACCTGCGTAAATAATCACAACTTTTTGAAACTTTTAGTACAAGCCTCATAAGCTATGAAATACAGTACAGTGGGACCAATTTTAGCAACAAAATTTAATGTTGAATCTAAGGAGTAACATGAGGACACTGGCAATTCTTAGACAGTATTGCAAATTAAATTAATTATTTTCACACAAATGTATAATATGTAGAAGGGTGAAAAATGTCAAAAAGCTATAGCGTTCTTTAAACCACCTGGCAACACTGTCAAAAGAGCAGCACGCTGTATAATAGAAGAGTGAAAAATGTCAGAAAACTATAATTTTCTTTACACGACCTGGCAACACTGTCAAAAGAGCAGCACGCTGTATAATAGAAAGGTGAAAAATGTCAAAAAACTATAATTTTCTTTAAACCACCTGGCAACACTGTCAAAAGAGCAGCACGCTATATAATAGAAGGATGAAAAATGTCAAAAAACTATAATTTTCTTTAAACCATCTGGCAACACTGTCAATAGGGCAGCACGCTTACTGCAATAAATAAAGTGGAAATAACAAAAGCTGACATCTTTTTGACACAGGCGCTAATGGAAATCCATTGTCGCCGTATAACCAGCTGCTCCAGTGATATTTTAAACATTATCATACAAATTTTTTGGACATAGCAAAAACAAATGTCTGTGGCTACCTTCCATTTTTCTTCTTATTTATAGAAAAAAGTTAAAATGGTACAAAAGTTACTACCCAACTGGCTTATATTCTTGGCACCTGTCTCACGCTTGCCAACTGACAATTAATTTTTAAATGAAACGCTTAAAACAATGGTGACCTTTTTTTGAACATTTCTCATTAGGAATTTGTCATAGAATGGTTGGCTTTTTCCAAAATAATTACCTGCTTGATTTGTTGACATAGCGGTCTATTTTATGTCTAATGAAAGCGCATTAAAACCTCAAAGGATGATTTAGAGCGGCGCGGCAAGGGACTTAATGGTTTTGTGTTTTTCAGATTTTGTTTACATTAAAAAACAAAAAAATAATTAGTTACACATTTTTCATGGCCATTTCTAAGAAGATTTGAGGATTTGTTTTTTTTACAATATTATTTCAGCGTAAAATGTGAATAAAATAAAGAATTCATAGAAAATAAAACAAAGCAGCATTCCCAAAAAATAATATTAATTCATAATAAGCATTTTATCTTGTTATTTACATACCTAATAGAATTTTCATTCAAAGACATAAAATATTTATTTGTCTGGGGATTAATTTCTCAGAACACTTTATTTTCATAGAGCGGATATACATCAACCATTCTCATTTTTCAAAGGAATTTTTTTTGGAAATTTTTATTTGTAAGAAAAACGGCAGCGCTTGACTGGTTATTTTTCAAATTACTAATACTTAGGTATTTTCTTGGAGAATAGAAGGGAATTAATATGAAAGCCAGACTTTAAATTGCTTATTATTTCTTAGTTGATATATCATATTTTTGAAATCCAATAGACATATAATTTTTTTATTAAAATATTAAAATTTAATTTGAAATGCTTGAGCAATTTTCAATATCATTATTCTTGTTATGGCCTTTGCGATGAGAAAACAACACCATATTATAAATAAAAAGATGCATATTTTTCTAAGAACAATTAAGTACAAATTTTCGTTCTCTAATCCAGTATCCAGTGTATTCAGAGGCGTGTCAAATAATTGTTTCATGAAGCATTTTACATTGAAAAGTTTAAACCAAACATAAAAAAAATTTTAACCCTTAACAGGGGGTATCTACTAGCACTAATCTAAGTTTTTTTTTTAAAGCATTAAGCCTGTTTAATTCCCCAACGTCTTTGGACGTGCTGCACAATGGTGCTTTTACACCTAGAATAAAAATGTATTGTTTTATCTTATCAAAAGGATATATTAAATTAAAATATGTCTATAGTTCTTAACATTTAAGTATTTTATTGTATAATGAAACTTGAGTAGCAATTGCTTTCAAAATTGAAAAAAAGCATTTGAATTAATTTAAGTGCTTTGTTTTAAATTTGCTCTTTGTAATGTTAAGAAGTTTTTTTCTACACAATTCAGCATAAATAAATCAATTCAGTTAAGTGCTGGCTAAATTGAATTGTCATAGCTACAAAATGCAAAAGATTCCAGGGTGTGCACGTTATTATTAACTTTTAGAGGAACTTTGTAGTCCCTATAGTTTAAGCCAGCCCCATAAATCATTATGCCGCCGATTGCCGCTGCTGCTTGACACACTTTCGAATTCCCTTTTGAGCCAAAAGGAATCCAAGTCATAAATAACAAAAAAAAAAAAAAATTACAAAAAAAAATCCAAAATATTTTCCGCAATATGTTCAAAATTTTAACCCATTAAAAAGTTTTTTTTATTTTTATCTCCCCGTTGTAGATAAGTCAGCATTAACATAAAAGCTAAAATTTAACTTGAAATGCGTAGCTTGAAATAATAAAACGCATTTTGGTCTACCGCAATCACAGCTGACAATGTACATAATGCCTGCCGTTGGCCTTTTCTCTGATATTTCTACGGTTGTCTTTTCCGCATTGTGTACAAACAATTGCACAGTGGGATTAGAAAATTGCATAAATGGGCTGATAGCTATCACTAAGACCAAAGCATGACAAAGTGTTAATACTATAGAAAATAATACTTCGAAATTCTTTTTCAATTTTAGAGTGCTCTTCCTAGTAAATAGGATATTTTTACTATATTTGAACTTTGAAAAGTACGCAAATACAATGGGCTCATTTTTAGCGTATTTAGTCTCATCGAGGAGACTAGCCCTGGTTGTAAAACTGCCAAGAAACTTAAATCATTTTCAATTATTTTACTGAACTTACTGTTCAGTACCGTGTGTGTCAACATCAAAAAAAAAACTTCGTAAAACAAAGATTTATTCAACTCATGAATGGAGCTAAAGTTAATCACACTTGTTTCATTCGTTGCTAAGCCGACTCATCAGTGACTTTTAAACCGATTATTAAGCATTTTTACTAGTCACTTCGTTTTGACTCGCCAACAAAGCTTGCTACGAGCGCCTACAAGAAAAGTGTAATTTAAAATGAATTACAAGAACAAAAAAGGTTTATTGCTTTGATTTTGTTTAAAAGTCACTGATGAGCCCGCTAAGCAACGAATGAAACTTGAAGAAATCTTTGTTTTGTGTAGTTTTTTTGTTGTTGACAGACACAGTACTGAATAGTTAGCTCAGTAAAATAATCATACATTTTTATTTGATCCGACACACAACGGACTTTTTGGACTTTAAGGAAATAATATAAAGTCTTACTAATGAGATATAATTGAATGGTTTTCCAAAAAATTGATTTTTCAATGACTTGTATATTAGCCAAACATTTTTAAAAGACATCTTTTGTTAAATATTTTTTGCTAATTTTTAAAGGCATTAAAAAAAAGTGCGCTCAATTTCCAACAAGTACTTTTTGACTCTAAGTTTAGTACTTACATACATGAAAAATACAAATCTCAGCATAGGCTCATTACCAATATCTTCACAGTTTGTTCCAATGTGCAAATGCAAATTCAGCGACATGCTAAGAAATAATATACATATATATAAACTGTCAGTCAAAATGTAAAAAAATCGACCAAGACTTAAAACAACTACAATAAAAAGTGTTGCCAACTTTAGAGGAAAGACGGGAAGGAAATAAATGTGAAGCTTAAGATTGCGGAAGTTAAGAAAATTTACAAATGAAGGCAGCTGTAGCAACGGTAGCAACAATGAACTGCCAAGATGCTTTTACTTGTGCGTAATGCCAAGTTATGCAGTCATGAGGCAAATGAAAAAAAAAAAAGAATTACAGGATGTCTCGTTCACAGTCAGCCAACCAACCAGCCAACAACGTGGTACGTGGTTGGACAGTTAATGATTATGATGCGAATGAAATGAAGATATGTGGAGGTGTACAGACTGTAAATGACCATGCTGATGGTGATATGTACAGGGTGATGATGCTGTGCATAGTAATAATGATGAAAATAATGACGATAATGATGTCGACGACAACGACGACAATCGTGATTGTCATGTTGCTCGCGGATAAAAAGCCACAAATTGACACTTTTGTGATGAAGAAAGTAGCTGAAAATTGCGCAACGGTAATTTTTAATTAAGGAAGGGGCATAGTAAACAATATCTTATAGTTTGTGTGTAATTTTCAGTTTTTCATTAAAGCTTAGTTAATGTCAGTGGAAAAATTTTAGAAGTTAAAGAGTGAAATGTAAATTACTTAAGTAGATTTTTAAAATTAATATTTAATTTTTTTGTTCTACTAATTAAGTGCTATTTTATAGTGCAACTAAAATAGTAAATACATTCAGAGCTTTCGCAATATATCTATTTCATGCAGTAAAACTTTATTGTTTAAAATTTCAAAAATGATAGCAAATATAAACAGACTGTCTTGCTCCCCCCAAGTGTCAGTGAATTTGACATATGTTGGCAACATTGTTTACGTTTTGACCTCATATGTCACAATACCCTTATATTTGCTATACGTATGTACATAGCCACACCCAAACCATTACATTTTCAAATAAACAAACAGTCAGAATGAAACCCAAGCAATGCGTTAGTGGTAAAACCATAACAAATTTAAACAATAAAAGTTTTTTGTATTTTATATGGTATGGTATAAGTTTTACGCTGCTTATAGAAAATACAAAAAAAAAAACAACAAAAATATTTGAAGTATCTAATAAATCACCTTTTGTTTTACAATAAGCCAAGAGCAAAGTTTAAAAGTTTTTGTATGTTTATATCCATGACAAGTTACAGGTAATATTCATGGCTAAGGAAAATAAAAGATGTATGAAATTGAATTTAGCAATAGAGAAAATAAATAGAATTCGTTAGAGCATTATCTTTGGCAACGCGAAAAATTATATATCTGACACTGGATTAATTGTATAAGTGCGCACAAAAGTCTTATGTTATCATTATAAGGATATTTTCATACTGTTATTGTGGGAGAATCTCGGTATTGACACTCTGTTTTGCTATTTTTAAAAACAGCCATCGCCTAGTTGTTTCGCTTAATACCAAATTTTCTTAAAATATTAATCGCTCTTGATTGATTGATTTAAAGTTTCAAGCTATATAGCTTATAAGGCTAATAGCTGTAATAGCTAAACTCCATTATTATCATTATTATGCCGATTTCCTGGAAAGGATTTATAATTTTTACATTCAAAATTTTGTTTCGTGAAATGGAATGTACAAGACAGTCAATCAGTTGCCATGAAATTGGCAAAGTTAATTTTAAATATGAACTCTCTACATAGTGATATGAATCATGACAGTTCTGCTCTTGTCTACAGCAATTGGAATTGTTTTTTTTTTCTTTGTTTCAATATTTTAAAATAAAATTAATGCCCTCAAATTTGTTAATATTTATATTCTACATACATATATGACACTAAATAATTTTTTGTTTGCTTTATTTTCAGGTATGTTTCAACTAAAACGCTTAAGAAGAGTTGAAGTTAACTGATGAACAGGTAACTCATCCTAAACATAATTTTCTTATATATTTTCTTCTACATAAATTTCATTTCCAAAATAAATATATCTTTAATATTAAACTCTTTTATGCCATCAAAAGAAAATTACATAAAAAAATATATTTTAAACATTTAAATATTTTTCATTGCAAACACCCATCCAAAGTTAGCTAAATAACCCAAAGCCAGAATTTAAGTGATAAATGAACGTTGCCATTTAAATTTCATAATTAAAGATCCTACTCAGCACATAAGACATAAAAAAGCTGTTAAGCGAATACTTGCGCGAAAAGCGCCTAAAGCTAGGCAACAGAAAAGCTTCAAAATATGACTATGTCATAGAAAAAAGCGAACAAAGTAAAGTAAAGTAAAGTAACTCAAAACAATGGCAAGTGAAAGATAGACAGACCTTACGTTCTATAAATCACTAAATTTTCCTATAAAAACGCCAAGCTAATCCTAGGTTAAGTAATTCGCTTTCATCTTTTTCAGCATCCCATCAGCATAAAATTGCCTACGCCTGAAAGTATGCTAAAGCGGAATTTGATAAAAATGCTTAGAAACAAAGTAGATTGCCGTTACTATAGCGTGAAAAAGTACAACTTTGAAAATGATGAGCAAAATATAAATGAAAAAAAAAAAAAAATTAGCAACAATGCAGAAGTTAAAAAAAAAAGTATGAGCTGGCAAAGAAACAGAGCAAAAACTCTTTAATTTGAAATTCAACTTCGCTAGCTGTGACGCTTTGTGGCGAAGGTGCGCGTAAAAATTTCGCTAAATGTACTATGTTTTGCAACAAGTAGCGCTGCTGTGGCAGTAGCGTTGCCAAGCAAAGCAGTAAAGCTAAATATTACGAACAACATTAGCTGCAGCAAGCATTTCAGTATATTTATGCGGCTTAAATGTTCGATCGTATACCTTGGCAGTTTAACTTCTGAGCCTCATATTTCTCTTTTGTTAATAAATTAAATGTGTTCGTGCTAAAGTTATCATTGCGTTATCTCATGCGTAATTATGTGCGCTAGGGTGCTCCGAAATGATGCATTTTTTCTTTAAAAGTCTTCTTGCTATGAAGTTTTAAGCTTTTATGGAAATGCCACTGAGTATATTTTTACAAAACTCAAATGCCATCACTGTTAAGTCCTCCATACGAACAAATGTGTTTTCATATAATTTCTTACATGGAAAGATCAGAGGAATCCAAATATGTACGTCAGCTGAACATTCAGTGGTGGATTCAAAGTCTTACAGCTCTAGGCTGGCCCCGAATTAAGAAATCTGCCGCCCTTAGGCCAGTCAGAAATTGCCGCCCCTCTTCACTAGTAAATAGAGAAAAACATTTTAGTGCACACAATCCCAGTATTTGGACTTTTTTTCCCCCTGTGTAAATAAATTTAAAAAATTACAAAAAAAAATTTCAAAGTTCCCAATATTTGCCACCCTAAAATCGTGCCGCCCTAGGCACTGGCCTAGTGTGCCTCTAAGGTAAATCCGGCCCTGGCTCTAGGATATGAGAAAATTAGCACATTTTTCAAGTTATATTTTGAAGGTGATATCTTTCCTGTTTCAAGTTGATAATGGACAGACATACACCAAGCATTTGGACTCTTGGGCACCTGTTTCTTAAAAAAAATTAGCAAAAAGAAAAAATTTGATGTGAACTGCAAAATAAAAATCCACAAAGGTAGTTCATCAACAGCAAACTTGCAGTCCCTTAAAATTTGCCGTTTCAAGCTGCAGTTTGGTAACCATCTGTATAGTGATATTCACCTCTGTTTCTATCATACATGGTACCTCCTTTGGCAGTAAATTTAATTCTCTTGAAGCTAAATTCGAGACTTATATTTTCAGCGTTGACAATTATTCTGCAAGTGTTTTCACGAACCGTTCCAAAAGACAATTTCGGGAAAATATTACAATAAATTTCGTTAAAACGTTTCCCAACATTGTCTTTGAGTAGCTATATTGGACTTTTTTTTCAAAAAATTTGTCTTACATTTTTTTCTCGATAACTCGTATTTTTTTTTTAAGAAAATGATGAAGGTTGTAAAAAGTTTCTGGTCCATAATGATATTTCAATAGTAAACTCTTTTTTTCACACAATGGAACGGCCGAACGCTCTACCAATCGAAAAAAAATGTGTTACTATAAACATTTTGATAAAATTGTGAAAATGTACCAAGTTAAATGCACAAAAAATGTTTCACTTCAACAATCGATAACAATTTTGTTGTTTTGCACAATTTGGCAGCATTAAGGACTTCTATTAAGTAACTTGAATATGTTTCATTATACCAATCAACAACAAAATTCTGCTCAACTCACTCACCAACATTGAGCATGATTTCATTGAAAGAATTTGTATTTTTGTGTATGAAATTTATTGTAATATTTTCAACTATCCACAGATCAAGTGAATTTTGTATATCGGTAAGGAGATAAGTAAAGTAATACCTTGAACATTTTTTATTTTTTTGTGATGGAATGTACTTTTCTGCATAAAGTTATCTTTACAAATTAAACTCCACCCTAAATGGTATGTTAATTCGTGAGTGCTGTATAATAGCAACATATTTCTATAGCGATAATTCTTATTTTACCTTAACATATTTGAAATATCACATTTATTATATTAAAACTTTAAGAATTTCAAATTGAAAAAGTTTGCACACTAAGGTAAATTAAAAAAAAAACTTTTCCACCTAGTAAGGGAAATAACTTTTCTTTATATTCTCACTTAAATAATTTTACCTCTAAAATGTTTAGAATATCTTTGCGTTTCTGTTTCGACGAAGTTTGCGTATTTTTGTGGTTTTACAAATGAAAGCGGAAGCTCTACACGTTGAATATCAGACGACTAAACATCTGTTTCCTTTCTAGGACATAAATTTATTTAAAATTTTTTTTCTACGAATTTATTTATTTTCAGTTAACATGCATAGTGGAAATTACATTTTTGCTGCTATTTAATTTCATTTTGTTTTAAATGTTTATTCAATTAATTCCACATGTTCAGGTTGAGGTTGAGGTTGAGGTTGAGGTTGAGGTTGAGTGAGATTTAATTTTGATTTTTGGAAATTATTAAAAATTTTTCAGCAAAATATTTAATTTCAATTATTTTAACCCTTTTTTATGATGTACATACATAAGTCGATGTTTACACAAGGAAATTCTGTGAAAGAAATTCTTGTCTATTCTCTTTTGTGCTTATTGTTTGACATTTTCAATTGACGACATATTTTGTACCTCGTCTTGCAACTCTTGCCAACAAACAAGGACACTTTTTGCCAATAGTTTCTTTGTGTAAACGCCGAGAAAGGCTGACACAAAAGAATTTGAATTTCATCTGCTTTTTTTTTCGCTCAAGGGCTTAAATAAAAGTATTATTAAAATATAAGAAGTTCCGGTAAAGAATCTGAGTCACAAAAAGATGCAATAAGCGCTGAAAGTTTGCTGCACATTCGCTGCACATTTGGCAAAACGCTAAGTTTTGCGACAAAAATTTCATGTGAAATTATGTGGCAAAGGGGCATTTTGGAGCTGAATTGATATCAATGAATGATATCTTATTCTACGGAATTTATTTAAACGATATTTGCATGCTGTACATTGCACTTTTTTGTCGTTTTCTTCTTGTTTCCCATTACATTACGGCTACATAATAAGTCAGTATTTTTTTTCAATCGGCTGGGTCCTAAAATCGCAGATTGATGTTCATTCTGAACATCACTGTATAGTTAAAATTTTATATAAGCGATTATAGAGGAAGGAAATTTTTAAGATCAGACCTTTATTCTTAACACAAACTATGTACTTCAATTTGATTCATAGATCCTAATCGCGTCAAACGCTATATACATTTTCTATAATACATCTGTATACTACAGTGAATGTTTTATTCAAAAATTTAATTTCAAGAGATCATTCAGCTGCATTGTTACCGGCCAAAATAGTTTTTAAGGAAAACTTGTTTTTCCTAAGGCAAACCAGTTGACTTGTGCATATGCCTGAAGGTAAGCAATAAAATTTAAATGCAGAATTATTGTGGCTTGCGAAGCCAATGCTGCAAAATTTATGAGGAGTTGAATAAAAAATAGAGCGATCTGTTGATTCTATGGAAATGACCATATGCATTATGAAATAATTCTTTTCCCCGTTGGTTAGCGGCACTTGTATTGTTTGTGATAGTGTTGCCAACGCATATAAAATACATAATTGAGTTTATGAAACTTGTGTTTGTTCGTCGTTGTACAGTTGCTGCTTGTGAGCGGAAGTTAATTTATGTAGGCAGAGTATAATTTTCAATTGAAGTCATTGTCACTTCATGTAATTTTTAAGTACAAATAAACTGAATTTTCTTATTTTTTATTAAAACTATGTACTTTGAAGTTTAGATATAAATGAAAAAAAAAAAATAGTTTGGAATTAAGTCAGGAATCAATTTAAGAGTAATTAAAATTTGAACATTTAAATTTGAACCATACTGCATAATCAACATTTTATGCAGTTAAAAAGGATAGACATTTTCATTTATTACGAACTAGTTAGTACCACCAATTACACAACATATCATAAATATAAACAAAATACTTTTAAGCTTATTCCTAATTTTAGCGCAGCTTCCATCGTGGCCAAGGGCGAGCAATATTTAGTCATATTTCAAACTTAATTTGGAAATTTAGAAGACTTGAAATAATTTGTTGTAATAATTTCATACGAATGTTGAAGCGTTTCGGAGTATCAATAAAAGAAGGAGAAAACAAAAGAAAGTTTCATATAAATATGTTATTTTTTGAAACAACAATATTAATTAGTCATCTCCACATAATTTATAAATAATATTTCAATAGATTTCGGCTAACCACAAACCACAACAATCTGCTTTGACATGGCCTCCCTTCCTCCCTTAAGTATACTGATGCGGCCATGGCGTCTACTTTTTTTTTAATTTATTCACAGAAAATATTTATTTTGGTTTAATCTTAACTTTATATTAAGATATTTAGCCTTTTCACTATTTGTGCTTTTAATTATTGTACTTATTTTCTTATTCCAATTTTATCCTGATGAAGTGGTCCTTTGTGTTATACTTTTTTTCAAGGATATTTTTGCATTATAAGTTATTTAGAAAATAGTTAAATTTAAAAATAACTGCTGCTGATTGTAGTAGGATTTGAATGCGGGTATAATTACCATAAAGTCAATAGCCTGACAGAGTCATTCACTGAAATCAAAGTCAATGCACTGGCTGAAAGTGAATAAAAGTAAAGACACGAATTTGTTGCAATGTTTTTTTTTTCACAAAAGTATTTGATTATATGAGACGATTAAACATTCTTTATTTTATTATTGCTGCAGGTCATGAGACGATCTGAAATTCGTCGCATACGTTTTTTTAAAAGTATCAGCAATAAAACGAGCGCTAATTAAGGAAAAAATAAAAACAACCCATAACTTAAAAAGTCAACTATTAAACAACAAGTAAAAATTGAGTACTTAATTATGAATTTCCGCATAGATTAATTAATTTTTTGCCACACTAAATTCTCTGTTAAAAGAACACTTTTTTCATTGCCCACAAACAGCTCTCAAATGATTTCATCACCACTTACGGTCATTGCTGAATAAATTTTTATACCGTTAATTTAAATATTTGCCCTTTGCTTTCACAAAAATTTTACACCTACACACCAAACAAATTTGGCCCTGTAGTTTGATATTTTACTACCGATACTTGGAAAATCTAGAAACTAAACAGTATTCTGATTGAATTTTGTATTGCAATTTAAGTTGAACAAAACTACATCAAAATATCCCAAATTCTGAAAATTGCTATCATCTACATTGAATTTTTATTGACCAATCACAAACTCAAATTTGAAAAAAAAAATTTCGTAGCTACTATACCTCTGTATTGACTAGAGAAACTATTTCCAGAATTTTAGTTTTAAAATTATACATTTTGTTTCCTTTCAAAATTTCAGAAAAATTATTGTTTGTGCAGCAAATTTGCATATGCAGTTTTGGCAAATGCAAAAACCTCTGCCTACCTTATACCACAAAAAAAAAAAAAAAAAAACAAACTCAATAAGCTTCTAGCTTCTGTCGCAATATTACAAAAGTTTGTTTGAGTTGCAGCTGGGCATTGAATTACATTAAGGTCATTTCCCGTTTGTCTGATGTTCGTTGAAGTTTGCAAAAACCTAAGGCCATATGCCACTTGGGTACGGTGCATGCAACTCGCTTCGTATGAAATGCAACTTTAACGTTCCCTCGTGTTGTTTTAATAAAATCGCACGCACCGCACTTAAGTAAATCAGAGCGCAAAAGTTTATTGTGATGGTGGCTTTTACTACACATTAGCAACGTGAACTTTCTTCTTGTGGAGCATTTGCATTTAACCTAATGAAGCAATAATGCAATTCTGTATTTGTGTTTGCCTGTATATTGTTTGTGAAGTAAAAAAACTTTAACAGAACTTCAAATTTTCAAAGACATTTGAAAAAAATTTAACATAATGCATTTTAAAAAGTTTTTTTTTTCACAATTTAATTTCAAGTTAGTTAGATTACTTTGAGTTAAACTTTCTGCTTGTGTTTCTTTGCTGTGACATTAATTTATTTTCATAAGCAAATACATAAAGAGTACAATAGCCAATGTGGACCCCAAGCAGCGCTGGATTAAGGTATTTGGTAAAGGTACAGGCTGGGCTAGGACTGAAAGAAATGAAGAGAGGTTGTGTGGAATTGTAGATTTTCTGTGTTTTTTTCTGCTCACATCGTCAATATACTTAAAAGCCAACTCGAGACCTCATTACGATTTTGTGATTTACATTGGAGACAAATATTATTTTATTAATTTAATATTTTAATTGCAATTTCCGGAAGAAAAAGTATCTATTTTATTTTATAATTTTTGTACGCTTAGTTACAATGGGTTAATTTCAAGTTTTTAGCTCCGGGTCTCACAAAGTCTTAATTCACCTGTGATTTGATAAAACGATGTTTGAATGAATGAACATATTTTTATGATATAAGACAGAAATTATATTTCCCTAAATTCTTAACTTATTGTGCTATTTCACGGAAAGGAAACATCCTATGGGTAAAATATGAGGAAGAAAGTAATTTTTATCTCTGATTTTATATAAATAAACTGAAAAAATTAAATTGAAGCTTTGTTAGGAAAACAACAATCATTCAATCCCATCTAAAAGCTTATTTTTAAAGTATCAATCTCAAACTTCTTTATTCATTTTTATTGGAGCTATCTCAAACATCTCATAAAAATGAATAACAGATTTTAAAACATAAAATTGCAATTTTAAATCGCTTTATTATAAGACCAATAAAATTTATTATTTAATGTAATCCTTTTAATTGCGGCTTGCGACTGCACAATGTTATGCCAAGTTGTTGATTGCCTTGAAAACAGAAAATGCGATAAAAATAATAAGCAAAAAAAATCCAATCTGAAAACTCAAGTGCGAATTATGCAAAAGCGCGCTAAATGGCCAACAGAAAAAAAATGTCCTTGTGCTGTTTAATTCCAGCCATTAAATTGCAATTTTTTTAAGCGCATATCCGGTAAGTACAGACATGCAAAATCGAACACTTTACATGGGAATATGTATGATGCTCTCGATACCTTTATGATTTCTAAAATTTAAATCTTTGAAATTTAGATTTTTCGAAAATGCTTTTACCCCAATGCAGTATGCTCGGAAAAATTGAATTTTCCAATAAGTTGAAGCTATAATATAGGTTTTTTTATAAGCATTTTAATAAATATAAGTTATTATTGTGACAACATTTCGATCAGATTAATGGATGAGAGATCGAATAAAGATTTTGGAAACTTATAAAGGACAACGGAAGTACATAAAACAGAGTTGCATTCAGTTTCATATATATAGTATTTAGTCGAGCAATACTTCCATCAGACTTCTCATTGAAGTCGTTTTATCCGCATATCTTTAATTTCAATCTGAACCTAAACAGCGAAGAACAATGATGATATATCTACGACAGATAGTAGAAAGTATTTCACGTTTCACGATATTCCAAAGCTCGTCTCATTCTGTTGCTCCTAAAGTTGGCTCAAAATTCTGCAACTTCAAGCAGACTCTTCTCGGCATCTTTTATAAGCAGCTGTCTTACTTAAAAATAAAAAATGTTTAAGCTGCAGCGATGTTCTGCAACTGTTTGCTTATATCCCCTCTTAGGATATTTATAATATCGATATTTTAGCACTATATATAAAATTATTCCTAGTAATGCGTTTCGCACACTCGCACTTTAGCCGGATGCTTTTTAGCATTATTGGTGTTGTTGTTTTGTCGCATTGCAAAAAAAAAAAAAATGTTTCAATTAGCTGTCAGGATAATAAAATATCAAACGACAAAAGCAACGGGACCAACTATAAAGCGTTAAATGCAGCACATTGCTTGCAAATTGCATAGCTTGTTGACTTGATGGCTGCACATGCTGCCAAGCGTACCAGCACACAAACTCGAACGCCCTTTAGCACATCCGGCCAGACTTAAGTCAAGGATTAAACACTAGTAATAGCAACAATATGAAAACAACAACAACAACAGAGCTTACAGAACATTATGCAATAAAGTGTAAGTCGCAACGCGCTGCTGTTCACAGTGCTTTGATTTTATGTTGAAATTGAATATTCAGTAAAAAAATAATATGAAATCATAGTAAAATTGTCCAAAGCAATAATGAAAAATTACAAGACAAATACAAACAAAAGCCAATTTTTGTACGACTATTATTATTAAAATTTTGTTGGAGCTATTGATTACGTTCGTAAGAAAATATTGTGGCATTATCTGCTGGACTTCGTCATCCAAGCGCCACTTGTAGTGGTTGCTTTTCAGCGCTAACGTCAGTTCTTTTTTTTTGTAATGAACATATGTGTTCAAGTTTATATTGTTGAATTCTCTTAAAAATTTAACCATAGTGAATAATTCTTAAAACTAAGTAGCTAAGAATCTAAGTTCACAATCGAAATTATCACATAACTTCACATTAATGTGTAATTACGCAATTTCCATTCATCAGTGTAAGTGTTATTTAGCCAGACACTGCGATATTGGCAGTACGTGACTATTCGTTAATAGTCTTGTCAACTTTTATACACATTGCTAAATCAATAGTATACCCATGGGAAAATTTAAAGCACTTCTTTAAAGTGTGTACAAATAAAAAGCACTCTCTGCTTTAAGAAAAGTGCTCCAATTTCGCTTTCCACTGAATTTTGTTCTTAGCAATATTTATTCTCAAAATTAGTTAGCTTCATTTGTTTTGTTCTTGCAGCGTTTTGGATACAGTGAGAGAGAGCAGATTTAATAGCATTTATGATCCCGTTCCGAAAGGGATTATAGAAGAAGTACACCAAATTTTCTGATATAACGCATACTTTGCAGTGAAACACTCATCATATTGGCATTCATGAATCTGTTGAAATTTTCAGCTGATACACACAGATTCACGCTCACAGAAAATTTTGTGAAACGGGCTACCATTCCGTCTCATGGTGAAGTTTGTGAATGCGAGTGTGTTTCACAATCACTTCAAGTGAATGAATGAATCATTTCGTTTCTTTTCGTATGAGTATATGAGTGTTGCGTTGATGATTAATAAGGATCGAAAACGGTCCTTTCCAGTTTCCGGAGGTACTCCAAGTGATGTTGAAAATCCATTTGCGACCTTTTCCCATCGATTGGAACAGAAAAATTTTTTCCGAAAATGAGTCAAAAACAGGTACCATGGTACGGGGATCCATTTTCGGGTCAGAAACGGTTCTTTTCAGGGTCTCGAGCCTCCCAAAGTGATGTCCAAAGGCCATTTTTGAACTTTCCCTATCGATTGGAGATTGACACAGTTCAACTTAAATGGCTCAAGCCATTCACGGCTTCATGAATGCTGACTGCATGTGAGTGAGCTTCACAGGCATTTACATTCATGAGACCAGAGCTATTAAGTAGCTCACATTCATGAGCAGCATGCTATCTACGCATTCACTATTAGTGAGCGCAACTCAGATTCACACTCATTCTTGCATGCAATATGCGCACTCACGTCTCATATTTTTGAAAGTGGCTCAAAACCCTCAGTGAGCTACTCAATGCAGTTCTCTGGTTTCCACCTAACTATAATCAATTAAAAAACGCTTGTAAGAAAAAAAAAACAAAACGAGTAACAGAAAAATTTACACAAAAGCTAACCATTCGTTAAAATGACGAACAAGTAGCCTAACTTTCAAAATATTCACCGAATGCGCACTACCAACACAGGCAAGCTTTTGGCGGCAACTGAGAGTATTAGTAGCTATGCGCGATAGTTAAACCGAGAGAGCTGAATATCTGACTGTTGTTTGTCAAAATGACGAAGGTAAGCTATCAAATTAGAATCAAACTCTATTAGATTCAAGTCTGTGGGGCTATAGAGAGCAACGAAAGAGTGAATGAACTTCCAGACAAGTCTCAACGCTAGATGTTTTGCTTACTGAGTAAGAAGATGTCTGACCAAGCGAGACCAAAAGTATTCTAAGACCATAATTACACTTTATAGCAATCTCTTAATAAAGTTTCTGGCAGATTGCCATACTTGAGCGAAAATATATGCCGTTAACGACTAACGTAAGTTGAAATCTCTTACAAATAGATTCATATTGGTGATAATAGTCTGTAGAGATATGAAAATAAAGGAGCACCAGCTTTTCCTACGCTTTTATTTTCTTGATACGCTAAAGAATTTCTCAAACATCGACTTAAGTAAATTTAGCAAATTTTTAACTTAAAACGATTCGAATAAAACCGGGACATAATTTTTTAAGTGATATGAAAACGGCATACCATATTAAATTTTTTACTGCTTCAGAGAATCAGTAGTGCCCATCAAACCCAATTTATTTCTTCGCATAAATATAAGTAAAATATTGTAAACTCATACTTTTTCCCAAAAAAATTAAAAGAAATTTACGTCCAAAATGCATAAATATACTGCTAACTTTTAAAGGATGCGATATTTACGTGGAATAACTACTTATGGTATGTTTAATGCTGATACTAATACATTTTGAAGTTTGAGGAATTTTCATCCAACATCTACAGCACAGTGTTTATTCCTCTTATAATTGCAGCAAAAGCACTTATCTGTGCTGCACTACCATTCAAATGGGATACTGCGCAAGGATTTTATGCTGATGAAACTGATATTTCCACTATCATAGCAGACACTAACACATGAACACTGACTGTGCTACAAAAAAAAAAAAAAAATGAAAGAAATTCAAATGAAATTAAACTCGACAGCAGAATTCAGTGCAAAGTGGGTTAAATGTGGATGTAAATCGCGTTATTTAAGCGTTTTAGCGTGCGTAAGGATTCACATACATACATGCATACGTGTGTATGCATATGTAAATGTACGAGCATGTATTTTTTTCCACATTTGTCTATGTGTTTGTGTGTGTGTGTCTTCATTGCAATTTTATATTTTTCGGGTCAATGGTTTTTTTCCCAACGCGTTGTTGTTATTTTTTCCAATTATTTTTTATTATTACATCTACAACGTTTCAAGGCGCTTTGTACATTGTCTGTGTTGTATGTTTGTCTGTGTGTAAAGTTTTTTAAATCTACATATGTGATTGTATGTGTTCTGTTAGTTGTCGACATTTTAAAAGTTGACACACATACAAGTTTTGCTGAAGTTTGATTTTTCTTAGAATTCAATATTTAAATTTTTTCCATTTTCTGTTTTGTTTTTGTTTTTTGTTTGTTTTTTTTTTTGCATTTTCGCTTTGTTGTGGTATCTATCTTTACTTACGTGTATTTTATACTTCATATGACTAGTAAACAATTTTTACATTTGCTTACACGGTATCCCAACACACAGTTATTTGCATAAGTGTGTGCTATTAACAGGGTGTTGTGCACAAGTTTTATTGACTGTGAAAATTGACTTTGAGTGTGGAATCCTTTTTTGTTGATTTTTCAAAAAAAAAAAAAAATATAAATCACATAACAATTCAATTAAGAGTACATCGATGCGTGGACTTGTATGTAGTGAATATTGCAGCATCAATATTATGTAAATTTTTGAGTCAGATATTTAAGATATTTGTATCCTTTAACAGATATGTATTTGTTTGTCTAGAAAACATAATTTGTTAGAACCTTTAAGGAATTGAAACGAAATAAAAACATACATTTTTTTAAGCTTTAATGGCAACATGGTATACTCTACTTTTGTTTATTTATCCTTTAGGGGACATTCAATTGAAATTTTTAATTTATTCGGTTATGTTCACATGACTGCACAACTTCAGCAAAAGTTTTCAAAATTAGTAGCTGTATGTAGTACCGATTAGATTTTATTGCTTTGAAAATGTCAACAATTATCTTTTAAAAAAAAAAAGGAACAAATATCAGTCAAGCAAAAGTGTTGAAAGTGTCAATTTTAGCAAAGAAGGAAATATAAAAATGTTGTAAATTAGAAAAGTCGGCTGTCACTTCCACCTTGTCATTTTAGTTTAACGAGTATTGGAAAGGTTTGGCTTATGCAGCTAACTTCTGTCAGCTTGCCAGCGCCGGAATAAGACTTTGCGGGGACCGTAGCTAAATTCTAAAAGCGGTCCTTTTTCAAGAAAAAAAAATTAAGAAACATTCCTCCAATTGTTAAGCGGAACCGGCTCAGTAAAGCTTAAAAGACACAGGGGAAAACGAATAAAAACATTTTGTTTCTGTTCTAATCCAAGAAATGTTAACTGAGAGCACTTTTTTTATATAAAAATAGTTGGTTATTTTGAACCCACTCATTTTAAACGGTCTCAGTCATCCTAGGAATTAAAAGAATTCGAAACACTTCTGACAACAAAATTAATCTTAAGGTCATCTGCATATTATAAATAATTTGAATTATGAAATTTGTTTCCAAGGTAAATCATCAAAAGGGTAAACAATAAAAATTCCGAACTGCTTCCTTGAGAAACACCCGAGGAGGCAATATATGCTGTGATTTGCAATTATCAGCAACAACATAGCAAATCCTATATGATAAATAACAACTGATCCAATTTAGAAAAATGTTGGCGCATAATTTATATCTGATATTTTATTTTTATCATATTTAGCTGTTGAGTTCAAATATGTCTAAAACGTTGTTAATTTTTACCGCTTTCATTCATTTGAACCAAGAACACCAAGTGTTGTGATGTATATCTGATTGCACAGAAGCTAAGTCGGAATCTTTAGCTTTAAAAAATCAAATTTTTCTCTTGCAAACTTTGCTGTTCTTAAAATAAGAACTGGAAATATACTTAGTCAGTATAAGTATAGTTTTTGTTACTTATTTTAAAAGACACGCTGTATTGATTTAAATAACAAAAAACATAACATAGCCAACATAAAAAAAAGGTCTTCCTTTTCTTTTTAAAAAGTTTGTTATTTGGTGGCTTCACTTGGTTTCCTTGGCTTAGTTTTTGTTCCAGTTATGTCAAAAAATTTTGATGTTACTTCGTTTTGCATGAGAAATAAAATTGTAGGGGTGTTATCTTTGGCTTCACCAAAAATGAAACACCCTACACGGTATTAACAGCATATGCTGATTGGTACTAAATGGACTTGTACTCACAGTGAACTCGGCAACATTTCCAAATAGCTCTTTGTATAGCGTTTTGAAGCTTATATTTGTGTGGGTGTGACACACCCACTTTTTTCAAGTGCTAGACTAAGAAATTTCTTATATTTTCTTATATTTATGTTGAATTTGGTAACATAACTTCTAAGTATAACGTTTTGAATTGTTTGCTTAATTGGGAGATGCCACGCCCACTTAACAAAATTTCTCTACATTTGAAGAGCTTCTCTGAATAATTCCTAGTTAAAGTGTAGAATATGATTGCACTACCTTAAATAGCTTAAAGTTTTTGCTTATATCGTAGTTGCCACGCTCTCAATTCAATACGTTTTCAGTTTTCTTTTGGTGCTTTGCTTAAGCACTTATTGTATTTGTGTAAAATCTGGCTGTATTTTATTAAATAATACTCTAATAATGCGTTTTAAAATTTTTGTTTTTATGCGGCTGTCACGCCCACTTGCAAAAATTTAGCTATTTCTTGTCCAGAGTTTTTTCGGAATTCCTATGATTTGTGTAAAATTTAGTGCGTTTCATAGTTTTTGCTTGTAGAAGAGACGCCACGCCCTTTAGCTAAAATTTGTTAACTTATTTTCTGTTGCTTAGCTAAACCATTATTTGTATTTGTGTGAAATTTGGTAACATTACTTCAAATTCTTCTATAAAGTTTTATAGCATTTCAAAGTTTCTGCTTATATAGGAGGTGCTATAAATTTATAAAACTTTAGTCGAGAGCTTGCCTATGTTATTCGTAGTATTTGCGAAAAATTAGGTTCTGCTAATTCAAATATCTTTCCAAATGTAGAGATTTAAGTGTTGAAATTGTATGTGCGAAAGACGTGCCCCTCAAACGACTTTGCATATCATCAATCCCAATAGTTCTTTTGAAAAGTTTAGCCTGTGTTTTGAAGACAGAGAGACAGATAGACAGACAGATACACAGGCACACAGACTGTCATGGCTGAATCTACCCAGCTGGTGACGCTGATCAAGAGGATATACACGTTTCTATACCTGGCATGCTCCCATCTATGCGTTACAAACGGACTGCTAAAGTTAATATACCCTAAGTGTAGGGTATAAAATTGCAGGCCAAGAAAAAGTAGCATATATTTACACATACCCAGCAAACACTTTGAATTGTAAAAGTCATATTTCAATCGCAGAAGTGATTGTTTCTGATACGTACTAGCTCAGATCCTTCGCTTCAAGTTATGTCTCCAGTTAATCTCCATCCGAGATTTATAAACCATATAAGTATGAAGTAATTTTACAACTACATTTAACATAACATGGAAAAAAATGTTTAGTTTGGCAACATTGTCACCGTTTTTTGCTTCTACACATCTGTACATACCATATGTATATCTTCTACATTTATTGCATTGAAATATCGTCGCCTCAATTCTCTTTTGCTCCACAAGCATACGTTTTATCATGCTTATGGAGCAAAATAGAATTCAGGCGACGATATATCAAATTTATAAAATACCCGAAAGTATGCAATAAATATTTAAATTTCAATTCAACTCTTCTAGAAGAGTTTTAAACTCATCGTTTGTAAGATGACAGACGCAATAATCTTTCGAATGTTTTCTGGGTATGCATGTAAGAACTTATAAGTGGCTTTAGATAGGTACGTGAGTGTATGTGTGCATAAAGATAATCAGAGCTATTTACTTTTGCATTATGAATGCTAGTGGTACTTTTGAGTAAGTGCATGCGCTTCATAGCATTTACTATATTGTTTAAGATACACGAGGTTAGTAGCAGTGATATTAATAATTGTGGGAAGGATATTATTACAAAATGCAGTAAGCATGCTCAACATAATTCTTTTTAAATGATTTTTCTGAAACTTTTTTTTAATAACAATAATTTTTTTCTGTGCCACATTAAGTCGAAAGTATATGTTCAGATCATGGTCGTGGAGTTTCTTGAAATGTGCTTTGTAAACTAAATGCACTTACCACTCTTGCGACACTTTTTCGCGTTAGCTCGTGTCAATATTTAATTTAATTTATTTTCAATTGAATTGCAGATTTTTATTTTCATCAGCTGTTTATTATATTCCGTGCAATATTTTTATTTATTGTAGTACGAGAATAATTGAATTTGTTTAGCATTGTAAATATAAAAAAAAGCTGTTTATTTTGTTTTGCAAAATGCATAAGCAGCGCTGCGTCAGTATTCCATTTTTATGACCACAATGAGACTCGGTGACTATCAGCAAAAAATTTGTATTCATATTTTTTTTTTTTGTGATGAAAACTAAAGCTGACAAGTCACCATGGTGCCAACATTTCGAAGTACTTTCTATTTATGCTGCAAGAAAATGACAATTGTAATAAATTGTTTTGTTGCATCGAGTTTAATGCGATATTTTTTTTTAGCACCTACTCAATTCAATTTCGAAAGCAACGAAAGAGAAATGTTGAAAATTTCATTATGTTAATTAATATCTTATATTTTCATCTTTAATCGAGTACACTATGAATTGCTGTTTTTGGGAAAATTAAAAAAGTGTCTTAATGGAATACAAGATAACTGGGTCAAACAAGCGCTGTAATCATCATATGACTTTGAGAATACAATTTGAAATCAAAGACTTAGAGAAAGTAAATATATTTGATAACTTTAACTTATATCTTTAAGTTCGACCCAGGAGAGCATTTAACCTAACATAGCCTTTGGCTACAACTCAAATCGAAACTTTTTCTTTCTTTATTCAGTTGCTATCGCTTATATGCGTTTTAAATTTGCACAGTTGTGCTTAAATGTAATGAAACCATTTCAAATTAACATTAAATTTCATTGGAATACATAATTTAATCCCAATTTAAATTTGTGTATTAATTTCGCGTTATCTCAGATATATTTCTCTACCAAAAGTGCCTACTCTCAAGCTACCGCTGCTTAATTTAAATTTAATTTCAAGCTTAATGTTTCCTTATTATTTTACAAAATTGCCATCATTTATCTGAATTTAGTCACGTGCCACTGATGTTGACCTCTGCTCACAGAACGCGCCGTGCGCAAACAATAGGACTGGCGAGATATGAAGCGTATTTTTTTTTTGCATTCAACTTTCGAAGCATAATTTCCGGGAGCTTATTTAAATTACAATTTATAATTCTTTTTTTTTTTTATTTTGGAAAAGCTCTTCAAAAAATAATACCATTTAATTGCGAACTTAATTAAAGATTTGGTTTTTCTTGCGACAATAATATGGTGCGCTTCCAACATTTCTTGCGTATATTTAATAAATAGTAATTGCTATTTCTGGCAAAGCTGAAAGGGCATTTAATTAAATTCGATAAAAAAAATAACTAAATAAGATGAATTGCGCCTGTAGAAGTTTAAAACGTTGGTTTAACCAATGTCACATTTTTATTCATATTTGTAGAAATATCACAGGAAGTTTTTCCACTAATGCTTCCTCAGCGACGGAACTGACAAGTGAAAATGCGTACTTCCTGCAAAGCGCAGTTAAGTGCATTGCAAACAAATAATTCTGGAATCACAGTATGCAATGCATGTGGAAAAATCTACTTTGAATGTAATGCCACAAAGTATGCAAAGTTAATTTCAATTTTCAGCTTAACTTTAACTCCCAAACAGCCAAAAAGCACAAAAAAGTTTTAAATTTATTTTTGAGGCAGTGATATATGAAGAGCGGCATGTTAGAGAGTGCACAATAGGAAATATTATATGCCTTTGCTAACTTGTTAGACTAGAAAAGAAGTCATCAAAAAGCATATTTCCTACCGCGCAACCCAACCAAAGTCTATAAAATGTTAGCACGTGCAAGCAGCACTTGCTTGCAATATGTCGCACCATTACGTGTTGAGTTTAATAAGTAGCAAGTAACAATTGCAAGAAATGCAGTGGAAAACTTTTAACTGCAGCTGCATTCAGTCAAATGCTGCTGTTGCGGTGTGCTCATATATAGGGAGGGAAACTTTTTTTGTTGACATTTGCGAACAACTGTCAAAATGAAAAAGAAAACTTTTCTTCGTTTGCAACGTACGGAAAATGTTGTAACTTTCAATGATCGTACGCACCACAGCTGTAAGTGTCACAAGAGATTTTACGGATGTTCATGACCTTCTTTTGGGATGGCATAAAAATTTATTACAACCAAAAATAAAATTTTTATTCTTTGGATGAGTAAGGAAATGGAGCATTTCGGTGTTTTAATTTATGCTTCCGTTTATGGTTTGGAAGTTTTTTTGCTTTAACTTTTTTGAATGTTTCAAGGAAGCTTATACTTTTTTAGTTTAATTAATTTTATGTAAATATTAAGATTTATTTAAATTTATGTAAATACTTAGTTGAAAATGGTCTTATCTTTAGAGATAAAAATTTAGCAAATAAATAACAAATGTTGCCATTAAAACAACATCTTATTTATTTGACGACTTTAGCTTTATATGTATGTGTGAAAATTTTGATTTCTATGGAGCGTGCTACCAAGCTCTGGTCCGGAGCTTTTCCAAATCATTCCTACTATTTGTGTGAAATTTGGTTTCATTACTTAAAATATTTCTTTTAGTATAGCTTTTTGAAGTTTTTAGCTAAATGAGAAGTGCCACACCCTCTCACCAAAATTCGCCAACTTTTTTCTAACAATTTTATAAGTTTTCCTAGTATTTTTGAGAAATTTAGTTACATTACATCAATACAGCATCTCAATATAGCATTTTAAATGTTGTACTTGTGTGTGCGGTTGTCGTGTCGGAACCAATTTGTCCCATTTTCAATTTCAAGAACCTTGTGTGAAGGTGTGGCCTGTGTGTCAACTTTCATTCAATTAGCATTGACACCGATCAGAGATCAACATCAGTATAGCATATTATAGTGAAATTATAGAAAAAGAGCAGAAAATTTCCGTGCCAGAGATAAAACGTAACATCGCGCTTAGCGTAAATTTCAACCAATACACCTCATTATAGATTTTTTTCCATACCCGCTCCTATTGTTCACACATCAAAAATTCTCAAAAAAGCTAATCAGTCAATTTTAGCCATTAGCGTTATCGTAGTAATTACAATTGTCATTTAGAATTTCTTCTTTGTATGCCAAGAAATCACTGTGGAAAAATTTCGCCAAACTTCAATAAATTCGACTTAAAGTTTAAAATGCTTGATTTATGCATGTGACACATAGACAACAAAACAACAAAGCAACGACAAGCAGCAACATCAGCGGTAATAAAAACTCATCAATCAACGTGGATTCTGTTGATGTTGTTGTTATTTGAGCACAAGATATACACACACACACACACACATAAACTCATTACGAAAAGAACACAACACAACACAGATAGGCGAAAAAAAAGTAATATAAATTGAGAATAGACTATGCGTATCCTTAATGCAGCAGCAGCAAACCAAAAACAACAAAAGCTGTCGCACATCAACATATTTGGAGTTTGTGCGCTTGTACGCTTACACTTGAGCTCGCGAGCAGGCAGCAAACGCACATCCCATTTGTAGGCGTTCTCTATATACACAATTTTCGTGTAGGTGTGTTGGTACATACATACGTTGATCAAGGATGCCTTGTACGTTGTATTGTTGTTGCTTTGCTGATTGCTATATCCTGATGATGATGTGCCATTTTCGATGAACATGACAATTGAACACAAATGAGTTTTTGGCATTTGTCATAATTACCGTTGTATTTTTTTATGTCGCATTGAGGTATTAGAATTCTTTGCAAAAATTATGCTTTCCATAGCATACTTAATGGGGAGCAGTGAGCAGCTGTAGCGTGAGAAAAAAAGAACAAAAAAATTGATTTGATCACAGAAATAACGATGTAATTTTAATGTGACATATTTGAACCAAATGTGTGAAAAAATTTGAATGAAAAATTACGCATAATTTTGTGAATGTGCCTGATATTATGCAATAATTTAACACGTATTTAATTCAAAGGACTTTAGATAAGATTTAAAAAATAGCAAAAAAAAAATTAAGAAAAACCCATAAGTTCTATTTCATTTGAATAATGCTTTCAGTCTATTCAAAGAATTAGTTTGATGATAAGTAAAGAGCTAACTAGCGGACAAATAGCTGAAGAGATCATCCAGCAAACTGAAAAGCACGGGTTTTATGCCAAGTAAATGCTAAGATAGTGAATCCGTTTATAATCTTAAAGTTATAATTTATAGCTTAAGATTGAGTTAATATCAGATGTTGAAGATTTAACTGAATCTACGGAACGTTGAATGAATTTTTGTTTTAATATTAATGTTAAAAAAGTTTTTTTTTTCAATTTTTCTTATTGTCCGCTATTTTGGCTACTTCCGTAGATAATGTACCCAATTGCCACTGGCATTTATTTTTAAACTTTAAAATGAAGCTTTAAAAGTTTGTTGTTTTTCTTCCAACGTTCCTTTGGTTTCCCCTCAACTGTTTTTCTCTTATTTTTATTTTATTTTTGTATTTGGAATAAAGTTTGTAAACAAATTTCTTTCTCACTTCTCTTGAAGATTTCAATTAATTTAACCAACATGTGGTGCTGCTGGGTTAGATACGTCTTTTTCATAAAGCGCATTGTTTTTGTACTTAATGAAGCTTAAAAGCTTTAACTTTTTGCTGGTGCTAAGTATTGGTCAATTATGTGTACTGTGCACATTGTTGGTGTTTGTTTTTGCTTTTAATTTTTATGATGAGATAATTTAAAAGACGGCACTCTAAGAATATTTAATTTCGAAATTTCATTTGGTATTTTGTTGTGTACTTACTTTATAGTACATGCCATTGGAGAAATGACAACAAACTTGAAAACAAACTTGAACTGAACAAACTATGAGATTTCAAATGTCAAAGAAATTTGACATTTTAAAAGTTTTGTTCAAAAAAGTTTTAACTTTGCTGTCGGAAATTTTATTTAAGTTGGAATAATTCATTAAAAAAGTTTATATCTCTTGTTCTAAACAACATTTTTTTCTTTTCTTTTTTCAGGTATTTATGACGTTTATCAATAAATAAAACTCAGTTTGTGCTTTAGCAGGTATATATGTAGAATGAAGTTATTAAAATAAATCTGTGTAATAACAAAAAACTTCTTTATTTTATTGAAACATCATCATAAAATTAAGAACAAAATGTCACTATAAAATAAAAAAAAAAATTAACAGTGCTACGGTAATCCTTTTTTTTCAGTATTAGTTCCTATTTGGAACTTAAATAATATCTCTTAAGAAAAAATGGCCCAAAAATTTAAAAAAATTTTCTGCGAAATCAAACCTCCTTTGCACAGATTTTTAGGTTGTGATTGATGTCTTCTTGAATTTTGTGAGTTCTATCGCTTTTTTAGACTTATTTTTTTTTCGCGATTTTTTATTTCTTTATCTATGCATTTTCTTTCAAGCTCTTTTATAATTCTGTATGGCATCGACTTCATATTTTTTCCCAAATTATTAGTTTATTTCTTGACTTCTTTTTCTTAAACTTTTTCGACTTAAAGTCATATTGTGAACTCAACCAATATTTACATCATTGCGCACGTATAGGGGAAACAAACAAGCGGGCCTGCCTGCAAAAGCATAACGGTAGCAACATTTACTCAACCCAGTAAATTGCTATTTAATGACGGTTTTCTACAATAGCTTTCATTAATTTTAGCACCCACTTTTCGAAAAATACTTTGCTCAACATTTTTAACCCCTATTATAAGGCGCATTAACCCCCAGCTACCACCAGTCTATTGTAAAAAAAACTTCATGAATTTCATAGAAATTCAATATGTGCGCTCTCTTTAACTTTTTTTTTTCCTATTATCCATGTAACCTCAAGAGTGCAATAAAGTCAGGCAGCCGGAAAAGGCAACAAAGTTTGGCATTTTCCTTCTTCTTTTGTTGGCAAGCACACCCCTTTTTTTTTGTTTTTTGTTGTATGAGTGTTTTGTTTTCTTTGCCTTTGCGTTCATGTTGATGGTCAACAAAAGTTTTCCATAACTTAAATTGAGTTTTGTTCGATATTTTCACTACGCTTGACTCTTTCGTGCTACATTATGCTTTTACTTGCACTAGCTTGCTGTGGCATCTTTCATTAGCGTGCGCTCTCTAAGGTTTCAAACTTTCAGTTTGTCTTTTGTTGGTGAAAGCAAAGTTTCTAAACGGCTTATGTTATTTAATTATATTCCAATTGAGCGTGAACAAGAGGGGTTACCGTTGGGGGCAATGTTGGACTTACGTTTTTTTACTTGCCGCTTCATGAAAAGTATTTTTCCATATCAGCTTTAATAGCAAGAAAAATGTCGTCTATGCTTGAAATATTATATATATGTATATGACATCGGCGAAACCCAAGTATGCTCCAGGTTGACATTTTTTGCAGCACTTAAAAATGCCGCTGCAGAGCCTGGCGCTGTACCCTAAATCTGACACTGTATGTGAATAAATATTGAGACGCCTACTGCATTAACTCAAATTTATTGAAGATATAACATTTTCTTAAGCAATCCATCTTTAAATGACCTTAACATTTTTCTCTATAACTTCACAATTAAATCTTTAATACTACTCAGGAAGAAAAAGTCAAAAAAAAAAAAAAACTAATACCAGCTTATCAAGTCGCTCAACAAAAAAACCCATTCCAGTAATTTTATTATTACAACGCATAATATATGGTATAGAATATAAAAAAGAAAAAAAGATCCCTAAGCCTGTGCGTTGCGCTGCCACGTAGATTACTCGCTCATTCCCATCTGGTGACACAGTTAATTGCTGTTGGGAATGTCATCAATGTCCTTGTATTGAACACGCATCCGAATGTTCAAAATATTTTGTACACCAAAAAAATTAACAAGATTCCAATCCATCAATATATGGTGTACTCATTCCATATGATGCTGAACTATACAAACAGTAGCTGCAGAAAGTCAATAGGTAAACCGACAGGCAGGCGAATATGCACCACAAAGGCAACAAGAGACCAACATAAGGGAAAACGCGCTGCTGTGCTGACTTTAATGAGTGAGATTGATTGAAGCTTATCTGCACTTTAATATTGTTTTAGCTATATATAGACAGACAGACATACATAGTATGTATAAGTTCACATACGTACGTTCACTCAATAGTTACAAGCCATAAAATTTACTTAAATATGTAGTTACATATATACACGGCGTACCAGGAGCAACTTTCAATGCGAAAAAATCTTAAAAAAAATGTAAGACGCTATCTTGTTCCTCGCTCCGTGGAAAAAGATAACTCTTATGTATTAGTTAAACATATACATACATATACATCCTTATTAAGACCAAATCCATTTTAAACCACGCAGTCGGAGTGACCTCACAAAGTAAATAACAACAGCAACATTCCAAATTACTTTCCGCAAAATTTGCATACTTTATTTTACCGTTATTTTCGTAATAACATTTTATCATAGGAAATATATAAAAACATTGTATGCACATATAGCTTTTTCGCTGACAAAGTCAAGCAACCAAAACATTCAAAACCCACAGAAGTACAATCAGCGAAATAGCTATACTTGCGTATGTACATTGTTTTTATATATTTCCCATGATAAAATGTTATTACGAAAATAACGGTAAAAAAAGTATAAGCAGAATTTGCAGAAAGTAATTTGCGTTGTTCTTTTTGTTATTTGCTTTGAAAATAGTACCGTAGAGTGGCTTGGCAATGATGAAAAAAAAAATTGACATTTTGATTTTGGGGAAAAATATCTCTTGATCTCAAATGTGTTTTAACAAGCATTAAACTCATGTCATTTCTCTCTCATATTAATACAAATCCACAGTAAAATTTTAAGCGTTAAAAAAAATTGGGGTTTTTGAGAAAATCAGCCTTGTTTTATTTTTTCATAAAAAGCGCTATAATTCCGCCAATTTTCAACAACTTTCAAAATTTCTTAAAGATTCTGACAGAGAATTAGAATTTCCATTAGAATCAAAAGACAAACATTAATTATTTTGATTTGGATGAAAATGCGACTGTTTTGAACCAATTTTTAGCAGTTTTTCAAGCTCTGACACTAAAACTTTAAATGGGCATTACTTCGTAAAAAATAATTTTCAAACAAATCGGGGAACGGTATATTTCCTTAATTACTTTGAAAAACAACATAATTAATCGGCAACCAATTCCGCAATTTGAAGTCACTCCGACTGCATAGTTTGAAATAGATTTGGTCTTAAGTTTTTTTTTAGACTTAAGTGCACTTCCCTACATATATATTAAAAATAGCTTCATCAACTTTAATTAGAAAACATATAGTGCTTTGGTACCTGTTTCTTCAATTAATTTCTGTTGCTTTTCCTAACTATTTCCAACTTACACCAACTATATGATATTTTGCAAATTTAATTGATTTTCAATATGCCTCAAAACATTTCCAATTTCAATGTGTTATATTTATTTTGGACTTCTCTATGTATATAGTAGGGCGATGGTGCATTAAAAATCCAATAGTGAACTAAATTTTCATTGCTCCTCTTCTCATAATATACATTTTCTATCTTTTAACACTTTAAAAGTGCTGCTTTCCGTTGAATTTAAAGACTGCGCTCTAATAAACATTCCATAACAATTCAGCACTAAAGTAATGTTTCTACAGCTTGTTACTTAAAGTAAGCAGTTTATTTAACACAAGTTATCCCAATCTCTTCAGGTAATCATCACAAAAACTACGCATTATCACCCGAACGGAAAATTCTTGCCAGTTACATTGTGACATCATAAGAACCCACAAACCATGGGCAAAATTGAAATGTGGAAATTTTTTTGTTCTGTTCTTGATTATTTTCGATTCAATTGGCACGGTGTTGCAAAATTGTGTTGATTTTAATCACAAATATAATACAGCAGCTACCTGCTGCTGATATTGTTGCTGTTGTGTATGTTGTTGTTGCTGCTACACTGTTGTTTATGCTGACGTTGTCTTAAGCCAATTTAAGCCTCTTGAATCTCATGCGTCTCACGCTTCACAATTTTCCTGTTGGCGACGTTTGAATGCCAACTCTTTGTGCAAACAGCAAAAGACCGATGACGGCAACAACAACAACAACAATGCTGGCTGTTCAATGATATCATCTTTGATTTTTGTTGTTATTGAATTCAATTCAAGGATATGAAACGTTTAAGTTGCTGCTGTTGTTTTTGCACTTGTCGTCGAAAACTTTATTGATAAACGTGATGATTAAAAGTACTTTTCCGATATTTGTTGTGTTGGATATCGTGTTCTTGCTCTCTGCTCCTTCAGGTTCTTCAACATTTGTTTGTTGTTTCTATTTATCGAAAGTATTTGCTTTCAATTTCACTTTTATTGTTTTCTGTTGCTTTCGTTTTATGCGTTTCGATTGAAGTCCTTTTTATGATTGGCAACATTATAGTGTTTGTTTTGTTGTTGTTCTTTTAGTATACTCTTGTTCACTGTTTGTTTTTGGATTTGTATTTCTAAATTACCATATTGTTTGAACCACTTGATTTCAATTGTCCTTTTGTGCTTTTGTTTATGTGGCATTGGATAGATGATATTGATGTTCGAGCCGTTGCAGTGTCATGTTATATGTCACAAACTAATAATCACAATGTATGTTTTATGAAGACGATTTTATATAAAAGTTAGGAACAAGTTAAGGAAATTTGTTTGTTAGTAATATGTATGTTAAAAAACGTTGTTTTTGTTTAGAATAGAGAACTTACTATCTGCTTATTATCAATAGCAAATAACTTTGTTGAGAATTAGTGATTGAAAATACCATTTTTTCAAAAAAATATTCGGAAAAAAAATGTGCTTGGAAACATTGTTCATTCAATCTGAAAATTTGTCTGTCTGAAGATCAAAAAAAAAAAAAATTGATTTGCTTTGTTTAAGCCAAAAAGTACGACTACCAATAGTTCCCTTGTTAGGGAAGATTTGCTTAGTTCAAAAGTGCCCAAGGCATATTTTTACTTATAACTAGGGGACTCGCTCCTGGTCGCTTCCGCCGCGTATTATAAATTTTTTTCTTTTCATATTTGATAACTTAATTATATTTTTCATTTACAAGTGAAAATATGCTATGGAAATTTTATCTTTCCTTAGCGACTAAAAGTATGCAATAAAATATTTATTTTCTTCTTATAATTGTTTTGTTATATATTTTCTTATATAACTAAAATTCTTTCACAATAAAGACTTTATGGCAAAACCGAATATATACAAGAAAATCATTTAGATCAAACCGTTTTAATTGCATTCCATCAATTCTGGGCATAAGAACAAGTTCTTTATTGACTTGTTTTATTAGCCACACACACATTTATTTAATTGTTCAAGTGACAACTACAGCAAATACAAGTGCAAAAGTAACAACAAAACTATTTCAATATAAATGAAACATTTATTATTTGCTGATTAATTGATTGGCCTTATTGTTATTTACTGAGTTTGTAACGAAATTCCTCAATTGGGAAATAACCTATTCAGGTGCACATGGTACCGAGCATTTGTTTGGGTATTCAATAACTTGTGGGCTGTTTTGTTTTTGTTTTTTTGGGTTTTGTTCATTTAGGTCAGGTTTAATTGCGTATTAAATAGTTATCTAACCGAAAGTGACTTCCATTGACAGCGTTCTTAAACCATTAGTCATTATTGAACGTTTCGCTTGCATCATTTATTACCGGTGTTTTAATTTCATAGTGTTATTTTGTTCAAGGGAAATGACTTAATGCTAATTCATAGTGGTTGCATAATCAATACGCATTTAAAGTTTATTGTTTCATTCAATTAGCAAATTTTTTTTTCTTTTACAAAATTAATTATGTAAGAAAATGTTTGTGCCTTCGAATTTTTAGTTATAACGTCAAAGGATTGACATTTATAAGTATTAGCTTATAATTTCACTTCAACTTATATAAATTCTATTCAATCATACCTTCATAGAAATTTCAGTAATTAATAAAATTAATATATAGATAATCCATAAATCACGATTTTGGCAGCATTGGCGCAGCATACATTTTTTTTTAGAGAGTCGTGAAAAAATACTTGTCTTGCGACTTTGAGAAATTTTATAAGAAAATTTTTATGTAAAGCAAAACTAGTTAGCAAAAACCATAACTGGGGAAAATTTCTAATCACCCAAAAATTTTATAAAATTTCGCACTTAACTTAGAGAAAAATAGCAGATTAACGACTTTTACCATTCGTAGGCATAAAGTTGTGAAGGACGTATAGTTGTCCCTTCTATGCGTGACAAAAGAGTATCTTTCTCCAGATGATAGGGTACCCCTGCACGAAATATATGAAATTTGCAAATTTAATGACACATCTCTCGAACTGATCAGGTGAATCCTCTCATATGAAAATATAATATTATTATGGCGTCAGGAGATCTCGTGAAGTTTCAGAAGGGTTAAAAATAAAATTGCAATAATGTATATGTTACCGGCCAAACTAGTTTTTAGGCCAAACTAGTTCCGTTAAGCCTAAAGATGAAATTTTAATGCAAAAGCACTGTGGTTATTGAAGTCTACAGACAACAAAATTTGGCAATTTCATTGTATACTTGTCATGTGGTAAGTGAGGTTAATTGGGAGGCCTACGGCCGCGGTTCAGGATTTACATCCTCTAATATGTCCAATAGCAGTTTCGCCTTGGTTCAGTCTATAATATGTGCAACACTGGCTTCGCTATTCACAGTGCTTTTACATTAAAATTAAATTGAATACTTTTAGGCTTTCAATTTGGCCTAGGAAAAACGAGTTTATTCTAAGAACTAGTTTGGCCGGTGACATATGTTAAGTGAGAAATTTCGCTTAACCATCGTATGACGGAATTCCCTGCCTTCTAAAAATAAACTATTTTTCCTTGAAATGGTAAAAAAGTAAAAAAAAAATTTTTGATTAGCAATTTTAAAAACTAATTAATTGTCAACCGCTTTGGTCGGCAATATCGAAACTTAAATATTTTTGTGTGGGAAAATCTTGGTGCCTTTTTTTTCGACTTTTTTTAGAAATTTTTCAATTCCCGGCTTGACAAAATTGGCCGCTTGGCAACGCTGCTTGTGCAGATGGTACATGGAAAATGGTTAAAAAATCAAAATGGGAAGTGCTCTAGAGAGATTCATGAACTGATCCCTTCAGTCCGAATGTTTTCTCGCAGTACTCGGGCGTCTCATCAGGCCCATCGCTTTTGTGTAACATCGGTGTTCAACAGGACATCACATTTTCGCGATAATTCTTTTTTTGGCTGCTCGATTAAGTTGTGGAACAGCCTGCCTGCGTTTGTCTTCCTCGAATGTTTTGACATCGGAAGGTTCACGGACATTACTCCAAATATCCCTCTTCTCTCTAACTTTTCTCCTTTTCTTAAACCAACATGGTGCATTGCATTTATAGGGGGTATCCCCTGAGCGTTGGCTTATGCGTTAAAAAAAAAAAAAAAAAAAAAAAAAAAATGTGAATGAATGGAAAAGTTTCACCTTTAGCGCCCAGTCATTGGATTTTCCAAAAACTTTTTTCGCTCCAGTCTATTGCATTAAATATTTTGTTGCACGTGATATTTATAAAGGGGAGAAAATTAAAAAAAGAGCTCTACTGTTGATATCAGTGCTGTACATTTAACAACAATAACCAACATTTTTCCAACGGTCCATAACAACAAAGAAGCAACCGTAGCAGCAGTGAAAAAAATCTGTTACATGCAACAGCTCAAGAATTTTTTAATTTACTCTATTGTAAAATAAATGAATTTTTGGAATTATTTCCGGACTTGAACTCGCAACACAAATGCGGCTGCAACAAAAGAGCAAATATTTCAGTTAAAAATGAAAAGAAAAATATAAATGAAATTAATTTACTTGCAATGTATGAAATATTTATAATACCTCTTTGGTTTTTTGGGGGGTTTTGAAAAAAAAAACTGTTACAACTAGAAAAAAATAAAATATGCAGCTAACCATTAAATTTGAATCAGTTTGACTATTTTACTATTTAGTTGAATTTAGTTACTAAAATATAAAAAATAAATATAAATTTAATGCATTATTTCTTCAACGTCTTTCAGCTAAAAACTATCTATGATATTTTATTTTCATAAAAACTTTAATTTTTGTATAACAACATCAATAACAAAAAAGCTACCAACATTTTGTTAAATCAAGATTTATTAATGTACAAAATTGTACCATTTAATGGCAGCTTTATGTTAACTTAACTAATTTATTTGCAACACTTAGGTAGACTTCATTTTTGACGTAGATAGTCTCAAAAATTATGACTTTAATAGGTTAAGATAAATTATTTCTAAAATGCTACCTACTTAAATGGAAAATGGCTTATGAAAGAAAGAACGAAAGAAAGCAGCAGCACCATCTGGATATTACCTACAAAGTATGTAAATCGTTAGATATATGAAATAAATAGCTCTCATGAAGAATAACGAGTGGAACTATTAATAAACGGCAACTTTAGTCCTAGCATTTTTTACTGCGTAACAAACGTGAATTTGCACGAAGATGAATCGAGTTTTAAAGGACTTTATGTTAATAGTTATGTACATTAAGGACACTTCTGTTCTTCTGAGTATTTTTTTCAATGTCATTGAAAGGACTTATGATTATCAATTAATCATCGAAATGCTATTTATTAGTGACAATTTAAGAGAAAAAAAAAGTTAAAACTTAATTGAATTCATTTCAAAAGAATCATTAATATTAATGTGAAATGTTAGAATTTTGCACTTAATTTACCGTTTTTTTTTTATTAATCAATTTTTTTTAAACTTACAAAAACCTGTACAGTTTTTATAACCATTGTTAACATTGAGCATTGATTGTTAACGTTTTTTTCAAATATTTTATCATATGAAAGCTAAAAAACGATAAAATAAAAGCGGAATCCTTAGTCATTAATCATTAGTGCTGCTTTTTTTTGTTGTTGCAGCTTCAAAATGATAAAATAAATTCATAAGGGTGGTTCTTCTAAAACAATTTTTGTTAATTTTGAGCTAGGTGTCTCTGAAAAATTTGAGCTTAATAGCTCAATGTAACATAGTTCTCCAAGCTGTTTAAATTTTGTTTGGAATTTCCAATGGAAAAATTTTAATTCTTATTTGAATTCATATAACTCAGAATAACAGGGTCACAGAAGCGATTTTTTTTTTTTTTTAAATAATTGAAGTGCTTGTATACATTTAATGTTATATTTCCAAAGCCAAAAATCCAACATAACCGATTGAGCTCAAATTTGACAATAAAAATTGCGAGATCGTACACCGAAAAATAAGACCGTACTAAATTTGAAGAACTGCCTTTCTCCGATTTAGTGTAAAAATTTTCCTTAATCTACGTTATGTTTCCTCATATTGATGAAAATATCGTTTCATTTAGTAATTGAGTCCTTTGAAATGAGTTCATGTTTCATTAAAGCAAGTCAAAGCTCTTCCTCAAATATAGAGTTTGTGGTTTTAGTAAAATTTTCCTTTGAAATAGTAAATTTTTCTTTGGAAAGAATTTTTGAGGACAACTTGTTCCTCATTTGAGTAAAAATTTCCTCAATCTAATGGAATGTTTTGTTTAAGGAAAATCGTACTCAGTTTTAGTTAGTTTCTTCAAAAAATTTACTATAACGTAGGAAAATTTTCCTTAATAAATGAGTGGCAAATTAATATCTATTCTTCTCGAAGTATTCTGTTTTTGTCTATATATTTATAGTTCTCTACTTGTTTCTTAAATAAAAAAATTAAAAAAAAAAAATATGTCGTCGCCGGGATTTGAACCGAAACTTCCCTGATCAGACAATGGTTGTTACATGCGCAGTTTAACAACATCATTTTAGTATGTGTTAAAAATGCTATCGGTGGCTGAGTTGGGTAAGATGAACATCTTTGAACAGTGGCATGGCGCAGGGAACACCGGTTCAATTCTCTGATCGGGTGACAGTTAAAAAAAAAATTAAGTTCTCCTTTGAAGTTTAAAAACGTATTACAATTAAAATAAGAATGACTGATAATAAGTAGCCAACAAATAAGAAAATAGAGGAAATAGAAAATTAAAAAATTTTCTTTGAAATCAACGAATTTATTTTAAGTAAATTTCTTTCATTTAAGGATACCTTCATCCTTAGAAAAAGTAAAATTTTCCTCAGTTTTATAACCTTGTCCTCACATTGAGTAAACTTTTCCTTATCTCAAAGCAGCAACATTTACTTGTACTAAGGAATCCAACTTACTTATTTTGAGGAACCCATGGCTTTAGCTCGTATTGAAGGACATTTTTTCCTTACATTTAGGCATTTTTCCTTAAACGGAGTAAGGAAGCCAACCATGAATGGGCTGAATAGCTCTAACAGCGCTTTAAGATAAAAAAAGGGTTGGACTATCATTTCAGTTTTAGTGTAAAAGATTTGCTCCATATTAGAAGTTTTCAGATGATATGAGACAACATATTGAGCCTTTTCAAAGCTTGTTTCTATAATTTTTTCTTCCTCTATAATAGATGGAAAATAGTATATAGTCGAGCTTTTTGTTTTTTTAAAGTAGTCCAATAAATCACATGCTCAGGCACACGTGCCAAATTTCTATTGGTATAGAATATTTTATATTAAAATTGGATTTGTGTTTACAAAATAGTTTTCTTGATATAATTCAGGAATATATATTATTAAAATGCTAATAGGGATTTCTGATTTTCATAGGATTAAAGCAAAAATGTTCATGCAGTTTCAGTTAAATAAAAAATGTCTCTATTATACTTCGAAAAAATTGAAAACCCCAGAAAATTAATTAGTTTAATATATTAATTAAGTAATTTGTAATAAATATCTGTATTAAAGTTCGAAAAAGTAGAACACCCCAGAAAACTAATTAGTTTGATGTATTAATTAAACAATTTGTAATTAATATATTTATCTTTATTATATTTATGTGTTCATTAATAAGAACATGTAAACATCATTAAAATTTATAAAAATAAAAAATAAATGCAGCTTTCATTTATTTTTTAAAAAGTATGGAGTCCTTTGTGATGTTTGGTCAGTTGCACATAATAATTACGGATAACTGGTCGTATGAGTAACCTCTATTATTTCATCAAAAATTACACCTTATTTTGATAGCTGAAACTTTTGCAAATATTAAAATTTTGACATATGCATGTCAAATAGTTTTATTAGAGAAAAATATTGTTTTCTTCACCTTGATAGCTATTAAATTTTAGTATTTTTTGCAGCTGGGCTATATGAGTTCAAACTTACATTTTAATTTTTCAATACAAAATGGCAACTTTTTGCTAGAAACTTTTTTTTAAAAAATATTTTTTCTATATATAGAAATTTGGTCCGTGACTATCTGGTGGTGACCCAATAATCCAAATACCAGCCATATATTCTCTATTCTCATGCCCATGTGTAATGGGCAATTTAGCAATTACACGAGTTTTACATAGAGAGTTCGATTAAGTAACTTTTCGCTTTTAGCATATCATGTGATTAAATTTTTATAGTAAGGGGACATCCATTAATTACATAAGCTAAAATAGGGGAGGCGGATCCAGCATAATCTCAACAAATCTCACTAAGGGGGGGGGAGGGAGTCAAGAAAACCTCACGTCAACTTTTTAATGCATAGAATTTACATTCAAAATTAATATTTAAATCTCACGGGAGGGAGCCAGATCTCACCAAGGGGAGGGGGTGGGGTCAGTATTTTCAAAAAAACACCTCACGTAATTAATGGACGTCCCCTAAGGCTTTTACTTTACCACAAAATGCTTTGAGAAGCAAAAAAATACAGGCAGATGTTCACAAATCTCAAAAGTAAAACTTAGAAAGAGAAAAACACAAAAAATATCTAGAATTTGCTATGAAACAAATTTACTATAAACGGAAAAGCAAAAATTCACATATTGAATACACATAAAAACAAATAAGAATTTTTTAAATGATCATAACTACAATTGGAGAAAAATAATTCAAACAAAAACAAACCAATAAACTTTCAAGAATTTAAGTCAGAAAAAAATGTAGGTTTTTATGGTTATTTTTTTTATCTACAGTCAACAAAATTTAGGCCATGTTGGCAGACAATGGCGCTAACGAGTAATTTACGATACGATATTAATTGCTTACAAAGGAAATCCAGCCAAAATAGCAGAAATATAAGCAAAAACGACAACAGCAACAATCCAACTATCCCAGTAAACAATTTTAAACGCAGATGGCGATGCTTGCAAACAAGCGCGAGCTCATACTATATTGTCGACTGATAGCTTATTCGCCAAGGTAACTCGTGCATGAATCATTAAGGAACATTTCAAGCGATTGATATTGAAGGCGGAATAAAATAATTTATATAAAACGTATTAATTCCTTTTTTAAAATTATTTTTTAAATCTTTTCTGATGGAGCTCCTACATGTCAAAAGCTGTTGGTCGCTAACTGATCAATATTTTTTGAATTTTCAAAGGATAGTGACCTCTAAATGATAAATGTAAGACTTAAAATATATAATGCACTGATTGGACCTATCTTTGATACTAAAATTGGCAAAAGTAACATCCGATATATAAAATTTAAGAAATGCCTAAAAGTATGCAAGAAAAATAAAAAAAAAAATGCATGGAAAATTCAAAAATCTTTCAAAGTATTGACTGGGATGAATGCTGAAAAGCGTTAACAGCTTTCAGTTTGTTGATTTTATTTTGTCTAGCAAATAACTGAAAATTAAAAATTCGCTCATTTCTATTATCTGGTTGCTTTTATCATTTCTATTTACGTAGGACTTTTCCCAAAAGATTATGCAGTACGAAAAACAACAATGCAAAATAAAAAAGTTTTTGTTTTGGTGCGCCAAAAAAAAAATAAACTTCAATTCTGTAGAAAATATGGGATTTATTATAAATCAATGCCATAAACTTATCATAGGATATAATATGGGAATTTTGCTGAGGATAGAAGATAGAAATAAAGGAAAATAAAAACCTAATAAAATTTAATCCTAACAGTGTGATGAGAAATTAATTTTGTAGGTGGGATTATCTTTTATTTTTTAATGTAAAAATAATGCTTTCATCAGGACAATAAATTTGTGCACTACGAAAATTTGTTTGTTTTTAATTTGCGATAAGCAGTTGATGCAGAAATTCATAGAAAATTCATTTTTCATTTTATCTTTGGGGTATGCTACAAATGAAAAAAGCATGTATGTATGTATTTGCTAGGAATGTAAAACAGATTATAAAATTGAAAGTACTTTATGCGTTAATAGAATTTAATAGAAAAGTTATATGTTTTCAGTGATGTAGTATCGGATCTTATGGGTTTTGCATAGTTCTGGTTCTATACCTTTCAGCATACTATATTGAATTTTCGGTACTATTGAATATTTTTTGACACTCTATAATGCTTTTCGAATTTTTGTTGAATTTTTGTCACTTTAAAATACTCACAAATGCTATTTAGGTGGAATTCCCTGAAACTAAAATTAAACAGAATAATTAAAATAATTTCTTAAAATTCGTAACATTATCATTCGTTGTTACGTTAACTTGTTGCTTTTACCCATAAAGGAACCACATACAATTTTTCATTACATTCTACAAGCAGTAGCAAACCTCGCCCATGTTGCAACCACCGCAGCTTGCAAATGGCATTTTATTATTCCCTCGAACTCTCACAAAGAAACATTTTAACATAAAATAAATACTTGTTCACTTAGATATGGCTGCATTAGCTGTATGAAGTAGGCTACCGATCAAAATATAATTAATGCCGCGAAATTCTTCTTCATACGGAAGAGCAACAACTTGCCCAGTGAAATATTGCTTAAAAAAATACCGGGCTTTATAATGCAAGCTATTGAAAACAAAACTGTAAGCACACAATTTGCTTCCGTTTCAAAATATATATATATTAATGGGAATTTTGTTAAAAAAAGTATGGAACTTTTGTATTTCTTATTGCTCATAAAAGAAACTTATGAAAAATTGCTTATCGTTTGATTGTTCCGGAAATATTTCTAATAATGTTCCTCAAATAATAAAAGCCATGAGAGATTGAACGAGACAGAAAGCAAAGATCGAAATCCATAAAAAATTGTTATTCGTTTGTTCGTCCAGAAGAAAGATCACAGAGCAAGTTACAGGCAAATATACTCAAATTTAGGTTTCTTGTCAATTTTAGCCAAATGCAGATTCTCTCAAAAAATATTTTTTTTTTTTTAGACGTACAGTGCAGTCGCGGTAACGTGAACTAATTAAAACCAATTTTGTTCACGGTAGCGAAATTGTTCACGTTAGCGAATATGAAAATTTATACTAAAATTTATGCAGCGCAGTCGCTGTAACGTATTTTGTAACAAATTTTTATTCTTCATATCATTTGTAACAACAAAAACTTTAAAGGAAACTAAAAAACTATAAAAAAATTAAAATAAAAATGCATAAACAGTCTTTTCGTATGGCAAGTTTGAGTTATGTCTTGCTAAAAGTTAGTCAATGCAAAGTTTATTTCGTTCACGTTACCGTGTTGTTCACGTTAGACGGTGGTCATGTTACCGCGACTGCACTGTACTTACAAATAAAGAGAGATTTTGTGATCTACAATTTTCTATTAAAATTGATAACTTGCAATCGAGAGCCAACTTCAAACAGCTGGCGGACATTTGAAATACTACAGAAAGCGTTTACACGCACACATATGCATGCGATGTGTAGACATAATTTTAATTAGAAACGCCTTTTAAAACAAACAAACACAGACATACCCCCACGCACACTTGCACGCAAATACATTAACATTTACTAGCGTTAATTAAAATTTTTATTTTACAGAATAACGCAACAGACTCCTTTCACTTATCATCATTGCGTGCATACTCTCATGTACATCATTTACCTTTATGGTTGTACACTTAATGTGGACTATAAGAAATTCCATTGCCACAACCACAAAAACCGCAAAATGCCTTAAAGCCACTTTGAAATTAACAATTTACATGCAGCATTAGCAAGTAATTTGATAAAATGTTGGCTTAGCTTTCACATACTGCGCTTACGATGAGACTTTGAATAGAAACCAATGTGAACATGCTTTTGAAGCGTTCATTGCCAGATTAACCTAATGAAGTGCAGTGCACTATTTCATCGTTACCTATCATAAGTTTGTAGTTGTTGTTACAAATAAAACATAAAGTAATAAGGGTTGCACACTAAGTCCGGCATTAATTACAATCACAAACTATCAATTGCTGGCAACAAATTTTTTAATTATTCTTAAAATTTTTTAAGGAATTAAATTACAATTCACTACTTTGTGAAATAGGGAACTTTCTGGAAAGCAACGTGAACAATTAAGCCAAGAAATTCAATTACTTATAATACTAAGAGGATCTTTTGAGCAAAATTTACTGAAATACGCATTTTAAAATCATTCATCATTGTTATATTTTGAGTCCTTGTTTAAGATAAGCCCTCAGTTAAAGTAATAAAAAAATAAAATAAAAAAATGTACAAAAACAGTCTTTTGTTCCAGCTCTAAGTGATTTTAATGGTTGTCTGCCATTTCCATATGAAATGCTATTTGCGTGTCAAAAAAAAAAAAAAAAAAAAAAATTGTATTATCTGCCCGACGATATATCAGCACGTACAAAAAAAAAAACTCAGAAAATAAAGATCCAACCAGAACTACGTAGTATTGCATAATAGAGATACATATGTGCAAAAATAAAGGAAAATGGAACTTTCTTGCCGAGATAGAGATGAAGCAACAAATGTGAAAAGAAAAAAAAAATATTCAACAGAATGAGCGCCCATATCTGGACCATAAGTATTATGAAAGCGAGACAGCAACAAAAGAAAACATTAATGGTATCATCAAAGTAATTTGATTGCATGTGCATGCGCAATAATAACAACAACAATAATAATAGTAAACCATTGTAAAACTATATATATATAAACGAGCATGTGTGTACATCAAGAAAAAACTATATATTGCTGCAATACAGAGCTGAATGTGGAATCATAAAATCTAAAATCAGATTTCAGCTTCCTAAAATAAAAATCTGGTATCATGTAGCCCGACCCCATTGTATATATCTTTCTTTGGGTTCAATATATCTCCATACCAAATTTCATTAAAATCAGGGTCTTAATTTAGCTGTGAATACATATTTTCCTTTAAAAGGCGTGGCACTGCCCACTTAAAAGAAATACCTTTTTTTAGTGTTCAATCAAGTTCAGTTCAAATTTCATCAAAATCGGTTCATTACTATAGCTGTAAAAATAGATTTTCTGGTTAAGGGCCGCTCACCAAAAATTTATCGTAACTTACGAATCAGTGCATCTTCAAGCCAAATTTCATCAAAATTGGTTTAGCGGCTTAACCGTGACAGCGTCTATTAGAAGTGGTGCCACGCTCACTAAAAAAACACAGAGTTTTAAATACCCGTCCTTAGGGTTCAATCCATCTCCAAATCAAATTCCATCAAAATCGGTTCATTAGCTTAGCCATGGAAACTTATTTGCCAGCTGGGCGTGGCACCACCTTCTATAGATTCACTTAGCAAAGCTTAAGGTTCAATTAGACTTATGCCAAAATGCATTACTTTTAATTGAAAATTCACCTAGCTGTTATTTAACAGGAGTAAGCCCTTCAGGACCCTATAGAAAATAATGGTACGTATTACTTTCAGATCCTGAGAAGGTGCCTTCATCAAAATCTGTAGTGCCTCAATTATAACCATAAGAAACATACGCAATCAAAGCAACAGTGTAAGCTGATAACACCTTCAAGCAAACAGCCCTTCATAAATAGTGCGAACAGCTCGCTCATTCACTTCTGAGCACTATTTCCACTTGCCCTATAGCGAACTTAGCCGTGCGGCAAAAAGCTCTCCGTTGCTAACTCCGTTCACATAGATGAATTTGCGTGAATTTGCACTTGAGCAACATTGCCATAGTCATCTTAATTGAGCGAGTATCCCTACCCCAGTCAAACACCACATACAACGACTGATTTTGAAATCGAGCAGAAATTAGAAAAAAAAAAGGTTTAGGAATCTGATGGAAATATCTAATGAGAGTCCATATATTTAACAATAAAAGGTCATATCTCAGTTCCAAAGATCATATTGAAGAACGAAATTTGTTACGGGCTACTACTCATTTTGGTAGTACATTTCTCTCAGATGTTTTGAAGAACAACTCAAATTGAAAATTTAAAAAAATATTAGAATAGCTTTATGTTTTCGAAATGCTAATAAAGCCCTTAATTTTTAAAATTATATAGACATTTCTTGCTCTGCACACAACCATCATATAACGGTATTTAAAGACGTTGCATAAAATTTGATACTGTTGCTGCTGCTGCTGCTGTTGTTGCTACTGGTGCCTTTGCTTAAATGCTACTTACAAGCAACTGATGCTGGCTACTGTTATTGTTGTTGTTGTTTGCTGGTCTTTTGCAGTTGCTATTGTTGTTGCTGTTGTCACTGTTGCTGACAATGCGATAATAATATTTTTTGTTATATATATTGTATGTTGCTAACGTTGTTGTTATGGTGACTAACATCATTGCAACAACAAGCAAAATGGTGATGCTACTATTTCTGTTGTTGTTGTTGCTGTTGTTGCGTTAATGTCGTTAAAATGCTGGCAGGCACGTAATGCACGCATTAAGCAGAGAAAAATAGATTATTTCCAGAAATAATTCTTATTGACAGAGCAGCAAAAACGCCGACGACTATGATGGCAACGACTACAATTGGCGAGTCCTTGAACATGAAAAGTGCCAGCATTCTGAAATGAATAGCGCTGTGAAGTGAAATAAAGTGGGTGGCCCGTTTGGCGTGTGACGCGCACCGAATATTAGACAGCTGGCAAAAAAATGTCATGCTGCTGTTGTTGGTCGTCGTTGCTGTTTTTCTTATCAGTATCGCAACACAATCAACAGAATGCATGAATTTATGGTTATTTTTGCTTTCAATGATGTGCTGGTTTAATGCACAGTGCACTGGACTTGTTTTTCTGAGGAACAAAATTTGCAAAATTATTTAAAATTTTACAATTTTGTAATTACGCCAAAATTCTTATATCTCTATAACTAACATTTTTTTTAGCAATTCTTTTCTTATGTTAAAAAAAGCAATTTTCTATTTGTATTTTGAGTAATTTTACATATCGTGTGTTGGTTGCTATTTTGTTCAATTGGCTTTACTTTAGTCACTATTTTTTTTTTCAAGCGTTACCTGGCTTAGCAATAAAAATACAATGCGATTCCTTTGCTTCAACGCAATTGTTATAAATGAAATATTCTGTTTATATATCTGTGAAAGACTTTTGTTCAATTCAATGTCACTGTGCATCATTACGTTCTCATAACATGCCCGTGATTTTGCTTTAATTCAACTTACATACAGATGCATGTACATATATTTTTTTATGTTCCTAATAAAATTTTGTATTAATAGAATATTTCAGTTGTTGCAAACATCAACAATTTATTTCTATTATCATCATCCCATTCCCATCACCCTACAACACATCATCACTGACAATTACAGTATTCAAGTAATGACTTTTGCGCGCCTATATTGTTGTTGTTTTGTATAGCCAACGGTGAAGTTATTAACGTAAGTAGGTATTAAATGTCAATAATGAGAAAAATGTCAATAATGTTGTGGCTTATGAGGAACTGTCATAAATGACACATGTTGCGAAACCACAAAAAAAAAGAATTTATCACATACCATATAGGCGAGTTTTTATTGCATGCAGTGCAAGTATGTATTTGTATTATTATGGTTTCATGATATTGCAATTTTATTTATGTCAAAAATATGATTTTTGATTTGGTTTGAAAATATAATTTTCTATTAACTGTTTCATTAAGTGTAACGTTTTTAGTTACACTGTTACATTTTTTTTGGTGGTTTTTGTTATGGCTCTAGAATGATGCAGTTAATGACATCAAGTTTCACTCCCATTTTTTCAATTATGTACTTTCGAATATGATTTTTTTGAGCAGCTTTTATTGCAATTAAAAGCGCATCAGCTCATATGATTTATTACCTTTTGAAATGAGCTTTTCTCACTAATTAACTGTTCTATTACAAAGAGTTATGGAGCAACACGGTAATGGCATGAAAAGCAACTGCAATAAATTGCTACTACTTAGAATTACGTAGTTGTTTTTATTCGGTCTTTTAAGGTGAAAAATGCTTTAGGAATGACCTATATTCGGGACATTGACATGAGATATGAGTCACACTGAAAATTTCGCAAATATGACGGATACGATAAGATGAGCTATCATTTGATATGATAAAATGTGATACGTTATAAAACTTTGTATTATTGCAAACTTAACGGTTTATTTAAGAATATACAATATCATTGTGAGATGATACCAGACGGGATAAGATGACACAAAAAAAAGCATCAAGACATACTATACTACATTTGACTCAACTATACTAGACTAGAGAAGATCTTGTGATATCAAACCAGAATTTTTTCTACGATTCAACACTTGGAAGCCAACATTACTCGGGTAATACACAATAGAGATGAAAATTGAACCTTCAGAATGAAGCACATATGGCGTAGTTACTGCCAACATTTGAATAAAATTATATTAAAAAAGTAAATGTGAGAGAATGTTCTTTCCGGTCATAATAAAAATCCAAGATCTATTTTAAATGTTTTATTTAATTTAAAAAAAAAGTTCTAAATGAATCAACAAATAAATATACAATAGTCTCCTTCATTTTCCTGAAACTTTCTCACTAAATTGGCAGCTAATTTTTCAAGTCTACCAAAGGATACAGAATCAATATATTTAGTTCGATGTTTCACCCGCTGCAGTTATCTCTGCAAGAGGCATCACATCTGGCAGCTACTGAGCTAATCCACCGTCCACCATCAGTTCTTAACTTTCTTCTGTTGGATCTTAAGATTGGTTATGTCCTTCCTATGTTCAGTATGGGGCATATGTTTCGAGACTTTCTGCGTTCGGGGTTCCAGCTTCTGTTCGTTTGTTTCTTGATTGTGCCCTCTATCCGATAGTGTAAGTTTGTTAATTCTCAAGCTGTACTCATTCTTTTCTGACACATTTGTCAGTTTCTGATTTCCGGAAATACTCTTATAAGCGAGCAACGATCAGAGCTCTATGTTATGCTTTCAGATTGTAATTCTCTTGTCATATGTTAAGTATAATAATAAATATAAATTATATTACATATATTCGTATTAACCCAGCAGCTCCCAGAAAAAAAATTTTTTCATGCGATTTTGGAAAATTCACTAAAAAATAATGCATTTTCTTAAAAAAAAAAAATTTTAAAAAAAAAGTTTGATTTTGTTTATTGAAAATATTTACAACAAAAAATTCAAAAATGTCATCACCGACTACCTTTTTTGTTGGTAAAAAGTAACGATCTGCAGAGTTCAAACATTGTATGAAATTTCATACGCTGGGTATTGCTGGGTTAAGAATCTATCGTACATAGAAGAACAGATTAACTTCGAATAATACATTTATGTTACAATTGAGTTCAATGAAGCTGTGAAAAAAATATAAATAAATTACATTAACGGCTATTGTGCATGAAATTTTTGATTAATTTCGTAAGCGTTCTTTTCGTTCATGGCATGATTTTATGACACGCAGAAGCTCTGACTAAGCTTTTATCATATAAAGAATCAATTTCACATTCATTTACGCATGAATTGCTTTTATTGCTGCTTTTTGAAATTATTTTTTCTTCAAAACGCACTTATCAGTCAATCAGCTATAAAAACCATCCTTAAGTAGTATGTACTTAAGTATCTAAAAGGCAAAAGAAAAAGCACAGTGTCAAAGTGAGCCCAAATTTATCACGAGCAAACAAAGTGTCAAAATGACAGTCAACCACTAATTTACTTACACTTCTTAGTGGAGAGCAATGTGGAGAGCAAAGCGAGAAAATAAGAAGCGTTGGAACAATGTACTAAAAGTTAATGATACGAAAGGGTATGATAGGGTATTTTTACTATTTAATATATTCCTGCTCATACTGTTGTGACTGATATTCATTTAAGTCGACATTAAATTTACTGTTAAACAACGATTTTAGCATGAGTTGGTGAGGCATTAATTTGGTTTCTTTTAGAGTGGGCATAACACGTAATATGTGACATATAATCGTTGCGTGGCTTATTAATGTTTCTGTCACTACACAAATATTTACAAAAACGCACGAAAACTACGAACAAACATTATGAAAATATATAAAAACCAAAAAAAAAAAAAAAAGAAAGATAAGTTAACGATTTAATGTAACCTAAGTGAAAGTAATGTTAGACTTAAGTGAAAGAAAGAAAATGAAAGAAATACAGAAAAAAAATAATAATGTTAAAGAGCAGCAGTTGAGTGTTAATTACGTAGCAAACTCATTACCTACCACTTTGTCGTCGGATCTGTCTTTACCAAAACTTTCAATGAAAGAAATGTGAAAGGCAGTGCAAGTAAGGCACAACTCTGTAGGAAAGTTCTTGGGAGTAAATGCTATAGTATACAGCTATTTGTCAAATACCTCGACATGACGTTAGCAATTAAAAATATTAATTTTAAGTAGTTAAGTAGTTTAGTAAAAATGTTCAGTAACTTCATAACGATTGGCGATTTGATAGTTAGTTGGTACAGCTTTATCTGATCAAAACATCAAAGTTCAACGCTATTCTATCGAAAGCTGAAGTTCTTAGTGAGGCCACTTCTGATTCCGTTTCGGACTTGATACGGAAATAAAAATTTGAATTTTATTTTAAAATCATACAATAAAGGGAAATCTGTGAAACTATCGGAACTGCAATTTGTTTAAAAGTCTTCACAGCAGGCAAAACGAAATTTTCGACGATTTCTTTAAAAAACGTTTGCATATTCCACATTTTTTTAATTTTCAAAATGACTATACTTCCATCAGAAGCGAAATAGATGTGCCTCAAAAAAAATTGATATTCGTGATTCTTATGGCATCGTATAGCTTAAGACATTACGCTTCTAATGAATTGCGCAAAATGCCAGTATCTTAGTTCAAACCTTTAAAAAAGAGAATTTCCTCTGACATAAACAAAACATCAATTATCTTGAAAAGAGGTTTTTTTTTGGATACGCCTATTTCGCTTCTGAGGGCAGTATACACAGCCAAAAAAACAAAAAAAAAAATGAGTTACTCAGGCGTTTTTTTGACTCCGATTTAGCTCAAAAGTGAAATTGGAGTCCTTAGTTGAATATCAATAGTCGTTCCAGATCTAATGGTCGGAATTTGATTTGCATTTCTTTTTTTTAACTTCAAACTAGAGCTGTTGTAGCTCCGATAAATTTACGTATGATCTTGAAATAAACTTCGAGTTACTGTTTCGTTTCCAAAGCAAGGCCGAAACGGAATCAGAACAGACATAAATAGTCTGAATAAATAGATCTGATTATGAAAATCATGTTATTCTTATACTTTATCATTTATATTTTATCTATTATCTATTATTTATTTTTTATCTTCTATCTTCTATATTCTATATTCTTTCTTTTATATTTTATCTCTAATCCTTATATCTTTTATCATTTACATATGTTTTATCTTTTATCTTATATCTTATATTTTTTATCTTTTATCTCAGATCTTGCAAATTTTTTTCTATATTCTTTTATTCCACTTTCTTTTATTTTGTAAATTCGATCGCTAATTTTGTAGCTATTTTTTATTTATTATCTCTCAAAATAAGATAATTTTTTTAATTATGCTGATTGTACACAGTGAGCCGCCATTGACTTGAATTCCAGCAGGGTCAAGTTAGAGATAGTAATCAGAACCACACACACACACACACACGCCAAAGAAGCGACATTCACTTGCTCCTAAGTGTCATAATGAGTTAATATGGTTAAAATATTTCACAAGAATTAAAAGCGAGTACAAGATAAAAGCAAAGAGATAATTTCTGTTTTCCTAATACACTACACTTATCATTATGTATTTTCCTTTGAATTTGGCCTTGTATGCGTGAATGTGTGCTTCATTTTCAACAGTCTATTTTGTACGTGTGTTATGTAAGTTTTCTTTTCTTTGTATTTACGTTAAAACTAAATTAATTATTTATGTTAATAATGAGATTAAACGTTTGTTATTTCAGCTCTGTTGGTTTTAGTTTCTTATGTTTGCGAACGTCTTTGATTTCAGTATGGAAGTGCTTCTTGGCTCCTACGCTACATATCCACTACTTCACATTTGTAAGATATTGCAAAGTGCACGCTAATCCTATTGTCATCAAAGGAATATTATTTAAAAGTTATACACAATATCTGGAAAACAAATCAACTTATTTAAGGACTTTCCTAGAAAGATATTTTTGTTGAGCTAAATATGCCACCACTTACTATTACAGATTATGAGTTGACTATGTTGAAAAAACTTTAGTTTATATAGTCAAAAGTTGAATAAAATATGAAAAATTTCAAAACAAAGTATTTTAAATTTTGTTTTAAGTTTTCTTGTTTTAGAGATTTCGCTGCTCAATATCTGAAACATCAATTGAAATAAAAAAAAAGACATGAAATTAAAACTCAGTTTCAAGCGATCCAAAAGCAATCCAATGAAAAGCAAGAAATAGTAAAAATTTCTTTATTCATTTCTGAGATGTTACTTTTGAAGTGGCTCGAGCCTTATGAAAAATGAAAAAGTCCTTTGATGCGGATATATGTATATGAACGTTTTTATTTCAAGCACACCAAATTCGTTAGTGGGAAAATAATAAAACACATCAATTATTTTAGTACTTGTCTAGACAACCATTATGATGAATCACTTCAATTATAAATCAAAACACGAAATCTTACCACAGTAATATTTTGTTAAATCATTGAAGCTTTTGCGTTGTTTAAACTTATAGTACCCATACACAAATGTACATACGTACGTGTACATGTGGCTGAATGTAATATATATTTTACATATTCACACATCAATAAATTGATATGGATATTTTAGCTTTAGTTTTAAAAAGAATGCAGACAGATTTTTGGAATTTTTCGATTAATCACTCATTCTTCTAAGCAAAAAAGAAATAGTTTCACTTCAAAGTTAAGTATTGTAGTCCTTTTGTGATATATTATTTAATAACAAACCTATTCCCTTTTACATATGCATAGTATGCATACAATATACGTTTTTAAGAGATAAAGTTTCTTCGATCTGACATGAGAGTTTGCTGTATAAGAATAATCTTAAAGTTTTTATAGCAATAAATAATATTATTTCAAACACAAAATTCTTTCATTTTCTTAAAATTTGAATAAAAATACAATTCATCTAACATCCTTTATGTTATAAATTTTATGTTTTCAAATTAGATGTTTCTGATTTTAACAAAATTTAAATTGTTTTACTTTATCCACTTTCGGTAATGTGCACAGGAATACAAAGCTTTGTTGCTACAATAACGTATAATATGTCACTAAAGTGGCTTGAGCAAGTCGGTAATAGAACAATATTTCAATCTGCTCATTTCTTTTTTAGCTATAATATCTCGTCATCGTTTCGTCGCTTGCGTTACTTTCCGGCTGTTAGTTATTATATGGGACGTTTCACATCAAGCGGCTCACCTACTAGGCCAAAAACTGACTTGACCGATCAAGACGTACGAGGTCTTAAAATGTTCGTTTAGTTAAGGGCTTCTAAAAATAATGTGGCCCGTTGAGAAATTCAAAAGGCCGGAGAAAAATCGAGTATTCAGCGAAAAAAAACTGGTAAAAATAAAAATTTCCAAGCGATCTGGTTGTTTCTTGGCTTTAATGGCAGCTCCGGCATGGATCCTGGCGGACCCAATATGTCGGTCAAAAATTCAATATGATGGCCTAATTTTTGAATCAACCGATTTGGTATATTTGGATTTTGAGGGTCACTGATCACGAATCCGAAGTCATATTTTTAAGATTCAAGATGGTGGACCCAATATGGCTGAAACTCAAGAACCTAATTCACTATATTGTGTCCACCATTTTGAATTTTTATAATCTGACCTCGGATTCATGATCATGATATGAAATAAATAAAAATTTTTATTTTTGCTATAACTTGATATTAGAACTTATGCACGTGCGCGATCAAAATCATCGCTGTGCCGCTTAAAATGCCACTGGGAATTAACCTTAACAACTACAATAACATTAACATAAAACACCATATGTAAAACTCAAAGTGCTGTACATTCCATTAATGCGCCCTTAAGTCGGCAACACTTTTTTCTTATTTGCAACTAAGTACATATGTAGTGAGATTATCTTTAATGCAAACAACTAAACAACATTTTGCGGTATGAATACATCAACAGATTAAAAGTAATTCAATTAACGTAAAGTTATAGTAAAGTTTCATTAGCGAATTTGCATAGATGAAATCTCTATAATCTTTTTCACTGATGGCTACTGAGTTAATGTCGCAAGCTCTTTTGTTTTTGTAATTTCATTTATGAAAATATACATAAAATATTTTGAAACTGTATAGTTTTAAATTGAAAATAACATCTATTACTTCACTTGAACACTACGCTGAAAAAACGATTCATTTGAGTAATGAAATATTTATTTTCATCAAATATATTTTATTTTGAACACATAGTGGCAAGTCAACCAGACTTTACCAGACAAAAACTTTACGTTTGACTTAAATAGTTACAAAATATCAAAAATAAATTATGCTACAATGCCATCCAAAGTTGGGATAAACATGTGACATGCCGCCGAAGCCGTAACCTGTATATTATTTTACTTATAATTGCTATCTATCATTGAGCATTATATAAAAAAGAAATCAAAATCATTCTGATGCTTTAAATTTTATTTACACTTGGACCTTGATTGGCGAACTCATGCTTCCTGTTAAGCTTATTCGCATCACAAACAACAAAATAATGTTTTATGTCAGCGATATGTAAGCAATACCAAAAAGAAAACATAAAAAATCTCAAAATTCATGCATCTAAAGGACATATGAGCGGATGGGAATAAAATAATAATTCCACGCTTAACTGAAACATACAAAGCTTTAGCAAAACATGTAAATAAGGCTTAAATCGAATATATGGACATAGCCTTAAATTTTTTTTAAAAATAATAATAATAATCGAAATCTGGTCAGGCTTTAAATTAAAAAGTCCTTCTGATTTTTGATTTTATCTAGCATTTTGTTATACATTAATTTATATATATAGTTGCCATAAGAAAACTTCTGATATCAATGGCGATATATGCGCAAATGTCAAAGTTTAAAGCCCAAATAGCAGCAAGTGCTATCAATTTTCCACGAATAATGGAATATTGCTGAGTAAACAAAATAGTTGCATCTGTAATGCCAAGGTAATGCTGTGAAATTGATTGCATGCTTACAGGTATGTACACTGTGCATACAATCTCTGAGCACGAGTGCATTTTTCATGATTTGTAAGCAATGCTTTGTTGCATGTGTTTTCGTATTTACTGATTCGCTTTAAGTCCGCAAAAATAATGTAGAATGACTTGCAGCGACTGATTTTTATTTGTTTCGTAAGCATTTAATTTTAGGTTCTTCTTTCAAAACTTCTTTAAATTTCAATAGCAAAAGGTACATTTTTACATTATTAAATTATTTTATTCTGCTGTTTGCATTCTTGAGCTCCCCAAGTGGGGAACAAATGAATAAAATTCTTAGTACTGCGAGTATAGAGATCAAGGATCACAAAATTTTAATTAAAATATTTAATACTTTTGCGCACAAGGCGCTTGAAAGGAGTGTGCGATTTGCAAATTCTTTGAAAAACAATTAATTTTAAACCACTATGTGGGTTTTTGCTTACAAAATCTACACATTATTCATCACAACTATACTTTATTTTGTTCAACGAAAGCCTTCAAATATCACATGCAGTCAACAGCTTATGTCAGAGTAATAATTGCAGTTTGATGGTATTTCCTAGAATTCATTTATGAAATAATAACATATTAATATATAAAGAACACTTTAGAATAACTAATTAAACGAAACTCGCATTATAATGGCATGTTAATTTTAAGAAAAAAAATTCAATATTTAACAAGTGTGAGATTAGTGAAATCACAATCCTTAAACTACAAAATAACTTAAGCTCTAAACATCTTTAAAGAAACCAAATCCGACAAGTCTACACTGCTGTAAAAATAATTTGATAAATATTTCTCTTTATATGACAAATCTATATCTATGCAATAAATATATAAAAAGTTCACATTTTGTTGCCTACCCTTAGGAGTTAAATATGTAGTTAAACTTTTGTATGCAAAGTTTTTGCCTCATTATGTCTCACGCCCACCAATACAAGCGCATCAATCAAATGTCAATGTAGCTAAAAATTTATGTCATTTATTTTCGTCAGTTGTTGTGTTTGTCAACTGACACACCGACTAGTTGAATGTCAGTCTGACTATCTGTCTGCGTATGTATTTACATATTTTTTTGCCAAAGTTTTATCAAAAAATTCAACAACAAATATGCGTGCAAAAAACAAACAACGAGAATACAGTGATTAATTATTCGCATGACAGATATTTATGCTCCGAGCGAAACGCGGCGCATTGCCGAATTTAAATTTATGATATTTTTGTATCAACAAGACATTTGTTAACAGTAACGATGTCATAAGTAAAAATAGAATGATTTCAGTAGGAGTGATGTTTTATTTAAGTTTGGAAAAATAAGGATTTTCTTTAAAAAAAGAATAAGAGATTTTCTTTTTTTTTTCTTATCTGGTATTATTTAACGAGTTTAATTTTTATTTTGAAAACGGTTACAGCGATTTATATAGAATTTGGTGCGCATGTGAGCAGAAGCTAAGTTTCAAGTTTTGAGAATTTTTGGAAATTTTTGGAAATTTTTGAATATCAATTGAGCTTTATCAAATTTTTTATACGTCGGGATTCGGTGATTATGAATCTAAGGTTAAGTTTCAAAAATTGTCAAATTCAATACGGCGGATCTAATATAGCGGACGTACTTTTTAAAAATCAACCGATTTCTCAACCTTTTTCAACATTTTCCATATTTTTCCGACCTTTTGAATGTCATTCAACTTTTTTAGAGTTATTCAACTTCTTTCATTCGTCTCAACATTTTTCAACCCCTTTCAACTTTTTGCAACATTTTCCAACTTTGTCAACCTTATTCAACTTTTTTGACTATTTGAACCACACTCAACTTTTTTAGAGTTATTCAACTTCTTTCAACTGTTTAAATATTTTTCAACCTCTTTCAACTTTTTTCAACATTTTCCGCCTTATTCATCTTTTTTCGACTTTTTTCACCTCATTTAACTTTTTAGAGTTATTCAATTTCTTTCAGCTGTTTAAACATTTTTCAACCTCTTTCAACTTTTTCAACATTTTCCATATTTTTCCGACTTTGTCAAACTCTTTCAGCTTCTTTCGACTTTTTCAAACTCATTAAATTTTTTTAGAGATAATCAACTCTTTTGGAATTTTTGAATCTCTTTCAATTTATTTCGACCTTTTCAACCTCATAAGTTTTTTTTTTTTTTAGTTATTCAATTTCTGTAAACTGTTTCAACATTTTTCAACCTTTTTCAATTTTTTAAACATTTTCCATATTTTTCCGACTTTTTGAATGTCATTCAACTTTTTTAGAGTTATTCAACTTCTTTCATTCGTTTCAACATTTTTCAACCTCATTCAACTTTTTTCGAATTATTCAACTTCTTTCAACTGTTTTAACATTTTTCAATTTTTAAAATTTTTTTTAAATTTACCATATTTTTCCGACTTCTCAACTTTATCTATTCAAATTTTTTCGACTTTTTCAACCTCATGCCATACTTCTTTTTTAACCTTTTTTGACGTTTTTCAACCTCTTTCAACTCTCGTAATTTTTATTTTCGACTTTTCAACTCTTTTCACTGTTTTTTAAATAATTCAACTAATTCAATATTAGTCAACTTTTTCCAACAAATTCCATATTTTTCGATTTTTTCAACCTCAAAACAAAAAAAAATGCACAAACTTTTTACCAAACGATTAAGTTACGAGTATTTGATATAGCTGTATGTATTATGAATATAAAATAAATCACAAAATGATATATCCATTCGCAAAGCAAATTAAGCCATTAAGCGCTTGTCCGAAAACTGTGCGTTTATCAAAATTTCATATTAATTATCTCATCAGTATAAGTACGAGCACATAATTAATAAAACTTTTTAATAACAAACGGATTGTGCCAGTGCTTAAGTTATCAACGTTATTATTCTGCTGCGAATCAATCATATGCCATGTAGTCTTACCAGCATTTAATGTGTGCGTGTCTTTTTGTTTGTGAGTGTAGATTCGTCATAGATGTTGCTGTTAGTAAACCTGCGTCTAGACAAACGAAAAAAAATGAAAATCAGCAGAAAATTTTCTTAGTTAATGCAATCATTTTAATTAAGACTTCAAGTTGTGTATGCAGCACAATGAGTAAAGTTTTGGTTTAATACACATACACATACTCATATACACATGCATGCGCTATTGTCAATTGCATGAGTGTTTGCCACGAATCTTCATCAAGCAAAAAGCAATAAAAGTAACACTCTGCTTTGCGTTTATTTTCGTCCATAGTTATTTTTGAGAATTATATGATCAATGCCTTTCTTTTTTGCTATTAATTATAAGTAATTAAAACGCTTAATTTGATGGCGCTTATAAGTAATGGAATGGAATATATTCATTAAATCATGGTTAGAAAAGAAGTTCAATCAGAATAAGTTTTTGCTTTATAAAAGCTACTGCTTTCTCATATTTTAGTTAACTTCACATATGGTGAAGGTTAAACTCAGTGAATAAAACACAAAAATTTTAGGACCTTGTCGCTTAACGTCAGAGCAACTTAGTATATATAAAAACTAAAACGATTTCTTTAGATGAAATTAATTATAGGAAATATGTTTCGAATATATAATGAAACACGCATAAGATCGAATTGACGTTTTTATACTTTTTTCTATTCTATTCCAATATCTTTAAATTTTATCGGTTTTTTGATAATTTTTATATAAAGCACTTTTCGAAATTCTGCGACTCAAATCTAAGAATAAAAAAATTTTTAACCCTTAATATAAAAGAACTCCACATGGAGCAGAAATGCGTACGCGTACCAACATCGTAATTACTGCAACCGTACACTCTTTCAAAAGTTTCTAACATGACATAATACAAAACACATTTTAGTCATAATTAATATAACGTTTGAAGCATCAACGCATTGTTAATATAACAAAGACTTTTCACGTCGTAAAATGAGTAAAGTTTCAACGGACAAGCTGATGAAAATAATGAAAAAGCAGAAAATAACATGAAAAAATTTATATTAGCTGCGTCGAAAGCACATTGGCGTAGCATGGCGGAGCGCACCACCCTAACCCATGAGAAATATCATTACTTATTTTTATTAATTGAAAATTGATAAAAAAAAGTATTCAGCAGACTGAAAATTCACATGCTTTAATAATTATTTATGTGAATGTGGAAAATCATTCCAGTTCAGGACTCCAAGTGTGTTGATACGCCACTGAGATAACATTAAAGTTTGGCAAATAACAAACAAAGCAGCAGAGAAGAAACCAAAAACTTAAGCCATCAAATATTAAGTTAGCTACTAAGTATTGTAGTTGTTTTGTTGGAACTTGCCAAAAAACTTTTGAAGAAACTTTTCCTTAACAATAAACTATAGATTGCAGACAAAAAATTGGAAATTTAACTTTAAGCAAATAATTTAATAACAATAGTAATAGAAAGTTTCTAAAAAAAATGTTATTGATAATCTATAAAATGAGCAGAATTTTAGCAAAAACTTTACAAAGAATAAGCGACGGCGTGGCCGACGTTTATAAAAAATTATTAATAAAAATAAAATTATTAATACATACTATTTAATATTAGTGAAATATATTCAAAAATAAAGCAAATTATATACCAAAAAATTAAGAAAAATAGTGGAAAAGAAATCAAAAATGGCTGTTAAGCAATCAAATGTTAGAAAATTGCTAAAAATAGACACCAAATAAGTTCTATAAAATAATGAAAATATTGTTAAATATTAATCAACAATAAATTAAAACTGTAAAAAAACGTCTAAGAATTGGCATAGATATTCAAAAAAAATTGTAAACTAAGGTGCATTAAAACGAATGAAAAATAAACGATACCCCACCCTCCAAAATATAAATAATAAATCAGTTTAAACTATTCAATTGTAAAGTGCTTTTTAAAATGCAACATGTCGTATACGCAACATATTATGCATTGCTTCCAGGGACCCAGTGATTGAAAAAATTGCTCAATTTTTAAGGTATATTTCAAAAAATTGCTTTTTAATTATTATTAATAAGAGATATTAATTGTCCATAACTATTATTTTTCAATGGATTCTTTTTTACGTTGAGTCATAACTGTTATGCATAAGAAATTGTTTTTCCATTGTCAAATATTATTCAATGGTGGTCCAGAGTACCAAAAATGTCTGATTTTGGTCCAATTTTAGAAATTTTTTTATAAACCAATCGAGAGAGGTCGAAATTGGATTTTGGACACCACCAGAGGTGGTAATGAGTCCCGAAAATGCCCGATTTCGTTCCATTTTCGAAAAAAAAGTTATGCACCAATCGATGGAAAGAGGTCGAAAATGAATTTTGACTATCATCAAAGGTAGTTCCGAGTCCCAAAAATGACCGATTTCGGTCGATTTACGAAAAAAAAGTTATGCACCAATCGATGGACAGAGGTCGAAAATGGATTTTGAACATCATTTGGAGTATCTCCGGACCCTAGAAAGGATCTTTTTTGACCCATTTTCGTAAAATTTTTTTTTTGCTCCAATCGATTGCGAAAGTTCGAAAGCTAATTTTGGACATCACTTTGGTTGGCTCCGGACCTAGAAAAGTACCGTTTTCGACCCTTTTGGTGCTTTTCAAGGTCCGGAGCTGCCCTAAGGTACATGTGTCCAAAAGCCATTGCCGACCATTTTTTATCGGTTGGAGCAAAAAAAATTTTTGGGTGGCTCAAAAAATTGTTTTTTTGCACAGTTAATAGATTGAGCTTGGAAATGGCTATTTTCGACCTTTCCCTATCGATTGGTGCAAAAAAAAATTTTTTTTTTTTTAACCACCCTAAAATTTTTTTTTTGCTCCAACCGATAAGAAATGGTCGGTAATGGCTTTTGGACATACCTTAGGGCAGCTCCGGACCTTGAAAAGCACCAAAATTATCGACAATTAATATAATATCTCTTATTAATAATAATTAAAAATCAATTTTTTTTACAAAAAACTTATAATAGTTATGTCCCTGATTGCTTCAATAAGCTGCTAATAAAAAATGTCACGCATACGCCCTATTGCCTTCGTGTCGATGAGGCGTTAAATAGCATGCGTCTGTTATAGCAAGTGTGAAGGAAGGATTTTATTTCTTTAATTATTAAATTTAATTATTGGTCATTATTTAAGAGCAGCTGTCAGTTGACAGTCAGCTATATCAGTGTCTAATCAACAGGATTCCTTGTCGAAGTAGTTGTTGTGGTCATATCAAACAGCAGCTGGCATTGTGGATTTGGTGCTGCAAATAATGCAGCAACTTAGATAATGCATTATCGCCTTTGTAGTAAGTGACAGTGGCAGCTGCTTGTTTTTGCTTTAATTACGTTAATTCACTATAACAGCATACTAAGGGGCCGTTCAAGTATTACGTAATGCAATTTTTGAAGATTTATTACCGTGGGGGGGCCGTCTCCTTAAACGTTACGGTATCACCCAAGCGACCTTATTTACCAAAAAGTCACAATTATTTTGCGCAATATACCGGATAGTCATTTTAGCAACATTTGTTATATTTTAGTCGCGTTTGCGATAATAATAAATAAGACAAGAGGTTTTTACCTCGCAGCGTAACGCGTTGTGCAAACATACCCCTCCCCCCCCTACCCTAAATGCGTTACGTAATACTTGAACGGCGCCTAAAGAGCAACGCAATGCTTCAGTACAAAATTATGTCTATTTATTTTGACGCAGCTTTTAAGGAAATTGCAATAATACCTTCTGTTCTTAAGAGAAAATATGGATGGCCTTCAAAGCTCATAAAATATTGAAACGGTTTTTATTATTACATTTTCCATATAAAAAATTTATTATTTAATCAAAGTTATTTTCTAACACTAGTTAGTTATAATTACAAAAATTTTAAAAGCAATCCATATCAAAGATTTTATATCATAGTTTTTTAACCTTGCAATGCTTAAAGCGCTCTCTAGTGGTACTTTGTCTAACCTCCTTATTGAAATAATTGCAACCATATACAGTAAAGTACTTTCTTTTTTTTTCCTTTTGCCACATATTTTACAAAAAAACAATATCAATTGAATTAATAAGTAAGTACATAGCTTTTTATACTTTAAGTAAAGCTCCTCAAAGTATGCAATTAAATCACATGCATACGTCTTCATTATATGAGTACGTTGTCTTATAAGTGTACACTTCATGTTAAGCAACACTTGTAATTAATATGTTCTGTTCAATTCAAAATTAATGCCATTCAACCTTTGCTTTTGATATTTAGTGCAACATTTGTGCATGATATTTCCATTAAAATAATTTTCGTATGTACGATTGACGGGTTGATTTTAAGGACATAACAGTTACAACTTACAGTTTTGTAACTTAATTTGTGAGCAAACTCAAATTTTCAATGAAATATTAAGAAAAAATTTAAATATTCTACATTTATTTCAAGGACATTAATATATTATTGCAAAGTTGGGTATGACTTTTATTAAGACATTAATATGAAAATTTAATTGGTTTATTTTTGTGGCCATTTTTGAAGAGTAAAACTTACGATTTCAAAACGAAGGTCATAGAAGAACTCATAGACAACATTCGTCTCAATTTTCCAAAACTGGTTGAGATAAAGCGGTAAGCTTAATAAAAAATATGACTTTTTCAAGGATATCAAGAATCGTCAAAGTTATGCAATATTTTTAAGGATAAGTTGAAAATTAAATTAATGCGCTCTTTTGGGCGCAACATAAAATTGAATTACAATTTTATTTAAAATGATACAAATGTAATTTTCAGACCTCCTCCTTTGAAATTTATGTCTGTGTTATTATTTTTTTTTTTCTGTAGTACTAAACATAATACAAAAGTAGCAATTTAAAATTAAATTCTACATTCTTTGTTTTCTACATTCTACTTTTTTACATTATTTTACATTATTTTCATTTTAATTGGACTCAACCATTGTTGAGAATAATGTGTCTGAATGGCAGAAGAATGGTATGAAAAATGCAATATTGGTTTCATGGAACTCAATATTTTATATGCAAATAACATACGTGCACATACATAAATACTTTGAAATACCACAAAAATGATTGCATACTTTTCTGCACAATTGTGTTTATTTGTCCGTCACGTTGCAAATTCCTATGACTCTTTGCATTTGGTTTTTGCTATTCGTCTTTAATAAAATAAATTACACACAAATATTTGTTAAGAATGAAAATGTTGATATTTTACTCAACTATTTTAAAGTATTTTGCTACTTTTTGGTATGTAATTGCAATACTAAACAATATCAAATTCAGATTTATTTTTCCTGGAAAAAATATTTAGAATATTTTGCATTTAATATTCTTCCAAAATTTGTGAAAAATAAAGAAAAAAAAAAAAAAATTAGAGCAGTTTCATTTTTGTTCAGTTGATTAAATTTTCTATTCCTTTGTTTGCAAAAAACCCAAATCATATTGCCGTGCAATCGTGCGTGAAAAGGACTAGTTATAGCAATCATTGGTTAAATTTACAGCAGTATCATGAAGATGTTGTTGCATCTTTATTTGTTGAAGCTAGTTCTTTCTGTTTCCGCTTTGTTTTTTGAACATCCGTTCCTTTTTGCTGGAGGATACGAAATATAAATATGGTATTTCTATTTTGAATGTTTTTATTTTTTTCTTTTTAAATTGTTCAGTATTCATGTAATCATCACGAAAAAAATGGCTTCTATCATTTTATATAGAAATGCAAAAATTAACTAAGTTGTTATAATATTAAATTTTCTATAACTTTCTTAAAAAAAACCTTGTTGCTTTCGAACAAATAAACTGATTTGAATGAAACTTTACATGCCAAAAGAACAATTTCAAACATTTAAAGTAATGAATGATTTTCAATTATCTGATATATTTTTTCTTAATAACTAGATGATTTTGTATTTTCATAGCTGTCAAAGTCATAGTTGAAAATCTTTCAGATAATATTCTCTTCAAAAAATCCTTTATGAAATTCAAGCAGCACTCTAGTGCAACAGGTGTTTATGTGTGTAGATCTTAATCACAAATGTAACTGAAGATTTTCCCAACAAAGTCCCTTAACATTCAAGAGTTGACATGAAATGTAAATAAAAAAAAGTTTTTCTGTCATGATATAAAAGAAAAACCTTATAACAAAAGTTTTAATCCAAATTAGTGCAATCAGAAAAATTTGCAGTCTCTTTTTGCCATCATTATTTGCACTAATTTTGCTCTTGTTGTTGTTGCCAGTTAGATTTCATTACTTAATGTCAACATGCTTCTCTGGCTAAGCAAAGCAAAGTTTCTTATTCCAAAAAAAACGCAAACAAAAAGACAGAGAGAGAGAGTAAAACTTTTGCTGTCTTGTTTGTAATAATCATGTAACAGATTCCGAGAAGTAGCAAATGAATGCCTGATTTGCTAAGTTTATTTGTTTGCCAACCATTACAGATTTTTTTTTTTTTTTTATATTAAGTACCACAGTTTATCAATATGACAAAGTGGATATTTTTACCACCATTGCTTTGGCAGTGTATGTTTCATTGAACAAAATAGGGTAAAGTTTTTATTTGTCTTCTGGTTGTTGCTACTGCTGTTGTTGTCAGTGCAAACAGCTTGAAAGTTGCTCTTGTTAAACAGCATGAAACTTTCTTGAAAGATAAACAATCCTAATTGAGTATATAGCAGCGTTCGGACCATATTAATGATGCCTAACGAATTGCTTAAATGAAATCAGTTAACAAGCGCGCACTTTAGATGGCATTAAAACTAAGAGACTTAGTTTTTTTTTTGCTTTTCTGAATAAATATTTAAATAAATAGACAGTTCGGTGGGTTTTATAAATTATTGCTTAAAGCAAATTGTATTTCATGACTAATTTTCGCAAGAAATCTTAATTCAACTAAGAGGCTAATGTAGGATTTGCTCTGAAACGCAAAGCATACAAAAGTGTTTTATTAAAGCAAATAATTGCAGCACGCATTTCGCAATAATTTCAAAAGAGGCAGAGTTCATTGAATAGTGAAAAAATTATGGTATAAATTATGCATAACTTTTGGAACAGATGTCTTTAGCAATATCAGAGTCTTTTTTCACATAATGTTTTCTACATGTGACAAAATATAACGACACAAACATTCTAGTATATATGTATGTCTCACTCAAATTTTGCAGCATTACTTTCAAAAATTCCAACTGTCATAGAAACATACGCCTCCATAAAATTTCTGTACCTTTGTAGCGAAAATAATAAGAGACAAAAAGTTTCCAAACCTGCCACAAGTTTAATAATCAATATTGGCGCCAATTTGTTCAATTGAGACAACTTAATCAAATTGGTTATTTAATGCTCTTGAATATGAAAGCATAAAAGCATCTTACATTTTAAAACAACAAGCTCATATTTCATGTATTGCCACAATTGGGTCAAATTATTTTTTCTTTAAAGCCATTTCATTTTACACCTAACCTATTTACGTAGCTAGCAAAAAAGTATAAATCACAACACTCATATGCAAACATGTGAAATTATGCACACATGCTTAAGCATTCAATCAATTCAACTACAAATACCACTACCGCTACCACTATCACCACATGCACGAAAGCAAGATCATACCCAAATGTAATAGAAAACTTGAGATTCTATTATGTGAAAGTGTGTGCTTGCGTGTGCTTCTGTGTGTGCTTGCGTCTGCTTGTGTGTATGTTTGCTTAGAATGTGATAACTTTCAAGGTTGTGTAGGCCTTAAATTTTATCAATGCCAAAATAATATGCAACATAAAAGATGAACTCACACGTTTACATCCACATTTACATACGCGAGCTGTTACTTTACACTTCAACAGTCTGCCTGACGGTCTGCTTTTGTCAGTTTTATCAGTCATAGGTCGAGAGGCGGCTGTATAGAAAATTAACTTTTAGGAAATTAACAAAGAAATTTTCAAGAGAGATTGTATTACATATTACAGTAAAAAATAACAAGGAAGAGTAACCTTGTTCCTTACCAAGATATTACTCAGAGCTTCGAAAAAGCGTTTTTGGTTATAATCTCGCATGACATTGGCAGGACCGAAATTCTAACTGAGCAAATATAAGATACTTTCCCATAGAAAAAGTTCAAGTTCGCACAAGCTCAATAATAATAAAAATAACAATAATAAGTTTTAGCTATTACGCCTTCTTAGCCCTTTTGCTTAAAGCTTTAAATCAACTAAGAAACTAACTAAAAAATAAATTATGAAAATGAAAAAAAAAAAAATTGTCGTTACTTTTCAATTTTTTTTTTTCATTTAATTTTTTTGGTTTTTTTTTTACAGGACAAAACATGCCATATACACGACACTTTACACAGCCGCCTCTCGATCAGAAATGCCATCATTTCACATAATGTACGGTATGCGCATCGCATTTGTCTGCAAGTATTTCGGTATAGACTTCCGTCTAAGTTACTGTTATAACTGAGTCGCATATGTTGCGCTGTGTGTTTTTTTTTTTTCTGTATAGCTTTTACTAACAAAAGCACTAAAAAAAAAACTTTGCTTCTTTTGTCAGTGAGGTGGGGGAGTAAAGCATTTTAAAATTATTGCCAGTGAAAAGAAGATAAAGGGTTTTGAAGGCATTAAAATGTAATAAAAAAGTAAATGCAATACTCGTAAATAAAAATGGCACATAAAATTGAAAAATTTACAACAACTTAGTGTATTAGATTGGCTTACATATGTAGCTGCAGATCAACTTAAATGGCAACAAATTGTTGACTAAACATGACACAATAAATAAAGTTTTAAGATTATATGTGTGTGTGTGTGTGTGTGTGTGATCGCATTTGTGGTAGTAAAAGATTTAATAATGGCACATAAGATATTTTATCTTTTGAGGCAATAAAAATGCCTACCATATGTCCTAAAAGTTAAAGTTAATTTATTATACGGAGTTAATAATATGCGTAGTTTTCTATTAACTATAAAATCGTAAAAATACAAAGCTTCTTGTAATACCAAATAAATTGTAAAAATTTCTATAATACAACGGTTTGATGATAAAATAGTAAAAAAGGAAATTATGAGATAAAAAACTAATAAACCTAGACTTATGGGCTAGTACATAAATTTTTTCAATAAGAAATATATCAGTCGTAAATGGAGTATGCCGGAGGTGGCTTTAGAAATATGTAGCGACATACTACTTATATATCCTAAATGCTTATGAAAAAATGTTCTTATATCCTTTTTTATGATTTTAAGACTATAAAATTTATTTGTTGCCCTTAATTCCGAAAACTTTTTCCTAGTTAGTTGATCACAAAAAATGCTTTTTGTACGAAAAGTTGAGAACAAAACCTTATTAGGATTTGAATTTCATTTTAACCGTTTTCCGCAATTTCTAATGACAAAGAAAATAAAAAAAATATATTGTAAATTTATAGTTTAATTTTAATAAACAACAAATTTACCACCAACAGGCACGGAATAGTTGCAGCAATTTCAGTAGCTGGATTATAGCGCAGCATGCAAACTCATAATAAAAGAGAACAATTGCCAACTGATTTGTTGCTGCTGCGTGCAAGTACTGCAACAACATTCCATTCTTGTTATTTCTATTGTCTACTTGTTGTTGTTGTTGTTGTTGTTGTTGTTGTTGCAATGCAATGAAAATCTTAATCAACTGCACTCATGGGCAGTGACAATTAACAACAACAATAGATGCAACAGCATGTAGTATTTACGTTATCACTTGCAGCAATATTTTGTATTGTGCGGTGCGACCAACAGCTGCAACAGCAAGATTCGTTGTTGTCGTGTCAACAATTTAAGATGTTGCATATGCTGTCATTAGCAGTTATAAAACTATGATAATAGTAGCTGCAACACGCACAACAATTTCTATGCCATCTTATATTTATATTTCTATTCAATGCACGAATAATACGCTTGCAGGGTGCTTTCAAAATAACAATACAACAAAATCAGCCATTACTAAAAAAAAGCTATAGCTATGTTGTGGATAGATGCTTTGTTCTTGTCTTACTATGAAAAGAAGATTGATAAGAACGTCATATTGAGTTTAGCGTCCTTTTGTTTCACCAAACAATGCAATTGTTTCACTCAATCCCACGAAAAAATAGGAGTTACTGGCAAAGGAATCTATAAATTTTGATTTTTTTTCTTGAAATTTTTAATTTGTTTTTTAAAATTTGCAAATATTGCAGTGTAAACTTAAATTGGCTTCAACACTTCATGAAAAATTCATTGCAAATATTACAAAATAAACCTTGAAAAACCACTGAAAAGTTTTACTTGAAACCGATGGAGTTAAATATGACCTCAGTTATCCGCTTATAAGAAAATTTTTCAAATATTCATAGCGCATTTTTCGATATCTTTGCTTCATCTCGTCTTCTGCGCATTATTTATGTTGGTAACAAAAATTATCAATGTATTTCACTATAAATTTGCTTGTTTCGCATTTCACATTAAAGTTTTCATCATTTGTATATAAATTATCCATCACTCCACAATGCAACTTTTCGATGAAAAAAATTATTAAATCGCTAGCTTTCTCGTCGCCGTCGACGGCATCTCTGCAGATATCGACAACAAAATCACAGCATATTACGCAAAGTGGATTTCATCGCAAGAAAAATCTGCTATGGTTGACTGAGTTTCTTTGCTCACTTTGGACACTCTTCATAGATTGCCATTCAAAATATGATTTTATATTTACAAGAAAATAACATTGAAATTGATGACTCCAAATTAGTAGATGAGTGCAATAATTTCAAAACTTTCAGTTCTTATCTAGCGTAGTTTTCAACTACAAGTCAATTTAAAAATAGGCAAAATATTGCCTTTTTGCTCATAATGTGAATGTAGAGAAAGTGTTTTACTGATAACCCAACAGTAGGCGAAAGAAAATTACTCAATTGATACAAAGGGTCTTGGCACTCATCAAAGTAAAATATAATTTCAATGACTTCTTATTTGTTGATTTTTATAAAATATTACTTAGTATGGAAATTATTTTAATGACTATAGGGAAATCGAAAAAGTATCATAAGTACAAAAAGTAACTACGCTTGTGGTTTCTGTTTATTCTTAGAATATTGTGGTGATCTGTTTTTTTTTTTACGAAAAAGAAAAATAATATTCTAATCTACTGAAATTTTGATTAATTACACAAGTTTACAAAAAAAAAAAAAAATTTGCTGTCCATATAACCAGACCATATTTTCCTAGGTAATTTGATGCCCTGAACTCGAATTTGAGGTCTATACAGCTCTATCATAATGCTTCTCACAAGCTCTATGAGCAATATATACAACGGAAAAGTTTATATGTATACGTTTTTAGGGTCACTCAATCCGAACCCGTGGTTAATTACAGCACTTGTAGATGCCTTTAACCCAAATTACAGATTTGAAATTCGTAACCCTTATACTGGGACAACAAAGTGGTTTTACAAAATTTTCATGTTTCTTATGCGAATGGGAAAGTAGGGTTCGTGAGGAGCATTATGAAAAAAATCCTGACGTGATAAAGTTAAGTAGATCTCAAATTCAAGTTCAGAGAATCAAATTACCTAGGAAAATTATGGTCTGATCAAATGGACAGCAACCTTTTTTTTTGTAAACCTGTGTGGAATAAGCAATATTTTCGTGCACAAATTCATTAAACTTAAGGGGCATTAGGTCCAAAAGAATCTGTGTGATGAAACGTTTTTAGATAGGAAAAACACAACAGATCCCAATAAACTTTTTGGAACATTCTCATATATATTAAACAAAGAAAAAATATATACAGCCAGAGAAACCAAGTGACCGGGATTGTTCCAGCCAAGCACTGAATTTCGTGCCAAAGCCGGAGGTCTTGGACGAATTTTGTGACTCGGACTTTAAAGTTTTCTTGTTTTGAGCATTTTATGAATTATTTTTTTAATTAAAAGAAAATCAATTTATTCCATAAAAAAATTTTATTTTTTACAATTTGATGGAAAACTTTCCAACTTGGCAACAACATTTAAAAAAAAATTTATTAAAAGCAAAGCAGATTCGTAGAGTGCCTGCCCAGTGAAATGTCCAACTGACGGAAAAGTTAGAGTTCCATATTCTTGTTCAAAACAAAAATATGAAAAAGACTTTCAATTTTTATATAATTTTCTACTGAATGAACTAAGAAAACCCAAAAAAAAAAAAAAATTAAAAATCGAATTTTTTGAAGTTTTAAAAAAAAAAAAAGAAAGAAAAAATCATTTGAAAATACTTATTCTAAAATTTTGAGATTTCAAATAATAGAAAATACAAAAAAAAAATTAAAAAAACTGTGAAGAAACTCCATAGAATCTATAGTTTTCTTTCTATCATGCCCGCCAATTCCACAATTCCGCAAAATCGTAAAAATAAAAACTAAAGAAAACGCGCTCAAAATATCGATATAAAAAAACTTTTCAATACAAAGTTGAAGATGCTTTGCGGGTCACATGCTCGACATCAGCCGATATCTTTTAATTTGTTTTCGTAAAATTGTGCAAATATTCTTGAATGCCTTAGGTATTGATTTATGAAATAAAATATGATTCGATTTTTTGAATCTCAAAATCTGGGATGCCCCCTTAAGTCGCAAATATCTGGATTTTAAATCAGAAATTTTTGGGCTTCATGATTTTTACGATTGCAACTTTACATACTTATAAAGAAAAGTTTAATATTATGACATAGGGTAAATTTTCTTAACACGTATGCCATGGACCATGTAAATTAATGCATATAAATATTTAAATATATATGTGTATGTTCATATCAATCGATTTTAGAAAGATTTAATACCATAGCACCTTGGAAAAATATGAAATGTGATTTTTGGGCATCTTATTTGTGACTTTTCAGTAAGTTTTTTAATTAAGAACATAACATAAATTAATGGCAAAAAAGGACACTCTCATGCCATTTTAAATAAAAAGGATTATAATTGTCTATCACTTAGGTCAAGTTAAGGTGACAAATACTAATTGAAATTTCTTAAGAAATATATGAATTTTATTATTGAAATAAAAGTTTTATACAGTCTACTTAACGTTCAAAGTATAACGTTTATTTTTTAATAATATTCATTATCAATATATTATGTCCTTTTAGAAATTTCGGTTCTAATGAACTCAGCTAGTGAAATACGTCTACGACTATATATCTTCCTTTCTTTATTTTAATTAACTTTTATTCTTTAAATATTGAAAAACGCAATCCTATTTGCCAACTCAATGTGGTTCAATAGCTTTGTTGAATACTTATATACACTCTCGAAACTTTATAACAAATACATACATACATTCAGTAAACTTAAGTAACATTGAACTTTGAACTTCAGTAATTAAAAGAATCTCTATAACTTTTCTTTGCAGCTTTTACCTACAGTCAGCAATAGCTGAATTTCTGCAACTACAACAAAAACAACTAATTAGAAAAACACAAGAAAAACAACAACCAAATTATTCATGACTCTTTTAGCAAAACAATTGAACAGCAAATGACGATGGCAGCCACAAATGAATCACAGCCGCTATATTGCGGCTCTGGGTTTGACAATTTCCACACAAGGTAAGTTTATATATAGCCAATAATACCAACAATAATCGATTTTCGCCGAAAATTTAATGCTCTCAAGGTTAATGCTTCTTTTTGTTACCAATTACTTAAAAGCGATGCCACGCTGTCGTTGACTGTGTTGTGATTTCGTGGTAATTTTTGGTAAAACTGAAACCTCCTCCCTATTACAAAGTGGGCTAGCCATATTGCCGTTGTAGGTGTTGCAATGATTTAGATGCTATCGTGCAGTAATTCACATTAATTAATTTTAGCATCTAATGAGTTGTGAGCTCAGGGTTTTGCATTTAATTAAAACTTTTCAATTTGTGAATAAATTTTGAAAAATTTAAAGTAATAAAACTTGATGTTGGTAATTGAAAAATAGAATAAAATAAAAATTAAATTATTAGAAAACTTTTGTTTTTGTAAATTTATTAAAATTTATTTTTAATAAAATGGGCTTACAAGTATTAACTGACAAGACCATAAACCTTTTTATATTCTGTGAATCTTCAACCTACACAGCAGCTGTGCAGCACAGTTTCTTCAACTCGTCATATTGTTAGACATATTCTGTTAAAAAAAAAAATCCTAACGCACAGACTTGATTATTTTTGTGTGGGCATCTCAATGTATCTCAACAAAATTGAAACGCCAAACTGTACGTACATAGATTGAATTGTTATACACAAAAAAAAAATAAGAAATAAATGAAATATGAAATTAAAAATCACAGACAATCAGTGCTGCAGCCAAGAACAACCATTGAAAATAACAAAAGTAAACGAAATCAAAAGTGACAACACGTCGTATGATTAACTTTTACGCAAACAATAGATACAGTACCGAGAAAGTTATTTTTATGCGAACTTAACATAGCATTTAAATTTGTATGAAGAATAGTGCCTTTTGTTTCGAATTTCTGTGGTGCTATCACCCATTACCATTGTGCTACGTAAATTTAATTTATTCTTTAAAATATTTAAGTGCAACATTAAATAAATCGATGTTGACGAAGGATATGGAAAATAACTCATATAGGTCAAATCGTAATTTTTTAAGCGAACAATAATTGTATATGGTTGTACGAAAACTTAGACGTCAGAAAAAATTGAACAAAAAAAAATTGGACGGACAGAAACTTGTGCGAAAAAAAATTAAATGATTAAAAGTTAGACGATTTAAAGTTGGACGATAACAACTCAAAGTTTTTTGCTCTTTTACTAATTAGTCTTCAAAAGTTCTTTATCGTACAAAAGAGTTGGATGGAAAAAAGTTGGACGGTAAAAAGTTGGACGGCAAAAAGTTGGACGGTAAAAAGTTGGACAGCAAAAATGTTGGATTTAAAAAAAAATGGGCAAAAAACTTTGACGAAAAAAAGGACAAAAACTTGGACGAAATAAAGTTTAACGATAACAAGTCAAACTTTTTTGTCCTTTCAACTTTATGTCATTAAATTTTTTTTGTCATTAAATTTTCTGTGGCTAATTTTTTTTTTATGTCTAACATATTGTCCACGGTGGGCTTTAACCAAGTTCTAATGACAAGTTGAGTTACTACAAAGACTTTTCATTAAAAGTTTTTATTAAAATTTCTGGAAATTATTCGGGAAATGCTTCACGTCGCCTTGACATTAAGATATCTTATTCTTGGGGTTATTTTGAGTTGGGATATATATTAGGCTTGCTAGGACGTGCTTTATATTTTTTTTTTAGCTTGAAAATCGCATTATTTACTAGTTTGCTATGTAGAATCATGGTGGCTAGCGAAGCCACAATATGTTGAACATATTGAAGAATGTTTTAATCCTGCGCCGATGCCGAAGGCCGCCCCACTTACTTAGTAATAATATCATTAAAGGTAAGGATGTCCGAGCGCTCATTTTAGATATATACACGGAATAATCCCAAGACTATCATATTTATGGGCCAAAGTCAGCAGTGACATGTAGCGATTTCCAAATAATTACTCAATATTTTGTAGTCCAATATCGTCCCTCTTATCAAAATTTAAAAAAAAAGTTAAAATTTCACGACACGAGGTGATACACTTATCTGTGAATAATGGCGTGAAAATATTGAGGGGAAAGCTAAACAGACGTATAAAGCTTATCATGTAATCTAAGAGAAGAAGAAGCAATACGTCAGTTATTTTTTAGGGGTCTTGTTTCTTAATTTTCATCATAAATTTGAATAGGTTTTTCGTTACTCTTTCAACATACTAAAAAAAAAACAATCAGGTATGATTTCGTAATAATATTTTTTCAAAAATATTTTTCTTATAATACAAATTGTTGAAGAATTATTTTTAAAAAATGTAATAATTTCAAACATTTTAAAACTTAAATTTTTGACAAAGGTCTCAACCTCAACTATTGTGTAGTAATCGTTCATTGGTTTTCTCTATTTACTAACTATAGTTCTTATTAAAATCATTTGTATTGTTTAAATTTGGGCATTCTGTGAGAAAAAAAAATCCCAAGCATCAATCAAAATCCACACGTGTTTTTTTTTTTCACTTAGAGGTAAATATTTGCTAGACATTTCTCATTGTCAAAAAAATTATACCACTGACCTTGCATTGTTAACAAAGTTTCATTATCTTAATGTATTTGTCAAGTTTCAACATGCTATTGACTTTTCATTTTGTGTGTTTTTTTTTTTATTTTTTCATAAAATAATGAAAAAATAAATTGAACATTGTGAACAAATCTTATATTTTCCATGTGATTGAGCACTTCAATGAAGTACCAGACGAAACTGTTATTATTTTGTTTTTTATTTATAAGAAAAAAAAATAGAAAATAAATTGGGAAAAATCAAATGAAAAATTTTGTTACAGGATTCCTACAAAATTTTCAGTTTCCCATCTTTAAAAAAAATGCCCAAAAATTGGAATGAAACAGTGTATTCAAAAGGGAAAAAACCGCAAAAAAAATAAATTTGCCGAAGATTTTAAATGAAATAAGAGACCAAAAAATATTTCTTTAATAACAATATATAGTATAAATGACAAAAAATTTTGATTAAAACTTGCCCAAAAATTTTAACAAAATATTTTGACTAGGAGGTTTTGATGTATTTAATATCCGTTGCTTAGAATATGCTTACGAAGAACTTAGCTAACGCAAGAAAATTTATCAAATTTATCATCTGAACTGATCTTAACATGTAATTTTAATAAAACATGAAACTTATTGGTATTATATTTTACAAAAAGTTCTTATTAGTCACGCAGTCATAAATAAAAGTGGAACTCTTGCTCGCGACTCTTGTTGCTGCACAGTATTTAATGTAATGAAAGGATTTATTCGGACTCTAAATCACTTCTGCAAAACAGGATTTCTAACTTTTTTTTATCTTCTCTGTTGCTCCTTTAAAGGTACTTCATTTTGTGCTTCGCCTTCTTGGTAAGAAAAACAATTTTCTTTTGCCACTACGTTCTCATTAATGTCTAGTGTTATTTTCACTTATTTTCTACTATGTATGTGTGCTTATTTATATCACGTGACTTTTACTACACCTGGTTGCAAACACTGGTATACATTGAAGTGTACCTCAAATAAGTTATTTGGTAATTTTATTTGGTTTCCATCTTCAAATGGTAAAAAATTCCAAAGGTATAATTTTCCTGAAAAAAGGATTATTTTAGCTAAATTTTTTTTTCAAACAACTCTATACTTACAATGGTTTTCATATATTTTATTCTGGTAAAAACAAGCCTTCATTTTTTTGTTTCTGAACCATTTCTTTAAAAATTTTCCCACATCATTAATTTTATAAAATATTAAGAAAAATATGTCAAATTTTTATTTGTCAAACCGGAATGGAAAAGTTAAAACTGAGAACGCTTAGGTTTTTCCATCAATGTACCCATATGTATGTACTTGTGTAGATCAATATTATTAAATAGCTGTTTGAAACAACAACTTCTTATACATTTTTAAATGGAAAACAAACTGATTTTGTAGGATTTGGAAAAAAAATTTTCAAGGCAATTCTATAGACATTCTATTTTGAATCATTCTACAAAACAAACTTATTAAAATTCCCAATTTATCTAATTAAGGTCCTTCCCAATATACATATACTACTATTTTGATAATCGAACTTTATAGTGTAGGTGTTTGCGTGTAAATTGTTGATTTTTCTTGTAACTTTTGGTTTATTTATTTTTCTTATATTTCCTTCTCTTAGAGTGTGCTAAATTTTTTCTGTCAATTAATATTTAATTTAGCTTATTCTGTCTGGTAAATATATTTTCTTAGTAGATTTGACAAATTGATTTTCAAAGTTCGACGTTATTTAAGCAAAGTAAATTGCATAAGATTTGTAAAAATCCTGGTCAAATCGTACAGGTGTCGTAATATTTCACAGTAAAGATTCATTTAATTTAATCCTTTGACTTATGCAGACCAAACAATATTATTTCAAACAAGCTTTCTTAGTGCCAACAATTAAAAGCAAATGCTATCACTTCCATGTCAAACAACTTGCTATGAATTTTGGATAAACCTTAGGGCCTCTTTATGTATTACGATTCGTTTCGTTTCGTCTCTAATTTCCAAGCCTAAAAGTATGCTAGTACAATTCTTATATTAGTAATTAACTAGTCATTAAGCACTGGCTAGATTTTTTTGTTTTCATTTATGTAAAATACAATAGCATATTTTAAGGCATGAATATTAGAGACGAAACAATGCGAATCGTGATACATAAAGAGGCAGCACTTAGTCAACGTGATATAAATTCTCCTTAGGAAGACACTACTGGTCAAAAGTATCATGTTAACTTTAGGAATTCAATTCAAAGTTCGCCCTTGACTCCTATGTGACAAGGACGAGAACTGTTGAATTCATATTTTAAAAATGAAGGCAAGATTTCAGCTAAACCATGACTATAATACTACTATTGAAAGTGTATTATTCACAAAACTACTTTTTGGACTCATGCAGTAGTCTACTTACAGTAAGACCAATTGACATATTACCTTATCTTGTACCTGACCTAAGCATAAAGTTTCTCAATTCGCTACAGAGCATATTTGGCAACTTTCATAAATAAAAACATTTTGTATTTAAATTTTGTATCATATAATATGGCGGTGATAATTTATCTCAAAACACCAAAATGTGGCTGTAAACTATTAACAAAATTTCAACGGCAAAATCTGCGTTTCCATAGTCCTTTGTTTTTTTCTTCACAAATATTCACTACTTAATCTCCTTTCATCTTCTCTTTACAGCTACAAAAGTTACCATGGTTACATCTCGCTGATAGTCTGTATACTCGGCACCATTGCCAATACACTGAACATCATTGTGCTGTCGCGTCGTGAAATGCGCTCACCAACAAATGCCATCCTCACCGGTTTGGCGGTAGCAGATTTGGCAGTGATGCTCGAATATCTACCTTACACAATACATGATTTCATACTCAAGCTGCCGCGTGAGCAGCAACTCACATTTGCCTGGGCCTGTTTCATTAAATTTCATTCAATTTTTGCACAAGTGCTGCACACTATTTCTATTTGGCTGACGGTGACACTAGCAGTATGGCGTTATATTGCCGTCGGCTATCCACAAAAGAACCGCATTTGGTGCGGTATGCACACTACAGTCATAACCATAGCGACAGCATATGTAGTGTGTGTTTTAGTCGTATCGCCGTGGCTTTATATCATTTCATCAATAGCTAAATTTTTGGAAATGTTAGATGAAAATGGTAAAACTGTCGCATCGATAGCACTAAGTCAGTACGTCATCGATTATCAAGAGGGTTTGAAAAATGCAACAGCAACACACGGTGATGTAACCGCGCAAGTGCTGCATATGGATATAGGTAGCATTGACGCCAATTCATCTGCCACATCACCTTGGCACCTTAATGGAACGGGAATGTGGAATGATAGTATAGCGTTGATAGCAACGACAATGATACCACCATTTGAAGCCGCAGTGCGAAATGTTACAGTTTATCGATTATACTACAGCCCGATATCATTGTATAATACATCGCTGCGTAATGCTACCTTCCTTATCTATAGTGTACTCATCAAGTTGATACCATGCATTGCATTGACTATACTGTCGGTGCGTTTAATTGCAGCGCTGCTTGAGGCAAAGCGAAGGCGCAAACAACTCACAGCTAATGCCGCAAATGGCATGAAACCCATGTTGAATGGAAAAGCGGTTGATAAACCGCGTAAAAATAGCAAGACCTTAGAGAAGGAGAAGCAAACAGATCGCACGACGCGTATGCTGCTGGCTGTGTTGCTGCTTTTTCTCATCACGGAATTTCCACAAGGAATTCTGGGACTGCTCAGTACGACATTGGGTGGTGCGTTCTATGCTCAGTGCTACTTGAAATTAAGTGAGTAGACTTGGTTATATTCCATAAGAAAAATATTTGTTAAAGCTAAGCAATTAAAAAGAATTCATTCATTTTTAAACCATCTGTTAATTTACTACTTATTCCATCTTTTCGATAATTTAGCTACTCCGATCTGTAAAAATATCAAACGGTAGAGTTTTTTAGATTGAAATCTAATGTCAGAAGGTTTTATGAGACAAAATCGCATGGGATATAAATTTCATGAGATAATAGTCTCATGTGATAAGAATAGAAGATAGAAATTTTACGAGACAAAAATTCCATGATATAGATATGTATTTTTTTAGTTGAACTTAATGGATACAAAATATCGTAGCGTGAAATAAAAGTTTTGCGATAAATATTTCATGAGAGTAAAATCTTATTTTCATCTTAGCAAATAATATATAATATAAAATATTAGAAAATAATATTGGATAAATATATCCTACTTAATATGAAATTTTGAAGTGATAAAAGTAACATAATATTAATAATTAAAGTTATTTATTTGCAAATCCTAAGTACAGCTACATATGTATGTAGATATCTTTTTGCGCTTACTGCAACCTGAAAGCTTCAAAACCCGCACTCTGTTGTTTAACTACAGGCTTTTGAAAATATTATGCAATAAAGCTAAAAACTTTTCGTACGGTAAAAATTTCATACAATCAAATTATATAAGTTTAAAATCTCATGTGATATTTTTTTCATTCAACAGTCCGTTTGTGTGTCATTTCTGACCAATTAATTAATCCGTTCCTTGTTTTTGATTTTTGAATGTCCTGATATCTGTGTAGCTTAAGGAAGTATTAACAGTTTAGGCTTTTATGGAAAGATTAATACTAGGTCAAGCACATATTGACAAGGTTGTTATCTAATTTAAATATGCGAAATCTTTGGACCTACAACATTTTGACTGATTAACGAATTTATTACTATTGTGGCTGCTTAATGGATTGGACTTTTTGCCCTCAAATTATTAATTGAATTTTTCAGCACATTATGACTCGAAATAACTTAGCTTCACAATGAGACACACAAAGTTTTACTCAAACTACAAAAAAATTAATTTCCCAAAAGTCAACATAGTTCATATACATTTTGTTGTCACCGTCTGATAAATAAATCAAGAAATTAACAATGCAAATCGATAAATTCAGCAAATAAAACAAATAATTACTAACGATTTTGACCTTGAATTTATTTACTTGACAAAATATAATGCAAATAATATTCATGAACTTAATAAAGTAAATAAAAAAAGTTTACTTAAACATTGAAATACTTCTTCGATCCCACTGACATCATGCTGAGCGACAACAAAGGAAATTGAAGCCACTTTGACAAAGCCACGCGACACAGTCGCAATCACAATTAGAGCCACATGAATGACAAAGTAAACAAAATTTCATATGTTGGCAACACAATTGCCACTGCTACTACCATTACTTGTGTCATTGACGATATGGCTGTTTCTTCTTTTTTATTGACTTTTGTTATTAAACCGCTTACTGCGCTGTTAAATGCTCACATTTTTCGAGTAATGACATAAAATATGAATTCATTTAAAAGAGCAACGCGCAAAATTGCTGTACTGCAACAAAACTCACTTATGCTATTGATGAGTTTTTCTGTCTTGGTTTTGGCTATTGTTGTTCTGTTTCTTTCTTTTGCTGTGTGTGCAAAGGTTTGTTCAGACAAATTGCCTTTAATTACAAAAATAATAACAAAAGCAGACAGTAGAGAAGCGCTGAAATGTAGGCAATAAAAATAACAAAATAAAAAATTAATATTCATTTCTGGTTTTTTTTTTTTTGCTTGGGTAAATTATTTGACTTAACGAGCTACACTTTGTTCAAGTTGTTAGCTGGCAGAGAGGCGACTGTAGAAAAGTGCGGTATATGACTCATGGATGAAATAATTTGAAAAGGAATTTTTATTAGAATGGAAAATAGATTAGGAAAACTGGTATACTTTTATGACTAAAAGTATGCAATGAAAATTCAATGCGTTATTTAAGTGGCCAACAAAGACCAGAGCTAACATATTTTAGCATAACTAGCGCCGACTTCACTGGCTGCAGTAATTCTGCAGAAAAGTGGCAGTAAGTAAAGGGCTTTAGGTGAAGGCTTACACCCTCTAGTAAGTATGTCGAACACCTGATTTACTGGCGTAGCGCAGCGGCATACCTTTAGGTATAAAAGTGCACTAGTTTTAGCTGTGAATAACTAGTTTTGCCTGAAACTTATTTTGCATGGAAAATAAATTTACTGGAATGTAACATAAAAATCAAAATTAGCTAGCACGAATTGGTTCCCGCAAACCAGTCCCTAGCCAATGTGTTAGAGAATAAATATATATTTTTTTTTTTTAGCTTATCAGTTCTATGTGCTCATCAGTTTATCAGTTTTATGTAATTATTTGACTCTTTGTTGACCGAACAGAAATTGCATCTAATTAAAATATATATGGATAGTATATTTTTTCAATAAAAAGCTGCGTGCGTAATTCAGTTGACATCAAACTTCCCATATATATGTACATTATCTATCCTGAAAATTTCATTCATATGGATTGTATTAATCTTACATAAGCCAATTTTCTACAGCCACCTCTTGGTCTTTAACGAGAAAATCTTATTGTTGGTTGTTAAAGTGAACTTGGTTGTTTTACGAATTAAGTGAAAATTGTAATTTTTTATATGCTCATTTGTATCTTTGTGCTCTTACATATTCTGATTTTGTCAATTTAATTAACGTTAATTTTCTTAATGGAAATCCTTTTACGCATCTAAGTGATTTTGTTTTATGTTAGTGCAACCTTGATGCGTTATATTTTTTCTTTCTTATATATGATTTAACTGCTTCTAAGTATTTAAGTCTTGGTTTGCTATCTATGCGTCTTTTAAACTCGCTATGTAAACGTTTCTTGAACTTTTTGTTTATGTGAATTTTACAACATCCATAAAATTAGGAATATTGAAAATTAAATTATAATCCTTTACATTTTTTTGTTATTGAATTTTGGTTATATCTCAAGACGTCTATTTTTGTTGTACCCTTAATATTTGCTTAGTTTGAAGTCATTTGTATTTTTTTCCTTAAAACAGCCCAATATTAAAGCAAACATTTTATATATTTTTTAAACAAATAATACCTCTGATAGCTACTGAGTTATTTATCATGTTTGCCAACATATTTTTGCGTCAACACGCAGATGAATAATTAAATGTTACACATACGTCATGTATGTCCTTGCATAGATAACATAAATTATATGCAGCCAAAACTTCATGCAACGTCAACTCAATGTTTCCATGAGAAAATATACTGCTATACCAATCTGAATTATAGCACTAATTATGTTCTTTGCGCATTCAGTATCACATTTTACGATTATATTACACCTATATCAAAGTAATAAATTTTTTGCCAGATTTACCACAAACCACAGATTTTTATTTGGGATGAAATTGTTTTATTCAAACTTAATGGAAAAGCTTTCTAAAAAGTAATTAATTGTGTCAGTAGTATTTCAATTTTCATAAGGAAAACCCTAATCTTTCAAAGGCCTTTGTTGTGGTAAAATACTTTATATTTATGAGTTGATTGATTAAAACTTCAATAACGTTGACATATAAAATAAGCTCATCATTTAATTGCTATGAATGGATTAAAATTAATAAACATTAATAAAAAAATTTAAATAACTTTTAGAGAAATATGTTTATAAGATTTAAACATTTTTTATAATAAAATGGAAGTTGCAACAATAAAAGAGATTTTTCTTTACATTAAGTATAGAACCAAAGTATAAAGAAAATGTAAACATTTAATAAAAATTCACATAAAAAAAACATTTCTCTGAACTGTGGTATTGTAAAGTGAAATAGAAAATATCAGGAATAACAGCTGTTAAAAGTTTTTATTTCAAAGCGCAGTATTAGCAGAAAAACTTTGTTTACATGAAAGAAACAAATAGCAACTATGGATTTCTGTAAACATTGTTACTATGGGAGAGATGAAAGGATGTGTGTAAACACAGCGCATATATAAAACCGTGCAAACATGGAATTTATTTGCTTTATTGAAGTATTCATTTACACGTGTGTGCTTCCATTGTTATGTGTGAGTACTTTTATAATAATTTTTTATAGAAAGAAAAGAAAGAACAACATTTGAAAACGCATTAAATTGTAAGTAGTAATTTAAAACTGAATTGAAGTTGATTTGGTATGAAAAGTAAAAAAAAAATGTATTTCCTTAAAAACTGAGAAGTAGTTGTGTTTGGTCTCTCTCTGGTCTGCATCGAACCTAGTTAGTCATCATTCATTACTACAGATATCATTGACTGCACTTTAATTTTGCATACAACTATGTTTATGTATCATTTAAAGCTGTGAGCTAAAATTTTGATTTTGATGATTTTATAATCCATCATTATCTCACAAATTTTTAGCTCCAAGCTTAATTATTTCTTTAGTCGTATATAAATACTTACTTATCCTCTTCCTTTGTTCTTATCTCTTTTCCAGGTGACCTGATGGACATACTTGCCTTAATCAATTCCAGCATCAATTTCATACTCTACTGTTCGATGAGTCGACAATTTCGTTCAACATTTACGTTACTCTTTCGGCCCAAGTTCCTTGATAAATGGCTACCAGTAGCACAAGATGATGATGCTGCCGGTGGTGTTGGCGGTGCACGCACCGACAATGGTGTTTCACGTTGTGGTGTCAATGATACAAACTATTTGACAACACAAGTGACAAATGTGTAGCATAAAACTCAGCGTTGCTATCCAATTTTAGAGGAGACAAGTACGGCAAGCGGTGCCTATGGTTGTGCTGATGTGGATGGTGATGCTGATAAGAGACGATCTGGAAGAGAACAAGCAAAATATACAGATGTCGTTAGTGATGGTACAAATTGTGGCAGAAATAGTAGCTATAATTATAAATTATTAAGCTGTATACTTTGTAATCTAAAGCGTAATTCACGAAGGCGAAGAACACAGCAGCAACCACCACCACAACAACATAAAAATGTTGTTGTAGTAATAGTAGGTGCAGAGACTAGTGTGATACCGCAGCAGCAACAACAACAACAACAACAGCAACAGCAGCAACATCTGCAACATCCGCAACAACATCAACACGAACACAATGCAACGAATTCACCGTGTTCGGTACTATAAGCTAGCAACATGTATACAGCTGTATTAGCAACAAAAGTACTGGCACAAACTGTTGATAGTATTGAAATAATTTTTTATAGCATACTTTTCAGCTTACTATTAAAGTAAATTACATAAAATAAATTGAGTGAAAGAAAGTACAGTGGTTCAGTGTGATTATCGAATTGATAAAATAATTTTATATATAGGGATATTCTAAATGAAATCAAGTAGCCAAAAAATATAATTTTTTTGTGAAAAAATTATCTGGTTCCATGTAACTACATTTGAGGGTGGAGCAAAGCAAAAAATAATTTCGAATATAAAACAAGACTATAAAAAAGTCTAAAATATAAGTTTGGAAAAACATGCATCAGGTCAGCGAATGACAATTGAGATAAGCGATTTGGGCTCATCAACCAACTTATCAGTTAGTAATCGAACTTCTGTTTAATGCAACAGATAGACCTTTTAAAACAAAGTATTCACCCCTAACCACAAAAGACTTAAAGTAATTTTCGAAGAAGCTCTAAGCTTTAGGCTTAAGAATGCTCTCACCAATCATGAACATGATCATGAACTATCTGAAAAATTCAAGCCCGAGATGACAGATATCTTGTGTAGAGCCCCAAATGTTAGTGAACAAATTAAAACGGAGAGATATACTATATATTTTATGACGTACGTTTTCAAAAACATTACATAATCGTCATTATCGTTTCCAAGTCATATGAGCTCACATATGTATAAAGTCTATATTTATAACTAGCAAAAATAAAAGAATAGCGACAGAGATAAGCCGAACCTGCTGTAAATCTTCTTAACTAAAAACATAACCATTGTGAAGTCGTTTTATTATTTTTTTAGTGTATTCTGTAAGTTAATAATTAGCTAAGGTTAAGGTTTTAGTAGTTTTTATATACCTTTATTTAAAAAAAAAAAATTTTCAAATTATATTGTTAAGAAGAAGGTTAAAGTTTGAAAAATATTGTTGGCATTTGAATCAAATTGGAATCTTTTCAAGTTTATTAATAAAATTTAAAAAAATTTAATTACAGGTGATTCACTATTCGTAGTTTCTTTGAAATATTTTATTAAAACTAGGGATATATGTGTATATTTTTTCAGGATCAATATTGCGATATTTGCTCTTCACTGGTCTCAAAATTGTTCGTGATCATATAATTAAATATTGTTTTAAAATTTCTAAAAGTTTAAAGGATTCCAATACCTATTTTGCGGTTGCGGTTGAAACTCAGGCCATTGAGTCAGATTTGAAGAGTTTTACTATGATAACATTTTGTGATTGCACCCAACAGGAATGATATGAGTTATGGTATTGTACTTTGCTACATGATGATATCAATATTTTTTTGACAAATTATTCATAGCCAGCAAACTAAATGATGAGAACATCTTATTGTCCAATTGATTCTGGCTTCCATTACTTAGTATTGAGTCCCTTATTCACAAGTTACTTAGAAGGAATAGCTCAGTATATTTGGGTATCGAAAGTCATTGAAAAGTATTCTTTGCACGTCGTATGCCTTTGTAGCTCAATTTCTGTTTTGAGCTTTTAGATTCTTGTATTAATCTCGTCATGGCTACTTTTTGGTTTATATAGTTATAGTTTAGTTCTTAACGTATGCTAATAAATTTGCAAAAATTATAATTTTTCAAGTTTTTTTTTTTAAATTTATTGTGCTATTTTTACCTTGTTTTTAAACTTGTAACAAAACAAAGAAAAAACTTTTCAACACACTAGTCATATAGATCATAAATGATAACGTTGACCTACTTTTCTACGTACTTCTCTACGCTAAAAAAAAATAGCACAATTTCCACTATGATTAGTCATATGTTCATGTAAATATCTCACCATCTGTGGTAGAGCATATTTTTCTTTAAAGTTTTCGCATTTATAACAAAAGCTACATTTTTTACTGCTGTTCCTTTTTAATATTTGTTCAAGTGTAGCAAAAACTTTCAATATATTTTACCAGCAACTACAAGAGCGATAAAAATTGTAGATAGTGGCATGACAAATTGTAAATTACACACACACATAAACAAGTACTTATTTGTTATGTACGTTTGAGTATGTAGCGCTTTGTTGAATGTGTAGATATGCCATGTTTAGCTTGGGAGGATATAAATAGTGAAACATACATACTGTGGCTGAAAAGTATGCAAGAATTTAGAAGATTTATGTTTACAACTGAATAACTTTGTGCATTAATACTCAAAATTTGTGAGAAAGATTGGTGTGCACAAATTGACTATCAGTTAAATTCAGCAAAAAAGTTCAAGAACAAAATGCATTTTTCATTTTTTGAGATTTTCATAATATGAGAATTTTATATCATGTTTGGTTTTTTATCTCATGATATTTTTATCTAATATATCAAGTCTTTTGATATTTTAATTATTTAATTAGAATTCTTATCATATGCAGTTATTATCTTATTTCATCTCATAAGTTTCTTATATTCTTAAATTTTTATCTCATGATACTTTTACTTTATAATGTTTATTTTGAAAAGATTTTTATGTCCTTGGATTTCAGTCAAATAGAATTCTTATTAAAGGCAAATTTTGTATAGTTGAATTTTTATAACGTGAAACAAAACTTCGTTTGCTAACATAATATCAAAAAACGATTACTATACATTATATGAAGCTGAAAGTGATGCAAATCTCACGCGATGAATGTGGTCTGAGATAATTGATACAAATCTCATGCGATGAATGTGGTTTGAGATAAGTGATATTAAATTTTTGCAAATGAAAATTTTTATACTTAGATTATGTCATGAGAGAAAAAATCATTTTTACAATTTATTTATAATTAAAGAATTCAAAAAATGTCATAGTCGTAAAACCTATTATGAAAAAAGTTTAACATGTTAAACCCGGTCCTGTCGATATGACTCTCTCTCTTTATTCAAAACCAACAATAGCATTTTTAAAACTATGGTAAAATGTTATGATCTACGCTATATATGATATTATTATGACACTTTGTGAATTCCCAATTTATATAAATATAAAATCATGACTTGCTAATGTCAAAGGTTTATCTGATTAGATGTTGACTGCATATTTTGAGTGAAATTTTTAGCATAAAATTATGCAAGGAAATTATTTCAATGGACTTTCAAATGTTGTTTGCTCTTCTTAGGCCTAAGCAGTGATACCAATCGCAATAGGCATAGTGCTACTAGGATTTTAAGAATAGGGCATGAAAACTGCAACACTATTACTTTACTTTCTAAACTTTTTTGACTTAATGTTTTATAAACAAAAGGTATTGAACAGAGATTGTCAATAGTGGTGACTTTTCGCTGTTTTTTTGCTTAAAACCACACCATGATCAAACGCTTTATGCTCTACTGATTGCCAATATATGTAGTTGGTAAATGCTATTGATTTCTATTTAGATAAAATTCAAAATAACAAAAATGTCACAAGATACTGGTATTTATGAAATAAAAAAACTATATAACAAAAATCTCATAAAATTTTTCTCACATGAACAATTTGGTTTCAATGCCCATAATAGCAATGAACACCCAAATTCGGTCGCCATCGACCCAAAGTGATGGTAAATAAGACCATTAAAAAATTGTGTAAAGGTGTACCAAGAAGTTTCTGCGCCTTCAAAAAAATAATAATAATAAATTTTAACATAATTTTAAACACATATTGTGATTACTTCACTAATTGAAACAATGGTTAAATTTTTGTAAAATAAAACAGTGTTAGATGTAGCAAATGAACCCAAAACTATGCAACAGGTTCAATTAGTACATAATTTTGTATATACAATAGAGTTGTTGATATTTTTTATGACAAATAAAAAGTATTTAGTTCGATTTTAAATCAACGAAAACAAAATTAAAAAATGGAAACCAATATATTAAAAATAATTACTGTGAATAGTATACCATATGTTTAAATAAATAAAACTTAGTTGTAGTCCATTGATATGATAGAAATATTTCGTATTGAGCCCCGCAAATACTTTCAATCAAATGCCATTGTTTTAAGCCTTTCACTTAGTGCTCGTTATTGTAGTGAATAGTTTTATGTAAATAGAAAAATTAAATTATTTTTGTGAAAGGATTAAAACGAGTGAGAGCATGAAAAGAAAATATTTACAAAAAGCATAATAAATACTTTGTTAAAAATATTCATGAAAATAAAATCGAACTTTAATTTTTACAATGTTAAAATTGTGTAACATGATTACAATTAATGTAAATATTAACATAAATCAATGATGAATGTATCTTCAGCATAATTTATTCAGCATGGAATTAATGAAATTATGTATTTATATTATTAAAAGATTTAAAAAATATTATTGTTAACAATAAAATACAATATTTGTTAAAAATTAAAGTAATTTACTTGTAAGCATTATAGTGAATTATTGCAACTTTTAAACAATTTATAAAATTTAAAGTTTAATAAATAAATTTTTTGAAAAAAAAAATATTGTAAGATTCATAGGTATTTCAATGTATAACATTATTTTTTATAATAAAACATTTGAACTTAAAGTGAAATGCTGACTTTTTGCTTTTATATGGATAGAGGTGAAGTAAGTTACTGTGTACTCTTTTTTTAAACTTTTTTTTTCTTGCATACGGTACCTACAATTCTACTTCCCACCCAAGCACACAATAGGCACATCTTCTAACGTAGAGATCAGTGACCGATTATGAAAAGTTCAGACTGCCTTCAATTTACGAGCAGAGATATAACTGCAAGCCACAGTACAGATCAACTTATCAGCTTTTAATCCATATACATATACAAATCTTAATGTGCTTGTGTGTGTTGTTTATGAACTCCTTAAGCATTTCCTATAGTTTACGGAAGGTTCAAAGCATATTACCGATATGCGATACCACATCACCCATATAAGTTAAAATAAAATTTATCATATCTCAACAACTATTTGACGCAGATGTATCAGACAAATAAATTTAAATTTAAAAAAATGGGCGGTACCACGCCTTGTATATGAAAAAACGCAACATTTTTTATATCTTAGCAAATATTTGGTGTAGATGAATGAGATTCGATTTTTATATAAAGGACAAAGACTCAAATAATGTTCATGAGATTGTAAACGAGTGAAACTGTTTCGCGGACATGCCTACCACCCATACAAATAAAGCATTTAAAATGCTATATTAAGGGAATTCTTTACTGCTCTCTACTATCTACTAATGATATCTCTGGAAATAAAGTTCAGATAAGAGGGCGTAGCAAGTCCCATACAAGCATTATGCTGGGAGAATTATTTAAGGCAATGTATCTAACTTTACGAAAAATACTAGAGTCGCTTTGGTCTAGCAACAGAATTTTGAGAAGAAATCCTTTCAGCTACCATAAAAGCATAAGCTTCTAAATATTACAGGCAGCGCTATTTGAGCATATGTTGCTGAACTTAATGTGCGTACATTTGATTAAACCAACCCTGGTTGGTTTCGTGGAATTTAAAAAAAAATTAATATTAAAAAAATAACTTTGCATTTAACGTAGTGTAGGCTATTTAATTTCCGATAAGACAAATGAAACTCCCTTACTAGTTTTGCTCTGCAATTTTATATACGATACATTCTGGTGAAAGTTTTGAAAACACATATATTCGTAATTTTTTAACATTTCTTAGGTATGATGTTATAAGAAAAATTACACTCCCAGTCTACATACACTGCATTATTGAATACCAACTGCTTGTGATTTTTGTGCACACATAATATTTTGTAAAACATAAATATTTTTTATGATGATAAAACTCAAATATACACATCTAAAGATATTGTTTGTACATATGTATATTGCTTACACAATTTCCAAACATACTTTCATAAGAGTAACATATTAATAAACAACACTTCCTGTTATAAAATTTGTAAAAGAAACTTTGTGAAGTGTAAGTACATATTTGTAATATTTTGAGAGAAATATGCTTAAGAAAATACTCTTAGGAAACATCAACAGGATGTATGTATATTGTGTGTGGGAAAAAATAAATTTTCAACATTTCACAAAGAAGAGAGGTGAGTCGCCCTATTACGAAACTTGTTATTCAAGCAAAGAAAAAAATTCAACATTTTCACTCCCACGATTTCTTTTATATCAAGCTAAAAAAAATGAACGCCTTTTGGTCTTTAAATTTATTATAAACCATTATTATAAATATTTTTCTATTTCTAAGATTTTCTATAAAAAATGTAGAAAAATTATTTACCTTAGTTAAACTCAGATGATTGTCTTGGCATTTTAAGAAAATGTCAGAAAGTTAAAATTTTAATTCTTGAGTTTCAGAATTTATTTAAAGTAAGTACTCGCAATTTGTCGCGACTCTAAGCTATAGTCTACTTTTTATGAGAACTTGAATTTTTCTTGGCTTATATCAAGCGCAGAAGCTGCATATATCTGTGAGATATGGAACCTCACTAATCTCCACCAGGATGAGCAGCTAAGGCCAATATTTATGCTCTCATTTCTCATAACACAATTTAAGCTTAGTCGGAGAGTTATGAAAGTATAAAGTAAAAGGATCGCTTTTTAGTACAATTAAATTCAGTTTTGTGAACCCAATGTAGCTAATTGCGAACACAATTATAGCTCACTCATCCTAGAGTTCAATTGGCACACCTCTTCATAGAATGCAGTCTAAGTGATGTCGTTTTGAAGAAACAAATGGAAAAGGAAACTTATTCTCAAACGAAATTTTTCATTACAACCAAAAACTTAGTATCAGTTCTTTTTAGAAAATTTAATGTAGCTATGGTTTTAGTGGTCTCTTGTTTGATATATAATCGAAAACTATTCTAAAAATCATATTAACAAGGCCATGCCGTCTTTTTTTTTAAATATTATTAGATAAAAAACATCTCACGCTGATTTTGGAAATATTTTCTATTGCAACAATACGATATACCAAAAATTATTTTAAAACTCATTATAGAATTTATCAGCTATGTAAATCTCTCGTAATAAAAACATACGAAAATTCAATAAAATACAAACGCCCATGCCAATTGCAAATAATTTCAAAGGACATAATACGCACGTGCGAAATTGCATGTAAAACTTTGTAATTAATTAAAATTTATTGGCTTATTTTCGTATTACATATTATTGAAGTGAACTCATAGTAATTAGTCGATCGTTACAATTAAAAATTTGACAAAAAGTTGTGTACTAATTAGTTGTGTTATAAATTAAAACTCAACTTAACGCTTCAGTTGGAATTACAATGAAAACTTTAGCATATTTTTAGGCGCCAAATTCGTAAAACACTGAAATTTTAATAACGCATATGCTGTGCAAAGTTTTCCATTATGACGCATTTTGCATAAAACAAAGCGTTTTAATGCAAATGCCAGCCAGTCAACCAAAATTTGGTGCCCACGAAGTGTTTGTGCCCTAATTGTTACTCATTCTATGTAAAGGATTTTGTATAGAGGGTAGAGGTATCGTCTGCGTGTGTATACAAACAATCAACAGCTTAAAAGAGAAAAACAGAAGCAGCAGTAGGCTTTGAAGTGTTATAGCATGTTCGATAATTTGAAACATAAAAATTTATATGTTGAACCGTTCGTTTACGTTAAATCAAGCGCAAATTTAATGGCCAAAGCAAACAAATTAACTTCCGGTAATGGCGTAACGAAATTTGAACATTCATTGAACTGTATATAATTAATATGATGCTGCTGAGACTGAGACTGAAGCAGACGCTGATGATGATGATTTTTACCTTATGTAAGCGTTTTTTATGCTACAATTAAATTAACTTGCGTGCTATTTTTTTTTCTCGTTTCGTTTTTCTTCCAATTGCATGAGCTCCTTTTCTTTGCATCACTGCGTTAGCATCAATGCTTTGCAATGCGAAACTTCACATTTTATTTGTTTGCTTCCATCTGTTACAAAATAAGCAGGCACCAACAAAATTTATTTAGTTATAAAAATTCTTGACTTCAACGAAAAGAAAAAACATAAAATTTTATATTTTTTTCATAGCAAAGCTCCGCCAAAGGTTGCCGTCCAAAGTCTTAGATATGTCAAAGTTTGGACAAACAAGCCATTATTTATTAAGGCTCAATATAGATCAGTTCATTGAAGTATTAGCACTTTGCTGTCTATGTATAGTTTAAAGTAAATTAAATTTGCGTAGCAAAGTATAAATTCAAGGAAAATCGCATTATTGTTAATTTATACAAAATTAGATTGGAATTCAATGAGTACAATGTGTCACCATTAGAGCAATAAAAAGGCTCAGATATTATTGGCTAGCACATTAAACTTTACAATCATAATATAGACTAAAGCGCATATCATGGCTTTAACTTTAACTGAACTTTAGTTAAAGCAAATGATTTTTTTTTTATCAGCCGTGGCTGGGTTTTTCAAAACCTCCAGCCATATTTGTGCAATCCTGAAATTTACCGAGATATTTATCATATTCAAATGCTAAATGGCACAGAATTATTACCTAAATTCAGATTTTAATATTAATATTAAAGTTAAAATTAAGGGCTGCGCCACGCCCCTGAAAGAGCTTTTGAACATCTAAAGCCTAATCCAATACTAATTTTGTTCATATATGCACCAAATCACAAAGTTTCAGAAAACAGCTACATTTTTTTCGAAATAGTTTTGGGTACAGTATAGTGTTGGCAACTGGCGTGTCTGTGAACCGATTTTGGTCATTTTTAATCCCGAGTAGCTTGTTTGAAGATGTGACTTGTGTGTTAGATTTCATTCAATTAGTTTGATTGGTTTTCTCGTAAAGCTGAATTTAACGGACAGACAGACATAGTGACGCTGATAAAGAATATGTATATATACTTTTCCATAACTGCCACTCCCCTTCTATGCGCTTTAATTGTAATAACAAAGTCTCATAAACAGGCGGAATCGAAAATTGTATGTTTAAAAATTATACCCGACATCCTTTAAAAATTCAATTTCTCATCCAATATACTACATTTTTAAACTCAAATTAAATTTCTCGAAATTAAATACACCCTACTACTCTTGGAGCTGAATGAGCTATTTAAGAATGAAAATATATTTGAAATCATATAAATGGTAACTCATCCGTTATCCATCCATTACTCATCCCTTACATAAGTATGCACATGCACACGAATTTAATATATCAAACTCACACTCTTTTTATTGGTATAATAAATTTCCATGGTACGATTATGTCCAAATTTGATACTAAATTTTATGACATTTTTTTTGGGTGTACCAAAGTATTTAGCTTAAATACAAACTCTTGAAAACGAAATGAAATGAAGTGCGAAAATTATCCTAATATTTGTTGTGTAGAATCTTAGGGTAATACATTTTTCTTGCTTATATTCAGTTCACAAGTGTTCCACTAGGAAAAACTCAGTTTTTGGTATAAACGAAATATTTCCCTATTTCCATTATATTTTTGACAAATTTTTATCTTTCCAACTGCAGCTTTTTTATACTCATTTTGCACTTCACTTTTTATGTTATAATAATACATATTGCTTTCTCACGCCCTAATGGATTTCCTTAATAACTGTCAATAAATTATTATCCTTTTTAAAGGAGTGCTACACAGCGGGTAAAGTTTAGTACCTTTTTAAATGGATGTAATTAACAGCAGCACCTACTAAATTTTTTTTTTTTTTTGCGCGCTTAATAAACATTTTATTTATTAAAACGCAATTTTAGCAATTTTTATTATACGCTAAAACCATGGCACACCACAAATTATTATTCTATAGCTTTTTGGCAACACAAAAAAAATTAAAGCAATAGCAATCCCTACTCTGCAGTGCGTACGCAGTGGAAAAAATACGCAAAAGATTTATGATGCAGTTAGGAGAAAGAAGCACATGAGGATAGTAAACACGTGACATGCGACACTAAAATGTGGCAATAAATCCTTTTTGCAACAAGTAACATTTCATTACGACGATATGCTGGGGTAACATTAACCAACAATAGCAGTAGCAACAGAAGAGCTGCTACAATGAAATTTCAACAAGTTCTTTTAATGCCAACAGCAGGTGGAGGAAAATGAAGAAAGAGCTCGGGAAGGAGAGAGTGAGAGAGATAAATAGAATATATTGCCAAATGGCAAAGAGCAACAAGTTACTAAGTGCACAAGAACACCTTAAGACAAATGACTTTATGACTTTATATTCATACGGCAAAGGAGCTATTGAAAATGCAAAAAAAAAGAGAATAAACTTTTGTTGATTTGCCGAAAGAGACTTGTGGTGGATGTCATTTATATTTATATATGGTTACTGATAATGTGACAATATTACAATTTGGAATGAAGTTTCAGGTGAGAAAAAAAATATATTTTCAAGTAAATAGCTAAAAACTGTTTGAGTGCGGACTTATTGATTTTTATCCTGAGCTAACTCCAACAAATGGATTAATAAGGCGGCTAGGTTCCTCCAGCTGCACTAATGACATTCACTCAATTGATTTAACATGCTAAACACAACCAAAAGCTATTGCTAACCTTAGGTAAGACTTATGCAGATACCTAAAACAATGCTCTATTAAACCTAAACAAATACTTCTCACAAAAAAAAATAACAACAAAGTTGAAGACCTCAAAGTACGACACTCATTTTTGGCAAATAATACTCCACATAAAATAAAGCAGTTATCGGTTGAAATTTTTTTTTCTATCTGTTTCCTCTATTTCAAGCTGAAATCTATGCCATAGACCAAGCCGCACAGGTGATACGGAATTGGGAGCTTACTCATTCCATCATTACCATATGTGTGTGGACAGTCAGACAGCGATCAAAGCACTGAACGCAAAAAATCGTAAAGTCTAAGTGTGTAGAAAACTGCAGTGAATCACTACGCTCAATCCGATAGGATGCTATAGAGCTCTGTTGGGTGCTCTTTCACAAGGGTATTTCCGGAAATGAGAAAATTAACGAATGTGCTAGAATCAACAAGTGGAAACATGTGGCCTAAAATGAATCAGGGAAGGATGCTAACTTTCTGAAGATTCAGATGTGGAGATTTAAGAGCTATTGTAGGAGTACTGACGTGGCACTGTGTTATTGGCTCTATAGCCGCCAAATATGGTGCTCCTTTCAGAGAATTCTGCAGGAGTTGCAGAGAATGAAGAAGAGGATAAGATGGTTAAACACCTGCCCTGCTAATGCCCGGGCCTAATGAGGAGACGAACAAAATATTTTGCTTATTCGTTCTTTGTTGGTCTTGAGGAACTAACCGAGTTGGAACTCACCAGCATTCTCAACTTCACCAAAGCTTGTGGGTGGTTTAAGGAGAAGAAGCGGAATATTTTTTATATATGTCGGGTATCACGTTTCCTCCGAGTGCATCTTGTTATATGCAAGCCACACTTTCAACCTAACCTTCCACAATGCATATTTTCAAAAGCATTGCTGTATATCCAAAAAATCTATCCAAAAAATCTATTATCCACAAAATTAATCTGGTTTTGTTCGAAAAGCAGCAATACAATAATTTGAGTTGCTTCAAGGGTCGAAAATCAGCATTTTTTAGTATGGAAACAATAAAGCAAATAATATTTTTATATATTACATGTCTTAACGTTGCAATGCAAAAAGTTGCATTAAAATCCGTTCAGATTGGATTATGTGTTTTACATTTTTTCTGCTTAAAATGCAATTTCAATTTTTCATTTATTTTTCTAAAAAAACTAGTTTACTTTTAAAATCTAATTCATATCACTAAAATACAATTTAATATTTGCTTTTAATTTATATTTTTTAATAAACATTTGTATACGTTTACAACGAAAGCTTTACAACACAATTGATAAAAAGAGCACACAACCATTTCAGTGAAAAGTTTTGTAATTCACTACAACTACAGTTTTATTTAATCTTTTTTATACAGCCAATACTCAACACAACAAAACTAAGCTTTTTTCGCTTTAAAAATTAATTCAATGAGTTTTCCGTGGAAAGTTTTTCTAAAAAATAAAAGTTTTACTGCAATAAGGTAAACAATTTTAAGCTGCTTTCCTATTTCAACGTAGGCGAAACTCTTAGGCACTCTTGAAAAAAAAAAAGTTTGAGTAAAAAAAAAATTAAGCCAAAACTTTTTTAAAATTTTTGAATAATGTATTTCAAGCGTAATTTTTATATTAAAACTGAACTATTTGAAATTTTTAGTTTGCACCAAGATATAACCTACCTGACCATAATTGCTGGCTACAAGTTCACCTCAATATAAGCTAGCACCAAATTTGTTTGATTTTAAAAAAGAAAATAAATTAGCTGTAGAGCAAAATAAAACACAAATCTCAATAGGGAAAATAAATATGTATGTAAACGTTCTGCTTGAATCGCTTCCTTTTGTAACAACTCGTGGTTCAATTTCAAACATAGATATTCGAACACTTCCGCACATATACCATATGTACTTATTTTTGTTGTATAAACCACGCACTTTTAACCAACAACAAAAATAACACAAATTAAAATTTTCAATTAAGCTGTGTTTTTCCAAAGTTTTTCCAAAGTTTTCCACAAAACTACATACCTGACTTACATACATACAGAAATCTCAGGAATATTTGCGCATTCAAATAAGATTATCATAATATGTTTTTCTGTTGGAAACTTCACTCCTTTTTGAAACATTTACTTAATAGCATTAAGTCGTATGTAGTAGAAAACATCTTCACTTCACACATACACATAGATATGTATGTGTTAACTTGCGTTTCGCATTTGAAAATTATCCTTGAAAACTTTTGAGAAGTTTCCATTTCCTTAAAGTTTTAATTTATTATCATGAAAATATTGTTTTTTTCCGAACATTAAAATATTCGTTCCTTTAAAAGTTTGACATAAATTTACAAATTTTGGTTTTGTTTTCCCTTTAAATTTTAAACGTCCTTGAAATTAAATTTGCATCTAAGTTGTTTATATTTTTATTAAGAAGGCCAAGTGTCATGTTTTCATAGGCGCGTCATTTGTTGCGTAAATGCGGTAGGTAGTATAGAATCCATTTATTGGTTCAGAGTTTCTGAGATTTTTGAGGTCTTGTTGGTTTTTTTTATTTGGTGTATCATTTTAAGGGAGACTTCGCTCTACCGTAGAGCTTCTAACTTTTCATTTTACTTCTATGTATTAACAATAACACTGTTGCCCATAAAAAAAAGAAAAATAAATGGCAATGTCAATTTTCTTGTTTGATTTTCGTCTGCTTATTCGTATTCAGTTTTTGAGATATTAAAAAAAAATCTTCACAAACATTTTTTACATTGAAAATTTTCTTTTGTAAATCATAAATGCTTCAGATTCAAGGATTAAACGGGTTTTAGTGAATGAACTGCAGCAAAAAGTGCTATTAGACTGAATGAATCTGGTTTTGGATATGGACCATGGTAGTATCTTTCTCGATTATTTGGCAGTAACATTCAATGAGAAACTGATTTTATCTCCTCCATTCGACTCCGATTTTAAATTCCAATGGAATAAAAGATGACGTTTCGAAACTGGATTCGGTAAGGGAGCAGCAATTTTTTCAAGTGACTTGAACATTAGCCAATCCATTGCTTAACCCTATTACTGTAGTGTATTTCAAACGAAAATTTTAGCTGTCATGACAAATTATTAAATGTAAAATTTTTGAACGTAGTGACAGATTTGACATATACATACATACATCAATAGCAAAGCAGCCATAAAAGCCCTTGGCTCCAACATAATTAAGTCCCACTTGATCCTAGAATGCATGAAATCATTATGCGAAATAGGAGGGAAATGCAATCTAACCGTAATATTTAGGGTTCCTTCAAATAGCAACCTCATTGGCAAAGAAAACGTGAAGAACTTTTTAATAAAGGCTTTAAATTAGATTAAATGTTTGTACTACTAGCATTAGTTAGGGCCAAAATTGAGGCGAGGCGAATTTGGCCAAGATATGCATATGCTAACAGAATGTGATCTCATTAGATCAGCAAACTCTAAGAATCACTGTTGCTGTTATAACAGCACACTATTTTATAGAAAAACATGCCTCTAGAGAGCGTCTCACTGACGTAAGAGATCTTTCTTGAAGTTGTAAAAATCCTGTCTGTCTGTCTGTCTTCCATTGTCTTTGTGAGTGTGATCTTCGTTTAAAAGTATTCGAATATTACATCTTCGACTCTATTGAAGTTATAGCCCAAAAGCCTTCTCCATTTTGAAGTTTATAAAAATTTCGATAGGGTTTGCATAGCTCGACAATGAAGTTGGTATACCAACTATATCAAACTCTTTCTAATGATTCTTCCGAGAATCACTATCTCCAGACAGTTTCTCCCAAAAATTATCGCCTCACTACAAAGAATAAGCTCGCAGCGATTGAAACTAATATGCGACTAAAAATGCTTGCTGGGATAGTTGGTATTGTTGCTTGTATTTATGCTGTTTTCGCTGGATTTCCTTTTTATGTTAGAAATGTCGTATCGTAAATTATTTGTCTGTGCCAATGTCTGCCAACGTGGCCTAGATTTTTTTGACTGTTGATAAAAAAAAATTAGGATTAAACTTACATTTTTTTTCTGTCCTCAATTCTAGGAAGTTTATTCGTTTGTTTTTGTTTTGATTATTTATCTCTAATTGTAGTAATAGGCATTTAAAAATTTCTTATTTGTAGTAAATGGATTTTGTTGGTATTAAATAGATAGATTTTTAAATTTGCAAGTACTTTCGTCGCAAATACTAGTGGAAGATGTTTTAAAGTTTTTTAAATTGTTTGTGCTTTGTTTTTGAGATTTGTGGGTAGGTTTTAGCTTCTTAATGCAAAGTAGCATTTATCAAAAGCATATCTGTTAAAGAACTCCTTTGAATGGTACAAAATGAGACATATTGCCCATTCGAAACTCTGCTCCTGAGAAAGCTTTCTATTAAGCATGGGCATGATAATAGGGAATTCGTTAACATATAAAGCCACCACTGTATCAATTTTTTTAGGATTAAATAATCTCTTGTCATTTTTTCCTATTCCTTCATTACAACATTTATATATATGAGGCGGTCAGTTTCAAAACCGGCCAAGTGCAAAAAAATAAAATTTTGAGATATTCTCATATATCAAAATCTGGATCATGCTTTATCGTTCTACTATGTTTTTAGATTAAAAAAAATTTTTTGACAGATATATAAAACTTTTTAAATTTATTTTGATGATTTGGTTTCAAAACCGGCCAAGTGCAGTACCTTGGTTTCAAAACCGGCCAAGTGCATGAACTTGGTTTCAAAACCGGCCAAGTACATGATAAAATTTTTTTGTTCAATTTAGCTGAAATTTTGTCACAATTGGAATTCTTTCGAAATTAAGTTGTGAACCTATATATGGGTATTTCCACAGAATGATTTGCGGAATTTGTTGCTGTAAGGATACTTTCCTTGTTCTTTGAAGTATCCCGGAGGTATTCACTCCATAAGTGACAACTCATCAAGGTGGTTCACCCCGAGTCACTTTGGGTCACTTGGAGTCACCAAGGTGAGTGAAAATTGTAATTTTGTGGTATAACATCTATAGCCACGTTTGTACAAGAAATTATCGCAAATAAGTTACGTTTTGCGGTGCGTGCGATTTTTGAATTTTAGTGGATTTGTTTAAAATTAAGTATATCGTCGTCCTCTGACGACAGGAAGCAATGTAACGAAATCAGCAAAAATAAAAATAAAATCGCACGCACCGCAAAACGTAGTTACGTGCGATAAGAGTTTGCACTAACGTGGCCTATAGGTGTTATAGTGGAATTCGTTAAAAATCGCACGCTAACTACAAAATCGCGATTTTCACTCACCTCGGTGACTCCTACAATATTTCTCACGTTTACATATTATTTCAATTGAATTGTATTCAAAACCGGCCAAGTGCAGTACTTTCGTATCAAAACCGGCCAAGTGCAGTACCTTGGTATCAAAGCCGGCCAAGTGCAGTACCTTGGTATCAAAACCGGCCAAGTGCATTTTTTTCAAACAAATCTTGTTGAAATCTGTTTCAAAACCGACCAAGTGCATGTTCCATGGATCAAAACCGGCCAAGTGCAAAATTGTTTCCTCAAAAACATCGGCAGATGAAACTAGAAAAGTCTGATCTTACGTGTTTTGAGTAAGAAATTTTATAAGCTATTATGTGGGAAATACTTTTTAATTTTTCAATGAACATAGATGAAGATAAACGTTTTCCGTTGTTTTTTCAAAAGTAAGAAAAAGGCACTTGGCCGGTTTTGAAACTGAGCGCCTCATATACTTCTAATGAAAGCATGAAACGATGCTCAGCTCTTTTGCATCGAATCTGCCTGATCAATTATACTCTGAATATAAGGTTTTAAGTATCAAGAAATATATTGCTTTAATTGTTCAAAAGTGTTTCAAGGTGGCAGGCCGGAGGGTGGAACTCCATTTCCTTGCAACGCCATTTAGTAAATATTTTTATTGCACCTTCTAAGCTCTAAAAATATTTCACTTGATCGCACGTGACTGAACTGCGGATTGATACCAACGTTTAATTTTTCTCGTATATTAATAAACAATGTAATAAAATTAAAATTTATTGTTTGGAATAACTTTCCGCGTAGAAAGCACATAGGACATAAAATACAATATTCAATTAAAAACTTTAATTGCTGATATGAGTAACAATAAGTCACAGCTTGGTAATAAAATATAGCCATAAAAATGTTAAAAGAACTCATACAAATGTATTGAATTTATAAAAAAATGGCATATATGAAAGAAGATTTGTGGGCTAAATGAGTTATATAATCTTTTAAGTATATATAAGAACTTTTTTTAAATATTATTTTATTTTGCTATATCTTTCTGTAAGGACACAGCATCAATTTCTTCTGGCCTTGCCTAAGGTACTATGTGTTTTTCGAGGGACTGTGCTGCCTTACTTTATTATTATTTCTTTTATTCTTTCTTTTATTTTTCAAACTGTAGCTACTGTATATTAAAATGAGTTCCTGAAACAATGCAATGAAATAATATTAAATTTAAATGCAGATATAAGGCATTCGCAAGGAGCCATTATTTTGCATAAATCGAGCCTTAAATTTGGTATATCATATATTTTTTAAAAGAAAAATCCTCGCAACAAATTGCGTGCTTCTCATTATTACTGGAATGTGTTTTTTTTTTAAATCAATGTTTTAAGACTACACTTAATTATGAATTGATGTTTTTTCCATCGCTCATAATTAATCAAAGTCTCATGCTGATTTGATAAAGCATTTTGCGCGTCAGAACATGCATAAATCTTAAATTTAGTTTTCATATTCATTGAAGTTTGTATTAAGCTGCCATATCCAACCAATTATTTGTGGTATTTCCTTAATCACATTTATATGTAAACGTCTATGGTCATGTATATCATTAATAATAAATAATTATGCTTTAGTTTACTAATATATTGATTAAATTTCTCATGTCGATATTGTTAGCGTTCTGCTTTTTTTTCTTTTGTTAAGAAAAACAACAATTTCTAATGTCGAAAAAATCAATTTTAATTACATACATATAACATAACATGCACGCACATAGAGACAGCTCAGTGGAGTAATTACATGCCAATGCAAATACACATCGACATAAATACCAACATAAATTTCATAGATATAAAAAATTATAGTCATTTATTTGCATTTCCAGTAGGCAAGGGCAGGACCTAGCAGTGCTTCTAGCAGGCCTTCCTTCGTAAGATTAAGGCCTTGCCACCTCCTTTCAAACTTACTTTCGTTTTTATATGAAATGTCCTGATAAAACAGGCCTTCTTAAGCAGGCCTTCTAAGAGCGCTTGCCGTAGCAGTGGTGATAGAAGTACTCGTCACCTCACTTGTACTTGCGTTGATGTTTTTAATGTTTATTTGTTGTGACGTTTTCTTGCTTTATAATTTGACATTGAATACAGAACACTCTGCCATAAAATGAAACAGACACTCAATGGAGTGTAACTATCCTGCTAATTAAAATGTCACTACTAAACAAAAACAAAAATCATAATAACAAAAATGAGTATACATATACATTTATTTGCATGAAAATTTTGTTTTGAAAAGGGATCTTATAATCGCAGCAGTGCTAGCAGGTCTTCTCCGAGGAAGGCCTTACTCAATTGCCTGCTGGGTAGTAATGAGCGCAAGAAAATATATATATGTATGTATATGCTCATTTCAATGTGTAAAAGCGGACAAATTTGTTCAAATATTTTCTGTGCACAGTGCTTTTAAATAATTGCTTATATAAGTAGAGCCACGCCCACTTTTCAGATTCAACTCAGATTTTGTTTAACACTTGCACGTGTTGCCAAGCTTTGTCGTACTACTTAAGTTTATTGAATTTTGCTCAAATAGTATATGACAGGATCTGCGCCTACTAAGCGTGGAAAGCTTTCCAATTTAATTTTTTCAAGCAATGCACTGATTAACTACCAAAGCCGAATTTTTTTTTAATTATTTCCAATCGAAACGAGCTGATAAGGTTCAAGAGCTCATATGCTTTGAAAGTCACAAATTTTATTAAAGTAAAATGTTTTATCTAACTCAAAGTCACCATCTAAGTAATGAAAGTTTTGCTCAAAGTCGTAAATTTTAAAAAATATTAATTAATAATAAGAAAAACCAATTTATTTTATGTCGATTTTAATAGAAATTCCACACACGTGGTTCAGAATGAATTTCGATTTTGTCAGCAACTTTAATTTTTAGATTCCAAGCTTTGTAAATTATATAGAAAAACAAAATATTTTTTCAAATTATAACTGTATTTTCAAAGAAAAATTTTCAATAAAAGCTTGGAGTTTTGAGCTTAGAACAGTGACATTCGTGCTTACAATGAAATCACTTTTACCGTTCATTACATTTTGCTTGCTGTGTGAAGGGACTTTGGCATGTAAGTTTATACAAGTTTTTGTTAATATCTATTGTTATACTTTCGATGACTTTTCTGTTCAAATCAAAGCATCCTTCCTTAGACAACATTTTCTTAACTAACAAAAGTATGATATTATAGATGACGGCTGTCTAAAAATGATTAGCTCCAGAGAGTTCTACGAAAAATTATTTGTTGTTATCTTGCTGTCAATTCTTTCATCAAAAACTATGTTACATTTTTCAATATATTTATACAAAATAGTTAAAAACTCAAAAATAACTTTTTTAGGTTTCGAGAAACATCCACTGGAGCCCAGTCTATAAGAATATTTAGCATTGAAGAAAAGTTGCTCCGATACACTTTTCCCTGAACCACCATGTTGTGGCAAATCTATAGAGGACTCGACTCGAATAATTAATGGCGAAGAAACCGGCTTAAGAGAGCTGACATGGAATGTGTACATTAATGTGACTACATTAAATGTGTGTAAGTTGAATTTAATATATTTTTTTTGCTTTTTTTTTGCAATTACCATTGTTTTAATACAGCTTCTAGTAAAGAGGAAATTTTTGGTTGTGGTGGAAGTTTAATAAATTCACTGTGGGTGTTATCTGCAGCACATTGCTTTGAATATCCGAAATTAAGATATATTAGCAGTAGAGTGATCGTTGGTGAATGGAATTTATTAACTGAACCCGATTGTATTAATGGAATTTGTGGACCCAAGTCCGTTAATATAAAACCAACACAAGTCATAATACATCCAAATTTTAAACATGAAATTTATTGGGAGTATGATTTAGCATTAGTGCGTTTGGAAAGCCCAGTTCGGTACAGTGAATATATAAATCCCATATGTTTGCCCTTAAGTCCATTAAAGAAGGAATGTTTTGAAAACCAAAAAGCCATTGCATCTGGCTGGGGTAACACCGAAAAGGGAACACCTAGTCCAAGGAAACTTAAAGCAACACTTAATGTGTGGGAAGAGGATAAATGCACCAATTATAGGAGTTCCATAGTTAAAGCTTTGGATAGTAAAATTCAAATTTGTGCCTCAGCCGATAATAATTACACTTGTTACGGTGATTCAGGTGGACCACTTATTTTGAAGTTACCAAATACCGCTCATTACTACCAATTGGGTGTTGTTTCCGGTGGCAATAAGGGATGTGATGGTACCAAACATCCTGCTATTTTTTGTCGTATCGACATTAAATGGTTAGTGGACGTCATTTTGAATACAAAAGCAGAACCAAATTATTAGAGTTATGTGAATTATATGAAATATCGAATAACTTGTATTGTGTCGAATAAAGTTCTACGATGTAGTTAAAAACTTTTTTTGAAAATAAATGTAGCAAATTTTAAAATTTTTGTGTTGTATCAATGAATTTTAAAGTTTTCTTAGCCGCATGGATCTTTAATATTTCTTTCTGAATTTGGTGAAGTTTTCATTAAGAAACGCTGAATGGACATATATAAAAATTAAACATTTGGAGCTCATTAACCGAGAGGAGGTGAGCATTTTAAATATGTTCGCTCAACTGCGGTCGAAATTATGATGACAGCTCTTTGATTTAACGCTAGGGTCCAAACTTTTAGGTTTTTGATCAGTTTAGTCCTGTGTCATTCGTTAAATCTCATACGCATTTCACTTACGTGGCATAAAATTAGATAATGTTATTTGTGAAGCAGTTCCCCTCACTCAAACGTTGCATCAGAACGAAGAATATTGAAACTTTTAAATAAAGATACCAAGAAAGACCATTAAAGTGAAGAATGATGAAAAAATTTTCGAAATAGTTTTCACATTATTTCAAGAATCTGTTATAGTCAGCTATGTACTTCTCAGTCCTTTCAAGTCATACGAATTACTTTAAATTTCAGTAAAACTATATAACTTTTGAGAATGCGTCTTCGCACGGCTTAGCGAAGTCTAACATATTTTGAGTGAGGTCAACGTTTGCACCCTTACTACCTTTTAAAAGGAGATTTTTTTTGGCAATGTTTGCTTTAATTTTGAGTAATTTTTCAATTTAGTTTTTTATGCGCAGCATTGATGCTTGTTTTAATGATTGTATTTATAGTAAGCCTCAATTAAAGTTTTTTTAAAATACCATCTGAAAGTATTCCAATAACAAAAAAAAAAAATAAAAATTGTTTACATTCTCCCTACCAAGCCATTGGGACCACAAACAAAACTAAAAGTTAAAAGTCAAGTCGAAGAATAAAAATAAAATAAAACAAACACACAAAGAAAACAAAAAAAAACTTTTATGTATTCTCAAAACATTTTAAAAAATTTGATTTGTGTGATTTTATTAAATCGTTGCAAAAGGTCAAATCAGTGCCTTTGAAAAAATGCCTTAGCAATAAAAAATAAATGTTTTTTATAATTTTCATGTCTATGTTTAGCGGCTTCGCTCCACTTTTAAGCGTCATAAATTTTCATACAAGTTGTATTGATATGAAACATATTTTATTTCGGAAGTACCTAGAAGTATGCAATAAAACAATATTATTCTTTTGTTATTACTTTTGAGTCGACTTAAAAATCTTTCAATTATTTACTGGGATAATGATTAGATGTAACATACATATTTTACATATCTCTAAGTGTAAGTGTGCGTGTGAATATTTCTCTGTTATTTGTGTTTAAGTGTAAAAATTTTTATTATGCCTGACTTTGCAATAACAACAGGTAGCAAAGCATCCCCGAAATCTTAGACGGTACAACTGTGTGCACAACGGGACGGATATTTTTTAAAGTTAAAAAAAAATTTCAATGCCACCTAGACACTAAATCGTAAGCGAGCACATGCATACATATCGGTATTTGTTGTTCTAGGTTCATTTGTCGTTGCTGTCAACACTGCTTCTGACAGCTATTGCGTGAATATCGAACGCCTATACCAAGTTCAATTGATTTATATGAAATCATTTTTAACATTTTTATCAAAATTGTGGCGAAAATGAAAATAGATTTGTACTTTAAGGAGAAACAAAATTAATTTAGGCAATTGTGTGATCGCGTTCTCTGGCAAAGTATTTTAGTTCGGGAGACAGCGTTGCATTTTTCAAGGTAATTTTCTCCCACTTATTTTTTTCTTGCAATTGATAGTTTATGAAAGGCTGATAATAAAAATAAGCACCAGTCACCAGAATCGTGGTAAGCCTGGTTGTGTAAGGCCGACGAATAAAATGTCGCTCATTAGCTCGGAAAGTAAGCCACAAGTGGAAAATTTTGTTAAGACCAGTTTTGTACAGCAGATTAAAATACACCGATTTAATAATTGAGCTCTCAAAATATTCTTCAGAAAGCTTCCCTTTAATCTATATGGCTTCGAAAAAGGATAAAGTAGTTGCAAAACTAACGTTGGTTTGACTTTTTATGCTTCGGTTGGAATGTATTTGTATCCTAGTAGTAGTTTTATTAACATAAGTTTTTGGATTGGCAATGCCATTACTTTTTTCTTTTGCAAGTGGTTTGCTAATGGCGTTAATGGGTGTAATCTAGAACAAGCTTAAATGAATAAACAGGCACCAAGTCATGTATCTGAACCTTAATCGTATAAGCGATTCAAAGGCATAACCAAAAAAAAATAAAGCACTGTTGATGAATAATTTCTTATTGGCTATAAATAGATATTACTTTTGACTCTTAAAAGGTTGTGGTCTTAGGTGTTATAGAATAAGCTCAATGAATACTTTGTAGCTCAATTGACTTGACAGTAAATATCTGCTAAAAATCAACTTAAGAATACGTAGAAAAGTTAGCTTTCAAAAGCATTTTGTAGGATTAATTAAATGACATTTGTTTATGTTAAGAAGCTCAACAGATTAAACTTACATCGTTTGCCTTCTAATTAGACTAGCTAAAAGGTTTATATTGAAATTTATATTTATAAATTAATTTAGTTTATTATATCTGCTTTAAGCTTTTGAATCATTAATCTTAGTTTAAAAAACATGAAAGCTACAAAGAAAAATTTAAGAATACTTTTTTTACTAAAAAACATCCCAACAACTTGGCTTTTTATTAAACTTTTCACGGCATGAGCATTAAAGTGGAAAATAATTATTTTGATGTCCTCTTTTTGCAACTATTTTCAATATTCGTTTGCTATTTTTTCTTGCTTGTAAGTAAAACATTTTTTAATGACACTCAAAAAGTAATTAATTTTACTGTACATCATTGATATTGGCAACAGCAACAGTCAGTCTTTTATTTCGAATTCTTCTTTCGAGTATACACAAAATGTCATGTTGCTTATCTCTGAAATAAGCGTATAAACAACAGCAATGTGAAGGTTGTGCCTACAAGACCATTCTCAAAATCAGGTGTATAAACAAAGGTGTCAAAATATATAATTGAAATGGCATGCAATTGAAAACTTAATTCAATTAACAATTAAACTCCATTGAGACAAAGCTTTCTCCCTTATGGTAAATGAACTACAGTTGAAATCAATCCATTGATGGCTATGCAAATAAGTCGAGCTGTCAAAGTGATTTTCTTGTTGAATTTTAAATTGAAAGTTCATTGAAGTGTTTTCTTTGAGATATGATGATTTTAAGTGCTTTTAGTAGTCAGTCTAAGTGAAAGAAGCAAATTATTTGTTTTGTTTGATTAATTCAATAGGTTCTTAAATAATGACACACAAAGGAATATTGTCGAATGTGGAAAGAGTTAGATTCTTGATTTATATTGGCCTTTTTCCGTTTTCTTTTTTTAAATATTTCTTATTTTACAAACATAATGCACTAAATATGAATTTTGAAAAGTAAAATATCTCACAGCTTAAACATACGATACAAAAACATCGCACGATTCGAATGCAGTTGATTTGCATTAGATTTTCACTAAGACATGTGACCTTTATCTCAAGAAATTTTTTATAAATGGAAATGTTTATGTCATGTATTTTTTTATCACATAATATTTTTATCTCATGTTATTTTTATAACATGTTATTTTTATCACATGCCATTTTTTCTCATATGATCTTATCTATTTAAGCGTTTTCTCATAAAATTTTTATTCTTTTAATCTCGGCATTTGAATTTCCAGAGGTCTCAACCCGATTTATAGAGTGTTTCTAACGCGTTTAAATATAAAAAAATTTTCAAAAATTGATTACGAAAGTTTCAAAATTAATTCTCAAATTCACGATCTTTTTTATGTGTTTTTAGGACTTTATGAAAAAAAATCTATTATTCTAATCCATGAGAAAAGATTAAAATGGGATTTGGTAGTCATCAGATGATCCTTGACTCTCCGAAGGAAGCATTTTGACCCTATTTTTCGAAAATATCTCATTCTAACATCAATGGCAAGATCGAAAGTGAATTTCCAAGGTCACTGAGTGGATTTCAGAAAATTTTTGCCGGAAGACTATGCTCTCGTAAGCTGGACAAACGACCAGCATAAGAAATATTTAAGATTTTTAAGTTTAAAAAATAGAGACTTCCAGAAGCTTTTATCGATGTTTTTTATCAGTTGTTGCATTTAGAGTTATTCAAGGATCTCTGATGACTTTTAAAGTGCAATTTTGTCATTCTCCATCGAATAAACTTATCCATATCTATGACTTTCTCAAAAAAATGTTGCTCAGTTTTTCATGTAAATCGCGACATGAGTGTTTCATTTCAATTACTAACAATAATTTAAAAATATGTATAAGCTAGTAAGTAGTGACGCCTTTGAGAAAGTTAAATTTTTAAGCAGTTTAGCAGTTCAGAGCTCGCTTCGATTTAATACAAATATAACTACATATAATTGAATAATTTCAAAAGTTTGAGTATGCAGCTGATACTCTTATGTCCTAGTTCCTTAATGTGAAATTTATTTGATAAACTTCAAAGGATCAACACAGAACTACCGGCAAAACATGAACAGATGACGCTCAAACTTTTGCCCTTAAGTCATTTTATACATGAATTATTTCCTTTTCGTGTATCCGTATATATTTTGCTATCAGTAATTATCCCATCTTACTGAAAACGTTTTAACATGGTTTTCAATCTTTTATGTATACGCTGTTTTCCCCTTGATAAGAAAACAAGCAAAAATGAAGAAAAAAAAAAATTGAATTTCTTGTTAATGATTTCCTCACAACCAACTCAAGTTTGATGACAAACGTTATACGTCAAAGATGTTCTTAGCCCAAAGCACAATTTCCTTTTTGTAATTTAACTCATGTTTTCAGGTGTTTCGGCAAGGACGCAAAGAAGTATAAGGCAAACAAAATAAATAAATAAAAAGTTAAGCTAAGTTACATAAGTGAAGAGTTAAAACTCTCAAGTTTTCTTGTAACTTGAGTTATATGTATGAAGAGAAAAAGTTTAAGGAAAACTTTAATCTTCACTCAAATTTAGTGGAATCGTGGAAAAAATCAGCCGAAATTCACTGCAAGATGTGAAAATTTCAGAAGGCTTTTAAGTATTTTGTAATAGCTCGGATTGGGAAGATATCATATTAAGTTCTACAATAGCGTGCAATTAAAAGTTTTGTTTTTGATGTGCTACAAATTTGCTGTGAATTTCATAGGTGTTGCCATTTTTTTCTTCTTCTCGAAATTAGATATCTATCAAATTTTAAGGGAAGCTAAAATTGAAAATGATTTAAAAGTAATATTTATGACATCAAGTAATTTGAGTGTTTGCAAAGTTACACGATAGATGATACAGAAGTAAAGTTCAAAGTGCACTCGAAGTAGCGCTGAAGTTGAATAGAGCTACACTAAAATTCATGTGATTGAAACATGAAGTTGAGTTCACGCAAAAAGTAGCGAAGTTCAGTAGAAATGCTACTGAACTTAGGTTAAAATGAGACTTAATTAATACTAATGTAATGTTACGCAAAAGTTGAAGTTATAGGAAGTTTAAAGGTAAGTAGCAGGAAATTAAAAGTTGCTTACGATACTGCGGTTAAGAACTGAGTTTTTTTTTAACTTGTGCTTAAATCATCATAATTCTATTAGCTCACTTTTCATATTTACAATTTCACAAATTTCAATTAAATTTACTGCATATTACGCGTAAAAACAAGCAAGAATCTACTAAACAACATATAAAATGTCAATACAAAGAAAATCTTTTTCACTCGAAAGAAAAAATATTAAGATCACGTAACACTACAGCGGAGTGATGTCGCTTGAAGAATATATCGTAAAACACGCAGAAAAATAGGTAACATGCTCATAAAACAGGTGGACAGATGAAAATTTGTAGATTTTATGACAAAATTGTCTTTTCATTTTATGGCAACATTAATCTGTCCCACATACTCGTATGTTTCAAGACACGCCGCGTTGAAAGAACGATGAAAAATGTAATGCATTACAAGCCCTGATTCATGACAGAAGATGTACAGTGTGTACGCCTAGCATACATGCATGAACGTTTTTACGACATATTCATATTAGGGATGATAATCCTGGTGTAATTTAATGGGATTTGTGGTAGCAAAATTTTCAATTTTAAACAAGTCGTAGTTTCTCTCGAAAAGTGTTCATCAAGTCGATTAATTTTAAAATTTTGATTTTTGAAAATTCAAAAAATATTCAAAAGTTAATAAATGCGAAAAATATTGAATAAATCCAAAATATTGAAAATGGTCAAATATGTTGAAAGCATCGAATAAAGTTTTTTGGTGTGAAACTGAAAAGGGCACGTTGTTCATAATAAAAAAATTTTTAAATTTTTAAATTTCGGAAATTTATATTTAATCAATACTTGGATTATTGAGAATTCGGCATTACCACCCCTATTTCATGTATAGTAAAATTGTAACATTTTTATAACCTTGATTAATTGTCAAGGTGTTTTGTGTCAAATTGGAAACTTCCTACCACATTTAGAGTAGTAGCTTTGATATTACCAACAAAATTCACACAAGAAATTCTTGGTGTGTGTGCATATCTGCTAATATCTAAGACCATTCGGTTTTTTGCAAGAAATATACATGAACTTAATATAAAATAGGATTTTCTTGTTTGAAAAGCATTAAAAGCGAATTAAAGCATTTTCTTATAAGTAATGCAGTCAAGATTGGCTCTTGAATTGAGTTCGCTATCAAGTTACTTAACTAAATTGATGCATTTAAATCAAAAAAGGCAAACAACATTTCGTAACTTAAGTTTCTTCTTGGAAATGATAAGTGGTAGTATGTAATTATAAAAGAAGCTTTTCAACACAACTTTAACTGAGTAATTTTTTCTTTGAATTCGCTAAATTAAATAGTACATCTACTTAGCAAAGTAAACGTAAAGTCGACTTGCAACTCATGCACAAAAAAAAAAACAACATTATGTTCAAGTGGTGTATACATATCCATAGAGACTACTGGCAGCTATTGCTAAGAAATCCAACAGACAAAATTCTTACCGAACGTGAGTACAATTTTATAAAATTAAATAAAATTCTCATGGGGTATTTCAATAAGCAAACAAAAGAAATATATTGCAACTGAAAAACAGCAATAAGAAAATTCGTTTTTGCTTTTAGTTCTTAATTTCATCAATCTAACACAGAAAATATACAACCTCTTTGCAACTAGAAACTATAAACTTATGTAACAGAGAAAATATTATTACTACAGACAGGACAAATATTACATGCAATAAAAATTTCAAGGGTTAAAAATCATAAAAGCAAATCTCATGTGACAACATATCATTTGACATAAGGGGCCGTTCAAGTATTACGTAACGCATTTAAGGGGGTTCGAAAAATGCGTTACGTTGCGAGTAAAAAATCTTTTGTTTTATTTATTATTATCGCAAACGCGACTAAAACAGAAGTCGCTAAAATGACTTTCCGGTACATTGCGCAACATAATTGTGACTTTTAGGTAAACATGGTCACTTGGGTGATACCGTAACGTTTAAGGAGAGGGGGGGGGGGGGAGGGGTCAAATATCTTCAGAAATTGTGTTACGTAATACTTGAATGGCCCCTAAGAATTGAACATTAGAAATAAGTATGTACCTTGAGATGAAAATCTTACGAAATACATTTTTGAACATTATATCCATATATTGTATGTGTACGGTATGTACATAGGATTATAACATGATATAAAGAAAAAAAATCAGATGAGTCAAGAATCTCATGAGATAAAAATTTCATGTTTCAAAATATCACTTGATATAAAAATTGCATATTAGAGAATAATGTCTTGGGATGAAAATCTTATGAAATACGCTTTTTGGGTATATGTATGCATTTACATAGGATTATAAGATGATATAAAGAGAAAAAAATCAGATGAGTCAAGAATCTCATGAGACAAAAATCACATGAAACAGATATATATAAATATGTATATTATAAGACAAAAATCAGATTAGTTCCAAATCGCATGAGACAAACATCTCATGTTACAAAATATCACTTGACATAAAAATTGCATATTAGAATAGAATGTCTTAGGATGAAAGTCTTACGAAATACACTTTTGAACATTATAAGCATACATAGAGTTAGAACGTGATATACTGTAGACAAAATGCTTAAGTGAAAACAATGTCTTAAGAGATAAAATCGCAGGAGACAAAAATCCATTAAGATAAATTATTCATGACTGAAAGTTCTATGGGATAAAAATTTATTATTATGCATGTATGCAACAATTTATGTGCCAAGACTTAACAATGAAATAAAACAAATAGTTTTAAATCGAGGTACAACAGTGCGTATGAGTAACATTTGTTGCTTTATACATAATAGGTATGTTCAGTTACAACAAATAACTTTTTTCTTCTAAAAATGTTTTGTCACAATATACAATAGAATCTCCGACGCTTACTTGCCAGCATTTTTTCATTTTTTTTTTTTTTTTAACATGCGTACATTAAACGTAATTTAAACCATGAAGTGTGCGCTACTTTGGTAATTGTAGGCACGAAAGTGTTAGACAGCATTTTTTTTACCTCAAACTGCTAAATGCTTTCAAGGGACTTATAATTAACGCCAGCTAGCACAGTTTCATATTGCACAAAAATGCTGAGAATTTAGTTACCTAAAACAAAACGAAACATAAAACAAACGCCCGACGAGCTTTAATAACTTGATGTTTCATACAAAACGCAATTATATGCCTTTACTTTTAGCTTGAGTCTCTATTTTGTTTTGGTTTTTTCAGTTTTCAAAGGTATAACACCTAAGGGTGTTATCTTTGAACTGTGCAAACAGAGTCTTTTTCAGGCGTTTTGTTTGTCAGTATGTACAACAACTAACTGCTAATTTTATTAGCACATGTATGTGATGTAATTTGACCTTTTCTTTTACATTCAATTTTGTGACATCTCTTGTTGTTGTCTACCTTACAATTGAGATATTTTCAAAGTGCTTTCCTTTATGTATCAAGTAAAAAAAATTAACTACGAATTTGCTTAGATACATATGTATATGCATGTATGAAATTGAGTAGGCTTGTAAACTTGTTTTGATGTTACTTTTATATTAAATGCGTAGGATAAACTATATCCTATTAATAGCAATAAATTGTTGTTTGTTTGTTGGTATTTGAAGTAAATAATATTTATTTGTCTTATTTAAAAATAACAAAATGATATCAATAGACACGGCGACATGCATACTTTTTTGCGCAGCGTTAATATTAAGTTAGGATGTTTACAGCAGTATATTTTAGAAAATTTTTATCCTTTTTGAATTGATAAATTAGCTCAATTAAATAACACTTAATTATTTTCTATTCCGAAACGCCACAAATAAAACACATTTGATACGAATAAATATTTCATTACACTATTTGAAATATACATTTGTTATATTTAATCAAATGCTATGCTCAGTGTAGGCAAAACTAAAGAACATACTTAAGTGTATTATTAATGTAAGTGCTGCTTTGGCTTTAGATAACTTTGATTAAAATAAATATTTATTTTAAGCTCATGCAAGTAGGTGTTTTTAATGCTTAATGTGAGCGATAAGATGCAAGAATACCCAACGCATTAATAAGCCATTAGTTTATTTTAAAATTGTGGTAAGCTACACATTTTCCAAAAGGCTTCTAATGGTCTTGATAAATAATGTAAACATTATACGCGTGCATGCATTTATGCATTAAAAAGCACATGATTAGAATAATTAACAAAAACTAATGGACTAATGGAACTTTTCTCAAAGTTGGTTATCCTTCTTAGGTGAATCTTAAGGTTGCTAGAATTATGCAAATATTTGAATTTCTTTTAAAAATGTAAAAGTTTATTTTCAAATATTATTATAGATTTAGCTGCATTTATGAAAACAAAAAATACTTTAACGGTACGATTTTGCCATCAATATATCAAGACATTTTCGCTCCGAAAAGCGTGACAGTTTTCTTTACATTCTTATGAAAAAAATGAGCACAAAAGTTGAAATGTTAATAGCGCACACTTTAGCATTTGTAAATCAGATGTCGGAAATATATGCAAAGTTACAAAAAATACTGACATACATACATAGCATTTGCTAGCCATGAAATGAAATTTTGACATTTGGCACACTTTCAAATAAAACGTTTTATGTCAAATATTTAAATATAAAAGAAAACCCTCACATATGAGAATGTACATTTAATATAACGCCCTTCATTTAAAAAAAAAAAAAAAGAAAAAAATTCCATAAAACCTAACAAGCCATACAAAATTTGAAGTGAACTGTCATCCAGTACAAACGAGTCAATTAGAAAGCATTAATCAAGATGGATTCTTTGTGAGAAGATAAATATATCAAATATAACGACAGTATACAAACTAATGTATGTGCAAATATATACCCATAAGTAAATTTGTTTTGATGTATTGGTATATGTGACGGTCTACGAGTGAGTTCACCTATAAATGAACACGACTATTCAAAAACGAGGCGTTTTTAATTTTGTCAAGGTGCACTCATATCAATATTGTTTTATGCCCAATCTGTCAGTGTGTGTTGGTATGAATTCTTCAGTAATCAATTGTTGTAGTTCACTATTTTGAGAATTTCATGATTAATTCCAAGGGAAGTAATCCTTAGATTTTTATGCAGTGTCGCCAATTTCGTTCAAGTTTCTTGTACATATGTGCTTTCTAAGGTATTGAAAGAGAAACACCGATATAATTTTTCGAAAATTCAAAATACTTCTTTTGAAAATTTTGAAATTTGTTTAAAAATCATAGCTTGCGCTCTTTTCAAGATATCGGGGCGATATCTCTGAATAGTCTTCAGTAAGGGGACGTCCATTAATTACGTGAGGTGTTTTTTTGAAAATTCGGACTGCCCCCCCTCGCCATGGTGAGATTTGGTGAGATCTGGCGGGAACCCCCCTTCCCCCTCCCGTGAAACTTAAATTATAATTATAATTCTATGAATTCACGTGACATTTTCCTTGACATCCTCCCCCCCCCCCTTGATGAGATTTGGTGAGATTATGCTGGATCCCCTCCCCCTCTATTTTAGCTCACGTAAATAACTGAAATTGTTATATTTGCCCGATGTCACGCCAAAAAACTTTGTCGAAAAACCAATACATCTTCAGAAGGTCACTGATCGAACCGTTTTTCTTTTTTTGAATATAGTGCTAATAATGTTGTTGCTGTGAATGGTAAGCGCCAACGTACCGTGATAACTAACTTTTTATAGCTCAAATTGAAAGATATTTGCTTTCAACTTGTATTACTTATAAAACATCATATTAAAACATCCAAATATACCAAACTGTTAAAAAGTAATAACCCATGTACTTTCTTTTGGACAGTCACATACAATATATGCAAAATAGCTTAAAATTTCGCAAATTTATATTAAGACATATGTACAAATGACAGATATATTTGTCATACTCTGTTAACATGTAAACCGATTTGTTGATTCTCATTTTTTTTTTTTTTTTTATTTTCTAATTTCGATATTTGTTTGTTATTTTGAAATTTTCTCAGCTGTATAATGTGCTGCCATGGGATTATGTCGCTCATACCATTGATGCTTATATATACTTAGTAGCAGAAACAAAAATCCAAAGAGATATAAAAACAAATGTATGGTATTTCGTTCATTTGTTTGCTAATGATATGCTAATATATATATAGTATGCATTAATATATCAAAGCGAATGTCAGTGATATGGTTTTGGTTCTTGTTGCTTTAGCTGCTTACATATATTGTTGTAGCTGTCAAACAATATCCATATCTAAAGTTACAGCAATTTGTTACACATAATTTGTTGCTGGTGATGAAAAGAAAGAAAATGTATAGCAGAATTTTAGGTGCAGCACAGTATTATTCAGAAGTTAATATGAGGGGAAAAAAGCTTAATGAAGAGTTTTTGCTTGGCTTGCCGTGTAAAAGTGTTGAATTTTAAGTGGAGTGTACTATATGAGCAAGAAGGTGTTATATTCAGGGTGTCGTCATTTTCAATTGACCTAGATGCAGGGCAAAGACATTTTTTCCGTTTATTGACTGTATTTATCAGTGTATTTGAAACGATCTTTTTTATGTCATAAATGTTTTCCAACCAAACAGAATGACTATGCAGCATAATATGCAATGAGCAAATACATCTAAATACGGAAAGAAAATTTTAGTTCTATATACTACGGGTAATAGCTTAAAGTTAAGCTGATATGAACATAATTTACATTTGACTATTAAATATCAAAAATATTCGACCCAAATCACTAACTTAAAGTGACGGTTAAATAGATAAGATCATATGAAGAAAAATGGCATGTGATAAAAATATCATGTTATAAAAATATCATGAGATAAAAATAATATGTAATAAAAAATACATGTCATAAACATTTCCATTTATAAAAAAATTCTTGAGATAAAAGTCACATGTCTTAATGAAAATCTAATGCAAATCAACTGCATTCGAATCGTGCGATGTTTTTGTATCGTATGTTTAAGCTGTGAGATATTTTACTTTTCAAAATCCATATTTAGTGCATTATGCCAATATAAATCAGAAAATGTTGTGCTTAAGCACAAACAAAATGACTATATATCTTTTGAGCAAATACATCCAAATACGGCTATACTATGGGTAATAGCTTAAAGTTAATTAAATATCAAAGACATTCGAGCCAAATCACTAACTTAAAGTGACGTTAAGTTTGAATTTTTTACTTTTACTGATTCCACTAAACTCCAACACTGAAATTTTTCCAATAATACCAAAATCATTATGAAAAGTGCTATTGCATATAATCCTTAAAAAAAAATGCCACCTTAACTCAAGTATACGTTGTTGTCTTAAGTAAACGCAACTTTTTTGCACTCATTACATGCGTTTGTAAGCATGTGGTTAACGCTGTGCGTATTTCACTCAACCGTTATATGAACGCATTACGTTTGAAGTAATAAGCTACAAAAAATAATGAAGAGCCAAAAAAATAAAATCAAAATCCTGAAAGCCAGAAAGGAAAATACTTAAAAAATTCACATATGCACAAAAATCTATAGCGCTTAACATCCCAACGAGAAAATGTGGGAGCGATTCAAATCGGAGCTGTCACATACTTTGTGAAAACGCTTTATGTACAATTTTTGCTTTTCCAGAAATCATCACATTAATTCGTCATTTTTTAAACGAATGCCAAGTACAGGACTCTTTTTGAAAGTTGCATCAAATTGACCATTACAGTATTTTTTTTTCAATTTGGAGGTCAAATGTCACTTTGAAGGTCATTGACTTTGAAGAATGTCGGCTATTTCGTGGCAACCTAATATACATATATAAAATTGTCCTTAAAACAAGAATATAATATCAATTGAAAAAGAATTCTTTACAAAAACTCAAAAAATATTTGCAAGTCAATAGCCTGACTATCTAAGCATTGCATGTTATGTGGTGCTTATTTTGAATCAAATTTGCCATAGCATGAGTGTTGAAGCATAATTCCCCAGATAATATTATTAAGTCGAAATAATCTAAACTTCAAGTTTTTTTGCTTTTTATAGCAGATTTAATGGCTGCACGCACATTAAAATACGCAAATATTCAGTATAAGATAGAACTTCTCGTATGTCTGGTAATAAAATACCATTTACGAGTATTTAACGTTTATATTTTACTTACTGCTGCTGTAAGCAATGTCAATAAAATGTCGTTAAAAAAAGTTTTGTCTACAATCGAAGTAGAATTTTATACGAATATAATGCCATAAATTTCAAGTGACGAGCATATGGTAATTAAAAACAAATTCCAATGCATCTGAAGTGAGTTGTAGTATGGAAATTTGTTCATTGTTTTTGAAGTTAGCAAAGTTTTGTGGTTGATGAACCTATAAATTGCGTGGGTTGTTATGTAAATCAAATTTATTCATAAATTCTAGGAAATCTCTATGGTTTAATAATACAAAATTTGATTAAATCATCTCCTCAACAGAAATACTTAAACTATATAAGCAGTTGTTTTTGTTAAAGTCTGATTTTTAAGAGAATTTAAAATTACTTAAAGTATGAAATCAAAAATTTGGAAATATTTATATGCCACGTGGTGCTAAAGATCAAACATACTTTTGATGATATTTTCAGTACAATTGGACTTTTTTCAGCACATTCACGCCTTAAAAAACATGAAACCTTTAATGAACTAATTATTACTACATTCCGAGAATTGTCAGCACATTTCCACTATATGTACTTTTGTGACAAAAGTTTTTTCTTATTTATATTGACCAATGTGACTTATGTATAAAAAAAAGTTGGCGTAAATTATTCTATTACTTTATTTAGATTGATGAAACCAACATCTTTTAAGGCAGTTTTCAGAAAAATTAAGAAAATGGTAGTGTCATCGCATAAGAAACATATTCCGTTTCGATACACTTGCGAAAAGTTCAAACGCCAACACTGCTTCAATTGCAACAAGGATTGATTTCAAATATAGAAAATAAAAATTTATTGCATAGGTATGCGTAGGCTGCACAGGGTTATGGTTTGTGTACAGAATAAAAATATAAAAAAAAACAGTTTGATGTTAACACCTACGCGTTTAAATGCGATTAAGACGAATGCTGCTTTGGCTTTAACGTCAGCTTTTTGGTATAAGTTTTATTTTTATATAAAATTTTACGTTCGTTCGTTACGTTATATTTTTTTTATTACTTTCATATACAGTTTACAATTCTTACACAACACTCGCGATTATTTGTATTTGAATTAAATATGTAAATAATTTATAAATTATTAACAACTTTTGTTTCGAGCGGATACAACCGAATCAGCTTCTTAACACCGAAACTCAACCAACTATTTACGGCCAGCGCTGTCAATCTTTTCGGTCGAAAAATATTTGCAGATATTAATAGATATTGTTAAAAAAAGTTTTTTCTAACAATTTTATTTTATTTTTAAATAATTTAGTTATAACTCATACCTATTTGATTTTCGTGAAGTTTTCAATTTATAAAAATTCAAAATTCCTGAAATGTTTATAAGTATATGTATATCCACTGATCTCTATTACAAATAAATTTTAAATTTGGATAACTTTGTTGTTAAAACGGGCCATTCTGTCATATAAGCGTCATTCATTTTTCATTTAGCGAGAAAAATATATATATATATAGTGGTTCAGAAGATGCAAACAAAATAGGTCGCGCAAGAAAATTCAGCGAATTAACGCCACCGCACTTAGTCATTATATTTGGTATGTGAAGATAATCATCTTGTGCCCATGAACCTTTAAGGTATGAGACGCCTCAAATTCTGATTTAGATGGCGCCACTGCATCAGTATTTTTTCACATTTAGAGCTGGCTTATTACACTAAGAAGTTCTGTAAGAGAAATTCTTGTCAATTCTCTTTTGTGAATTTGCTTTTCCCCACTTACCAAAAAACAGGGAAATTTTTCAAATAGAGTTTTTACGAAGTACGGCGTTTTTAAGGGGAAAATTTTTGTCTTTTAGGCGAGAGCTGTAAAAGTTAGGGATAGAGTACAGACATCTCCGTTTCGATAATTTTTTTACATTTCATTTATGTTTTTCTCGTTATTTACGAATTTTAGCTTCATTCTTAAATGAAAATTTTTCTGCTGAAAGACAGTAGAAAAAATTATAAATTTTATCCTAAAACAAAAAAAAAAAAAAGAAATTTGTGACTGAAAAAAAAATTCCGCAGAATCGCTAATTATTAATGTGTTTTTTCGTTTCGCCAACAGCAGCATCAACGTTCAAAAGCCTGTAACAGAATGAAGGCGAGACTGTGTGACGAGAGCGATGTGACACACGCTATTAAACTCAAACACTTTTGAAGGCATGCTGAGATTATTCATGAATTTTTTAACAGAAATCTGGACATGAACTTCTTCGATTTGGCTCAAGTTTCGTAAAAGTGTAGCTTCGGATAAGACTAAGACAAATTTTACAGTTCTATCTAATGACTTAGCCTTAGTTTTCATGATATATCATAAAGTTTCGCCAAATGGACTATTATTTGAAAATTCAATAAAGCTCACGTATAACTTTTTCGCAAACAAAACATTCAAAACCCACAAAACTGCAGTCAGCGAAAAAGCTATATGTTTGTAGAATGTTTTTATATATTTCCCATGATAAAAAAATATTACGAAAATAAAAAATACAGAATGCAAGCACAATTTGCAGAAAGTAATATGAAATGTTGCTTTTGTTATTTGCTTTGAAAATAGTAACGTAGAGTGACTTGGCAATGATGAAAAAAAAAATTTTATTTCGATTTTGGAAAAAAATTTTCTAACCTCAAATGTGTTTTAACAAGCATTAAGCTCGCGTCATTTCTCTCTCATATGAATAAAAATCCACAAAAAAATTTTAAGCGAAAAAAAATATTGGGTTTTTGAGTATATCAGCCTTGTTTTCTTTTTCATAAAAAGCGTTATAGCTCCGCCAATTTTCAACATTTATCAAAATTTGTGAAAGATTCTGACAGAGAATTACAATCAGAAAACAGAAATTAATTATTTTGATTTGGAGGAAAATGCGACTATTTTGAAAAAATTACGAAAAAATATGTACATTTTTAAAGCTTTAAGTGCACAATTTTTTTAATACAAAAAAAGCTTAAATTTCGAAAGCGATGTGTATCAAAATAAATATTGCTTATTCCTGCATCAGCTTAAATAACTTTTTAATGCAACATAATAATAGCGGTGTCATAAAATTTATGTGTATGTACTATCTTATGTCCTAAAGTGCTGCTGTATTAAAGTTTCAATTTCATATATTCACCGATTTGCTAAACTCTCTCCTGAAAAAGTAGTCGACGAAAGTCTTTGATATTAAAAGGAAAAAAGGATTCCAGACAATTATATTACAAATTCATATAATATAACGAAAAAAGGAAAACGAAACATTAAAGCACTTTTGTTGATATTTTACCACAAAATCTTAAAAAAATAAATAAAACCAAGGATTTGTTAAAAGCCAAAACGTTTAACAGATAGACTTCTCAGAAATTGGTAAGAAAACATGAATGCCTTTGTAGAGCAAACCGTTTGAAATTTTTCATTCAATTTTTTTTTTTACCAAACACTAGGTATGTTTCGATTTTAAATTTATTGATATCAATCCAAATTAATTTCAATCGGTATTGCCTTTTAAAAAAAGATTTCAGTAAACTTCTCTATACATTTGGCTGTCTGAGGATCAAAATGCTTCGATTCAATTTTACAATATTGTTATTTATATATATGTAATATAATTGATGTTTTAGGTCGTATCTATTTAAAATTTTATTAACATTGATTTATTTCACTTAATCACTTGGATTATTCATTTAAGCATATTCGTCTAACATTCGGGTAGCTCATGAAAAAAGTTTTTTTTTAACATAAAATATAAAATATTTTGTATTAATAAAATATACGCAATATAGAAAATATTACTCTATAATGTGGCACATTGGTATAGATTCAGAAACTGGTGTTTAATCAATTACTCGTAGTATTTTTGGTTAACAGGTCGTATGAGTAATATTAATAATTTTATTAGAAAAACCAATCTTTCAAACAGCTGCAACTTTTGCAAATTTAAAGATACATAGTGACATATAAAAAACATTTTTTAAACACATATATTTAATTTTTATGGCCTTACCAAAATCTTAGAAACTTTTTTCAACTAAGTTATATGAGCACAAATGTAAATTTTATTTAATTCTTTTCAAATGCTTTACAAAATATCAAACTCTTTGGAGCACGTGCTATGATATCAATTTCAAACTTTGCAGCGAATTTCTTTGATTTTTTTTTTTTTGCAAACCACCCTAATGTTCGAAAATAGCAATAGTAATACACCAAACCAAACACACGAAACGTTGCCATAAGGAAAGGTCACTTGTGTTGTTTTGCTTATTATACAGTTTTCAGAATTTCATTTAAATGTTTATTTTACATGTTGTTTTTAAGGTTTATGGCTTAATTTAAAATGCACCCATGCATGTTAAAAAAATATATATTTTAACGCTACAACAATCGTTGTTTGTCTAATGTTAGCAAAACTTAATATGCTACTAATGATGACTAGCAATGTTTGAAACAAAGAGACAATCATATAAAGTCGCAAATTTAAAAAACCTTTATATATTCATTTAATGCAGACTAATTATATAATCTTTTTCTATAATCATTTTTGCAGAAATACTAAGATGGTTGAAACTAAATTTGATATTAACTTCTAAATATTTATTCCACTCTCTTTACCACTGATGTTTGAACGATGCGTTAGAAATTTAGATTGAAATTTTGGGAAATATTTGAAAAAGAAAGAAAATTTATTTGAAAAATGGAACTCAATTTAAATTTGTCTCAATCAGATTCATAATGCAACCACTTTTTCGAAGAGTACCTTAAACGAACGACAAAAATTGTATACCAATTTCTGTGTCTACTATGAAAATAGCAAATTCCAAATGACTTATTTACATGCATACTTTAGTTGGCCCGAAGAACTTTCATCTCATGCCTTAAGGTATTTACATTGTTAACATACAAAATGAAAAAAATAATAATAAAATGAAAACCAATATAAGCTGGGCGATGTATTGACGTGATCCATCGACCTTTTTAAAAATGTTTTTCATCATGTTTTCCTTGCGCATCCTTTTTGAAGCTTTAAGCTCACAATAAGTTCAAAGATGACAAACAAAAATGTTGGGTCACACCAAGACGAGAGCAAAAATGTTAGGGGTTGTTTGAGTTGTTCACAATTGTGCACAGCTGCTATTTAAGGAAATAGCTTCAAACATCATCATTAATAACTTAAAATATGAGTGAAGGTAGAATGCTGTGGTTCTAAGTAAAAAAAAATGTTAAAGAAGTCAAAAAATGTTGAAAAACACGAAAAATTTTAAAAAATGTTGAAAAATTGTTTGCCGTCGAAAAATGTTGAAAAGCTCAAAAATTTTGAAGTTTGCAATTATGTTCAATAAGTTGGAAGGCTCGAAAAAAGTTGAGGAATGTTGAAAAAATTTAAAAAAATGTTGATCAAGTCGAAACTGTTGATGACTCAAAAATATTTTGATGAGTCATAAAACGTTGATATAGTTGGAAAGCTTAAAAAATATTGATAAATGGTGGAAAATTTAAAAATATTGACGACTCCAAGAAATCTTGGTAAGTTCAAAAATGTTGATGAAGTTAAAAAACGTTCAATAAGTTGGAGGGCTCGCAAAAAGTTAAGAAATGTTGGAAAAATCGAAAAAAATTTTAAAAATTGAAAAAATATTGATTAAGTCGAAATTGTTGACGACTTCAAAAAATGTTGATAAGTCCAAAAATATTGAAGAACTCATAAAACGTTGAATAAGCTAGAAGCCTCGAATCAAATTATGTTAATATGTCACTATGTGAATGAAATGATGATGAGGTCAAAAATATTGAAAAATAGTTATAAAAAATCGAAAAAATTTTTAATAAATATTTATGAACTCGAAATATTTTGAAAAATTCGGAAATGTCAAATTTTGAAATATACAAAATATATAAAAAATTTGAAGATGGATTTAATTTTTTTTTTTGCCTATATTTTAGCTTGAGCAATAAAAATAGTTGTCTCAATATTTGAGCTTCCTATCACAAACCTGTAAATGACGCGGACAGAGTTTATGTCTGATTTCGTAGAAATTTTACGAAAAAAGCGACTTGCTAAAACGTAGAAAAAGTTTGCCTTAGGTGCAAATATATAGGGTTTTAGATATTTTATTTGTATGGGAGATGCCACCCACTGTTGTCAAACTACATTCATATTGTTCATGTAGCTGGAAATGCGGACAAAATATAACCAATGGGGGTTTTTTTTTTTCTTAAAAAAATTTCCAGACATATTAGCCTATGTTTTAGCATTGGATCTCAAGGGAACACTCCCAACATTTCAGCTTTTAGATCATACCTCTGAACGGCGCAATCAGTTTGTTTCCTGTAAGAATTCATATGGAAAAACGAAAAAGCAGAAAAACCAAAGACCGTTATTTTTTTGCGTTTTCGTAAAAAAGTCATTGCTTCCTTGATTATATGGTGATTAAGTATATGGTCTTTCTATGGACATAAAAAAATATATCACAATGTGTTGCTATAAAGTCAAATAATCAATCGCCAAAAAGAATTTTTGTTAAAAACATCAAGCTTAATATGCTAAATTAAACATAAAAATTCACTGAAAGTACTTCACTTAAAATTGGTATTGCATATTGAAACATACTCTTATAAAAAAATCGACAAAAGGATTATTTAAATATTTAAAAACAACTGTCCATGATATTTTTTTCTATTTAATTCTTTGAATGATATTGCATACACCAAATACAAATAATGAAACATAAATTTCTTACAAGTCTTGCAAATAACTTTCCAACTACATTAAATTCCAATTTATGATGTGCGCAAGGCTTCCACAGAATTATCTCTTTGTTATACCACTTAATAAAATTCCAATCAAATGTTGGTATAAAGAAAAATGCCGCAGCATATCTGCTAGTAAATTTCGAAATATAAAAACAAAAGTATCAAATGATTTTATATAACATTTATATTGCTTACTCATATATCATAAATCAAAGTAAATAAAGTTGTATATGTTCATGTCAGTGATGGGACATGATATATATCTTCGCGAATACAAATCTTTCGAAAATTAGTTTGTTCTCATCAATTCAAGTGAATTAAAAACAAAAACATAGTTTAAAATCAACAAATTTTCCAATATTTTTAACACAAAAACATTCTGAACTTAAGCTAAGACGAATCAATTCATTAAACTTTTCATAAATTTCAAAGCACGAATGTATTAAAAAAAATATGCAAGTGTACCATCACTGATTTGTACCTTATGGACCGTTGTCATCAATTCCTACCATAAATATGTTTATAAGTTAAAGTAAAAGCAAGAAGCTGTTAGTGGCTGCAACATTCTATCATATCATAAAATCTTTATCATTCTTTTAATACCAATTCCGAAAATAATATTGTGCTTTGAGGAATAAAAATTATACAACGTTTATTTATTGCTGTATTGACGGTCCGCATACTTTGCAATTTATGGAATGATTTTTTTTTTTTTTCAAGATTATCACACAATTTTGTGTTAAGGCAGTAAAGTGATTGAAACTTTGACAAAAAAAAAACAATTGAAATATGTTTGTTTGCAAATAGCATATACAAACAGAGCATATTTCAGAGAATAGTACTTCATTCAATCGAGATTGTTGAAAAATATAGTAATACAGAAATTCATAAAATTTAATAACTTGTTTGCGTGAAATGATTGTATCAGCTATTTTTTACTCAGCATAAGTTATTTATCAGACTTCCTGTCCAAACTCAAAAAAAAAAGCATAAAAATCTTTTGACATCAACAGCCTACATATTTTATAAAAGTTTGCTCTACTTTTTACGAGAGCTAAGTCCATATCATTAAAGTGAAAAATATTCAAGGCATTACACTAAGTGAATTTTTAGAGTCATGATATCCAAACTCGATATAGGAAAGCCACTAGTCAAAATTGGTAAGTGTTGAACAAGTGAACATTCTACGTACTATATATCCAATGCTTTTCGGCAGACTATGCGTTTGCTAATTTGCTAAAAAAAAAGTTACTGAACACTACAAGGCTGAATGATTGTCCCTCGCGCTCTGTTGATTCCTTAGCTCATTAAAGATGTCCGCAGCAGAGGTGGAGGAGTATAGCAGAAATAGACATAAATAGACAAACAGGAGGGGAGTGGGTCGAAAACTTTTTCGACAACTATTCTTATCACTCTTAAATTTTTACCTTTTTTCGTTAATAAAAATCGAAAAAAAACAATGGGGAATAAACTTTTGTGGACGTTTTTTAAGTGGGAGGTGATTATCGAAATTAGACAAAATTTGACAACCAGTGGGAGAGGATTTGATTTACGAAATTTTTTCAGAGATCTTGTATGAACGACACCTTCGATGTCCTTATAAGTATCTCCATCAAGTGTCATGATTTGATGATACAACCAATTATTTGTAGTAAATGGGAACCAGGTTCGAACCCCAGGGAAAACGACATATTTTTTTTTTTTTTAATTTAATAAAGAAAGTATAAAAATATAATATAGCATGACTTAAAAAATCAAATATAATACTTATGATAGCATCAAATTGATGATAAGTGGTATAAAATATTGTTGTAATGCTTGAACTGTATTAAAATTTAATACAAAATGTTTTACAAAATTTTGTAATCTATTCAATAGTATAAACTGTTATCAAAATTGTATTAAAAATCGTTGCAATACTTTGCTTTTATTAAAATATATTCCAAAATTTCTAACCGTGAGTTTACCTATATCTTACATAATCACAAAAAATATTAAAATTTAAAAAAAAGGAAGGGCAAAGTGAATAAACTTTGAATGTAAAGAGTTCAAAAAATGGGTTAACATTTTACTGTGCAGAAGAATGTAAGCAATTAAAGGCCGTATACCTCCAAAAAACATTCCAAGAAAATAAACTTTAAAATGCTTTTAACATATACATATGTTTGATATTTGCATAACTGTCAGTCAGTCCTTCAGCCTACACACGTCTACGCTCTTACAAATAATCAAAACAAATTTCAGAAATGTTGCACCAGCTGGTAGTTCAAAAACGCCAAAGGAAAAAAAAGTTTAAAACCTCGCTTAAACTTCCAACATAAATGAAATGTTAAAAAATGATTGAAGATATTAAATACAAAGTTTAAATAATAAGATGACTTTTTATGCGCCCACTTAAGTAGGTGATAATTATAAAAAGTGTTTGCTTGTTTGTTTGCCTAAGGACAACAAAAATAAAATGATAAAAACCAACAAGGACACATAAAACCGTTTCTTTTTCATTATAATTTTAAACGTCTACAAGACTCATATGTTTGAAACAAATGATAAATCTCTATGCATGACAATAAAGTGCCACCCTCTCTATGCCTATGTGTAGGTACAATAAAAAAGCGTAATCATCTTTTTAATAGTCACTTTTACTGAAGAATGAGAAAACAAAGACAAATTTGAATTTTACCCACATATGTTAGCGTATGAATAACAAAAACCCCAGAGCATTTTGTGCGTCGTCTTTTTCCCAACTCAAACTCATCTTTCACTGATAATTTTTTGCTACCATTTTGTACATTTTTTTTTTTTCTTTTTCTTCACTGCTGCTCTTTTGCTGTTGCTGTTTTTTCATGAAATCCCTAAAATATTGTCGACATTTGTCTTTTGTGCAATAAGAATGAAAACAAAATTCCCGTTGAAAAACAAATTGGCTTAAGGACAACATGCGCTTTCCCATTGAAAACAAATTGGCTTAAGGACAACATGCGCAAGGGTATATGATTTTTACATATGTATGCATGTGTATTCCTTAGATCTACTCCCGTTTTAAGAACTCATGTACATATGTATGTCTTAGAATTCACATTAAAAATAAATAAAATAAAAAAAAACACTTACGCGTGTTTCACAAAATACACGGAAGGTACACGTGCGCAACGGAACAGAAAATACTTCAAGTTATAATTAGAAGTTAAATAAAACAAATATTTGGTTTCCTTCTTCACAATATTCTCTCTATGTTACAGTTAGGGTTGGTCCCAATTTATAGATTTGGAATATTGGATTGCCAGAAGACACAAAATGTTACCTATGATGACTTTTAATAACAGGTATTGAGGACAATAACTAACTCATTTGGTACTAGGGCGGAAAATTTGAATTTAAAAATTTTTAAAAATTTTTTTGTTAAATTTTAAAAATTGTTTATTTAAAAAATTTTATCAAAATGTATTTTCGCTCCAGCCGCTTTCGATTGGGTGAGTAAGTGAATTCCTCTCACTTTCTTTTATGTATCTTTTTCTTCCAGACAAGTTGGGTACAATGAGCAAGTAGATTTATTCACCTCACCTTCGGGTTTCACGCTTATCTGTAAAGGTTTTTGGGCTGAGACATACGTTAAGGGCGTATTGGTTACGTCTACATTTATGGGCTTTAGGATTTTATTTTACAAACTATAGAATATGAAATGTCATTAATTTTATAAGTCATTGTTTTTGAAGTGAGAACTTCTTTAGGCACGTTGTGCGGGTGAGGAAAAATGTATAAACTGGCGACAGGACACCGACATTCATGACGTCACAATGACAATATTTTTAAAATTATGTAGCATGCTTTAAGGGTATGTTGATAGATCAGTAGCCAAGACAACAACCATGTGATGACGTCATGGTTGTTGTCTTGGTTGTTGGTATATGGTAATTTTAGAAATTTGCTGCGTGCTTTTGGGCGTATGCATAAATTGAGTTACGACACAGGATGACACTGGATTTTAAAAGCTGAAAACTTGACATTAGCTTTCCTCCACGTCATCACCGACACAGGATGACACTGGATTTTAAAAGCTGAGAACTTGACATTAGCTTTCCTCCATTTATTTTTTCTTTACTGGTGTGAAAGAGACAACCATGAGTTGCTTGGTGTGGTGAAAATTATTCCATAAACATTACAAAGCATCATGAAAACAAATTTCAATTATATTATTTTAAGTTCTCACTTCTGTCGGCACTCCCAGAGTGCAACCCGCCGTTTTTTTATTGGATGAATTGACTATATGCCTTGGAAGAAACCTTAATCCAATATTTGAGGATACTACCGCGTGATTAGAAATCAAAACACTAACACTAAAAAGGGTTTTAAATGCAAAAATTTACATTCATACTTCAAATTTCAAGCATTTGATTTACAAAACAACAAGAAAGAAAACAGAAACCTAAGCAATGGATAATTTAGGAGCACTGGTAATATTATGATTACAATGTCCTACAATAAGAAACAGAGTTAGAATGCTAAAATTGCTCAGTATAGTCAAGAAATATCTAAGGAAACACAAAGGCTATAAAATCTCTCATAAACAACAAAATAGCGGGCGCAAATCGTATATACAGTGGCTCATATCGAAAGTTCGATCAGAAGTATGCAAAATATATACTCATTGCTTTCGAATTCACGCAATCATTAAAAAAAGAAAGCTTTCATCTGGCTGGAAATGGCTTATGTCGACAATATCGCCTTCATAATAACAAGATCGTTTTTAATGATTCTTCACAAGCGCTCTGTGACGGTGAATACAAACATTAGTAAAATCCAGTATGAGACAAATATTGAGGACTTTGTGGACTCGCAATGTACTAAATAATGAATATCAAACGATTATGAAACGTGCCAGTGAAACTTGTCGATCACTGCTTTGGTGGCAACCTCAAGGCGGCAGATGCAGATGATGACCAAAAGATTCGTGGCTATGAATATAGTAGGAAATGATATGGTTATAGAAAAAAATAAATTTTCTTTTAGCATGTATTGACTCTAAAATATATTTCCTATAATCCCCAATTATTTTTGTATTTCGTACTTCTATTTAAAATTTGTTAAAGTCCATTCTGTATATGTTTGATAAAATAATCTATGAAAAGTTGAAAAAAAGGCACACCAACAATTAGCGAGTTAAAACTATTCGATAAAATATAGTACCTACATATTCAATAAATGCATCAAATTAGCGAAAATTAACGTTTTTAACATATTCCACCCTGTTAAATTTAGTACACATATTCGTGTTTGAGGATATCATGGTTTTATTGATATATGGTTTTATAGCAAAGCAAAAACGTTTAAAGCCAGTGTTATGAGTGCAACACTTCCAATTTTATTATTTATTTACTTTTTATTAATATCAAGCGCGTGCTAATGCAGAAGTTTACACACGCGATATTTGCTATCGAGCACCATTTTGTTTAGTTTGAAAATTATTTAAATTCTTAATAAATTGCAACAAAAAGCGACACGTGCGGTAAAATTGTGACACGTTAAGGCCATTGCTCCAATAAAATTCCCGACGCAAATAGCACATTAACTACCTGGTGTTTAGTTTTCTTATTAACTGTTTCTGTGGAAAAGCTATGCAAAAATATTCTTATTATGTTTTAGCGTGAAATTAAATAGGCGCATATAGTAATATGAAATTATGACATCTTCGTTGCAGATACGTACGCCTATAAACTTTTTTAAATGGATGTTGATTTGACAACCCAATCAAATTAATTGTGTGATCGATAGAATTTGCAGAGCTTTCATAGTCGAAATTTTCTTATAAGGTTACACAACAAAACTGTTTTGGTTGCAAAATTTTTCCAGACCCTCATATATTACAATTTCTCTTAAATCCTAATCCAATAAATATAGATATTCGTTTTAAAATAAGATTTAGCTGCTGATGAATAGTCATTTTATAGCGTGCTATTACTGTAACGTGTTTGTTCGTGTTTTAAACTAAAATAAGTATTATACGGGGAACTCTCCAAAGAACCCATAATTACATATTTTTTTTTTATTAAAATGACATATGCGCATAACGTGACCATTGTCAATACAACATAAATTTCGTGAGAATCGAACCACCGACCATGATTATCCTGTAGCAACGAAATTGTGGCAAACTCAATATTAACCTGCACCATGCAACTTATTCATTACTTAGTATATTGTTCATTGGGTCTAAAACTGCAACAGTATATTTGGTTTGTTAAACATTTCGTATATAAATCAGATCCAAATTAGCTTTGTTTACATTGTATTTGCCATTATCTGTTATTCTACAGCAAACTTTTGTAAGTTTGTAACACAATTTACTACTTATGTACATATGTATGTGCATGCAAATCGCATAATACGGTCGTAAATTTATTATTTGCATAAAATCATATAATATCTGGTATTTGCAACAGTGATGTCATTTGGGTTTTGTGAAAATGTAATGAATTGAGACTTGAAATGTAATTTTTAGAGCCCGAATGTACTTTTTTTTTACTAAAATTTACGGAATTTTTCTATAAAAAAACAACGTTCCTCACTTTTGACATTTGCAAAACCCTAGCAAACTCAGATATATTTCATATTAAATTACAACATCTACACTTACTAAAAAATTAACTTCTGAAAAAACAGGTTATTATTATAAATTGTTCAAATGTACTGAAAATTTGCTGAAAATTCGGTAAATGTACTGAAAATGCACCAAACCGAATGTACAATTAATGATTATTATATAAAATTAATATATATATTTTAATAATGAACTTGTCTCCAGAATCAAAAAAATAGCAGGGACTTATACTTCTTGTATAGTAGAAGCAGCTTGCATGCAGCTCACGCACAGCAAGTGCACTAGAGCGCATAACCCGTTGGAGCAGTGGCACGGCAACAGGTTGGTAACTGAAACTGGCCAGGTCCCAGTCTATCTGAATAGGGGTTTCGAGTACCAACAAAACGATGTATTCATTGCTGTTGCCCTCTCCGGGACGCGCTAGGTCCCAGTCTCGCATACTCATCTGAAGATGGCGGCGTTGAGTGGCTGATGTCGGATTGTATTGAAGAACTGTACCCGAGACCCGAGCTAGGTCCTCACGAGCAGAGTCCTCATCTCATTTACGATGATTGCATATAGTGCCTTGTGGTGGGTAAAACGTTAGAGCTGATTAGTTCGGTTCGGTGCTGTGCAGTATTCACGACTTCCACAGAAGGAAGTCGTTTTTGTTAAATTACGAGCCAATGGGTTCGGATGATGCAGCAACCTAATGGCATAACTTTGTTCTCGGTGAATATTTTCATGGAGCAGCTGTCATTATTCTAAATATTTTAGACTGAGCCCGTTGTATTAGTTCTATATTTGAAGAGCTGGCATTACTCCAAATTGGCTTAAGAATTACTTGGTATAAAATGATTTTATATTCAAGCTTCAAAGGGGAACGATGTTTAGTTAGCCAGCGAAGACTGGAGCATTTTAACTTTAACTGAGATTTTTTGGTTTCAATATGCCAACGTCATGCCATGAATACCATATCCTATAAGAATTTCAAGCCAATAGGTATATAAAATTTCAGAAAAAAAGATTTGTACAATTCAAATAAATTTTTTGAATATACACACAAATCACAATACGTGCACCTACATGAAAATACAATAATTACATATTACTTAAGCCACAAATAATAATTGCATTATTTTATGTAGTAAAATATTATTTTATCCTTGCAACTGTTACAGAAAATATTAAATGTAATTATTTTGGCAAGCAGTTTTCACCTCTTCACATACAGTAGCAAGCGGTTATTGTATTCACAAAAAAAAAATAAACATTTATAGTATTTAAATTACAACATAAACATTTTCATTAAGTATATGTTTTTTCAAAATTTATTCTGCATTTGTGTTGCAATAAAAAAAAATTTATTTTGCCAGAGGTGAAAATTTACATTTTTGCTCGTTGTATGATGATTTATTCGAAAATTAAATTCATAAATTTATGAAAACTTTAAAATGAACGAAATAAGTAATAAAAATTACCGCAGAGTTCAAATCTGACCTTCAATCTGTATGTAGTCTAGAATTTAAGGCATTGAGAAAGGGTGTTTCAAAATCAGTTTGAGTTCTTTTACATTTTTTATTAATATAGGGTTTTGCTCACGAACTGTTATGTATGTGTTATAATGAACTTAAACTATAAAAGACATTTGGTGGCTTACTGCATAGTTATTATTTTTGAAAATCCATTATATTCAAAATTAGCATTCCAAAAGTATTTCATATCAATAAAATAAATAATCAACATTATGCGCTCCACACTTTTCATATACTCAAGATTTTGTCGTCTTTTTAAGGGGCTTGTCAAAACCTTTCGTGAAAGGTCAACAAACTTTGCTCTGAAGAAACATTTACAATATAAGCACGCACAACAACAAAGCTTATCCTACGCAATTCCTATTCAAATGAGACGCACTACGACTGACAGAGTAAATAGAATTCTTATCATAACAATGAAGCAACGTTGTACTGAAGGAACGAAGATAAGAATTGTAAGTGGCGTGATGTGCGATTTCAGCTACATGCGTGTACGTTTATTGTTGTTTGTAATTGTGCTACATTAATTTTTAATCAGATATATACATATGTATATGCGTAAGTACTTATGTAAGTATGAATGTGGATATGAAAATTAAAACCAAATAAGTGTGTCAATTGTCTTACATATCTGATTTTCGTTGTACTTTACTAATGAAGTTTAAATGTGGAATGCAATTTTTCGTAATATGTCACGCTTTTGTATTAAAGTTTTGCTAAAATGAAATCGATAAATTGATATGAACAAAAAATAATCGAATAGACGAAGTGCACAATACAAGCAAACTACTTTTCCTTGACAATTTTTCAGAGTACTCTGCTTATTTGTCGTTGTAAAATAAATATGTAGAATATGATATCCACTTAAGATCAAAAAAAAAAAAAAAAAAAAAATAGAATCATGTAGATGAAATAAAATCTTTCCTGAAAAATAAAAAAAATTCTTTAATTAAGTTTCCAAATTCTTGCAACAAACAACTTTAAAAAAGAATACAAAATACACAAAATGCCATGGGAATGGCTGTGGGACTTAATACGAAACTCTGTGGAAGATACTTACGCAACGGTGATGAGCCATGCCCCAAAACGAAGAACTCCTAAGGTAGAAGCTAAGGAAGTAAAAGTGATTGCACCCGAAGAAGAAACAGTTCCTCTCAAAAGATTTTCAATGCCCATCAGTACAAAATCTCTATGGAATTTTAGAAGATTGTCAACAAATAGATACGAATAAAATAAACTACTCAAAATAAAGTTGTAAATCAATAGAATTACAAAAATATTTCATGATATTCAGATTTTCAGCGAAATGGCATTAAAAATTGGAATGAAAAAGAGCACAGCCTAAATGTAAGTAAAATCGTCCGAAATAAATATATGCCAAGTTGGAGATTTTGGATTATCTTTCTATTAATCAATAATGCCAATTGGAATTTCCTTCAAAACGATTACCCAGCACCCCTTCAGTGAACCTTTAATTTCGCTATCATCAAATAGTTTATCTCGAAATCGGCAATAAGTCTCTGTCCATTCTCGCAGAAACCTTTCAAATTTATTTTACATTTCAGAGAGCCCATTCCAAAAAAAAATAAAATTTGTGTCAAAACACGAAATTTAGTTCTTGGGTTTATTCATGTCTTTGTGTTTTTAAAAATCTAATACATTATTCCTTGAATTCAGTGGTTACACCATTTGTTGCAATATTAATCTGCAAGATAATCCTTTTGCTTTATTTGGTTTTGATTTTTAAGGTTCGCTCCCTTTCTTCGCCACCAGTTTTAATGAGTATGTCTCCAAGTTTGGAACATCTTACATTTTTAATTTCTGCATTATCTGAGGATGAATCTCTGCGTAAAACCTTTTGACTGAATGCTTCCTTGAATTTTGAAAACCACGGCATATTTCTTATTAGTTTTTTTATTAAGAATTTGATTAAAATTTTTACATAATTTGTTTGTCTTTTTTTTTCAAGATTATATTTTAAAAATTTTGATTTCTTCAGTGAAAATTCTATGACAACAGTATCATGAATAGAGTTTCTCAGGTAATGTGTAATGTTAAAAATAAAACTTGTAAGGGTGTTGTTAAAATTATAAACCCTATATTGCATTGACAGTAAAAAGACGCGGTTAGTGATAAATTTTGAACAGAAGGGGAGATACCTTCCACCGCATCGCGTGTTGACCAAATGACGCATTTTCTTCAGTAACAATTCCTATAGCAATTTTAAGTTTTTGCTTGCCTTTTACTGAAATTCAGCCACTTTAAATCTGGTGCTTGCTTGAAGAATTTTATGTATTTATCTAGAACTTGGTTGCATTAATATATAAAAGTTCTCTTAGTATAGTGATTTGAAGTTTTTGACTGATCGATAGGCGATAGGCGTGTCAGTAAATTGATCATGCTCATTCTGAAAATCACCCTTTTCTATGTATTTTTTATTCAACGGTAGTGACGTCTTTCACTAAAAATATTTTTAGAGTGAATTCTGGTAAATGTGTATAGCTAACTCTCTAGTAATTATAAGAACATAAGAAAATTTGCACTTGGGCGGGGAAATTAAGGCGTACAAATCTTCCTCACAAGATATGAAATACATTTTTATTGTTAAATTTAATATACCATTTTATTTTCAAATTTGCGTAGTGTAGGAAATTCTCCCTGAAAATGTCGCAACTCTTTTGGAGTTTTTGCATTGTTCAATGGACTATAAAAGAAAAACCTCGTCAAATCACATACATTTTTAGAGTACAACTTGAAACAACTTTTATAGCGGGTGATCTTTTCAAACTCACTAAAATTTGAATTTATATTCCCTCAAAGTTCACATGAGTTTTTGCAATTATGAAGTCAATTGGCCCGAATATGCCCGTAACTGTTTTCAAACATTATTAGCTTTGAATGTCTTTTCTTTTGTTGTTGTTTAATTTGAATTTATAGTGCAGACACTTCAATAAAATCACCCTTTACATATGCATGTAGTTAGAGTGTGATGATTCCGCGAAATAACTAATTTTATTACATTACCTCTCTTTACTATCAGGCTATTATGATTTCAGCAGATAGACAGAAAAGCGGCCAGCGGAAGCTACCATGTGTGTGTGTGTTATAATCCAGGTATTAATATCACAGTTAGGAGCTTATTATTTTTAGTTAATTAATTGTTTTCTGAGTGAATCGCTGAACATTGAAGCCACGACATGAAGAATGTTAGCAGAAATTAAAATTTCGAACGAATTTTCGACGTTATGTTTTTCGTTCTGTTTCCTTATTTAATTTTTTATTATAACTATTATTATCTAATAAGATGTTTAACAAAAATAAAGCTCAATTTTAATATTTTGAAGTATCATTAAACTTTCAAATTCAGTTTTCAACGAATTTTCCTAATTTTTTCAGCAAAAAAAATAACCCTCAAACTGAGACGTTTTCAAATATTTTATAGAAAGTGTTTACGGTTTGGCTTAAAACTATGTTTATATAAAATTTTATCAAAGTCAATCAATTACTCTCAGAGACAGTGGAAAAGAAATGATTCTTTTACCGACAGTGACATCAAGAACAAATTCTTAAAACTTTTCAGTTCCTATTAATGCTTAATTATGGTATTTTTTTTCGTCACAATTGAATAAAATATTCAAACTACAAAGCATAACATAATAGTATAAACTATACCAGAATTATATATATAGAGATACTTGCAAGTAAAAAGTTTTCAGACATCGAAAGAACCCATTTTCCAGCATAACGTCTGCAGCAAAAATAAGACTGATCCTATAAAATTACTGTTACACTCTTTTTTTAAAATTGCAACCAAGTAAACTATATAAAAATTTAATTTGAAGATTATTACTGTATCATCATGTAATCTAGCAGCTATCACTGACAGCTGCTGATGTGCCATACCATGTCAGTTGGGTTTTAAATTTAAAGTAAAAACTTTACTTTTCCTTTTTTGTTTTTCTTTTAAATGAACTGAAAATGCATCATAACAACATGGCGTATTACCAACTCACATAGTTACCACATGAAAATTTTCATTTCCACCACTCTCCCAAGGGCACAATCTTATGTTTGCCACGTGTGTAATCCTTATTTTTCAATGTGTTCAAATATTTATGGCGCGCAGGTTGAGGATTATCATCAGTGTGTGCGCTACTCATATTATTGTGGTTGCATCCTTAAACTGTGGCATTATACTTTCTTTTTTTTTCAAGCAGGTTTTTTAAGGCTAACGAGCGAATTTCAATTATGTATTTCGCAAATGTGCTGCAAGTAATTTTTGTGATTTCCATTTGATGAAAGGTGATATTTTTACAATTCAGCGAGCGCTTGCATTTTTTTTTTTCTTTTAAGAATATTTCAGATTTCAGTTTTTTAATTAAAAAAGTCGAAAAAATACTTCACATATGAACACAAAATGTAGTGTGAGTTAATAAAGCCTTGGAGCTGGTCTGGTTCTTTCATTTTCAGTAATGTTTGAATAGCCCAAAGGATATTCGTTATTGTGAAATGAACTTGTGAAAGATTTTAACGCAAAATTAAATGCATTGTTAATACATATCAGAATATTACATTTAATCAATATCGGGATAATGATATATTTGATATGAACTCTTGAAATTATCAAAGTTCATTCTTTGGATCTCTTTTAAAGTTCTGGTACTGTAAGGTTAAAGAGTTTGATAAATACAAACTTGGCCGTACTAACGTTCGTTGCTAGAGCTGAACATAAGAGAAATGCTTACATATAAGTAACTGCTAAGTGGTAAAACTTATTTGATTCATATGCCGGTGTTGAGGCTTGAAAGTGCCAAAATGTCAAATACGGGACATGTTTTGACCGATCTGTTTATGGATCATCAGTTTTCAATCAAAGTTTTAGCAAAATATGGGGGCCTTAATCAAGAATGGATGTTTGCAGCACTGGTGCATTCAATCATCCCCTACGGTTGTTCAGGATGGTTGCTGGCCATTAGCAAGGACCTTAAGCAGAAAACGTTAGAAAGGATGCAAAGGACAGCTTATATGGGCGTAGCTGAGTCAATGAGATCTTGTAGCACGAAAGCTCTCAACGTCTTCTTACAGACTCAGAGAAACTTGCTGTTTGAGAGCAAATTAATATGGAAACTGTTCCATCATCAATACAATGCTAAATGAACTTTCTAATCTTTCAACTGATTACAATTGACCCACAATCAACATCGAAAAAAACTTTCAGGTGAAGTTCATCGAAACGGTTCTTTGAGAGAGCAATAAAGTTTTAGTTTTGAAACGACTAATTACATCGATTATTTAAGGATGGACTGCGGTATAGGTGTGGAGTCTATTCAAAGACCCAGAAATTTCTCATCTATTCGCTTACCTAAGCTCAGAAAGCATTTTCCAAACAGAATACTTTGGTATTTAAGAAGCCTGTAGGTTAATGGGCAATTGAAATATCTGAAAGCTAACAATCTTCTTTGATATCCAAGCTGTCAACAAGGCTCTAAGCTTGAAGATAATAGAATCTAAATCAATAGAGCAATACAAGAAGAAGGATTATTTTTATCTTTCCGCGGCGGCAAATAAACACTCAAAACACTATGGTCATCCTTTAACCGCTACTTGCACTGTATACGGAACTGTCGGGAAGAATTCTAAGAAATTAGAAAGTTCATTCAACTTTATTTACCGAAGTTGTCCGTTTGTAACCTTAGCCTTCCATATGACTTTATGTATGATATATGAATTTTTAAGGATAAAAAATTGCAATTTCTAATCAGTTTAAAGTACTTTTTTTCACGAAGTTCAAAAATATGAATCCAAAGCCCAAGTCCTAGCAATGGGCTTAAAATTTTTCAATTCAAGATTTTATTTTCTAAAATGAAGTTGAATTTTATAATCAAATGAATGAATCATAGGCAAATTTTTTCACTAAACTGCATTTTTTTTTTTTTTATTTATTTCATTGAAACATTGCACTTTTCAATTAAGTTTAGATTATTTGAATTTTAAGTAAATTCAACTCAAACGAAAACGCCATTCATAAGCGTATTTTCATAATGCACCACAAACCATAAAAAATTTGAATATTGCAAACAAATCGAATTGCAAAATTGATTGCGTGAGATAACTTCATTTATTTTTGAAATTATAATTTTAAGCAAATTATAACACTGTGCTACAAAAATCAACTTTTTGGCATACTTGCAGCAATCAATGTTCTTGCAATCAGTTTTTCTCAAATATTTTATTATTAGGAAATTGGAAATCTCGATGGATAATATTTAGAAAAATAATTTTAATAATTCAACTTCTTTTAGATTGTTAATACGAGTATCATATAAAAGAAGAGAGTCTGCTAGCCAATATTTTTTGATTTTGCAGAACAATGAGTTTTCATAAATGTCGCTTTAAAATTTAATTCCTGAATATCTTTGAAGATCAGTATCAAATTTTTTCCTTTTTTTTTTTTGATAAAAAATTAGTGTTCAAGACTAAAGTGTCATGCTCATTTCATATCTCTAGCTTAATTGTTTCAGGACTTTGAATTTTCAAAGGATATGCAAGATTCAACAGAAATATTTGCTGAATGCTTTACCTTATTCAAGGTTCTCAATATGATTACAAATGAAACGAAGAGCATTTTTGAAATTAAAATAAAATGTTTTTTTGTTTTTTAAGTAATGATCGGAAAATTTCAAAAAAGTATTTCAAAAATTTTATTCCTTGAAGATCGCTGAACGAAATTTTTTTTTAAGTTATATTGAGTACTCAAGTTTCTTTCACCCCGTAAACAAATTTAATACTCCAGCTGTATTGATTAAGGACATTAAGCGCCGTATACCGCTCCAAAAAAAATACTCATGGGTTATTCAAAATTTGAATCAAATTCATTTGTTATTTTCTAAGATTATTCTCTTCCATTTGATATCCAAATTGTTGTCTTTAGATGTGTCAGAACCTTTAAATAATTCTTTTTATAGCTACATATCTTATGAAAAGTCCTTTAAAAATATGCGGACGTGATTGCGAACTATCTTTGCATTTTTACCGCATTTGATCTCTAGCAGTCATATTGATATTTCCCATTGATAAAAATCTCGTTGCACAGTGTAATCCGACTAAAACTATGAATTCAACGTACCATTGCTGTGAGACTAAAACAGTGAAAATAAAATAAAAAAAATTTAATGTCCAACTAACGACCAAATAACGTTGAGAATTCTTAATGAATTCAAATTTTATGCAGTCAGTCAGTTGCCAAGCAAATATTTTAAGCGGTCCAGCATTTGCGATGGAATATTAAAAACCCTCAAAGCGAGTGCAAAATAGCGGAGCGAACAAGAATTACATTTTTTGTGTACTACACTCTGCATAATTTTTAATTTACAACTTAAATTATGCGAGAAAAAAAAAATCGATTCCACGTACAAACTTATGATTGCCACTGCCACATACAGACACACTTCAACGTAAAACATGCAAATTAAGTGTGTGTGTGTGTGTGTGTATGTGTGCTAGTTGTGGTTGAACACACGCAAACACACACACTTGCTCTTACAGACACTTAAACATTAATTTAATTGCGCCAAAGCTTTTCATTTTTGTGCCAAAGTTTATCACTTCATAAGCAATTCATGAGATGACATGACATGACTTGACTTGACTTGACTTGACATGAATTTGACAGCGTATGTTTGATGTTTAACGTCAGCATCATTATAATCATCGTGATTATTATCATCATCATCGTCAAATTTATCATCTCTCGTCATAGTTCAGAATTGAATTTCGAGGAGTTGAGAGCGTAATGTCAGTGCAGCTTTCAACGCTTTTTACGCAGCCTTCGAGGCACATAACTTGTGTAAATGTGTGTGCGTGTATGTGTGTGTGTTGGCATACTTACATTGAAGTATAGCTTTGTGTGTTTGTCAAACTTCTTTGATTTTTGTAATAGTGTTAAAAGTTGTGTTGAACTTGCTGTGCAGTTGTTAGTATATCCCTATAGGAAAATGCGAGAGAGGTACAAATTGGTGTACTAATGCACATACTAGTGCACAAATACTGCCAGTTAGGTTAGGGGAACGATCTCACCTAATGATTTTCCCGGAAATAATTTTTTTTTAAATAAAGCTTAATCATTTTTATTTATTTTAAGTAATCTCAAATCCTTGAGCTGATTTAAAATGTTATCCTTTTACTATGGGGGTTGCGTGTAATGCAAATTCACTACTTAGGGCTTTTTTAGTTAATACTTTTCTTTTTCCATACAGTTTTTTTTTTACGGAATACATTTATATAGTATATATACTTATTAATTGTAAGTTGAAATTTAGTAAATTATTTTACAACACGTTGCAAAGGCACAAAAAAAATCCTTTTGTTTTCAATCCTAAATTCACTGAACAAAATGCGTAGGCCATGATAATTAATTATGCAACGTTTTTTTTTGGCTCGGGGTTAAATTATATCATTGAATTTTTTTCCATAGAATTTGTTTTCTTTTTTTTTAATTACTATATAGTGACAAGGATCAAAGTTTTGTATGCCAGCAGACAATTGCGTTGTTTAGTTTTCTCTGCAATAATTGATCAAGCACTCTGTACTTTTAAAGGCGTTTTTATGCTGCTGATATCAATGGAACCCTTGGGCACAATTAGTAGTTAAAAAAGTTTGAACACTCTTTTCTCAACGAATTGGCTTTAATCAAATGGCCATTAATTAAAAAGTTACTTTCCTTTTGGTATTTGAGAAACAAAATCAAAATAAAGTTAGTAACAATGTACTATGTAATTATATCGCATTTTAAAGCATTATAAAATGGAAATGAATAAAACTTTTACCTAGAACTTAAAAAAGGATTTAATGTCACTTTTGTCAGTTTAAATGCTATAAAACGCAGAAAAGTAGATGATTAATTGTTAAGCTGCTGATTTGTTTTGTTCTGCAACAAGTAATGCGTTGCCAACCACGCATTATCTCTTGAATTAATATTTTACACAGAGCGTAAATAGCAAAAGCTTAACGATGTCTTAAAAAAATATATGATTTTTTTTTTATATAAAGCTGGTAATGAAGCAAAGACCATTATACTGTCTGGATTATTTTAATGCGAAAATAAAACATTTTTGTGTGATTTTTTTTTTCTGTGATACTTGGCACGTTGTTGTATTGTTTTTGGATTATTGTTTTGCAGACACATTTAAGATGATAAGAATTAAAAAAAATGAATTTTTTTTGAACCAGCAGCGATTAGAATTAAAAATCCTCTTTAAGGCTTTCCAGTAGCAAACTTAAAAATAACATTTCAGATAAGTTCATGAGCTGTTAATAAAAGTGCTGCTAATTGCTAAATAAAAGAGTCTTGCTATAATAAAAAATATTTAGTTTCAAGAAAAACCTGACATATAGGAGCATGCTTTCTGAGACTGAACAAATTTTTAAAATTGCACAAAAATTAAAGTCCTTAAAAATACACATCTTGGTGTATTTTTAGTTGATTTGATATATTTTTGCTTAATATGAAAAGAAATCCGAAGCTGATTAAAGTGGGGATCATAAAGCAACTGGTTCTTTTTTTTTTAAGATGTGCTATTCGCAGAAACCCAGCAAAAGTCTTTGGAACATTCAAACCACAGGGTTAGAAAGCGTTAAGGTTAAATCGATAACATCAAACTTCCTAAATATCAGCATATTTTTGAATGAATTATTTGAATAAATCAAAGAATCGAAACATATGTCTATATTCTAGAGATATTCTAGATATTCTCTCTTTTCTTTAATAAATAAAGCATTGTATCAATTTGTAAAATTTTACTTGAATGTTGATCGCTGCTAATTTGGCTAAAGTTCAATTATCTAGTAATTACTATTATTAATAAATCAAACGTCAAACGCAGTCAAGTTTACATCGATAATCGCAGAAATTTCATATATTAAAGGGGGCTACCGAATTAAGAGGTCCACAGGAAGCTTGTTTCGCAAACAGTATTCGAAAGGAAAGAAAAAATACCTGAGCTCAACGACCTCTATGGGATGTTTTCATACTCTTCGCCACTGAATTATTTAATTCTTGTATAAAACAAAAACAAATAAGAAGAAGATTTTTAATTTTATTCCTGAGTGAACTAATAATTTGAAGAAAATAATTTGAGAAAATAAATTTTATTTTGGAAATAAAAAAAAAAAGCAATTTCTTATATTGAGCCATAAAAGACGTTCAAAAATATATTTTCTACAATTCTTCTTGATTAAATAGTAGAAAATATAACAATGAATAAAAAACTTTGAACGGAGTCAATGGGTTGCTTGTTTTTTTTTTTTTTGCAATCACGATTTTCCATTCCGTCAAATCGTAAAAAAAAATTTGAAAAATTAATGAAAATTCATTTAAAATTGATAAATATGGTTGAAACTCATATATATATATAATATTATATTATTAGGGTTGCCATATTTCGGTAGATTGCACAAATATTAGGTTTTTTTATTAAGGCACATTCTCTGGCACAAATTCAAGCGATTCGCAGCAGTGCCCTGCTTTAAAGGTAAATGATTTTTTTGGATTTGATTTTTTAGAAAAAAATGGTACCTCATGTCTGATATGTGTGCCTTTATACTGTTAATATAAAGATATTAGGTAGCTCATATGTGTCTTTTACTATTCAGTAGAGTGACACATACAAATAATGCCGTATTATGTCTTTGTAATTAGCTATTATGAGCTTTAAAAATACAATTTAAGGACAATTTTACATGAAGTGTTACTCTATTTGTATATCTTGCTCTAGCAGGATATTATAGGACAACAATTTTGCAAGACAAAATATCTTTTTTATAACAATATCAAGCTATTTTAAAGATAACACTGCTTTGTAAGCTGGATTTATTTTTTTTTGTTTGATACATAAATGAAACATAATTGAAATATAAATGAAACATAATGCCAATATTTGCCTGAAAGCAAAAACCTAATAAATTGCATTTGATTATGCGTAAAATAGATTGAATATATCATCTATTAGTTGCATTTTAATTATAACACATTGTTGCACAAATTTGATTGCATATTGTGGGATTATTAAGTAATTGCGCATGCATTAAGTTAAATGATGATTATAATTTGAGAAAAGGCTTTTCATATGAATTATGTATTTAACGCTAGAGAAATATTTGTTTCTCTTCACATCAAAAGAGCTGAATTAATTTAATGTTTGTCTACTTATATGAAGATGTATTCAAATTAAATGCTGCTCATTATATGATTAGGCGCTGCACAATGGAATGAGTTGAATAAAAGTTTTAAAGTCAGCATAAGCTTTTAGCTAAAAATATATAATTAGTCTTATTTTAATACTTAAAATCTCAAAAGGTTTTTTAACGCATGTGGGCCTTTGTTTATTTTAAAAATTAATTCAAGTTTTATAGAGCGAATATGAAAGTAATTTATGCATTGTCTAGACTTTGTTCTGTTTTGTACCATAGTACATCGCGCACGTGTATGCTATAAATATAATGATATATCCCTGTACGCTAATTCGCAGCAATTTGAGTGAATACATTAAGGCAATTAAAATTAATAGCATTTCTTAATGAGTATATTTTGAAAGTTGAACTCAAAATGGCAATTGTCATGACGATGCTATATGAGTAGTAGGTGTGAGCTTTATTACACTGCTGAAAATAATCAGACCATCGTAGGAATATTGCTGATCTAACTCCAAAAGTAGATGTTATTACTTTCAACGCAATGTTATGAACTGGCAATTATCCAAAATTGATGTCCTTGGAAGAGACAATTGTGACTGTATGCATTACCTTTACATCAATCACTTAAAAGTTTAACTTTCTATTAATATCTCTTAGCCTCTACGCTAATCTGCATAAAATCACATTTACATATTTTCAAACTATGGCATTCTATAACTTGCTATTACTGTAATTAATTTATACGCAAAGATATGTAAATTAATTAATTTGCGTGCTTGTTTGGAAGTTTACTACAAGTTATATTTATATCCAATGAAAATGCAATATTGCAGTTTAATTCATTAAAGTGCATATATTGCAAAATTAGCAATATTTATGAAGAACTAATATATAATGGGACATGGAGTGCTCAATCCTAAAAGGAATGCTGTAAGGATGTTCTTCCTAGTCATTGTCACAGTTTGAAAAATTGTATAACACATTGTAATCCAGTTTATAAGAGTGAAGAACTTATTTTTTATATTTGACCTCACAGTTTAACCCAAAAACCTTAAAATCCACCAATATATTTACGGTTTTAATCCTCAACCCAAGTACTATAGTTAATTTTTAATAATCTAAAACGTGAAGAGAGCTGGAGCATGTATTTATAAATTACCATGAAAGTGAGACTTTTATCACATGATATTTTTATCACAAGTGATTTTTTTTTTTCAATCAATTTTTATCATATTTGATTTTTCGTCACATTAGATTTTTGTCACATGAGAGTTTTATGCCATAATATTTTTATCACATGAAATTTTTTAATAATTTTATTTTAATTTCATATGATTCGTATTTCATGTGATTGTCATCCAATCCATTTTTTATCTCACCAGCTATTATTTCATATTCATTTTTATCTCTTAAAATGTTTGTTCATTGCAAAATATTTACTTGATTACACTTTGCTTGGTGTCTCCTGTATTTATTTGAGTTTAGCGATAAATTAAATATTTAAACCAAATAAAATATTTCTGCTGTAAACATTGTAGTTATATATGTATATACAAATATATGTAAATTTTAAAGTTTAAGATACACAAACAAAGCAAAAAATCTCTACCTTACAAAAGACTAAAAACAAACAAAACCAAATCAACTGTAAACACTTGAATCATACCTTATTTTACATTACTGCTTATCATTACCAACTACAGTTCAATTCATTTCATACCTTTTCAACTTTAGTCTCGACGGTATTAGATAACAAATTACTCTTTTAGGGTTAATATTCTACCGTGCACATTGACATTTTTTACAATTTTCCTATAAAATTGAAACGATAGTCAACGGTAAACAAAATATACCGTAATATAATATCATATTAATAAAAAATGTTAAGTAGCAGCAAAAAGGATAACCAAAAGGTAATGATCCGTTGTAAACAGCCTGACCAGTGGTATGAAGGTTAGCAATGACAATGACATTCAGTTGTTACTTCGGAGTACACTTAATTTATGTAAGATGTTTTTCAGTTGATTGCCCAGCAAGAATCAAGTAGGGATTTCGTTGTTAAAAAAATAATATCAGTAGTAAATTATTGGAAATTTTATTAATGGTAGAGATGCCCAAGCATTAATCACAAAATCAACATAAAATGACACTGGAAAAACTGAGTTTATTCAAAATAAAAAATCGATAACGAACGTACATATAGGAAATTGCTTTAAAAAATTTGTCGCTCTCGTACATTTTTCTTTAGGAAAAGTCATCCAGAAATTAAAATAAAGAAATGACAAAAAATTGTCAATGCAAATTTTACCAAAATTGACAAGGACCAAATTGGTGATACAATGCGAAACAAAAATTTCGTAATCCATGCAGAGACAGCTATTCATGCAATTTTTAGCAAATTTGATACGAAAACGTCACGAGAAAAGGCTGAAATCTTGGTATGCTATGCACAAAAAACTTTTCTCACAAAGATCGCTAAACTCGTTGAGACAATATTTGGCTATATAACCAAGCACTTCAAAAAAAAATAAGAAAAAACAATACGTTCTACCTGGAAAAATACATTCCAAACCTATATTCAGTGCACTGAGCGCGGCAAAGAAAAATTTGGTGTCAGAGACAAGCATTGAAAAAAATTAGATGGGATTGGACAAGAAGTACCTCTGAGGTGCCTCCTAAAAATAAAAATCCTTATCTATATCTCTTGCTTAGGATTTAATTTAACTCACTACTGAATTGCATCAAGATCAGTCCATTTGTATAGTTGTTAAAGCATAATTCTGGCTAAGGGCATGGCGCTGCCCATTAAAAAAACAAATATCTTTCCTCAGACTCCAATGTATCTCTGTATGTACAAAATTTCCTAAAAATTGGTTCATTAGTAAACCTGTCTCCATACCGAATTTCATCAAAATAGCTCAGTAATGACTGTGTATTTCCCATTAGGGCGGTGACACGCCCACTAAGAGATTACATTATTTTTAATTCCCTTTTTTAGAGCTCAATCTGCCCCCATACTAAACTTCATCTAAATCGGTTCATTGGCTTAGCCGTAGTGACGTATTTTTTATTAGAGGCGTTGCACCGCCTACTATTGGAAAAAAATTATATTCACAGCCTTTCCAACAAAAAAAAAATTATTCAAATATAATTAGATAATCATAACCATATTTACATATGGTACATCAAATATTTATTTTGATCATATAGCACCATAGACGCCTCTTCAACAAAGCCGGAAAAATTCCTTTAGTATCAGAATATTTTTATTCCTTTTTGTTTTTCTCTCATGACATTTCTAGCTAGTCGTTATTTTTGTAACACGCTACATTACATAAGCACAATCATGTACACTCTTCGCGCTGACTCTGTCATTGATAATGAAAAATGTAAAAGTCATGGTTGCTATTGCATCATTGCAGTAATTTAATCGTGCAAGCAATTTCCTGTTAAGGCAGTTGTTTACGTTTTTGCTACTCAAAGACTTTTCTTGTTAAATATTTAAATATCTACATAAGTACCAGAGATACTAAGGCATGTGTCTTAAATTAAGTAATTTAAATTAAAGTAGACATTTCAAAATAATTTAATTTAAATGAAAACAGTTGACTTCTGAGAATTGTGTTTCAACAAAAGCACGTCCTTTTGATTTTTGTTTTTTGTTACATAGCGTTGATAAATGGTTTAATTTTGCCTTGCGGCTTGTACACTTAGTATTAAATTTCATATCCATGTTGTCACAGCGGTTATTTAGTTGTTTGTTTTTTTGAACTTGACAGCTGTCAGCATTGCAACTGTGATGAAAAAAAGCAAAATCTCTTTGAAACCGTAAATGGGGTAGATTGAAATTCGAGGCAAGGTTAAATTGAAATGCAAATGTTTTGTTGAAAATTTTTATCATCATTTAATTCAATTTTTTTGAGGAATTCGCGAATCCTTAACAGTCCTTCCTCGAAGCTAAACTAATTTTCATATTATTTCCTTTAAGCAGAAATTAAATAAAGAATTCAGGTTCATTAACTGTCAAAGAACATTCGCTTTGCATTTTTGTTTTTAATTCTACTGCTGTTTAGGTCAACGCTAATACCCATGGCCTTAATGTGACTAACGATTCGTAGCATAGACTGACCTTGTAACAATTAACCAAATTTCAGCGTGCACAGAAATAATAAAAAATCCTTACAACCGTGTTGGTACTTTAAATTTTGTACAAATTTTCTGTGGTGAACAATAAAATGAACCGCGAAAAAACGAAATAAAAAATGTGACCGCAAGTCGAACGCACAACAAAAAAAAAAATTCAATTAAACCAAGAAGACAAGAATAGCCAGGCGAAAT